>CM057453.1:1234500000-1235100000 GCA_016271365.2 Neoceratodus forsteri | reverse complement strand
GTGGTCCTTGCAGCCACATGGGGGGTGGAGGGGCAAGCACCTGTGTAGGCCTTGCATGTCATCATGATAGCCATGATCAGTGTAGCTGCAACCTCATGTGTGGTGTAACGCTGGCATGCATTTGGTTGTTACTGTGTGTGTGCCTGCCATGTCCCATTGTCACTATCAGTATGTGTCTGTGCATGTGCCCTCACAGCCCTCCTGGACATGGCGATAGGGATGAGTACCTCAGTGCAGTGGCACAAGTGATGGTCACAATGATACATACCGGTGTGGTGTATCATGGGAAATGAACACATCTCAGATGCATGTGACAGTCGGATCAGGCCTGTCACACTTCGTGCACCTGTGGCATGTTGATATCTCATGATATGCCACACCCGTTGTGTAGTACCGCACAGCTGTACATTGTTGTGTGCCACACCTGTACTGTCATTGGTCAGCCCTTGTCGTATGGCTGTGTGTACATCATGTGGCACACACGCCTGATGTATGCTGCGCAGTATGACATCCGCATTACGTATCTCTGTGTCCTTGGATCCACTGTGGATCACCACTGAGCAGGTATGGGTTTGTGTTCATGGGGGGTGATCTACTCTCTCTGGATGGTGTGGTCACTTAGTTGCACCATGTGACACCAGACAGTGCATTCTGTAAGTAGCACCTCTGTACCCACCACCCTGTTGTACTGTCCTGTCGGACATTGGTTGCATCACAGTCGGACTGGTCGCCGTGCATGCCCATGACGGGCGTCTCGCCCTTCCCAGTACCTTCGCCATGCTGTAGACCACCATGCAGCACTGTATGGATGTATCACAGTACATCACAGAGGTATTTGGTCCATCATGCTTATTTATACATCACAACAGCAGCCCTAACATTGTCATCAGCTATCCAGTTCCACAGCTAACAGTGTGCATGAGTGTTGACTACACATCCCACGTACAGGTCAGCACTTGCCATTCCTTCTGCTGTTCATGCACGGCACATGTTGCAGCATCCAGACCCACCCTTATAACACTGTGTACCCACATACCCCCACTGTGGCTGACTCAGCCTGGCCACACAGACACACATATCCCTGTTCCCATACACTGTAGCATTGTGGTTGCCATAGTGCCCATTCCACTGTGTCAACTGTGTGCATGTCTGGATCATGTGGTGAGGTCCTTCTGCTTCGCGGCCTGCCACACCACTGTGGCAGCATCCTGGGGTTCGCTGCCTTGCTGTGCCAGTGCTGTTGGCTGTGTGCCATCTGTGTTGCCTGGCACACCAATGTGTGTGTGTGCAGCTGCCCTGCCAACCTCCCTCACCATGTGTCTGCAGTGCTCCCTCCCCTCACCAGGGATCTGCACCATCTCCGTCACCCTGTCTCTCGTCGTGTGCCACTGCTGTGGGTGTTGTCATGTGACACAGTTCCGCGTCTGTTGGTACTGTTCTGCAGGCACCACCCGTGTCAGCTGTGTGAGCATGGGGGAGGCCATGTGTTTGCACTTGTTGATGGCACACGCACAGCAGCACTTGTGCTTGGCATGGTGAGCGCTGCTGGTTGTGGTATGCCTTCAACAGCATCTGTCTGTGTTCCTGGTTCATATGCCTTTGTTGATGGTCCTGCATCCTGTGCCGTAGCACCTTTCCAATGTCCTCGGAGGCTGCCACCATCATCCCTGTGTGTTGCTGCCAACATGTGGTTGCCGTTCAATGGCGCGTGTTGCCCTGTCCATGAGCCTCACCTTGTTCACACAAGTGGACTACACCCGTGCATTACCATGACAATGTCCGCCAGAGGCGATGGCTGTTCCCCTGCTGGTGGCCTCAATTGCATTTGTTATGGTGGGGCCTATGGCCTGTAATGTGGTGCTGTGTGCCTCAATGCAATGCCGTATTTTTTCTCAGCTCACCTGTCTCTCCTCTGGCCCTGGAACACTCTCTGGCAGTATGTCTCCAATGGTAGTACTGGTGAGTACTGCCCTACATGGTCTGATGCAGCTGCCTCAATCATGGCCTTCAGGTCTGCTATCAGCGATGGACTGAGCTCAGCTGCTACACTGTCCTGTATGCTGTCCATGTCTTGGCCTATGTCAGCCACTAGCTGCCAGGCCCTCCCATGCTCTGTTGCTGTGTCATGGCCTTCACCATGTCCTGCCCTGCACTGCCCCCTGCAGTCCTGCAGCCCAGTAATCCAGGCTCTCCATGGTGCTCCTGCAGCATGCTGTGCTGCAGCTGTTGCTACTACTGCTGGTGCTGGTGGTGGTGGTAGTCTGCTGCTGCTGCTGTCATCATCGTCGTCTTCATCGCCAACATCATCCATGGCACACTGCACCTCTGCCTCCTCTGTCCACCACATTGCCCGCTTGTTGCCAGTCCTGCCTCCTGGCTCTCAGTGCAGTGTGCCCTGTAGGGGAACAGATATGATACAGTGACTGCCATACCACAACATGCTAGTCCCTACCTCAATATGCTATGTTGTTGCCACTGTCCCTATGCTGGCTATGATGCACTGTCTGCCAGTTGCTACCTGTCTGTACCTGCAGGCCGGGCCATGTGTCCTGGTGCTGTTGCCACTGTGTGTTGCACATGCCTGTCTGTTGTCCCACCCTCTACCGTCCCGTGGACATGGGTGTGCTGTCCTGTGCTGTACAATGGCATCCACACCGGCAGGTGAGTGTGTGTGTGTGTGTGTGTCTGTGGTCCAGCTGCATACCCACAGCACTGTGTAGCCCTACACTATTGTCCACATGCTGTTCAAGTGTATTGCCATCATAGGTTACTGGGCAGTCCGCATTCCACATGTGCATGTTGGTTGGGGCGGCCTGGGTGCACTGGTCACCTGTGTGACTTGCTTAGGTCGCACAGTGTGCAGGAGGGGCTGTGTGAGTCTGACCATGGTGTGGCCTGCTGGGTGACAGTACATGTTCACAGCTTGTTGCTCAGGTCCTTAGGCTTTACTGCCATTCCACTGACAGAACAGTGGATCTGTACAGTAGCGTTGCTGTGTGTCTGTTGTGCATGGCATGCCTTGCATGTTGGCATTAGTCAGCTTGATATCCGCATACCGTGCACTCACACCATGGACATTAGCTGTCACCTGTGCATGGCATCACACCACCGCTGACGTTGTTCTCTACACATGACTTGTAGGCCACTGGCCCAGGTACCTGAGTATGTCTGCATGCTGCATGTCGTGTGTAGCTGTGCTGTGTGTTTGTTCAGTACAGTGTCCCTGCTGCAACACGCACCATGTTTGTACATCGTGTCTACCCTGGTCATGGGCACCTGCACCTGGCTGTTCCTGCAGGGCTACAGTCCTGTTGTTGCTCACGGTGTTCGGTCCAATGTGGCTACTGTCTGTACCACCATGTCCCCACTGGTATTGTCCCATTGACACTGCTTCATCACTCACCTTGCTTATCCATTTATGTCTGTGCATACATGTGCATTGCAACATTGCATGTTGTGGTTATGGTGTGCCTCACATGCACCTGCAGCCCACAGCATCTGTGTCTGCCACTTGCAGCTGTGCCTGGTGTGTGTATTGTGTGGGTCTGTAGTTCCCACATGTGGTGGCCTGCTTGGCTTGCTACATACCGTGTTGTTGCCTGGGCCCACCATCATCCTACCTGCATTGTCTCTTCCTCATACCTCCACAGGGCATGTTGGTTGGGTCAGTGGCCAGGCCAGCATGCTCTGTCCCCCTGTTGGGCCACTGAGCGACTACTGCTTGGGTCATCACCGCCCACAGTGTGCTGTGCCATTCACACTCAGGTACCTGTCACTGTCCACACGCATGTGTCTATGTCCATGGTGCCGGACCTGTCCCCCGCCTCACCTGTGTGTGGTCCCAGTGTGTGCCTCACCTTGTGCTCCAGTTGGACTTATGCTGGCCCATGCGCTGTCATGGTACAGTGTGACACATGCATGCCACTGTAGGTCATGTGGCATGCATGATGGTGCTTGTGCTCCATCCTCATCATACATACTTCCTTTGCACATGTCATCCAGGGCTGCCCTTTTTGTAGTCCTGTGTGTCCCATTACTGTTCACAGGCATTGTCCACTGCACACTGTTCCCTGCTGTTCTTTGTTAGGGGATCTGTGGTCCCACAGTTGCCATTGTACCACTTGTGTGTGCCCCATGGTACAGGCCCACAGGTCTTCCACTAGGACATTGCATGGTCATGTTGTACATAGATTCATTGTTTCATAGATGTGTGATGGCAGACTAGGACCGACATGGCCCACTGAGTCAGACCATTTGTCCAGCTATCTGCTTGGACTTGCACCCCCACCCTAACACTCCCCTGTGGTTGTCCCATGCCCCTTGAATCCCTCCACTTTACTCCTCCAACGGCCACCTCCGGAGTCTGTTCCACCACTTCTGTGGCATAGTATTTCCTAATGTTACCCTGAACTGCCCCCAACCTGCAGGCCATGCCCTCATCCACTGATTGCCCTCCATCTGGAGGATGCTTTCCACTGGCACCCTGTTTATACCCTTCCGGTACCTGCCAGTCTCGATCATGTCCCACTCTCCCTCCTCTGTTCCATATTCAGATCTCAAATTTTCTACATAGGATGGTGGCATAACCCTTTTGCCATCATTGTTGCTCTCCTGTGAACCCACTCCAGCCTCGCCACATCCTTTTAGAGGTCTGTCCCTCCGGACTGGACTCCGACTCCTATCTGCGGTCTAACCAGATGGGTGTACAAGGGTACTGTGACCTCCCTGTTTCTACTGGTGATCCCCTTCCTGGCATCAAGCATTTCACTCCCCTAGCCACTGTCCTCCCGCACTGCCTTTCCATCTTCAGGGCTCCCATACAGTGATGCCTGGGTCCCTTTCTTGTTCCGTTACTTCCATATCTCTGTCCCCATACAGTACCCTGCCCTCCGATTCCTGTAGCCAAGCCGCATGATTCTCACACATTTCTGTATTGACTGCAAGCTGCCACCTCTTTGACATGTGCCCAATGTGTTTGCCAGCACTGGTGGCGCTGCCCAGGGTGTGGACGGGACTGCTGTGCTGGTGCACACCGCTGGGACACATGGCAGGGTGTGTGGTCACCCAGCCATTCATTTACAGCTGTGTAGGTCATTCCTTTCACTTCTATGGTTCTACACACAGTCATACCACTTATCTGTTGGCTGTCGTCTGTGGTAGCCATTCTTTGCTGTGCACACAGTGGCCCTCTGTGCCACGTCACTGCAGCTAGTGCTGTCATGGGTTCATTCCACCATGCCACCTGCCTACCTTCTCACCTGCTGTGTCTTCCACATGGTGCTGTGGTATTCACACTCACATGTAGCTTTGCTGCTCACAGGTTTACTGCTGCTCTCATGCTGTATGTGCTGTTTGTACACATTTGTCTGACATGATTGCACTGGTTTGATAGCGGCATTCTCTTCATCGCTCACTTATTCCCTTATACAGTTGGCACTACTTGGCACTGGTTTCTCCCTCATTGGTGTTTATCCTATCTCTGTTCATGCTCTTCTGCCTGGCTGTTCATCATTTACTACTCCTATGTGGGGCCCACATATTGTATATACATGTTTGTTTCACCTGACAGTGCTACACATTGTGGCCCTTTCCTGTGGTATGTGCTGGCCAGTGCTCTGTTACTAGGTGCTGCACTGTTGTGGGATCTGGCACCCATGTACCCATGCTGCACTATGGCATGCACTCTTTATCTTCCTGGGACTGACATCACATAATGCTACCACTCACATTCAACACCTACCTGTCCCATTCATTATATGCTGTATGTGTCCGGTCCACTGACTCCATGAACAGTCTGACTGCTTATGTGGGATGCTATCATCTCCTCCTGGCTTGTTAGGGGTACCTCTTGGCTCTCTCCTCCACCAGTGGCTAGGGCACTCCTGTGGTTCTCTGCCAGCTTCTGTTTTGTCCTCGCTTCTTAGCATTGTAGTGTTTCTGCAGCTTCCTGATGGTTTCTTTGCATGTGCCACAGCATTGACTTGCCTGGTAATGTCCTCCTACTGCTTCTTCCATTTGTCTCTGATGGCCTTGCTGCCACCTCTGGCATATAGGATGGCTGCATGGGCATCTACTCCTGGATCAGGGTGTCAGTCTCCTTCTGGGTGAAGTTTATTTCCTCCTCTTCTTGCCCCAATTGCCTTGTGTGTGTTCATCTCTGCCTTGTGCCCTGCTGTGTTTCTTCTTTTCTTGTCCACATTGCCCTGTGTGGGATCCCCACTACCATGTGACCTTCTGCTTTTCTTCTTTCTCTTGCCCTTTGCCCTGGAGCTCTTGCTCACGCTTGTTTGCGACTTGCTCCATCCTCCTCCCTCTGTCGGTTGTGGCATCATTCTGTGCCTGCGTTCTGTGTCATGCATGCCATTTTGCTTGCTTTTATAGGCCACAGCTTGCGACTTGCATCCTTGCAGCTTGTGTCGATGCAACTGCGGCTTGTACCTGAATCTAGCCCACCACCTTGGCCGCAACTACCGGATGCATCTTGCGCCATGGCATGGACTGAGTCTTCCTTTCTGAATCCAGCCCAAGGACTTTTGTCCTACTTGTTACTATGGAGTTGGTTGTCATGATTATACCACACACACACACACACACACGCAAGGCTTGGTTAAACCGCTTGTTGTAGTTTTCTTTTTTTAATAATTATTCATTAATTAATTTTGAATTATTCTTTCTGTCAAGAATATATTTTTTAACCACAGATCGGGACTCTGACTGAGGAGAGGTGGTGGTGGGCGATCGAGCTGGGAGGAAAAACAAAGCTGAACCTGTGACATTCAGGTACATTTGTGTGCTACTCAATAGTTTTATTCTGCATTTTCAGCTAAGTTAGTGAGCAGGGCTGACATTTAAAAAAATGAATGAACACATCAGGAATCGGCTCAAGAGTGGAGCAGTGGCTGGGGGTAGCCGCGTGTGGACTAGTCGCGAGTACAGATAGTAAGCTAGGGAGTAGGGACTCACTGTAAGATAAAAACCATTGGCATGACACTGACAACCGACAAAAAAAATAGTTTTTACTTGACTCAAACTACTTCTGTTCCGATCTCCATGTCCCAGACAAAACCAGAAGAAGGTCTGCAGTGTGAGAGCACAAAACAACAGGTTTTTTTCAAACTTGCCCCAAATTATGGCTGTTTCAACTATTTGCTGTATCTATAGATTCTGCATTTGGGTCGTGAGCTGGCTGTATTGTTCTCGGAGAGCTGTACTGCTAAGGTAAAGAGGAAGTTTAATGACATGAATGAATATCTAGCACTGTACTATCGGGAAGGGGCAACAAGGGTTGCATTCATGACATCGGAGTCTTACTGTAACTATTAAGTTTGCTGCACTTGGGAGTGGTTGTGGTGTTTGAAACAGCAGGCAATTTATTTTGTTATATTTCGTTCATTTACTGAAATGTTACAAGACAGATAAATTTGGGGACGGCCGCCAACTCGCCCACTAAGTGACAGAAAAATGGCGGCATAGTCATATTGAAAGTTCTATTGGCAAAGTGATACCAATGGTAATGGGGCAGAGTGGGCTGGCACTGTTTTACCTGGGCTCTGTTGTCTGATAGACGCCCACCTTGTCATGGGGCTCAGCCAATCAGAGCTCAGGTAAAATTAAGCCCATTTTCTAAAACAGGATAATTGTTCCTTCAGAGTTCACCAGCTACTATTGCTTTGTCCCAACTTGAAGTTATAATATGTTGTTTGTGACATCACAGTTATTCACATGGCAACAGACTTGGGAACAGATATTCTAATGCTTGTGCTGGGTGCAAACCATTTGTGATGGATTTGTGCAGCATTTGCACCTAGCTGCAGTATTCAAAAGCTCAGGTAGCACTGGTGCAATGTGATCGCAGTGACACTAAAAGATAACGACTACAAGGGACTGACTGAGGGAGGGGCCATGAATACCAGCGCATCGGGCATATTCAAAAGTGTAGCTCCATGCTACAGTGGTTAGCGCAATCTGTAGAGTGGCTCACAATACTACCACCAACAAGCATTTGTCAATGCCGAATGTTGCTTGCTTCTATGTGCTGTTTAGGTATTTGGAAGTCATTGGAGTGCAAATATTGAAAATTATAACGACGAGCGCAAGGAACTGCACAATGCACGCTCGTAAAACAGTCGCTTCTTTTTAAGAATTTTTTCACCAAATTTTCAACATAGCCATTTTAAGACCTCTGCTCATGAACAGTGTCACTGTGATTTTGTTAATGTGTCCCATACATTGAGTTTGCACACCGACTGCGCCATTGTGCGCTACATGGGCGGAAACATGTTTTGGGCAGGATGTGAAAAATGAAAGCTGTACTGCTCATAAGGAGATGTGGTAAAATGGCAATGTTGAAAATCTGGGTGAAAATATTGAAAATTCGCGAACTTACGAGCCTGCGTAGGAACTGCATAACGCATGCTCGTAAAACAGTCATTATTAGGAATTTTTCACCAAATTTTCAACATAGCCATTTTAAGACCTCTGCTCATGAACAATGTCACTGTGATTTTCTTAATTTGTCCCGAACATTGATTTCACGATAATCGACTCGCGCCATTCTGCGCTACATGGGTTGAAACACATTTTGGGTGAGATGTGAAAATGACAGCTATACTACTCATAAGAAGGTGTGGTGAAATGGCAATTTTGAAAATCTGGAGTGAAAATATTGAAATTTCGCGAACTTGACGCCGCGTAGGAACTGCGCAATGCACGCCAGAAACAGTCATTTTTTGAATTTTGGACCAAATTTTCAACATGGGGTTTTGGAACCCCTTCTCATGAATGATGTCACTGTCATGGTGGTATTTGGGCCCAAAGGATTTCGCGAGTCACCGCGCCAAATCACCCTTCAGGCCCCGAATAACGCCATGCCAGTGACATCATTCATGAGAAGGGGTCCCAAAACCCCATGTTGAAAATTTGGTGCAAAATTCCCAAAATGCCTGAGATATGCAACAAAGTTGAAACCCCCATCTAGCCCATTATACAGCTTACCGGCATTTCCTCAGTTCGCGGTCGGCTTTGAAGAGTGCAGGCGTGTTACCGGTCCACGAAGATCGTCGCGCCAGAGTCGGAGGTAAGTATGGGGTGAGTGGGGGGCATGGGAGGCTGGAGTGCGCAGTGGGTGGGTGCGGGTTGTGGGAGGGGGTCGGAGATGCGAGCGGGACTGTTTTCGTTTTCAGGTAAAAATTAAAAAAGCGTCTATGGGACTTTGCCATGCTGGGGTGGGCTCCTAGCATGCACAATGACTTTGGGGGTATTTAGCCAACGGGATTGGGAACCCCGTCAGCAAAGGACTGATTGCCACGCTGGGGTGGGCTCCCAGCGTGGCACCTACAACTGGGGGAGACAGCTTAGCCGGCGGGTTGGGCACCCCATCGGCTACACAGTAGGTGTGGGGGCACGCGCCTGCATTTGGGGGAGCTACGCTTCTTATCTCTGCTCACTGAAGCGTGGCTCCCCTTTCAACTTTAACAGGCATTGCATTTTGGAGCGTACATAGACAGCTCCAAAATGCATTAGCTACAGGGCCGCACCTGCCAGCTCACTGACTGAATTGGAGCAGGAGGTGACACACTCCAAATCTCCGATGATGGCACTATGTTTCTTGCACATGCATGCAAGCAACATAAAAAGCAGACAGAAACATGGGATAAAATAGTCAGGCAGAGTGCCCGACCCCACACATGCTACTTGTATAAGGAACATAATCCCTGGTAGTCCAGTGCCCCCTCCCCCAGCACGATCCCTGACACAAGTAAAAATATATATTTTTAAGTAATACATTTTATTTATTAAGTCATTGACCATTACAAAGGCTAAAATACATAGATCACAATATCTGCATAGCATTCAAAAATAGTTGAATACAGCAATCCATAAATATTTAAAATCTAGACACAGACAAATTATAAAAGTAACAGTAAAGTGTAGTTATTTAGAACAAATACTGTACATTATGCCTCATTAATTATGTGTGTTATACAATGAAATAGCTCTGAAGAAACCCACCACTTGTTTTATTATATATTCATCCCTTGCTGTCAACATAATTTCTAAAAGGATATTTTATCCAAGGTTCCAATTTGTGACCAAACTGGTAGTAGCAAGTAGTTTCTTGGCTTATTACACCACAAACAAATAAAACCACATGAAATAGGTTTTCTATGTCCTGATTTTCACAATTACAATAACTAGTTGCAAGATCAGTCGATTTACTATACCTAGCTACAAGTACATTACTTTTAAAAGTTCCAACCTATATTTTATAGAAAGTTCTCAATTCAGCATCAAAGAAGTCCATCCATGTAGAATCTGAGCACATGAAGAATATCATTTTCCACTAACCACGTGGCAATCCTCAGTTTTGATATGCTTTCACAGTCTTTTGTTTTGATATTATTTATGACTTTTGTTCTACAGTAATTTTATATTTCAGACTAAGTCTAATACCCTTCTCCTGATACCCCTTTAAAAATTGTAAACCATGATCATGTAAAACTTTTCAAGGTGACAATATCAATTAGATTGTTTACAACCTATTTTTCTATCTCTTTTCTTTGAGGCATTCCTGTGGTAATCTATGTGAAGCCATCCTGGTAATATTTATCCAACTATTAATCTAGTGATAGAGGAGGCTTCAAGCTAGGAAAACCAAGTTCGCTCTAACTAACGAAGGGAGTAGACCTCCCGACCTACAGCCATTCTCAACAATTTATTTAATGAAATTTCTAGTGTTTTTAGTTTCCTGTAACCCCAATCTTCAATTAAATATAAAGCCTGCAGAATATATTTCACTTGAATAGCTTTTATTAGCGGCATGATTGACAAGCCCCATATTTAATGTTAAATTTCAAAAGGGCAACAGACGTTGTTTAAGTTTTAATGATTGTGATTCTAGGTGTTGTTCCCAACTACCAGTATTTGAAATGGGAAGCCCAAATATACATATGTTTTAACAGCCTTTATTTTATGATCCCCTACTATCCAACCTTTGGAGTCATCCTTGGAACCAAAAATCATAACCTGGCTCTTAGTTGTATTTATTTTAAACTGTAAATATTTGCATAATCATTTAATATATTAGTTCTTTGTGCAGGCCACATTTTGATAATGAAAAGAGGGCCAGACCATCAGTATAGGCCAATGCAGAGCATGGCCTAGTTCCAATTACTGGGGACTCAGTATGAGAAAGCAGCAAATTTACAAGCAGCTGGTCTATATACATATACAGAACGAGACTGGGGCCATAACACAGCCCTGTCTCACTCCTTTATTAGTCCTAATCTTTGTAGAGAGTTGTCCCTTGATTTCTATTCTTATCTGAGCCCAAGTCTCACTATAGATGAATGTATATCCATAAATAAATGAAAATGATTTGACAGAGCTCTTTTACAGTGCTAATGAGTTCAGGTTGAAAACCTTTCTGGAGCATATCTGCCATCTGTTATGGGAAATATTATCAAATGCAGCACTATAATCAATAAAGAATACATATAATTTCTGTTTTCTTAAGGATACATATTCTCTAATAGATGCAACAGAATAAAACAGTTATCTGTAGTACTGTACTGCACCCTAGAACCAGCATGGTACTCAGATACATTTTCTAACCTAGAGAGCTGTTCTATTAGTCTATTGGTATAATTTTAGAAAAGATTTTACCATTTATATCTAAAAGAGAAATTGGCCTATACATCTTGGGATCTGCTCTATCTCCTTTTTAAAAATAGAGACAATAATGGCTCCTTTTGAAGATGATGTTACACTGTTCTTAAGTATATACAAATTGTAATGTGGAAACAACAACTTTGCCCAGAGAGAGAGAGAGGGCGGTCATATAAACCTCTTCAGAAATCAAATCAGGTCCTGGTGCCTTTTTTCCTTTTAAGTTTAGCAATTACTGAATAAATTTCCTAATAGGTAACTGGGCTGAATCGAGTTCTGGTTTGTGGCTTTTTCCCATTCCGTTGGTAGGTCCACAAGTTCATGGTAAAAATAAGATTTGTGTAATGCCTGATTCGTTGTTACAAAGGAAAATAGGAGTTAATTGTTTCTACTATTATTAGTTATTTTAGCTGCTAGTAGCCAAAAACTTGTTGGTCATTATTCTGGATCACTGTTAACATTTTTTGCCATTGTTCTAACTGAAAGGTCCTATGCTTGGTTTTCAAAACCCACAATGTGCCCCTAGTAGCGATATTCAAAGGGCAGGGTCTGCTGCACAACCCGATGTGCGGAGGCGCACCAGTAATGTATGTGGCACAAGTGCGGGGCGCGTTTGCTGGACATATGCGCATCCCGATATTCAGACTGGATGTGCAGTGCATATGCAGGCACAACCCCACCTTGCGCCTGCTCTGGGGTGCAGAGTTGTGCCTGCTAAAACAGGGAACAAGTCAGGGACACCCACAGGTGGCTGCCATATTGCAGGGCACAACACAGCAGTCACCTGCTGTGGGTGGCTACCCAACCACCCATAACACTGTCTCAATCCCCTGCCCAGGGAGCATTGTGCCACCCCACCCCTAGCCGATTGCGGGCATAAGTAAATGATCTCCCTGGTGGTCCAGGGGACGCTCTCTATAGCCCAATCACAGGCATCAGCTCTAATCATCCCTGGTGATCCAGTGAACTGCATTCCAATGCCCGATTGTGGGCTTAGGTGTACGTTATCCCTGGTGGTCAGTGGACCCCGGAGCCCGATCGCGGCGTAATCACTGTGCAAAACCCTGGTGGTCCAGTGGTACCCCCTCCCCACCTGCCACTGAGGCCCCTGCCACCCAGCACTCCCCAGTCAGCGAGCAGGTGGCAGCACCCCGCCTCAAGCCACCTGCCTGTCGACTGCCAGAGTACAGTAGGGCTGTCGCCTATTAGTCCACTGTGTGGGCCAATGAGTGTGCAGACCATACTGTACTACACAGTCGGATTGTGAATGAGGGATACATACATAGTTTGTGTTATCAGAGCAGGGGAGAGACGCCGCATTTTATATTGTGAGGTATCTTGTGCAACATGTGTCAGCAATCAGTGATTAGGAATCATGCTTGAGGGGGCACTAAACTACCAGGGCAAATGGTTATTTATATATATATATATATATATATATATATATATATATATATATATATATATAACAGTGGTGCACACACAGTGAATGTATACATCTGGACTTGACACAAGACATATCTGTTCTATGGTGTTACATATTTTACCCTTTGTACATACAAAGGTGATAGTTTCCATAGTGTTCTGTGTTTGTTTCTCCATGTCTGAGGATGTGTCTCTCCTTCTGGTATCAATGTTCCTCATTGGCCTCATTCTAAACATCTGTGTCCCTCATTGCAGTGATGAATGGGTGAGAGGTATGCACTGAGTGAGCCTGCCTACACCCATTACCTCCATCTACCCGGCTGTTCTCAGGTCTGGCATGCAAGTGGAGCTGTGTGCACACCCGGTATGCAGCTTCCAGCCAGTGCTTAAAGTCTGACATACAGGTAGAGCTGTGTTCACTGCGGAATAGCACCAGGCAAACTACATGGTAATGTATGCAAAGCAGGCCATGAGATGCTAATGTGCTTGCTTGCACATGGATTGTCTAAGTAGGCTCATTTGCATAGGAGCTTTGAATATAACAAACTTTAGACCGGGCTAATGTGATTGCCTGGGGCAAAGGGTTAACACAGGGCTAATGTGTTTGCCTTGGGTGAACCTGTCAATAGCATAGTACAGTTTTGCTGTGTGTGGCCTGCAATGCTGTTTGCTGTTGTTGTGCAACACTCCATTACTATCACCCACATTGGCCACCTACTGCAGCTCTGACTTACTGCACCTCTGTGTCTACTGGACTGGTGTTGCAATTTGGCCATGGTTGCTATAGTCAAAGCTGTCTTATTTGCGGGCTATTTTTGCACTGCGCTCCCAGCCCTATTTGCAGCTTCATTTGCATGCTATATTCAGCTGCTTTAGCCCCAGGGCCATTCCTTTAAATATTGTATGCAATTGGTTCCAGGCTAATTTAGCATGCTGTGCAGTGCTAATTTTGCCCTGGGGCTAAGTTTGAATATCAGGCCCATGATGTCACACAACAGAGCATTATGAGTTTAAGTAGGAATAAGCTATAGAGGCAGATCAGCTGTAAGGGATAAAGATGCTTCTTTTGGGAATTTCTTTAGTAATAAATAAGGGTGTGGAGAAATATATAGAACATATATGAAATACAAGCTGTACTATGTCCAACTGTTTAATATTCCTAAAGGCATCAGCTGTTCTTTAAAAAGTTTATAAACTGCTCCAATAATTTTGTTGTATATGCTGCTATGTCTTGGTTTGTGTACAGAATGCTAAACATGGTTGACCTACAGTATCAGAACCATGCTTAAACTTCTGTATGCAAATCATGACATAGCAAAATTCCAGAGGCTGGACTCTCAAAGGACTGTGAATGCCTGCAAGCCCCAGGTGTGCTAAACATATGGCACACAGGGCTTGTGGCAGTCTCATGGCTGTGATTGGGATTCTCAATCCCGTGTGCCAGTTGCACAAGTTAGCCCAGCTTCTTTGGATCTAGCTTGCAGCAATCCCTGGTACTGTTTATATGGGGCTTGCACCAAATATTTAGCACAAGCTGTTGTAAACCAGGACAAATGTCATAAATGCACGCAATCTTCCAGAATCAGTGCAGTGTGCGCATAGAGATTTTGACACAGTTGCACCAGCAAATGGGTTTGATGCAGGGTTTGACCTAAGCCCTGCATCACCCTTTGTGACTCCAGCCCAGGTTACTGGTTCTGTAATGAGAACTGAGCATAAGACTGCCCGTAAAAATAAAGCATTGCAAAATAGTTTTTCAAATCACTTTTATTCAGATACAGTTACATAAGGATCATTTGGGGCTATGGATATCATTTCCGAAAACAGGAACATGACCAGCATCGCCAAATAGAAATAATTTCCTGTCCTCATTAAAGTGAGGATGCAATAACATCATAGAGTTACTGTATAAAAAGACAACTTTGTAATGCCTTAGGGCTAATTTCCTTGGTGTACAAAACTGTGACCCCAGTTATTTTAGATTTGTGGGTTTAGAACATATTCCACAAAGGGGATAGCTACCTAAACACTTACAAAGAGAAACCTGGTGGATTTATCATTTGAATACTACTGAACCCCTGGTCTGAGTGATATTGAAGATGTCAGTCTGATTTTTGTAAACATTTCTGATTTTCCAATATAAATATATACTAAATTGTTTGATCTGGCTATCTTGATGATACACTGTATGGTGGTGATCTTTCCAAGATTTTAAGATTTTGAAACATAGATGTATTAAGTACAAAGCACTACTGACGTTGCTATAACTGTTTCCTCTTCCCCATTCCCTGACCATCATCCTCTCAAAATAACTTTCCCTACTTTAATGGTCTGTATTTAAACTCTGATAAGGAGATTAAAAATTTGGCAATGTTTTGCATGAAAGTTGGGTTTTTATTTTATTTTTCCTCCTTCCTCCTACCTACATTACTTTGCCACCTCTTGCAAATGTCACAAGATTATAAAGCACTATACTCCCTCCACCTCTTTATAGTTATTTCTGGATCTTTACACAGCCCCCTTTTACTTTATATTCTGTTATTTAGACATGTATACTATTGAGTATAGTCTTTACCTGGGCATAACTAGGGAGGCAGTATTGTATAGTGGTTATAAGCACTAAGCTGCAAATCTGGAAAACTGTGTCAATCCCACATGCACCACTTTCAATCTGTGTGACCATGAATAAGTCATTTAACTTCCATGTGCTCCCAGGATGCACCTGGTAAAATTTTCAGCTTAGTGTGCCTTTCCTGATCAAAATTTGTAAAATACGAAAAATATATATGGTTACACTGTATATAGTGACCTCTTTGTTTGCTGGTGAAGTGGGAAAGCAGGTATTTCTGTGTGTATGTTCTAACAAGGTATAATTACATTTTCTTTGTAATGGAATTTTGTGGGAGCTCTGTTTTGAACTGCTCCTACAAATTATATAAGAAGTGCCATTTGGCAGAGGTTATGCAGTTTGAGCAGGCTTTCTCTACTTTAGTGAATATTTTCACAACTATTGGTTGCAATATGGACCGATAGTTTTGAATCTAATAATGGGATAGCCTTTAGATTTATTTACTTGGTTTTTGATAAGTGGGTAGGTACACTAGACAACTGAATGCCTATTTGCAGGTTCAACCTGGGAGAGCACAAATCACAAGATACAACAGGGTAAAAGCACCAGTACATCAATTTGACATGATACAAAGTTTTGTAGAGAGCTAAGAGTTTTTAGGTGAAGATAAGTACATTATGAAGTATGACATGTTGATAAATAATTAGATAAGATACAACATGATAAAAGCATAAGTACATTAAGGCAACATGATACAAATTTAGACAACTAACAGTTCTTAGGTGTGCATAAGGGGTCCACCACAAGACCCCGAGAACAAACGCCGTGGTCAATTACAGTGCAGACAAAATGCCAACAACAACCATGTAACTAATACAGTGCTAAGTAATGACAGTGCAAAGGGTGGTGTGATTTACTCTCTGGCAGGGAGAAAGTTGGGGGGATTTACTATTCTAAACTCTGGGAGGGAGAAAGTGGGGGAGATATTTGGTGGGGATTTGCTATTCCAAACTCCAGGAGGGGCGGTCGGGATGAGGGGAGTGAATGTGACTGACTGAATATCAGCATGAGTGAAAACAGCTACATGTACAGCACTGTAATATCTTCTGTACATATTAGGTTTTCACTCATGCTGTTTCCATGAGGTGCATTTCACTGTGTGATTATTCCAATGCTGTGTTGAAGGTATATGTTGCAGGTCATGGATTGCATTAGGTAGGACTTGAGGGCTGATTTGAACAAGATGTGGTGGGAGAACTGAAGATATTTGGGGAGGGAGTTACAGTACTTGACAACAAATTTCAAAATGCCTGTTCACCCATCTTGTTGAACATTTGGATGTAACAAGTGAGGTAGAGTCTGAGGATCTGAAGGAGTAGATGGATTGGGAGTTGTGTAGTAGTAGAATATGGGCAGCTGGGATTGGCTTGAGTTGTTTGTGTATAAAACAGCCTAGGCCATAGGATCAAGAGGCAGAGCAGGATAGCCACCCTAAGGAGGAGTAGGGAAAGCAATTGTGCATGAGACATGGGGAGGAGAGGGCAATGTGGCATATGTTATTGTAGGTGATGTCCCATTTGTGTAGAGAGATCATGGGGCATTAGTGAAGTGGAGAGAGCTATATTGTAGGCAGGGAAGGAGAACAACTTGATGATGGCTAAGCAGACATTCAGGGTAAGCATGTATCTGAGATGGTAGGCTAGCCAATTCAAGAATTAGTAGCTTTACACTGGTTAAAGATGTGGAGATGAAAGTCAAGACCTGGGTCCAAGGGTAATGCCTAGGTAATTAAATTCATCAACTACAGTAAGAAAAGAAACTTAATGTCCAAAGTGTGAGGGCAGGATGACCTACACACCCTAGAGTCAAATAGCATCATGTGTCTTTGGATGCATTGTGTGCCAGGTTATTGGCCACCAACCAGTTTTGTATGTGGGTAAAGTCCTTTGATAGTTGGGTACTGATGAGTTGGGAGCTCTGGGCTGTGGATTAAGACAATATTGTCAGCATATATTGTACCTGAGCAGGTGGTAGAGATGGACTGGAGGTATTTAATGAAAACTAAGAAGAGGAGGGCCTAGGTTGACCCCTGAGGAACATCTCTGGTGATGGGCAGTTGATGAGAAGAAGCATCCCCAATTTAATAAATTGGAGCCTGTTGGTCACATAGTTGGCGAACCAGGTACTGGAGTTGAAGGAGACACCAAATCTGTTCATATTTGAATTAGGAGTGTATGGTCAACAAGATCAAAGCCTTGGTTAGGTCGATAAAGGCAGCGATAGTAAGAGAACCTTTATCCATGGCAGATTTAACATCAGCAGAAAACTTAATGAGGACAGTAGTGGTGCTGTGCTCCTTACAAAACCCATGCTGGCATAGGGTGAGGAGGCTATGGGTTTGCAGGTAGTCTGTTTGCTGGGACACAACAATCTTTTCAAGTATTTGCAGAGGATGGACAGAAGGGTGATGGGACACTATTGTGAGATGTTTCTGGTGTCCCCTTTCTGGGGATAGGGACTACCTTTGCAATTTTCCATTGAGATGGGACCATGACAAATGTGAGGGAAAGATTGAAGATGCGGATGATGAGAATGGAGGGAGACTGAAATCCAAGCTTAAGTAGCTTAGCCTTGATCCCATCTAGGATTGGAGCACTGCAGAGTGGAAGGGAGTTGAGGAGGTTGCGGACTTCTTTTCTCATGACTACTTTCAGGTAGAAGAGGAGGAGTAGGGGTAGGTGCATCAGGGTGGTGATCCTGGGCAAAGGAGTATGGGCAGGAAAGGGGAAAGATTGGTGAACTAAGTGTTGAATGCTTTTATAGGTGAGTGGGATGGTACAATGGACACAATTTATGATCATGTTCTTTTGTGAGGACCTAGCAGGAGCCCCAGGAGCCCTTTGAAGTGTCTTCAGAACCTGCTCATGTTGCCAGCAGAGGCTATGAGTTTTTCCTTCCAGATGGAGCTTTGCTGCACATGTAGCCTTTTGCACAGGCGCTGCATTTTCCAGTGGTTGAGCCAGTCTTGTAGTTTTGAAGAGGCTTTATACGAGGTCCAGCATCTGTCTCCTGTTTTATAGAGTGAGAGAAGATAACTGTGCATCCATGGGATGGCAAAGCTTTTAACTCTTCTCTTTGCGATAGAAATTAGCCCACAATGGAGGTGGGAGATGTGGGACTGGAAAATATCTAAGGCAAGGTTTACATCAGTTAAGGCTAAGATTGGGGACCAATCAGTGAGGGGAGCTTGACTTTGAGGAGAAGGGTCAAAATGTGATAGGTTCCTAATGGTTTAGAACCTTTGGGGATAGTTTTAGAATATGGGTCTTCCATAGGCAGTAAGTGGGGAAGTAGTTACTAATACCGATAGAGTCTGGGGTATATGCGATACTTGGATCCGATCCATTCTGTTTTGATCATCCAATCTAATAGAGTGGAGGGCGTTACATGGGAGGCAAGTGGGACTGGTGACAATTTGGGTAAGATGGGCTGGCCGATCGAGGTGGAATGGTGTCCATAAGGCAGGCAGCCTGATTCGCCACATATTGGAGGGCTGTATACATAGAGATGAGGTTTTTGGCGTTGCCAGTTGTAAGTGAGGTAGTACTTAGCAGGCAGTGCCAGTGCCAGCTGGGTGAGAAATCAGTGACAGGTCGAGATGGGGCCTGTATGATTAGCAGGCCACCGCCACGTTTGGGATATGGTCAGTCTATTTGAAGAAAAGAGTAGTTGTTTATATTGCAGAGGGAGTTTGGGATCCTGGGTCTGAGCCAGTATTCAGAGATTCCAAGTATGTCGGGAGTAGCAATATACCCAAGCTTCAGGTTGTTTTCTATGGAGGACTGAATGTTGAGGTGGGCAATTTTCAGACCTTTTGACCAGTCCAGGTGGGAGGGAGCAGAGTCCAGAGTTAGGCTGTATGTCTCCAGCCAGGCAGAAATACAGAACTGAGGTCCATAGTGTAGTAAGTTTTATAAATGGGTCAGAAAAATCCAGAATCTTGATTGGCTAAAACCTAGTTTCAGCCATGTCCTTACAGCATGTATTGTGCAAACCAGCACTAGCTTCCTCTGCCCAACCTCATTACAAAAACAAATCACTGAGATGTGCCAACTGAAAACAAAAACATGCACTGGCATACCTCACCCCACAATACCATGAAACGGCATCTCCCTCACAGCAGCTACAGGCTAGCACATTCGTCCAGCAGCAGCACTGTAAAATGCTGCACCTTTCAAACTGTTGCCAGCTTATCTACCAGCCCAAGATAATAACTTTCAAACTGTTATTTCACACCACTTCACAGTTATTTTTTTATAAACAAAAAGTTTAACCTGTAGCACTATACAAAACCCAACTCCACTGAAGTGACCGAAAGCGAGGCAGCTCTTTCAAATCCGGAAGGCCAACCGACTCTCTAAAATCCCAGTTCAGATCCATACCTATCCTGCCAAAGAGGCATTTCTTTTGATAAATTAAAAAACACACTTCATCCTCCACCACTACTTTGGAATCACGCCACATCACGAGGCCACCATTTTACAAAATGGAAACCCGAACCATACAGTATGGCGGTCCAGCAGACAAGCTCACTCAAGCGGCAACAAAACAAATCATAAAAATCCCCAAACTAAAACAAATGGCAAAAAATTAACACTATCTCTGACATCTGCTATTCTTCCACACCACAGCAAGGAAGACAGCAAACCCAAACAAAACAGCTGTATATTTCAGTACCATACGGATCCACCAAAGGCCTACATTTCCAATCCACAAATTGGCATCTTGTCCCCAAAAACAGTCGGGACACATGCACTCAACAACATATGAAGTGCTCAGTCTTCCAAAAAGCACATAATATAGTATGAATTATTCTAAAAAGAAAGTAACATTAAACAAAATAGCCTATCTTTACTGTTAGTGGGGGACCTGAAATAGGACCTTTTCACTTTATCCCTTATTAAAACATTTTTTTTATGTTTATATTTTACACATTTTTTTTCTTTTTCTTTCCTTAGAACAATTACTTTGGGACCCATTTAATAAGCGCAATAACACACTCCGAGATGTGGGTTACGTGCTGACAAAACATGCCGGGCATAAGGCACTCGGCACAAGCGCCTCGTGCCTTAGTACACTACTGGGCGTGTTTACCAGCATGTAACCTACCACTCCTGCCTTGTGTTATTGCTTGCTTAATATACTGCATTAGGTCTAGGTGGGCAAGAGGAATTTCTACCAGTGTAAGACATTAGTAGAAACTGCAGTTTTAGACTTATGAGAACATTAGTGTTGGGCAGTTGATAGGCTGTTAGTAGCATGCTAGAGTGGCCAAAGGGGCAATGAGGAGAGACATTCTGCCTGATCCTGGGGTGGTGGCAGGGAGTCTACTAGGAGTAACACTAGGGCTAGTAGATCTGGAATTAGGATCCCCACCTGCGCTGATGGAGCAGACATAGCTTAAACTGTTGTGGAAAGGTATCAGTAAGGCAGGCGCACTGGTAGCAGACTTTAGAGTAAGCAGTGATTAACACAATAACAACCCCACTTAGTTAACTAATGCAGGCAGTGCAATATCTTTCATGAGATGCAAATAGGAACTAAGTAAATTAACTTAAGTGCTGTGACAGCTCCTCCTCTGCGACTGATACAAACATTGTAGACCATTTGTGAAATGTATAAAGGTAGATTACTGTGGCAGCACTTATAAAACTAGGCAAATGGTACGAAGGTAGTGACTACGGTTCCAAACTTTTTAAAGTAAGCATCTAGTAGAACAGTGGCTGTTGCACCTAAGCAGTTTAGGCAAGTAAAGCAAATGTTTAGAAACTATGCTTCAGAGAAGGTAGTAGCTGAAGCAACAATATGTAAGCATTAATCACGAGACAAGAGGTAATTTCCAGGAATTAATGCATGGTTGGGGTGAACGAGGCCACAGGCCAAGTGCTTCCCACCACTCAACCATGCATTAATTCGGGAAATGACTTCCTGTCGAGGGGATTAATACACTTGTAACATGGCATGCAAGCTAGGTATTGTTTAGATACTGTTTAATTAAACAGAAATGCCAGACTGATTTTTTTTTATGTCTTTTACAACTATGCTGTGCGTTTTTGGATCTACACTTATTTATATAGTTATGAATACTATTTTTCTTTTTTGACAAATGCTACCTTGAGCTATTACACTCCTTGGAACCTATTTCAATATTTTACATTGATTTTTACACTGTGTATCCGTTGTTAAATCGTTCGTTTTGAAGTTTTACACCTTTGCTGTGTATTGTGGGATACATTGGTGATTTGCATACAGTGGCACGGTGTTTATGGACAACATTTGTTAGGCATTGACTTTAGCGCCACTCATTTCCTTTTATTACTGTTTTTGCAGACCTGCTGTTGTTTTGTATCGTTTGACTGTTTCTTTCTTGTGCATTTTTATGCCTCTTGCTGTCGTCACGGATTCCAGTACACTGACTGCAATGCTCCCATCATGTGCGGCACATCTGTTACGCCACGCCTCCCAATTCTGCTCACATTTGTCTTTACAGGACTTTGCTCACTTTGAATAAATATGCTGAGCTACAGGAGTTGCACACATCCACAAGGTGCTTCGTAATTACAGCCTTTTTTCTTCGCTAGCTGAAACTACGAGCATTCAGCTCCCCTGTGCACTGCTTGGCTTGTTGAAAAGTTAGATCCTACATTTTCCTGTAATACTTCCCTCTAGTGGGCGACAGCAGCATTGTCTGACTGTGCATATCTAGGGAATTAATGTCCGGTTCATTATGTACTACCAGGTGTGTTTCCACCTATCGTTATGCCAGATTCACGGCACACATTATTTGCCATGTTACAAGTGGGACTAAGCAACTGGAATTGCAGTGCCAGGCCTACCTCAGCAACTGATACATACATGTCCAAACTTTAGGGAACAGATTGTCAAAATACTTGAGTGAAGCAGTGTTCTGAATAGGAGGTGCTTTGACAGTGAAACTGATGAGCTAGGCAGCAACAAATTGGGATGTGCAAGTCAGACTGTTGTTGAGACAGAGGACCATTCATTTTGGTGGAGTTTGTGTTTGCCAGCCGCTACCATTGCTGATGCCCATGGAAGACGTCTTTTGAGCAGAGGGCCTTAGCACTCCAGATAGCTGACATGTAGGACCATTAAGGAAGTGGTCCTTTTAAGGTGATCAGAAAGGGTGATGGCTCCTCCAGTTGGCAGTGTGGCAAGTGGGGAGGTGGAGAGAAGGTCCCTCCATCTGGTAGTCTGGCTGTGTTCCTCAGCTTGGCAGTTGTTGGGGGAGGATGGGTAGAGGTGCTGCATGCACCATCTTGACCTCTGGTGATGGGTTCAGGAGCAGCAGTGAAGAACTGGGAGCCAGATAATGTGCATTTTAAGCAGGAGATGATTGCTGGCAGGGTTTAAACAGGCTTTTCAAAATCGCCCAGGAAGTCCCAAATGGCTCCTCGATTGGCAATGCAGTGAGTGGCGCAATGGATAGTAATAGCAACTGAGAGTGTGTAACAAACATCCCTATTAGTTTATATGTAGTAACTGATATACTGTATTCTGCCTCCTTGATAGCATGTTGTTGTAATTTCTCATACTTCAATAAAATAAATTATAAAACAATACACAGTAGACTTCTGATTTTAGTATTCTTTATCATGAGGGATCAGGTTTCAGATCTCATTTGGAAAAGTAGCTATAAAGTGCTGCTGTAGAGTAGACAGCTTGGTTTCACGCCATTTTTCTTCTATCTTACATATTTTTAGCATTTCATAGTGGGCAATGAAAGAAACATTTATCTTTGAAATTTTCATCACGTGGGCAACCTCTGACAAGGTTCCAGAATAAAATATAATTAAAGAAGTTAGATATGATTATCATTCTGAAATGTATTCTTCTGAGTAATAACTATAACAATTCTAGACTGGCTTGAGGATGAGCTGTTTTTAAATTTGGGATGACACTTTATTATATTTCAGTTATTATTGTGATGATTTAGTCACTGTTTAATATTCATAATTGATACTTAATGAGAACATTAAACTAGTTTAGTGACTGAGATATACAGCACACTTTACACTGTGCACTTTACTATAAAGCAACTTTTAGCCAGTCAATAACCTCTGTTCTCTATTAGAAAGGTACAGAAAAGGACTATTACTAGTAGGCAAGTATAAATTGAAAGTATGGTGCACTGGAACTTTAAGTTGCACCATGAAACTTTCAGTGCAACGATATAAAGAGGAGTCAGCATGGCAAACATCACTCCTGAGGAAGAGTCAGAGACTCAATACTAAAGGGTGCTAGTCTAGTCTCAGTGTTTGTTTTTGTCCCTGCATGCATTCTTTCATTTATATCTATGCATTTTATTGACATGATTTTAAGCACTTTTATACTTTCTGTGGTTCAATAAAGCATCATGAGGTATATACCTGGAGTGGTCTGCCTACATTTTGAACTTTTGAGTCATACTCACCATCAGGTGAGAGGCAGAGGCACCTGTAGATTTCAGGTACCCTGCCCTTGTTTGTATGCTTGGAGGTATGAGCGCACACACACAAGACTGCTGGAAGATAAGAAAGCTGGAGTTGCGGCATAGCACTTACACAATCTCTGAAGATACTTGGTTCCCCAGATGGTAACAGAAAAAAACTATCACAGAAATTTGGTGGCAGAAAAGGACCCTTTCTGCCCATCCAGTCTGCCCACCCTTCCTCTTTCACATACCCCTCTCCCCGCCTGCCGTTACCTCCCACCAATACTCAGTCCCATGTGCCTGTCCCATGCCCTCTTAATTCCTTCACTGTTCCAGCTCCCACCACACTGTCTGACGGTCTGTTCCAGGGCTCCACCACTCTCTCAGTGAAGAAGTACCCCTCACATTTCTCCCAAATCTATTTCCTTGCAATCTGAGGCTGTGCCCCTGGTTCTGACTCCATCCTTCCTCTTCAGCAGTCCCCCTCACCACCTTTATTGAGCCCTTTACATATTTAAAGTTTTCAGTCATGTCCCCACTTTGCCTCCTTGTTTCCATTGAGTACGGATCCAGCTCCTCACATCTCTGTTCATATGTCTTCCCTGCATAATCTGCACCATCCTTGTTGCCTTTCTCTGAACCCACTCCAATGCATCTATATCCTTGTGGAGGTGTGGTCTCCAGAACTGAAGCCCGTACTCAACTGCGGCCTCACCATGGCTTTGTAGAGGGCATTATCACCTTCCTTCTTCTGCTAGTAATGCCCCTACCTATGCATGCCAGCATTCCGTTTGCCCTACCCACTGTTCTGCTACATTGGAAACCTACTTTAAGATTTGAGGAGACTATGACTCCCAGATCTCTTTCCTGTTCTGATACTTTGATTTCCTCCCACCCAACATGTACACTGCTTGCCTGTTTTTCCTCCTTAGAGCATCACCACACACTTCTTGACATTAAATTTCAGCTGCCATTTCCGGCCCCCTCTCAGAGTGTCTTGAGGTCCTTCCTCATGCCCTTCACCCCTGGTGTGTCGACCTTACTGCAGATTTCTGTGTCATCTGCAAATAAGCATGCCCTCGCTCTCAAATCCTCAGCAATATCGCTGATGTAGATGTTGGAAAGGAGGACCCAGAAATGACCCTCGCGGCACTTCAGTCCTCACCCTAGCCATCCTTGAGTGCACCCCATTTAGCACCACCCTCTGACTTCTCCCTGACAGCCAGGCCTCCACCCAGCTAGCTATTTTCCTCCAACCCCATGCCTACCCATTTTGCTCACCAACTTTCTGTGAAGGATGGTGTTAAAGGCCTTGCTGAAGTCCAGATAGGCCACATCCACTGGCCCTTCCTGGTCGATTTCCTGAGACACCCAATCAAAGAACTCAATTAGGTTGGTCTGGCATGATCTCCCTTTGGGAAGCTATGCTGCCTGCTCTCCAGCAAGTCACACTCCAGGTAAACCACCACCTCTCCTTGATTAGTACCTCCATTACCTTTCCACCACAGGCATGAGGCTGACTGGGCAGCAGTTCTCTTTTGCTCCTTCTACCTCCCTTGTGCAAGGGCACCGTTGGCCCTCCTCCAGTATCCGGCATCCAGTATCCAGTATCCAGTGACAGATTGAAGAGCCTTGTCAGCGGTGCGGCCAGCTCCTCCCTCAATTCCTTCATCACCCTGGGGTATAATCCATTGGGCCCCTTTACCTTGTCTACCCTTAGTCTATCCAGCTGTGCCCTGACACTGTCCACAGTGAATGGGATCTGATCCACCCATGTGCTTTCCTTCACCTTTGGCTTTAGTACAGGGTCCCTGTCTTCCATCTCCTCTGTGAATACTGAACTAAATTATTCATTTAATGCCTCTGCCTTATCATATTCCTGCTCCAAGTTTATTCCTCCTTCCCCCTAGGTCTAGTAATCCCCTGCCCTGCTCTTTTCCTTTCCCTTACATACCTAAAAATTTTTATCCCCTCCTGTCTGCTTTGGCTATTTTCTTCTTGGTGGCTGTTCGCCCATCTGATCTCCCTCCTGCTTGACTCCTCCTTTCCTATACTCCTCCCAATCTTCCTCTCTAAGTGTCCTCTTAAGTCTTCTAAAGCCCTCCTCCTCCTTTCCTGACTGTCTCCACCACCTTCCTAGTGAACCAGAGTGGTCTCCTTCACCTCTTGCTCTTTCTGATCTTTTTATGCACATTTCTGCTACTTCCTGAACCACTCCTTTGATGGCTTCCCATAGCTCTCCACCCCTCTCTCCTCCTTACCTTCCATTTTTCCCTGACTATCTTCCTCGTCTTATTAAAGTCTTTGTTCCTGAAATCCATGACTGTTGTGTTGTCTTACTTGTCTCCTCCCTGCTCTGACCCTGAAATGTACTGCACTATGGTCACTGGTGCCCAAGGCTTCTCCTACCTGCACCACCTCCACCTCTCTCTGTTTGTCAGGACTACATCCAACAAGTTGCTTCCCTTTGTTGGCTCCTGACCAGCTGCATTAGGAATACACTCTGCAGGTCTACTATTACCTCTCGGTTCCTTGCCAATGCTGTATCTGGGATTTCCAGTCCACATCTGGAAGGTTCAGGTCCCCCACCAGTAGCAGTTCTCCCTTCTGTGCCAACCTCATGATTGCCTGAGCTAGCCATCTATCTTCTTTCTCTCCCTGTGGGGTGGCCTGTATACCACCCCTAGCTGTAGGGATTCACCCGTCTTCCTACCTAGTATTACCCACAGCAGCTCAGTCTCCCTTCTTTCTCCTGCCCTTCAGTAGCCTGATGCCTTCCTGTATAAGGCAACCCTCCCTTCTTGCCTTCCCAGTCCCTCCTGAACAGACTATAACCTGGAATGGTGGTTTCCCAAGTGTGTTGCTCTTGCCACTAGGTCTCACTTTATGGCGACTATGTCTAAGCCCTTGTCCCTTTGTGATGGCCTCTCTATCCACCATCTTATTTCCTAAACTTTGGCATTTACTGACGATCTCTGCCACCAGTCTCCTGTCTGTGTCCTCTCACCCATCACCCTTCTGCCCAAACATGTAGCGCTATCCGGGGTGCTGGTAGCTCCTCAAATTTTCTTCCTTGTGGAGCTGAATTGTCCCCACTACCACCACCCCACAATAGTTTAAATTGTAGGTATCCGCTATGTAGTCTCCCAACTTGCATTTCAGCACTGCCACCCCCCATTTACATGCAGTATGTCAGGTACAAATAGGCTCTTGTCCCCCATGTAACTCCCAGTCCCTACTAACTCATACCCCATTTGCTCAAACCACCCCTCTAGCCACTCATTGAATTCCTTAATCCTCAACTTTCTATCAGAGCTTGCCCTTGTCACTGGTAACAGCTCTGAGAATGCCACTGATTTAAATCCCAGGCTGCTACAGCATCTAGCTAGAGGTCTGAATCTAGCCTGCACCTCCCATCAGGCTACTACCTGCTAGGTCATTTGTTCCCAGGTGGAACAGGAGGTGTATGCCCTCATCCTGCGTCCTCCCGCTTCAGGGATATAATGTATGACCTTTCTATTGTCATGCCTTGCAGGTACTCCACCCACACTGTGCTGTTTTTGTGTCCCCTGCCTCCCCACCTAATCCCTTTTATTATAGAGTCCCCAACCAGTAGGACCCTGCTCTCCATCTCCTTCTTATCACATCCCTTTCATCCATCCTCTAATCCCCTGCATTCTATTTCCACTACCCCTTTTCCATTTTCTCCTCCTGCAGTACTATCCTCACTCTGTCCCCCCCAGCTACCTTGTTCTGTGCCCCCCAGCTATGTGCCCCGACAGGCTCTAACCAACAGGCTGCCCATCTCAGTCCCTCTCTTACCCAACTCCCCCATCCGCCCTGCCAGATTTTCACTGGGGCCTTCTTCTTTCCCTGCCCTATCCAGCTTTTGCTCCTCTGAACCCAAACACACTGTCCCCAAATCCTTCTGGACTGGTCTGCTGGTCTTACCCAGTATGGTCTCTCCTGCTCCACTTTTTCTGTGCCATCCTTCATGCTTACCACTTTTTCCCTGTATGCTCTTCAACTCCCTTCTCCTGATCTTCCCCAGCATTTAGTGCCTCTAATGGGCAAAACTATTCTTTAGTTCTAAGCCCACTAACTGTATCCCTCTGGATGGTCCTCCTTTGCTCCCTCTCTCTTGTCCTCTGCACAGGCTTTGTACTTTTATACTGTATCATTCTCCATTTTCCCAGGTTTTTCCTTTGCCTGTTTGTGCCCCTTCTGGGAGTCCTATATCCCTCCTGTGCTGTCCCTCCCCTCCCCTTGCAATCATACTCCCCAACTCTCCTCCAGTCTCCATTGCATTTTCCCATGGAAGAGTTTGCTCCTTGTCCTCCTGCAGTTCCTGCTCTAACTGCACCTTGCCCCCACAGTCCCCTTGCTAGCTGCTAGAGCTGCCTCCCTCATGTCCCCCATCTACCCCTCTCCCTTTCCCAGCTTAGTGCCCATCTCAGCCACCCCACCTCCTCCCTTAGCTGTGCAATCTGCCTACATATCATACATCCCCATTTTCCAGGCTATATTTAGTACCATTGCTGACTCACACCAGTACACCCTACCATCTTCCCAAAGATGCCCCAGCTCTTGAAGCATTTGGACCCTGCCCGGATCCACCCTCACCCTACTCCATTTGCCCTCTAATGTGGATGTCCTGCCATATTTCATTTGCCTATGCTAACCTTGTTGTGTTGACTTTTCAGCAGGTACAATCTTACTCTAGAGCTACATGTATCCGTGCATTGTGGCTTTCAGGTCTATTTATGGAAATATTGGCTGCACCTGGCAATCCTCTCCACCAATCATGAAGTAACCCTCCCCATAAATGTGACATACCCTGGGGTGGGGAGGTGGGTTTGGGGCTCAACCTCAGACTCTTGTGAGAGTATATCAGCCCTGACCGCTTCCTCTCCCACCTCTCAATCCCCACACCAATGGCCTATCAGAGATCCAGTGCACCTCCTCTGCTCCTTCCACTAGGCCACACTCCTACCGGATGAAACAGCAAGAGCAAAACAAGCTAAGGAACTTTCATGTAACACCATTCTAGTTCTGCTGCCTGTATGTGCCAAGTATTGTCCCTACTATTGCCTGCTACAGGCCCATGTCGGAAGAAAACAAAAATAATACACTTTCCCTTGAAAAGAAAAAGCCTTTTGTTTTTGTTCTTTTAAATACTCCCCACCAGTTCTTCTGCTTTAGTTCCTCACCCACCCCAGAGTTTCCCTACAATCCACAAAAACACAGAAAAATACCTTATTTTGGAGACTTTACAAATAAATCCTGTACCTCATTTTTGACTTTCACACTGTCTGTGTCCTTTCAGCTGCACAGCAGCAAACCGGAGGTCCATCCGCCACAAGCCAAGCCACGAGCCCTGCAACCTGCTAGCACTGCATCGCACTCCCCTTCACTCCGCACTTCCTACAAACTTGTTTGTCCTTGTTCTGTATTTAAACTACTGCTTGGTCATAGGATGAAGAGAATATTTTAGTGACATGAAATCTATAGCCAAAAGACACCCACACATGCCAACATTTCCCACATAATGATATGCATTTTCTCAAGGCTAGTATCATTCTTGTGAAACTTTACTCTTAAACAGTATAACATTTTAAGTTGGAGTGCACATTAAATCACTGAGTGCAAGTGACACATAAAACATTCCAACACTTAATCATCAAGTGTAAAATAAGTAT
This sequence comes from Neoceratodus forsteri, assembly GCA_016271365.2. Classification (NCBI taxonomy): domain Eukaryota; kingdom Metazoa; phylum Chordata; order Ceratodontiformes; family Ceratodontidae; genus Neoceratodus; species Neoceratodus forsteri. The sequence goes on along the minus strand of CM057453.1, from coordinate 1,235,070,149 downwards.
AATATTGTGCAACGTACTATGTCTTATTGCACATGTTCTCCCAGAGGAAAGGAATGAAATGACAAGACAAGGGAAGACATAGGGGATGAGATGAGCTGGTAAGATACACCACAACTAAGGAAATGAGAGGAAAACTGGAAACATATCTCAGCAGGTACACACAATAATCTAAAATTGCCTATTTTACTGCAATTAGTAATTTGAAGCATAATAAAATGTCATATAGCCAGGGATAGCATCAGGTTTTGTGGGCCCAAGGCAATGGATCTCTAGCAGGGCCCCGCCTGCCCCTCAGAGTAAAACCAGTCCATCTGTTAAGAAAATAAATCAATAAAACCACACCACCAGCCAGCTTGCCATTACCTTCCAACCCACTCTCCACACAGCAGTACAGCAGCAATTCTGCCAATTGACAAAATCTACACACCACCCCAGCAGACTAAGCCACTCATCCTCAGAGTCAGACTGCAACGTGAGACCAACCTCAAGAAGGTCCCCTCAGACCTGTCCACTTAAAAAAAAATTCAATAAAACCACATGCCTCACCTAAACTCAGTGTAAATTCGTGTCCATCCTGAAGGACTCCTGCATGGTGCAGTCCCAATTTGGCAGAATGGCAGAGACAGTAGAAGAGCACTGCAGATAAGATTGATGCAAGAGGCCATAGCCTGAGCCTCCCCACCATTCCAGGGGCTCTACCTCCTACCCTGTCCTACCTGATTTGTGTGTGAGTAACAAAGGGAAGGAACTAGGATCAGGTGTCATTTCAGAGCTCCAGCCAGGCTCGACATGGATGGACAGCGGACTGCAAACAAACTGTCTTAACCAAACTGATTTCTCTACAGTTCTGACTCCCAGCCAGTTTGAGCTGTCCCAACTCCCACCTTTGTGCCTTGCTTGCCATTGCCAGCCACCGCTTCTCCCTTTGTGACAATGTCAGACCATGGTGATGTGATGTCACAAACAGCAGCTAAGCCAGCTGGCTGGGTTGCTCAGGCCCACCCCATCCACCAGTCTCCTCCCAGTCATTGGCCTGCATATCAAGTCACCACACCCTGCTCCGTGGAACGAAGCGCTCTGGATCAGGGCCCGGCCTTGTCATTCAGTCAGTAACAAGCAGGGTTTGCTTTGCAGGCAGCTTTTAGGGTGGTTAATCAATTCCCTGCATTCTGCAGACCTGGGTTTTCTTTTCACAACTCGGCTCATTGGCAGCTCTGCAGTAGCAGTGCAGTGAGCAGTCAGCACTGATGTATATAAAACATGCTGCCAGCCAGCGTGAGCTACTACGAGTCAGCAAACTTAGTAAACCTTTTTGAGTTCCTGGTGGGCTTCCCACTGGTTTCAGGGCCCTGGACATTTGCCTGGGTGGCCCTGGGTGCTGACACTGGGCCTGCATATAGCCATTGTAAATGGCTTAACAAAAACATCTCAATTATTTTAGTAATCTTGTATCTTTTTCTGATCATTTGGAGATTCAGAACAGCCTCACTATCCATAGCAGTGCATATTATAATGAAACATCTTTTATTAATCAAACATGAAACATGTAAGCTAACTCACTGAACAAATACCCTTTCATCATTGATCAATTCAATCTTTCAGAAATTGAGCCAAGTGAAACAATCATTCAATACCAGGGCTTGAGTGTATGCAGTTTAAACTGCCAAAAGGCCTGCTTCCTAAGACGCATACAATCCAAGTTGCACCATATCAGACCTAAAGCAATCCTATCAGCACCAGTAAAACAGAAATCTAGGGTCTGGCCACTTTCATGTGCTACTAGTGCATTCTCCAGTTCTTTTCTCTCAATTGCTCTTATATGCTGACTAATTCATACTTTTACCTTGTGGCTTGTGATTCCAATGTAGAATGCACTACAAATGCATGTGGCCAAATACATATTGTAACATCCATGATATTGCAACTGATAAATTCTCATAATGAATTTTTGCTAATACCTGGAACTTGATAGTTTGTGTTGTTGTTGCACAAACCTACAAAATTTGTAGTTACCACAGTGATGTGTTCCTATTTTGAATGGAAGATGTAAGCTATGTACCACTTGATCCACTAGGTTCCTTCCCTTCTATACATCATCCTTGGAGATTCACACATACATGGTGTTAAACGGGTTCTGTTACAAGAATGTGCTAAAGTTTTTGAAGGATACTTTCCACCAAGTGTGACTGAGGGCTATATGTTGTAGGGTTCATACAGTCTCTACCATTCCCTGCCTCTAAGTCCAATGTCCATGTTGGTTCTGATTTAGCAAAACTGATCTGTTTAAAGCATCAGGTGCCATATAGTTAGCCTGGGCACTAAGGGGTGTTTTCCCATTCTGAGTTGTACATCCTATTTGTGGGTTGAATCTATATTCAGACACCCCTACAGTGCATGTAAAACCTATTAGCCACAGAGCACTTATTGACTGCTGTGCCCATGCAAATTAAGAGTCCTCTTCTGCATATGGGCACAATAGCAAATCAGAGGTTTGCAGTAAGTACATGTCCCCTGAATGGGTGCAAGTTAATGCCTTTGCAAACCCGACTTAATGAGGTGCAATGCCCTGGTCTCAGGCAGTGGTACTGCAGTTGCATGCCTGCCTTTCCTGAACTCCAGCCCACTGAAACAATGGAAGCCCTGGTGTCCAGGGGCATCCTCCAATTCTGATACCCGGCCTGGTAATCGTGGTGATATCCTGGGTGTCCAGAAGCACCCCACCCTCCTTATCACCCACTACAATATTAGTTCAGCTGTCTCTGCATCTAGTGGCACCCCATTCTCAATTGTCAACCCCCACCCACGAGGCACCCATCATGACTTTGCATCAATTTCCCTGGTGTCTAGTGGTAGCCCTGCCTGCTGAGCACCCAATCCAATGCCTCTGTAAGGCACGGTGATCGATGCAGAGTCAGGGTTGGGTGCTCCGTGAGCAGGGGTACCACTAGACAGCAGGGACATCCATTTAGCTTCAGGGATGGGTGGTCTGTGGGCGAGTGCCACTAGATGCCAGGGATAATGCTTATCATATGGAGCTGTGTGATCAGAGGGTGGGGTGCCACTCGACACCAGGCAAAACACTTATTATACAGGGTTGGGTGATCAGAGGATGTGGAGGGCCACTGGTTGCCAGGGAACTCATCGGGCAATTGAGGGTGGGGGTGCCACTGGACACCAGATAGAACATGTAAATAAAATGAAGGGATGGGTGTTTGGAGTGTGGGGGCACTTGCCACCCTTCCTGACATGGTGAGTGGCCACAGGAGGGTTGCAAATGTGGTAATGCTTCCATACAAATGAGCCCATAATGGGCCTGCATATGGCCCATTTGCACTTTACATACCCAATTGACTCATTTGCATTTTCCACTGAATATTGTGCTGTGGGCTTCCAGTGCTATCAGGTCTGTGAGCACAGTTCCCTGCAGTTCCTATGGGCTGCATACAGACCAGGTCCAACTGAATGTAGCAACCTCTGGGTTGGGTGCAAGGGCAAGTGCAGCACAAATCTCGTGCTCCACTTTTGCACATAATTAAATATCTGGCCCAGCTTTGTTCCTAGGCCTATAAATACAACCACATCAATAATCCATTTCAGAAACTGATTGTCTCATACAGTATGCTTCCAGCATGCTACTATATTTTTTTAACTGGAAAAACTGTCCTAATGGTACATCTCAACTGTGTAATGGGGATGGTTACTTGCACAGAGCAGAGCTGAATTTCTATATGCATCCTTTCTGTAACAGTCTGCCCATACCCCACACTGACAAACTTTTATTACTGTCAAGTCTAAATAGTTTACTATATTCCTAGAAGGTCATCTACCACAGCTAAATGCCGACCCTAATGTACCAAGATTGGACTGACCTGCATGAAGCCAAGGACATGGATATAGCCATGACCTCTTCATATCAAAATTCAATGCCCTCTGTGACAAGCACGCACCTATAAAACAAGAACTGTCAAGGACCCTTTAACCTCTGGATCATCCTGGACCTTCTAGAGCAACTCTCTACAAGAGATCATCATTGGCAAGTGGCACGAGTACATGGAACTGCTGCAAACATTCAACAGTTCAAAAGCCCAAATGAATGCATGAAAGCTATCTGCCATGCAAAAAGCTCATACTACAAAGAAGCCTTCTCCAGATTGTGGAACAGCAGCAAGTTCTTCTGGAATAACCTCAATGACATCACTGGGAAGGACCCCAAATTCGCCCCAGCTATACTCACCATTGATGGGGTACCATCTTTAGACCCTCTTCTCATTACCAACTCTCTGAATAACACATTCACAGACCTAAGCAGTGAGCTCCTGTGGACTTTTACAAGTTCCCACCCATACAGCCCACAAGGAAACCAGCTCTACCCTTAACCAACCACTACTTCACTTCAAGAAGTCTCTGAAACTGATGCTAGGAAATATCCAGAAAGGTGCTTGGGGAATCAAGATGGAGTGGGGACTCCCCAGATCTTAAATTTGTCAGCTTGGCACTTGAAGAAATCCTAGGCCCACTGACTCACATATCAGCCTTTCCTCTACTGCTCAGTTCCCCAACAGTGGAAATATGTGACAGTTACACCTGTGCACAAAGTGGGGACCAATATTGCACAACAACTACAGACCAATTTCCATAACCCCACAACTCTTCAAAGTCCTAGAGCGGATCATGGCTGATCAGCTTGTGGAATACCTTAACTAATAATAACTACTGTGTTCTGAACAACATGTGTTCAGGAATGGCCACAGTACCATCACAGCCTTATTCAAATTTACAGGTTCATCCATCATGCCTTAGACCATGGCCACCTGGTAGAGGCAGCATTTGTCGACCTATCAAAGGCATTTGATATGGTGCACCATGGGCTCTCTCCTAACAACCCACAGATATTGGGTTCTCACCAGAAACTTTGGGCTGGTTCAACAACTGCCTGAGCAACCACCACCAGCAGGTCAGGATTGGAAAAGTCCTCTCTGACAGCAGACCAGTCAGATCTGGTGTACCACAAGGGTCTATACTGGGACGCTGCTGTTCAGTTTATTCTTAAATAAACTCCCAGACTCCTGCCCTTGTCAAGCGCTCCTTTACGCAGATGATGCGGTCATATTATCCAGCAACCCCACCCTGAACTTCTAGAGGCGGACCTACAAAGGGGCTTTGCATCCGCAGAAAGTGGTTTAAGGAGCATAGACTGGTTAGGAACTATAGAAAGACTAAGACCATGATGTACTCTACCCCCAAAGCAAACTCAAAGCCTTCCCCTGGCAATCATGAATGATGGTGGTGCCACTCTGGAGCTTATTCAGCATTTCAAGTACCTGGTACCCTGTCTTATGTCCAGCACATTGACAATACCAAGGGCCATCAATACAAGAATCAGGTTCTCTACCAGCACAGGCACTGTCTTACAAGAAGCACTGAACATTGCCATCAACAGTTCAGTTGTCTCACTCATTGACTATGGGCTGGCTATCTACAGGTCTGCAACAGATACAGCCTTTTACCACATCTCTACTGCTCTAAATAAACCTGACATCTTCTCACAGGTGCTGCAAGACTCATGCACACCTGTGATCTCTATACCCTGGCAGGCTAGCTTCAGTTGAATGGCAGAATCACTTATAAACCTGCCTTTTCCCAAGATTTACTACCACCAGGTGTACAGAACCTAGTATCACTGCCTTAGGGTACAAAGCAGACCAGAAGCTCCATCACCCAAGTATTCTAGTGCTCAGATGCCTCACTGCATTGGCACAAAAGACGCTCGCGTTATCGTGCCCTCCTCTGGACAAATGCGCTACCCCAAGCCATTACTGATGCTGCAACAATTGGCTCTTTCAACACAAGCTTCATCAGCACCTTATTGCCACTGGTACCAGTGTGTGCTCTATAGATCCCCTCAAGTCAGTAATCTCAACTGCTGAAGTCAGTAATCCACTATTAGCACTTATACCCCATTAACACTTCATACCCTGTCAACTGTCCCACTGGGTAGCCCTGCCACCACGCTTAATTCATCCCCACCTTCCCACTTTGGCACTGCCTCCACCCCCACCTCAATACCATCCCTATCCACTTACCCTATACCTCTCTGTACTCTCCTCCCTATGTTTCCTATCCCTTCCTGTATGTCCACTAATTCTATATGTCTCTCAACATGCAGGCATACATTGTACACTGCCTCAGTAGAGTGTTTTACCCTGTACATCAATTGTATTGTTATACCTCCTTTTCCGACAATGCATATTGCCTCTGTATTTGTACCTTGCTGTATATTGTCAACTGATGTGGAACCAAATAATGAGCATCCACTCAATGGTGTCATCCAAGACCTCAATAAATAAATAAAAATATTCCTATCCCAAGTTAGGGTTAATGTGAGATTCTGAATTCAAGATATCACACAAATGCTTCTAACTGTTGAGATGTCCCCCTTCATATCAATAGTACATCAGAGATATAACACCTGTACATATCGAGACATTCAAAAATAGGTTACCTTCTGTTTTTAGTATTACACTCTGTTCACAATGGCCCAGATATACATTGGCATAACTCAGGCAAAGATGCCTTCATAGCTGTCCCCTTTATTTGGAGGTAATATCTCCCAAGAAACTTAAAAGTATTGCAACTCAAACCCTTCTCAGATAAGGTTAGCAAAATTCAAAACATTCAGTTCCATACTGGGCTGTTTGTGATAACACTAGTCTCAAAGTATTCAAACCCTTGTCATGAAAGATGTTATTAGAAAAGATCTGTATGTGTGTCACGTGAGCACCTGACTAGAGTGGCTGCCTAAAGCCTTTAGCTCCAGTCATTCCTCCATGTTCCTCACTCCATTCATTCATTTTACATTGGACATTGCTACATCTGCCTTACCTGGCTTGTTGAAATGATCCTTCAGGGAGACCTTACATCCATGGACTTGCAACTCCTTCAAAACATAAGAAATCCATTGACAAGTCTCCCCTTCAGTTTGCTTCCCAAGCCGAAAATGGCTACTACAGGAGATCGTCAACCCCCCTCCTCTGACTCTGTTCACCAAGCACAGCTCATTGAGTGGATAGCGCAATTGGTAGATGCCATACATATCACTGTTATCGAAACTCAGAGCAGTATTTCTCTTCTAACTGGCCAGGTGGAGAAAACAGAGGAAACCTTATCAGCCACAGTGGAGAAAGTTGCCAGTCATGAATGCAGACTGGTGGAGGTGGAGGCTAAGGTGGCATGGCTGGCTGCGAAGTTGGAGAACTTGGAGGGCCAGGGCAGGAGGAAGAACTCGTGGCTTATAGGTCTCCCGGAGGATCAGAAGGAAGAACATGTTCCTTTATCTTGGGGATTATCTCTAATTGGCTGCAACTCCTGCCTGATGAATTTCTCTTTGAAATAGAGCAGGTGCATCGCATCAGACAACCCAGTCTCGATCCTCCAATAAGCCTCAGCTGCTAATATTTAAATTGCTTCATTGTCCAAGGCTCAGGAGCTTGGAAGTCAGAGTGGGGATGCCCATATTTCATTCTATCTGGACTACCAAAAAACTATATTGGAGAGGCACCAGGCATTTGAACCCATTAAACAGGTGCTTTATGGTAAGGGAATCACATATGCTTTACTCTGACCAGTGACATTGGTGTTCTTTTGTACGGTCAGCCTACAAACCCAAAGTGGACCCCAATTCAATAAAACCACACCACACTGTCTTTGCTATAAAAGGCATAGCTCTATTACTTATCAAAATTGTTTACATTACATGGAATACTTAATTTATACAGCATAATATGTACATTACATTCAACAGGTATGCACATTACAATATGTCTATATACATACATCATTATATATACATCACGTCCTGTTTCAATATATACATTAAGTATCCCCATCCCTAAGACCCTTTGGGCAGCCACAATTCATGTATATCTGAAACCCTGGCTCCTTCATCCACTTATTTGAGGGAACTCTGGCCCTTTAGTCCAACAGACCCATCAAGGGCTGTGCCTTCCCCAAGACAGTTCCTTTCCCCATCTTCCCAGAATTTAGGGCCTCCTAGACTCTTGACGAGGAGCATGCCCATCAGGGGCACTCCCATCTCAGAATCTTGGTTCCCAGCATTTCTGTCCATGCACCGCCTGGGTGCCTTCCTCCCCAGATCTCTGAAGCATACCTGTCCTAGGGTTGCGCCTCTCCTAGTGATACCCAATCACAGCTTCTCTTCTTATGTCCTGAGCCTCTCTTACTCAGGGTCAGCCATGAATTACTGCCACTTACATACGGTGCCAACACATATCTCCCACTAATGCCCAAGGGATCTTACTTTTTCCAAATAGTACTGTCTCACAAAAATCATTGAGGGTATTGTTAAAATGTCATTCCCAATGTCTGACAGATGAACCCGTCCGGCTATAAGGCCCTTATCCATCTTGGTAATAGAATGCCTGATAACCTCCATGTCAAGTGAGGCTGCTGAAATGGGATGCCTCCTATTCACAGACCTGTGTGCCTTGTCCATGGCTCCTGCTTTTTCGCTCACCATGCCATTGCTGGTGTGGTATGATTCTGGTCCATACCAGAATGGTGCGAGAGCAACATTTTGTTTTAAATGGGCCAAACCCTCTTAATTTCCCCAATTAATCTGGGTGCCCCCAGGGTGACCAGGTCATTCCCTCCAAGTGAATAACCAGTGCGGCGGTGGTTGATGATGTAGACCCAATCTAAAAATAATTTTACATAATGACCCACATCATCCCCCTTTTCTGCCCATTGAATCACAGCTCGACTTCTTGGAATGCCCAGCTGCTCTTGTGTAAGATGATGTTTGCCCTTGTGTAGGCCTCCCTCACATGAATGACCCATGATCCATATCCAGGGGTTATAGCAGCCATGCCTGTAAGACAAAAAAAACACGTGAGCATTTATTACTTTGAGTTTCTGTTACCACTTGTGCTGGGTTCTCCAGCGTCACCTCGACGTTGTGCTGGGGTCTAATGTACTCAAGATAGGCTTCTTGATGCCCATCGGCCGACCCCTTTTATCTGTTTTTCTTTTAACCCACACCTGGCTGCCTCAGTGGCTGCTCCATTCTGAATGAATGTGTTGTATGAGGTGGGGTTACACCCACCATCCATAGACCGTTCCTAGGACCACTGTGAACTGCCACCTCATGACAGCTTTTCCTTCCCTTGTACAAATAAATACCCTGGTCCTGTTGAACATATAGCCACATACACCATCATTGATGACCATGGGCAAACGCTCCCCAGGAGCCATAAACAGTGTTATAATGGCGGGGCCACACTGGTTTGTCTTTGATTTCCCGAGCTGAAGACACAGTCTGTCTTGGTAGACAGCTAAATCAATGAACAGGAGATTGGTGTTCTGACCTGATGAGTTAGACTGCGGTACCAACTCAGACACCGGAAGGCCCGAAGAATGAACAACTGTATAGGGTCCTGAACAGCTTTATTTCATAACCCGAGCTGCAAGTGACTGCCAGTGCCCTCAGGAGGCTGGACAGTTCGGCTAGTCCTATGGGCTTCCTTGTGTCTGCCTTTTTCCCTGCAAGTCTAGCCAAGCCTTGTACCATTTTCTATGTAATTAAATTGTTGGTTGGGTCAGAAACCCTCGGACTTATGGAGAAATGCAATGCCTGCCAGTTGGAGCATTCAGCACGCGGAGATCTTCCCAGGCTTTCTAAATGGAGGACGTAGCTTTGAACTTGTCTTTGGGTATTGAGCAGTTCCACGTACCTCGTGACCACAGAATTGTTGAAAGGACTCATAGCTACCTACATAATTCCTCCATGTCAAGGGGGCCACTGCGAGCTGTACCAGTTGCTGCAATCTTGGTTCCCAAGTCTCCACATTGTTTCGGTATCTGTGTGGGGGTGGGTCTGCCCACGGGCTAGCCGGCTGAAGTGCTCGAACAGAAATCGAGACAGGGCATCAGCTATAACATTTTCTTTTCCTGGCAAATGACATGCCTTGAAAGAGATGTTGTACTGTAGGCAGCATAACACAAAGACCTGAGAACCTTCATCACCTCTTCAGAACGAGACATCTGCGTGTTCAATATGTCTGCTACCTCCCTGTTGTCCGTGTGGAACAGCACTTTCTTATTTTGAATTTTGTGCACCCACACCCTTATGGCAACCATGATAAGGAACAATTCGAGCAGGGTGATGTTTTTGTGAGGCCCTTCACCACCCACTCTTGTGGCCAGTGCTCTGCAAACCATGCCCTTGCAAATGCCCCAAAACCAATACCACCAAGCATGGGTCACCATGTGCAGATCCAATAATTGTTCTGTCGGTGTCTGCCAGATGGTGATACCATTAAAATCCTGTAGGAAGAGTTCTACCTGCAGGTCAGCTTTTATGCCCTCGTCAGTCTGATGTGGTGATATGGTTTTAAGGCCCCCTCCAGTGTCTGATGTCATCCGCTTGAGGAATGGCCTGCCTGGGCAGATTGCATGGCATGCAAAATTCAGTGGCCTATAACAGCTTGCAGCTGTTGTAGGGTCACTCTTTTGCTCCTCTCATCTCCCTTAACAGTTTGCTCAAAAAGTGACACCTTATCTTGTGGTAGCCTAGAAACCATGGCCTCTGAGTCTATTTCTATGCCCAGGTAGAAGAGGCAGGTGGCGGGTCCCTCTGTTTTTCCCGTGCTAGTGGGACACCAAAATACCCCATGAGTGAGGTGAAGCTCCGAGTGTGTCTGCACATGTGATTCCGCCCTGGGACCCGCAAATAGGAAATCATCGAGATAATGTACTATGTACGTGTTCTGTGTGTTTTTGGTGGCCCACTCCAAGAAGGTTGAGAATGCTTGAAGGCTGCACAACTTACAGAGCATCCATGGACATAGCCTTGTCCATATACCATCCCTTCTAAATTTAAAACCAGTAGATTCTGATCACTCTGATGTACGGTAACAGGCAGGATGCTGATTTGATGTCTTTTTGCCATCATTGCCCCTTTCCCCAGCTCCTGTATGTGGAGTGCCACATCAAAAGTTGCATATTGCACTGTGCAATCCTCTGGGTTGATGAAGTCATTCACTGAAGCACCTTTCGGGTGGGACAGATGATGAATCAGCCTGTATTCCCCTTCTGCTTTCTTGGGACCAGACCCAATGGGGATACCCTAAGGTTGTGAACTGGGGGTAATCAAATGGTCCCTCACCTTGCCTGTCTGCCTCTACTTCCTTGGCGATTTTCATCTCTAGGATATTGGGGAGTAAGTTTGCAGATTTGAGATTTTGGACTGTGGTTTCCACCTTTCCCCTTGTATGGTATCTTAAAACCATGCTTGAAACCATCGTGTATGTATTTCACCATTGTTCTGAAAGAGATGCGGCCCTTTTATACCAAAACAGTGTGGTGTGTTATTTGAATTGGGGTCAGATTTGGGCAATGGCCCCCACCCCTCTCACGGGGGTGAGTTGCCGATAGCTCCCAAGAGGGTGGAAACTAGGAGGGCCACCACCATCCAAGAAGAGGTGGCCCCCGAGCTAGTGGCCTCTATCTGAGGAGCTCCTCAGAGAGGGCTGACCCTGGCAGGCTCCTGCAGTGAGGGGCATGGCAGGGACTTTTAAGGAGCAGTGCCAGGGATCTCGCCCTCCTGGAACCGCTCCTCACCATGAAGTTTTCCCACCCTCCCACCCTAAGCTGCCAGGCCACAGCAGGAGCTCTGTCGCGGCTCTGGGAAGTAAACCAGATGAGAACTGGTATAGAGAACAAGAGGCGGCTGTAATTCATGGCTAACTCTGGATAAGAGGCTCCGGACATAAGAAGAAGAGCTGTGTTTGGGTGTCACCTGGGAGAGCACGACCTTAAGACAGGAATGTCTCAGAGATCGGAGGGAAGGCACCCAGGCGGGGCGCACCGAAATGCTGGGAGCTCCGATGCACCAGAGTGTTTTCTCTGTGATTTCCTCATCTGGCTACAGAGATGTTTGGGATCAGTCTGTCCTCCGAGGGGTTTATGACTGTGTGGCCCAGCTTATTTGCCTGGTTCCCTAAGTTATCTGGACTCTGAACCGGACAGCTACCAGAGTCTCTGCTATTTGCTGTGGAGTCAGTCTGCTTTGTTTTCAGGACTGTTAAACTTTGCCCAGGATATTAGGGTGCAGTTAAAGCTTCCTTATCACTGGAACTCAGTGACTTCTTTGTGCTATGCTCCTTATTTCACTAGACTTTAGAAGCACTTTTTGTTTCTTCCTTTATGGTTTGCACTTTGTGCTGCGTGTGAAGAGCCTGGCTGCCTAATATTTTATTTTCTGCCTGGGATGCTAAGGAGCTGTGCCATACCTTTTGGACTGTGCAAGTTTTCTTGTGGCCAGTAAAATGTTATATATGACATGTTGAAGTTTTAAACAATGTTTATAATGTGTATGGGGTATCATTATGCTACTCTACTTGGCTGTTTTTATTGTTCATTCATTTTTGCAATAGCAGGTTTTTATACACTGTATTGTGCAGTAATAAGATGTTTCTAGGCGGATTCATATTCTTCTGTATCTTTCCTTACTGTGTGACATCTTATCTGTACTGCCACTATTTTCTACTGTTAGTCTTTGGCCAGACAGGAAGGGAGGACAGCAGGGACAGTAGGGAACCCCATGTCCCATTTTTGCTTTCTCAGACCTGTGAGAGTGCTAGCTTATTAGCCCCCAAAGACTTCAGCTAGTGAAGCAACCGGTGTACTTCATTGGGTTTGGGAACGCTAATTCTATCTCTTTTGGTTTTATTATACTCATCTCCTTTTTAATCAGATCTTTTTGTAGTGTGTTGCTTTCACTATTAAGCTTTAGTTTTATCTTTGACTTTTCAATGCTCTGTTCATTTATGTTCTGCTTTGGGTGGTTACACCTAGGAGGGATTTTGGGTGGGTGGGTGGCAAGTGTGGTGTAGGATATCTGGGGGTGTACAACTGTTCTGTAATTTGGTTGGTTTCTAGTTTTGATGAGAAGATGGCTAATGCTAATCTTTTGAAAATAATTTCATGGAATGTTAGAGGCTCAATGACCTGAAGAAACGTCTAACTGTATTGCAATATCTCTGAGATGCTAACTGTGATGTAGCCCTAATTCAAGAAATGCATTTACTGGCAGGGATGTCACTCATTTGGGATGAATGTGGGTGGGCCAGTATTATTAGTGTTCACACATCACGCCAAAGGGAGTTACTATTCTTTGCAGGAAAAACCTACCCCTAAGCATTTCCTGTGAGTACAAGGACTGTGAAGGATGTTGTGTCTTAATAACTAGGACATACTTAGTGTACCTATAATACTTAGCAGTTTCTATGTTCTCAATGTCCCTGACCTGCAATTTCACTGGGACATCATGGACAGAACTCCCACAGGACCCTCCACTATAGTTTTAGCGGCGATCTGAATTTGGCCCTAGATCCTTCTTTAGATAGAACTGGCCCCGGACCCCACTATGAACCCTCCTTGGTGCCTTTAGTGTCATCTCTCCTAAGAGAAGCCAGCCTTGTGGATATTTGAGGGCAATCCATCCTGGCGATATTGACTTTTCCTGTTACTCCACCCCATATAGTTTCTTTAGTCGAATAAATGCTTTTCTTACTTCTTCTGACCTTCTCTCATGAACCTGGGATATTTTCATGGGAATAGTCTTCTTTCTGATCATGCCCCTGTTGTCCTTTCCTTTCCTGGAATATGATAATGGGTTGGAGTAATACCTGGAATCTCAACACATCACTGCTGGCCCAGAAAGAGACTTGTTCCTGGACTGTTCAGACTATCCAGGAATATTTTCTTTTAAATAGTTCTTCAAACTGTTCCCAGGCCACCTTTGGGAGGCTCTCAAAGCCGTGTTGAAAGATAATTTAATAGCCCATGCTAGCTGCCTCAAATGACAGTGGAATCAACCCTGAAGGGTATTGAGGCCGAATTGAAATTCCTACAGACCCAGTCAACCCAGGACCATGGTGATGACCCAGGTCTTAAACAAAGGTCACTGTCCTCAGGCAGAAATTGAAAGCATTTTACAATACCACTGAGTTTTTATTTATGTCTTTGTTAACCCGAGTGCATGTGCTGATCCAATGGACCATTTTCAGACACGACCTGGCCAGAGTGGCACCAACATAGTTCTACAGCCATAGATTTATATAGACAGTAGTAGCTATTGCACAGTGATGAACAATAGACAAAGGTCAAAACATGAGTCAAACATGTCTGTACAAAACCTCAATATGAGGTCAATAGTGGCACAATGTAAATTGAGCTGAGGCAGCAGTAACAACTCAGATTACAGAGGATAAATGTACAGAAATAACAAGCAGTAACTTTTATAATTAGAAACAAAACATCCGTTGCTCATGAACTGGCTGACAGACTAACAGACAGACTTGATAAGAAGACTTTTGTAGGTCAAGGGAAAGGAAACCAGAGACAGCTAGGAGGTCAAGATGGGATAAGACAGAGATACATAGCACCTGAGATGGTTTGTGGGCACTACTTGTTGTCCAGGACAGGTGGGAGGGGATAAGCAAATAGGCAGCAGTAGATTGTTCCATAGGGTGGGGGCAGAGACTGAGAAAGCTTTAGTTCCCATTAAAGTGGAGACATGTGGTACTTCCAGGGAGGGACTGAGGATATCCTGAGGCACCAGGAGGCAGTCCCATGAGTGAGCAATGGGCAATGGGGATATCTGGTTGCACCTGGAGTGCATTGTCCACAACACAGCACAGGATACTCAAAGCGACCTTGCAGAGGAGCCACCCAGGAACTTGTAGAGTAAACAATGGTGGGTAGAGTAGGGGCTTGCAGATGGAGTTTCAAGTCATGATTAGTCAAGAACATAGGGAGGAGGACACAGAGGAATAGATAGGGGGCAGTAGTCAAGAAGGAAATAGAGTTACATACGTGTAAGATGAGCTTCAGGGAACAGAAGCTACTTAATACAGTAAGCAGCACCTAGTTTTTGGTGTATTTCACACAGTTTTGTTTATGTGGCCAGAGAAGGTTAGTGAGGGACAAGGTAACACCTAGGTACTTGAAAGAGGGACATTTTGAGGGGGCAGCTGTGGTACATACCAGGAGGGAGGAAGTGGTTTTAGTGACCTTGACAAGGAAAGGTTTTGAGTCAAAGAGCATGGCCTTTGTCTTTTTCATTGACTAGGAGCCTACTGGGAGGAACCAATGATGTGCAGAGGCATAGTTACATGACAGGGCAGATGAGATGGAATCAAGTGAGTTATTGCTGTGATAGAGGACTTAGTCATCTGCATAAAGAAGGTGTGACAGTTTAGGCTCTCAGCAGGAGAACATTGATGAACATGGAAAAAGTAGCAGGCCAAGAATAGAACCCTGGGGACTCCGTGTGGATAAATAGGGTAACAGAAAAGTTTTACCTATTTGGACAGCTGAAATCTGCCAGAGATAACTGCAGAACCACTCCATAGAATCAGGGAGCAGCCAAACTGAAGTATTGTGGAATGTAGAAGATGGTGGTCAACAAGGTCAAAAGCCTTAGATAGGTCCACAAACACTGCTCAGTGGCCTTACCCTTATCCATATTTGTTAAGATATGATCAGAGAAAGGGCTAGTGCAAGAAGGTACTGTGATGCTTCCAGAAACCATGCTGGAGGGACATAGGAGGTTATATTTCTGTAGATGTTCTCATAGCTGGTGGTGGATGATTTTTCCAATAATTTGTTGAGGTGTGGGAGGCTCAGTTGGGTCTATAGTTTTCAGGGGAAAGGGATTACTTGCCTTGAAGACAGTTACCATGTGTTCAACTTTCCATGCATCAGGCACAGTGTATGATGAGAGGACCAGGTTAAATATGAAGGTAAGTGGTTTAACAATAGCTGGGGAGATAATCTTGAGAAAAATGAGGTAGAGTTCATGACTGCCAGGGCTACCTCTGGCTGGTAAACTCTTTAGGCGCTTAGTAGTGACTCTCTGACCAATGTCCCTGAAATAGAAAGGTGGGTGGCAGGGTGTCAATTAAAGCACTAGGGACTCAGTATGGTTGCTTCTTTAAGTTGGGGGAGGCTGGGGAAGCTTATTGAGGTAAGAGGAAAGGTCAGTGAACATTTTATTGAAGCTATCGCAATCATAACCTGGTCAGAGACAATGCAAAAGGGGATGAGAGCTGATAAATTTGCTTGTTTTCTTGGGGTTTAGGAGTGATCTAAGGAGGTCCAGAAAGTATGAGGATTACTGAGGAAGCTTGTTGCTGCACGGTAAAATGTCGCTTTAGGAATTTGCGCCTGTTTGCAGGAATTGCACAGTTTTCTATATGCATTCCAGAGCTGTGGGAGGAGAATGATTTATATTTGAGTGAGTTTGCTTTACACAAGCTCAACCAGAGGTATTGGAGTCTGGTGAACATTCAGGGAAGCTGCTCACCTCTAGGACACGAGCACAGGCACAGGAAAAGTATATTCTGAAGATACTGCGGTCTGAGGGATCAGCTGTTACCTCCCTGGGATATTAAACAGAATATGAGAACAAAACAAGCAGAGCACTCACACCTCAAAATTTAGTAACAAGGGCACCAGTTTTCAAATAAAAATATTTATTTCGAATACATTGGCATAATAAACAGCAGCCTGACATGTTTCGGATGACTACTCATCCTTTATCAAAAGTAAACCCTCTACTGATCAGCTGGCATCCTTTTCTTGGGATATTGCTTCCCAAGGTGCTGGGAATTTATTTTCCTTCTTTGACAACCCCCATTCAGCCTTCAGCAGTTATTTCCAGCCATTCAGGATATGTCGAGGGTAAATCTCAGGCCCTGACAGCTTCCCAGTTGAATTCTACTCAACTTTTATGGATCAACGGGTTCCCTGTCTAACACGGGTTTTCAATGAGGCATAGGAGAAGGGTAGGCCTCCCTGACTTTCACCGAGGCAGTCATTACTTGACTCCTAAAAGGGCAGAGACAGTATTTACTGTTCACAATTTCATCCAATCTCACTTTTGAATGTTGATGTTCCAATTTTGCTAAGATAATAGCAAAAGAATGGAACCTATTATACCATTGCTTGTCAATCTGACCAGGTTGGTTTGTGCCAAAGCCATTTGGGTTCAGATAAGATTAATGGGGTCTTAGTTCTACTCTGGGAAGTTTGTTCTACCGCTCATCCATTGCTGCTCTGTCCTTAGATGCCAAGAATGTATTTGACCGGGTGGAATGGGTTTACCTGTTTGAAGCTCTGCAACAGTTTGGTTCCCCCTCATTTCCTATTGCTAATACTCCTAGAAATCTGGTGGACCTTTCATCGGGAATTTTTTTTGTTGTTGTTAAAGTTTTTTATTTTCAGTTTACTAAAATCACAGGCAGGTACACATGTATATTGGTAGGCTTGTGCAGGAGGCAATCAGCCTAGATAAATCATTTTGAGGAAACCTGAATCATTATGCAGAAAGAAGGAGAAAACTGGTTTAAACTCTGGGAGTAGTCCCAACCTCTCAGGTTTCCAACAGCTGCCTTGTTACAGGAGAGGATAATGGAGCACAACCCCAGAACATTACCAACAACAATTATCTACAATAACTTGATAGGCCATTTCAAAGAAAGGAAAGAAAAGACTGTACCTTTCATCCTGAGGTGAGGTCTGAGAAGTCCTGCACTATTTATGTGGAGCGACAAATGATCTGAAGAGCAAACCTTCTATGAACAGGTTCCATAAGGGTGCCTGTGCTATAGGAAGGTATATAGGACAGGAAGGGGAAAGGGAGGAAATAAGGAAAAGCAAAATAAAGGAATACACAAAGTATCATAAAGGGGCATCAGGAATTTTAATTCCTTTGCAGAACTTCAAGCACAGTATAATCTTCCTTCTTCCCATTTTGGGTGGTTTTTACAACCACGTAGCCTTTTTAAACCAATGGTTTTGGATGACCTCACCATTTCTTTTGCAGTCCCCTTCGGGACTGGTTGACCAAGCTAGTAAGTCCCCATCACTTGGCATCCAAGTTCAAAGCTTATTGGAGTAAGGCTCTCCAGAGTCCTTGTGTAGGACCCAGAGAAATGAGAGTTGAAACTGGAATCGATATTTCTCCTTGGAATGGAACCAAATTTGGCTTAACTCTCCCATTGAACAAGGGACCTTCAAGCCCAGTCTATTCAATATAAGATACTCCACAGGGCTTCTCGTACTCCTTTGTGGTTGTACAGGGCTAGTCTTCTTGCGAATAACGATTGCTGGCGTTATTATTCCTACAACATCCATGACACATATTTTATGGTCATGCCCTTCTCCTATTTCTATTGGTGCAGAGTCTTTTTTCAATTGTTTAACCAGATTGGGCTACTTGTTCCCTGGCCGTCACTTTGCCAAGAGTGAGAGATCCTTGGTTGGCCCTTTGGGCCTCCACCACAGAATGCACCCCTCAATTCCACAGGTTCCTTGGGCTAACTATGCCTTCACTGCTGCCAAGAGAGTTATCGTTAGACATTGGCATTCCCCGATCCACCTTCCCATGACGAGTGGTTTCATTTGCTCTCCTGACAGCTAGTAATGAACAGACTTCCTATCGACTGTTAGGTAAGCTCCTCTGTTTGATCAGATCTGGCAGCCCTTTTTGCTAAATTCTCAGACTTGTCATCCTGAGATGACCTGCTGGATAACCAACACCTTTCTTAATACATTTGAGGCTCAGCTTGTTTCTTTACCTCTGTGAGAGTGGACTACCACTCATCCTCCCTAAATCTGCAGCACCTGCCTGATGCCATGTACTAATGATTATTCTACTGAAAGCCCTGGCTTAACTTTGGTATTGTTACCCTTCCCATAGAGATTTAATTTAGGATCCATTTTACTGCTAGTATTAGAGATTTATGTAAACATTGTACTTACTCTGAAATGTGATGTGCTTTTCAATGATGTGCAGGTCTAGCTTCCTTCCCACTGTTCTATTCAAATTTAATTGTGTTTATTTTCTTATGATTCCTTATTATCTGGTCCTAGGATATGGGTTATGGACCCTGTGTAGTTCATGTATTTGGTTTATTGACTGAGATTGTAAATCACCATGTGACTGTTACTTTTAGCTTTATTTGACTTTTTCTAATTGTTATTTTAAAAATCAATAAAAATCTTTATGGCAAAAAAAAGACCTGTATGTGGAGGGTAGTCAAAACCTCTTCATCCTTGAAATGCAGATTCTGTAATTTCAGAAGTATATCTGTCATGTGTCATATAAGACTTTGGCTTCTTATGTAAGGTACCTTTGGTCTAAAGGGCCTTATTTCTGTAGCATCTCTAGGTGGGACCTACACGGAAGAGGGTTTCAGGTCTTTGCAGCACCCCATCAATGGTGGAAATCCCTGTAGCAGGGACAAAAGCACCTGAAGTTACTCTCTATATGTTTCACAAGCATTCTACATACAGCACTCCTTCCTCCATGATGTAGAAGTATTTAAACATAAAGAGCCTGATGGTCCATTGAGCTTTGCATGTCTACACAAGAAATCATTCATATAATTAAGCAATAAGGCATGACGGTGTGTGTCATTGCTAAATAATGTCACACCTAGGCCACAGGCCGAGTGCTTCTGCAACTTTAGGTGTGATGTCATGTAGTGACGATGCATACCCTGGAGTGCCTTGTAATTATAATATGGCTATAAAAATTTTGGTAAGACTTTACTGATTAAGCAATAAACATAAGAAACAAATCAGAAGTTATAACTTTAGTATAATTAATTTTGACATAAAATTGAGATAAAATAAACCCTTCAAGAGCTTTCCTGCATCCCTCCATATTGCTTACACTGACTGTTATATCCAGTTTATTACTTTGTGCTTAGCAATATTTTTTATACTCCGCTTTTATCTCATTTTTCACTTTGCAGAATTGAACACATTAATATTAACAGTCCCATTTAGTGTCCCTATAGAGATCACTTGTATATGCAGAGGCATCCATATGGTTATTTTCTGTGTTTCCATGTTTTTTTTTAACAGGAGTGAAGACTGTCATAACAAACACAAAAAAAAAACAATTAAGCAATTAGACATGACAGGGTATGTATTGTGGTTGCACAGTGGCACACTTCGGTGTGTCATGAGGCATGAGGCATCACTGAGTGCCTTCACTTCTACCACCAAGAAGTGCGGTACCCACCACAATGTACAATCTGGAGTATCACCGTGATTATAAAATGGGTTCAAGATGTTTTTTTTTTTTGGGGTAAAGAAATGCACCAAATTGAAAAGAAACATTTTTATGACTGTTTTACAACAGTCCCAGGACATCCCAGCACTCACATGCCATCTCAGATTTAAATATTATGCACAGCAAAATTCATGTATTTTTAATTAGCTCTTAAACCCTCCAGTTTCCCAACCCACCCTTTTACTCATTCACTCACCTTTCCTTCTTCTTCTTTATAATATTGCCTCCCTTTTCTCTGTCTTGTTAATTTTCTGTCTTCCCAACATTCAAGAGATGGAATGTTTACTACAGATAGAATGCAAGAATTCAAACCTCTGTTCAGTTCTGTTGACAGTGTATTTACTCCTACGAGCACACAGCAGAAGGTCTCAGATGGAACCAGGGCTTTTGTTTTATCTGTAGATTAAACAACACATATTTCCTAGTAAGCAGGTGAGGATAGGAGGTGATTTTTCATGGTCAGTAAAGAAACACCATAAATTACAATTCTAAGTACTGTAGTACTTCATTTTTAAGTTACGTATGTGTGAGTAACAAGATTATTATGAGGGCAAATAACATTTAATTCTTATGTTTGTAAATGTAATACAGTTTTATTTCTATGGCCTAGTTGAAGGTTTTAGTGAGTAAAGGTGACAGCCACATTTATGATGGCAGTCAGGAATGGCTGGTACTATTGATTTTATTGTGAAGAGGCTACTGCACTTCTTCCAGTGCTGCATCATGGGATATCAGCACGGATTCTGAGCTCCTCAGCCAATCAGATTACTGGATTTTTATAGCCATATTAAATACATAATACATGTAGGGCTAGAATGTATATAGACAGTAATGAGGCTGTTGGAGCACAAGCTTGGGAACCAGGAGATTCAGAGTTAAATCCATACAGTGTTACTTCCTGTAGTGAACTGAACAAATCCATTACTCTCCATGTGCTTTAGTCCTGACAGCAAATTTGATAAAATAGAACCTAAGTGTAAATAAAATGAGGAATCTGTGGGGCTAGTTTTGATTCAAAAGGTTTTATTGTGTGACTGGCTCCATGGTGCTGAGTTATAGGAATCACTCTGGCATGCTGGTGACCAGAATTTGTGCCCGACCCTAGACAGCAGGAGTGGAGGCCAGTGGGGAAGGAGTTTGAGTGTCCTTTGGATGCTTCCCTCCTGGGTGGGTGGACCATATTGGACTGTTTGATAGGTGGCTCTTGGAAATGGCTAACAGAGGCATCCTTGGCAGCTTGGGCTACTATACACTGTCGAATGTCCCTAATCCTGTGACACCAATGCAACTGTATGATTGTAGGGAGTGTGGGGGCCAGAAAAGCAGAAAATCACTCGCCTGGTTGACCCGGATGATAGTCCCCTACATTTCCCCTGTGCCACATAATCTCTCTCAGTGCCCCCTTCAATCCCTTAGCCCACCCTGCATTCCCAGTCAATGCAACAGAACCATTTCTGCCCACCTCTGGGAGAAGAACCCCTGTAGGAGATACCCAAGGTCTACCAGGATGCTGGACCAATAGGCACAAAGTAGATGGAAGCAGAGGATGACCCAGTGGGGAGCAGGTTAAACAATGCACAGCCTGAAGGAGTGACTGGTTGGGGTGGGGTACAGGTTAGGAGCAAATGAAAAGCTTTGCTGTTATCATAATGTTCACATAATACATTGTATGTGATAATTCCTAGCTGGGCCAACCCCTTGGGAATACAAGACAAAAAGAAAAACTTGCATACAGCAAGAAATATGATAAATGTAAAGTGAAACTACATGCAACTTGAAGGTTCTTTGATGACTACCAGTAAAGAACAAACATAGGTCAAAACAGTAGTCCATTATATCTGCATGCAACTGTGCACACCTTGGATTCCTAAGTACCACCTACTTTCCAGAGTCTTGACTGACATTCTACTGGTTTATTAACTATTTTCTAACATATGCCTGTCATGGTAAACTCTAGACACTTGATCTATTACACTAGCTGAAATTGATTACATTCAAATTGTTGTCAAACCTTAGTACTAGCTCTGCACTGCATTTCATGCTACGTGAATCTGACATCTTCTTTTATCAGTTAAACATTGGTGGTGGACTCTGAGGTGCCTAATGCCTAAGCTCTTTTGTCCCTCCTACCTCCCCTTTCCTGTTGTCCCTTGGATTCAAGTCATTTATCACCAGATCTGATTTATTTCTTACTAGCACTTCCTCAGTATATCCCACTGTCTTCTGGAGTACTTTAGCCATGAGCCCCAGCATCAACCAAACTTTTGGCCCTTTCTCCATGAGCAATATAGTACCTCCTGTATGAAGTAGTTTTGATCACCCCTAGTTACATGTATATGCCTGATGATCCTCTAGCAGCTGTTGGACTAGTCTGAGCACATAAATAATAGAAATTAAACGTTTGTGTAAATTTTATATTCTTTCCCAGCATTATATGTATAGTTTTAATTTGCTTTTCTCTGCCATGTCTGCTGTTATTACTCATCTGCTACCGTCACATGCAGAACACTGGGCTGATTGTCATTTGCTTAATTACAAAGTCTGTCAAATAGTCTTCAACATTCAACTCTTGAAAAAAGGTTTTAAGAATCCTTTATATCTTCAAAGCCATGTTTTGTGGTATTTTAACCCTGTATAAAATGGTTAACAAACCAAAAGAAGCAATGCTGTAACTACATTTTGTTTGTTCTTCCAGTGTTGATAAACCACTTAAGTTTTCTGTTATGGTGCTGTAAATTAACATCAGCAGGTCAACACAAAGCAATTACTGGCTTGCTGTGGAACACTGTCCAGGTATTACCCTCTTTATTGTATCCAATATTGATTCATAAGCAGTACCAGAATAACAAACAGCAAGGTGGGTGACAAGGGTCAAACAGAAAATATGATTGTAAGTACATTTTATACACTCTTATAAACTGGAAGACACAAGGAATAATTATATGAACTTTTCAAAGGTTTCATGAGTCATCCATATGTGATATTAGTTACTACATATTTGCATTTCAGATTGTAAATTTTATCCATTGTTGTGTCTTATACTGACAAAAACTGCACATTCATTTATGTCTTTCAGTTTCCAAAGCTGCAATCTTTGATTAAATCCAAAATCTGATTGTAAAAGAAATATTATACCTTAGTTGGGTGATCATAGGTAAATTAATTAATTTGTATATGATTCTGTGAACTTTAATCATCATAGCTTCACAAGAAATATGACCTTATCTGTCTTGAACTGTGTTAAATCACTCAGACCAAAGCTGAAGCAATTTAATATGGCTATATAAAGAATATTGCATATGTATGTGTGTGATAAGCAGTTTTTTACAAACCTAAGGTGTATGATAATATAATCCTTGAGAGCGAAGCTCAAGAGAGTTTTATATAATGTCACACACCGATGTGTAAAAAATGCAGATCACACACCTTCTCATGTTTTATTTTTATAATGACTGGTGCTAATTAAACAAAGCTCACAGTCTTAGCATTATGTGCTTCCTGTGTTGCTGATTTGACCTCTGTATGGGCTCCATGGCATGCTGGTTGTTATGATGACAAAGTGAAGGTTCAATGGCTTCTCCATTGTTCAAAGTTAAAAAACTGCGAATGGTTCAGTTTTTTAGTCAGTACGTACTGTAGCGTGGTACACACAACCTGGCACAAGACAGTAAAAGCCGTATCAACTCCCAGGTTGGTACGACTTTGCCGTATCAATCTGCAGGTTGATATGTCTTTTACTGGTCTCAAAACAGGTTGATATTGGGGATCACCAGTTATTATAACAAAGTAATTAAACACTTGGGAGCCCATTTTCAGTTGAAGTTAGAAATGGCAAAAATAAACACTATACCATCTCCCATAATCATCAACATCATCACTTACTAATGCAGTAAGTACAGTACATTTATTGAGAAAGGAAGAAGCATACATAATTTCAAGTTTGATTCCTCCTGCAGAAGTGACTGGTCTCAACTTCACACAGAGCAGGACGAAGAATTAATTATCTACTCTACATACACAGAGTCTAGGTGTGGGGAAGGGTGTCTTAGGTATGCAACACATATCCCTTCCTATATTTTATTAGAACTGCTACAGCCAACCTGTACTACTGTATGTTGCCAAACTGTTCTTCTGTCTGAACCCACAGAAACTGAGGCCTTGTTTTTAACTGCCCTCTGTTATACACCATCATGTACTTCTGGTAAATGCCTTCTTCCTCATTTTATTTATTTTATTTGAAATTTATTTACCAGGTAGGAGCACTGGTCCAGTAGTTCTTCCTATGGATCAAACAAGACCAACAAGGAAAGCTAAATAGACAATACAAATATAAACAGTACAAGTGTAAATACTACAACAGTTCAAACACAATTACAATCAAATAAATGAAGCAAATATTGATGTTAATGGAACTTAAAGCTTGGTAAGGTCCAACACTGAGCATCATATCTGGAAGGTTACAATAGATAGGTGTCACAATAGAAAAATACTCCTCACCCAACCTTGTTTTGCACTGATCTGTGGTTAGACAAGTACTTTTAGCTGAACATAAATGTCAGTTAGTGGATTTAACAAGCAAACATTTATTAAAGAGGGACTCCAGTCAAAAGTGCTACATTGCAGAATTAGAATAAACATATCCCCAATAAATCTCATACTAAAATTTACATTTCCGTTACTTCATTTTTAAAGTGATGAGCTATTTTGTAACCCGGATTTCACTACCTGTTCAAAAAGCCAGTTTCAGTGAAGAGCTGCTGATGATGTCATCTCCTGAATTCACAGTTTAGTCCTCCTGTCAGCAAGCATATAGGACCTGTTTCTCGAAAGTTTAAGGATTATATGCAATGGTTTTCTAAGTAAAACAGACATCACCATTCAATAAACATTGCTTTAAACACAAAGGTGTGTTTCAGGTTTTGTAACAAAGTTGTTAAATTCAAATTTTAATGACTTTTGATGTGGTCCATCTCTCTAGAGTTGTTGAATATTGAGTCAGCATGCCTCAGGCTGCTGATACCATTAAGGTGCTACTGTACTGTGCCGGTTAGGGAAGTTGTATTGCTGCTAGTGTTGTAATGTTGGTAGCGTCATTGCTGTTTGTCAGTGTCTGCTTTACAATAAGTTTTAATAATGGCATTATGTGCTAATTCCTACTAGGGGTGGAAGTGTTTGCCCTGGTAAAATGATAATTTTAATAAAGAATAATGCACAGACAGGGTGTGTCATGCTGGGATAAGGCTGAGTGTCCAACACCTGAGAAGTGGCATTATCCCAGCATGACACATATCTTGAGTACATTATTAAAATATATTTTAACATTAGAACAATGGTTAGAGCAGTATGACAGCTAATACTGTATATCTTTAAATTATAGCCGCCTCTAAAAGAAGCTGCCTCGATCATAAGTCGCAGTAAAAATCTAATTATTGTAACAAAGTTGCTCTTCATTATTAACCGGCTAACATTAGAAGTATTTTATTCATTGCTGCTCACTGTAACCGTGAAGTCATGATTCCTTATATGGTATTATTGTATGGTATTCTGTGTTTGAAAATCCATGTTTAAAGTTTACTCTTACCTTTTAAGTGGTATGTGATTTCGATCTGCTACTAAAATCCAACAGAAACACCAAAAAATCAAAGTTACCATACATGCTATTAAAATGAAATTTCTGCACACCATTTGGTGTTCCTGTCTGTTCTCATATCCAGAAGTTCGCTAAAGTTCCCAGAAGTGACAAAGTGACAAAGAGACTTGAGCAATTGGTGTTTATTATTTTATTTTAATTATCATTGTAAAGAGTAAAACAGTGTGAACATTGTGAACACACTAAGCAGACTGTTTCAAAATTTCTTGTAAACTTCACTTGAGCTCCAAATCACTGTCACTGTTAATAGTAGAGTCTGAGCAGCTCATAAGCTCCTGTGGGGAAACCCACTCCCAAGCATATAGTGTCAGCATAACTGAAATCAGATTCCAATATCCCGCAGTTTTTAGTTAGCCCGTCCCTTATACCTTCAGCAATTTCTCTCGCTTAGTACAGTGGATTACATCTGGATCAGAACTGGTAATTGCAGAGACCTGGTAGGGAGAAGGAAAAAAACGTTTTTAGAATATGATATTAATATGATATTGACCATATTGACATGCTTGTAAGTTTTTTAAAGCCAGCACCTTGAATGATTTCATTATAACCTCTCTGCTGACAGCTACCATCAACGACATTTGCCTTTTGGCATTTTCTGTTGTCTCTGCTACAGTCTCAACTCGCATCTCTCAACTGATCATTTCTCTTTTAACAAGTGGCAATCAGCTGTCAACAGTGATTGGCAGTTAGGCAGTTAGGGAGTAAGGCTGTTACGTCATTAGGCACTATTTAGGTCGTTATACTAATTATTGTACCTGAAAACATGCATTCACTAATAATAGCCACCCTCAAAAAAGCCACCCTTGAAATTAAACCGCATGACAGACCACAAGTTAGCAATTATAAGCTGCAGCTTTTAATCAAAGAAATATGGTATGCCGATTTACATACAGTATAGCAACATGGAATTCTGGGTAGATTATAAAGTTAACATAAATTTTCCTTGCTCAGCAGTGCAGTCTCTTATTTTGGTAGTGGTGAATACAGTATAGCATCTAATATGTAGATGACTGCAGTAAGGCATTGTGGGTACAATATGAAGCTGTCTTCAATTTTCCTTACTTGAGATGCAGTTTCCTAGTTTATGTAGTGGTTACAACAACATAACCTGTCCCACAGGGAACCATGGTGCCTGCAGAAGCTGAATGTGATGGTGGACATATGCACTGTGCCACAGCCATGTGAGTACAGATGGATGTATGTATGGTTGCTTTCTTGTCATACGCGCTACTGTTTCCATGCTAATGTATCTACCAGTTACTGTCCCGGAGGATGTGCACTGAACCTATGTGTACCTCTTTGTGTCTCCTCTGTCCTATGGGACTTGCTTCACTGCATAGCCTGATCATAACAAGGCATTTGTATGGAGCCACAATCCCAATAGATGTCACCAGTGCACTGTACAATATATGACCTTCTGTGGATCTCTGAGCCATGCATCTGTCATGGCACCAAGGCTGTATGCTAACCTAGTGACATGGGTGTTGTGTTAGGATGGATAACTGTATCATATGACATGTGGTCTACATGTAGCTATGGTGGCAGGCATACAGAATGGCATCAAGAGGTCACTGTCTGCTCCAAGGACACAGTCTGTATTTTGTAGCACAGGTGTCACTATGCTTATGTCATGTAATGCACAGTATACTGATATATCACAGCAGGTGTACCATGCCACTCATGGCTCTGCCATTGTTATGGGCAACACCTAAGGTATAATGTACTCCCCTACTGTTGCACAGGTATGGTTTGTGTGCCCTGGTTATATACAACATCAGGCTCGTGCATCCTACGATGTACTATGAGGTGTACATGGCTTGTAGGTGAAATGTACAGTGGAATTCATGCAAATGTTGATCAGTACTGAGATATACTGAAGCACTCAGGTTACAATTTGCATTGGCTTAAATGTAATTCTGCCTCAGCATACCTCAGTACCTGGGCATGTTGGAAGGGGTACATAGTCTAGGCTACAGCTACAATGAATGTAGTGTTCCTGCTTCACCTGGGCCATGGTACACCTGTCTGTATGAGTAACATGGCTGTGCTAACAATAACACATGGCTCTGCATGGTCCTATCCATTTCCATCATCCACATTGGTGCAGCTGCACAGTACTGGTATATAAAGTAGGTGTGTGTACTGTTTAAGGTTTATGGTACTATGCCATGTGTTCCACTGCATGCTATTGATCATGTCTCCTTTGTCTTCCTTCTCAGACACCAGGGCCCAGTAGGGTCAAGCTAGGCCAGCCAGCCAGAGTAGGTCATTCAGGACCTGTGGCGGTGGGACAGAATGCCTGGCTATGATGATGCCCAAAATGACCAGAGAATGGAGGCAATGTCCACAGACATGCATCAGTGTAAGTGTCCTGCATTATGTGTTTCACCATCTGAGTTGCATGTCTACATTATGTTGCATACTTTGCCAATTGAGACAGATATCCATCTGCGTCTCAGCAGGCTACACTCATACTTGGGAGGCAGCACCTATGCAGTTGTGGCTGGGACACTTAACTGTCCTTGAATCCCTCTCTCTTATCTCTCCTCATTCCTTTCCTCCATTGCATCTGCCTTCTGCTCTGTCTGCTTCAGAGATCCTTGCACTTCACCATTCCTCATCCCTGCTCCTCTGATGGGTAATCAACTTTGTCCTATCTTTTCCCTTCACTCTGGGTCCTCCTCCCAACTTCCCTCCATTTCACTTCCTCCCTGTTTCTCTGAGGTAACAGCAGCAACTCCTCCCTCCCCTGCTCCTGTTTTCTGCTACCTGACTGTCCCTTACATTTGCCTGCTATCCTGGTGTAGGCGTGACTGAACTGCTTGATTTTGCTGCTTGCTCTTATTGTACTTTGGTTTTAATCATGTGCACTAGTCCACTTTACTGTAACTGTGAACTGTGTCTGTGCTAGGTAATTCATTTCACTGTGTACTGTGTCTGTGCCATGTTTTGCCTCCCTGATCCCTTCCTCTAGTTAGCACCTGGAAATGAGCCTTGGCTCAGTATGCCTTCCACAGTCTACAATTTTCAAGTAAATAAATAAATAGTCTACCACTGACACTGTTTATGTGTCAGGGACTGTGCAACCTACTGCTGTGCACGCACTTGCAAAGGGCATGCTGCTGTGTGTGTGTACTCTGCCTTGGCTTCCATTACACCATGTTATGGCATGTCTCCTGTGCCACCAACCTGGTATACCATGGCACTGGCAGTAATGCTTACAGTCCAGGGTCACTGTCAGTCAGATCTGTTGTGCCATATGATGGGGACGTATCTGTCTGGCAGATGTAGACAGAGCCCACTATTGCACCAGGACACCACTGTGTTATGCCATATGCTTCATACAGCACCCATTGCAGTCTGCTTACATTTGTACCATTTCTTGTGGTATGCCTATTTGGTGAAATGCACTGCATCTCAAAACAGCCAAGCTTATGTGGCATGGGGTCAATGGCAGGGGAGGCATTTGTGGGCATTGAATGTATGGTAACATATCAGTTTGAAATTGTGATGCATAGTTGGTAGTGTCTAACCAATACAGTCATGTCAGAATATGATTATTCCATAGTACATGGGAATGGTCATCGATACATTCGGACATAATTTGGTCTTTGCAGGGCCACTGTCATACACTGGCTCTGAATGAGGGAAACAATTTATCTATTGTGGGACCAGCATCTGCTGGAATGAGGTGTGGTGCCTCCAGGTGGCTGTGCATCTCACATCAGCATATCACTGATGTGGCTCTGTATCTCACATCAGTGTTGTGCTGACAATGCTACAGGGCATATAGTGCCCACCTGCGCCAACTCTGCTGCACACATATGTTACCTGGGCTGCTGCACACAGTGCTGCATGATGGTCCCAGCCATATACAACTGTGTTGTGTGCACCACATGTGTGCCTGGCCCTAGAGCCAACCAGGGTCGCTCATGGATATCTGTTTTCCTGAACACCAGTGTTGGCCTGTGAACTGAATGGCTGGTTTGCAGGGTGCTGGGTACATGTGTGCATCTCCAAGCCACTTAGGCCATTACACTGCCTATCATGTTCTGGCTTGGCACTGCTGTTGATTGTGCAGTGTTCCCTCATCTGGCATGCCTGCTGGTGTCAGGTATCCCTTGCATGGTTTTGTCATGTTCTGTTGCAGCACAGTACACTCATTGTACTGTATTTGCAGTCCTCAACTGTTCAGGTCCACAGTGTTGTCTCTGGTATGCTGTGCACATTCCATTCCAGCTGTTTGACTCCTCCAGCTATGTATGGCATGGTGGCCCATGTGTCAGTTGGTTGTAGTTCTATTTTGCACGTTTTGTCACACAGTGTCCTCATCCTGTGTCCACAGCTGACTGAGTTCTGTGTTTTTCTTTCCATAGGTGCCCAGCAGGATGCAGGAGCCTTCAGGGGTTGGAGGAGCTTGAACAAGAGCTTGGATGACCTCCTGTGATCACAACTTCACCAGCTGCACCTGATACTGTGGTGGGTGGGGACTACATCCACATGGTTGCCAACCACAACAGCACCATTCAGCAACTGTCAGCAGCATTGCTCAGAAATTGTGCCAGCAGTCAGCACCACCCCTGCAGCCCATTGGTGGGGCACAGGACATTTTATTTTTGCATTTTGTAATGGGTGGGTGCCCTTTTTATTAGTTCTTGTTGCTAGGAGTGTGCCTTGATGTTTTGGCATTTATTGATGTGCAATAATAGAATCATAGATATTGATGGCAGAATAGGACCCTTCCAGCCAATCCAGTCTGCCCAACCCTCCCTTTCACATACCCCTCTTTATACCTACCCTGTTATTTTATTTTCATTTGTTTTTCATCCCCTTTATACAGGTGGTTGCCCTTTTTGTTTTGTTTCACCACCCCTACTTTATATGGCCTGTTGCAATTTTTTTTCTTCATCACCCCCCACAATACAGACAGTTGCCTTTCTTGTTTTGTTGCACCCCTTAAGTTATATGTAGTTGCCCTTTTTGTTTTGTTTTACCCCTGTTGTATGAGAGGGTGTCCTTTTTGTCTATTTGTTTTGTTTCACTCTCACTCTGCTTTATGAGGGCAGTTGCCCATTTTGTTTCACCTCCCTTCATTTATATAGGCAGCTGCCTTTTTTATTTTGTTTCATCATTCCCTTTACATGGCCAGTTGTCCTTTTGTTTTTACAGCATCCCTTCACTTATACAGGAGGTTGCCATTTTGTTTGGTTTTAACCCCTTATAAGGATGGTTGCCATTTTTGTTTTGTTTCACATTCGTCATGATATATAAGAACAGTTGCCCATTTTGTTTCACCTCCCCCCCCCATTATATGGCAGTTGCCCTTTCAGTTTTGTCTTCAAACCCCTTTGTATGGCTGGTTACCCTTTATGTTTTGTTAACCTCCCAACCCTTCATATGAGTGATTGCCCTTTTGTTTTGTTTCACCCATACCACCCTGTTATATCTGCAGTTTCCCATTTTGTTTCACGACCCCCTTATACAGATGTTGCCTTTGTTTTGTCCTCACTTTGTATGGATAGCTGCCCTTTTCATTGGTAAGTGTTGTTATTGTTATTGTTATTATTATGATGTTGTTGTTTTATGGCCTGTTGTCCTTTTTATTCAGTAAAATGTATTTTGATACCTACTGTATGCTGCTGTGATATGTGTCTTTCCTGACACTCACTGCTGCCTTCTGTGCTCAGCACTGTATTCAGTGCTGCACAAGTGCATTGCACTTCACTGGTGCTATTTGCACTGTGCCTGTGCAATGTATTTGCACTGCACCAGTACAGCCCTGTATTCAACAGTGTTAGCACTGGGGCTATTTGTCTGAATGTCCCTATCTGACCTACTGGCACTAGTGCAAATGCAGCACTAATGCAGCACATGTGCTGCTGGCTGAATATGGGGCCCAATCTGTCTTATTTTAAAGATAAATGGAGAATTTTTATAAACCATGATGCATGTGCTGCTAATTTGAGATACAGCCTGAATAATGCCAAAACACCCAAATGTTTTGATGCTAGTTCCAAATGTTCTGATGCACATGCATGAGTCATTTACTTGATGTATGCATCATGTCTGAGTGCAATTGCAGAAGACATGCCTGACAGATTGACCAATTTTAGGTGGTCTATGTCTTATGGGCAAATCATGGGGCTATGTTGGAAATGTTATGGGATCCCATTGAAAATCCTGACCAAAATGTATAATTTATATAGTTTTCTTATTTTAACAGGGCCATCCTTGTAGTGCAGCACCTCTTTCACAGCATGTGGTAGGTCTGTCAGTGATAAACGAGCATATGGTTTTGACCCATTAGCCTTCACATTTTCCTGTTATGTGCATTTACAGCTTAAGCACAAAGCTATCATTTTGGCAGCAACACTGGGGTGAACTAGCTCAAAACCAATCAAACTTTGGAACTTTGCATGGTTCATTGAGCCACGTTCACAAGATCAATCTTGTGGTTTCCACAGCTTTAAGATGCATATTTACAACATTTTTGTATGTCCAGGAAGGCATACTGACATACAGACAGTTTGTTTTAAGGTGCACCATGGAGAAGAGGGTACAACAACAAAGCAAAAACAAGCCATGAAAAGACTCTGAGAAACCATTACACTGTGTAAAATAAATGTAATTACAGTGGCATCACAATGTACAAAAGAGCAAGTATGACCAAATAAATATTGCCCTTAGGGACAGTCATATTGGATCTCAAAAGATACTAGTTGGTACAAATAGAAAACCTTTTGTATTTCATATGTTTTAAAGCACAGTTAAGCAGAGTAGTAAGGTGTTGTACAACCAAAAGAATAACAGCAGTAATATAATGTAACATTAGAAAGTTGATACACATAAGAATACACATAAGGAGCCATAAATGTGGGTCACCCTGGAAACAGGAAATGGGACTGCCATATGAAATGGGGTTGTCTACAGGCCTCCAGGCCAGGGAGGACATAGACACATTACTGTTAGAAGATACACAAAACATGAATGCTAAAGAGGAGGTTCTGATAATGGGAGACTTCAACATGCCAGATACCAGCAGGAACATCTGCCAGAACTAGACACATGGTGGATTCCTGTAGGGGAGGGCCTCAAACAACTGGTAGAACAACCCACAAGAGACAGGGCTACCCTAGATCTAGTACTGACCAATGGGGAAAAGATCACAGATCTTCAGGTAGAAGGTCACCTGGGGCCAGTGACCATCACATGGTATGGTTCAATTTGGCCACTAGAACTAAATCATCACATTCAAGGCAAAATATGGAACTTCAAAGGAGCTGAATTTGATAAGATGGCCAACACAGAGTTAAAATAGCCCTGGCAAGAAGAAATACAGGTGAGGGGTACAAGCAGAGTGGGTAAGCATTAAGGATGCAATACTTGAAGCAGCATCCCATTGTGTTAGAAAAGCAAGAGCAAAGAAGAAAGAAACCACTTTGGTTCTCAAGAACAGTAGCAGAAAAGGTCAGAGCCAAAAGGCTGGCCTTCAGGAAATATAAGGAAATGCAGCGGGACAAAGATAGGAAAGATACCAAGCTTCCCTAAGGGAAGCAGGGAAGGCAGTAAGGCAGGCAAAGGCCCAAACCATGGAAACACTAGCATGAACAATAAAAGAAGGTGACAAGACTTTCTATAGATACATTAATGAAAGGAGAAAGTCCAGAGGGGTATTGCTAAGATCAAAGGGGATAAGGGGAGTATGAGGAGGAGGACCAAGGAAAAGCATCTATCCTAAATAGATACTTCTGCTCAGTATTTACTGAGGAAAAGGTAGGGCAGGGCCCACAGTTCAGCACCATGAACACAGGGGAGGGAGGTGTGCACTAGTCCCTTTACAAAGAAAGGGTCCTACAAGAGCTTGCTAAGCTCAGGGTGGACAAGGCACTGGTACCTGATGGCATACATCCCAGGGTACTAAAGGAGCTAAGGGTGGAACTAGCAGAGCCATTATCAGAACTGTTTAGTGAGTCTCTGAGCACAGGAGAGGTCCCAGAAGACTGGAGAAGGGCTCGTGTGATCTTGTTCCACAAGAGTGGCAGCAGGAAGGAGGCAGAGAACTGCAGACCAGTCAGTCTTACCTCAGTAGTGGGCAAGATTATGGAGGCACTCTTAGGAAAGGATAGTGCAACACCTGGAATCCATAGGGGCACAGGATCCAAGACAGTATGGGTTTGCAACAGGATGGTCCTGTCAAACTAATCTCACAGATTTCTTTGAATGGGTAACTGGGCGGTGGACCAAGGGGGAGCAGTTGATGTCACCTACCTTGACTTCAACAAAGCTTTAGATACTGTTCTACATAGAAGATTGATTAATAGGCTGGGTAGGCTCAGGCTGGGTCAGAAGTTGGTCAGCTGGGTGACAAACTGGTTGATGAGCAGAAAACAGAGAGTGGTGGTAAATGGTATACAGTCAGAAGAGATCAAGTCACAAGTTGGGTACCTCAGGGATCAGTCCTGGGGCCTGTTCTCTTCAATATCTTCACCAGTGACATTGCAGATGGACTGGAGGGTAAAGTTTGTCTGTTTGCAGATGACACCAAGATCTGCAACAGAGTAGATGATCCAGATGAGGTGAGCAGAATGAGAAGAGACCTGGATAAACTGGTAAAATGATTGGAAGAGTGGCAACTGGGGTTTAATGCAAAGAAGTGCAAGATCATGCACATAGGGAAGACAAACCCTGAAGCCACCTATTGGTGGGGAGGGGAGTTGCTGGCAATCACAAGGGAAGAAAGAGACTTAGGTATTATCCACGGATGGCCTGAAACCATCAAAGCAGATGACTAAAGCAGTAGGTAAGACTAGGGGACGTTGGGGTGTCTTGTAGTAGGGTATCACAAGTCATAAGAGGGAGTAATAATCCTCTCTATGAGACACTGGTTAGGCCTCATCTTGAGTACTGCATGCAGTACTGGAGGCTGCACCTCCACAAGGACATTAACAAAATGGAGGCAGTCCAGAGAAGGGCAACCAAATGGGCAGGGACTGCATCAGGAAAACATATGAGAACAGATTAACGGAGCTCAATATGTATACCTTAGAGCAAAGAAGGGAGAGAGGTGATATGACTGAAACATTCAAACATCTTAAAGGCGTAACAAGGTGAAAGAGTCTAACATGTTTCAATATAAGAAAACAGCAGGACAAGAGGACACAGCATAAGATTAGAGGAAGCTGATTAAGGGGAATGTGAGAAAGTCCTTTTTCACAGAAGGGGTGGTGGATGCATGGAATGGCCTACCTCAGGAAGTGGTGGATATGAATACAGTGCAGGCCTTCAAACAGGCATGGGACAGGCATAAGGGAGCAATAAAGATGAGTATAAATAGTAGGCCATTGACAGAGTACAAGCCTATGGCACATTCATAAGGGAGAAAAAATAAGCAGACTGGATGGGCCTTGTGGTCCTTATCTGCAGACAACTTCTATGTTTCTATGTTTCTATTTACAGTATATATAACATTATGTCATAAAACAATAAGAAACATTCACAAATACTTAAAGAAGGTTAATTAAATAAGTGTTCAGTGTTCCATAAAAAGTCATAACATTGTTGATTAGTAGATATACACAGAGCAGGTAAGGAATTCCAGAGAATGAGGACAATGAACAGAAATCAAGATGTGTGAACCAGGAAAACACAGACGAGGGGAAACTTATAACCCTGAATCATTAGAGTAAAGAGGGGAATTCAGAACACATTATCAAAGTGATGTGGTATGATAGAGGGCTGACTAGAACGAAAGGAGGGAGTATAGTGCAGTGGTCTAAGGCTCTGAGCTGCAAATCTAGTGACATCCAGCAAACCAGATCTGGGTTTGAATCCCACAGCATCCACTTGCGTACGTGTGACACTGAGCAAGTCACTTACCCTCCTTGTGCTCCCAGGTCGCTGCTGTAAAAAGCTTTCAGCTTAGTGTGCTATACCTGGTTAAACAACTAAATAAAAAAAAAGAGCAATTATATTTTAGAGCAGTATTTTAAACTATAATCTGAAACTGAGACCTAACCATTGCAAGGAGTAATGCATGCACAGTGATGAGTGCAAGAGATGACATGAGCAGCCACATTCTGAATGCACTGTAAAGGTGCAATGGCTGAGATAGGATGGCCAATTAAGAGACTATATCAATAGTCAGGCTGAGAAATGACCAGTTAAAGGATCAAAATTTTAGTATTTTCAAGGGATGTTACAGATACACATGACATTACTTAAATGAAACCAGCAAGCTTTAGAAGTAATTGAGATGTGAAGAAAAGGAAGATCAGAATCAGGAAAAACACCTATGTTTTGACATCATTCTTATTTATTTATTTATTATTTATTTTAAAAGTTTTACCAGGAAGGCATACTGAGCATGAAAACAGCTTGTTTCCAGATGCATTCTTGGGGAAGGGTAGTAACAATTTAGAACAATAGCTTGAACAAAAATACACCATAGAAATAAAATTAAACAGTACTCATGTACATCCAGTATATTACAGTACATTACATTACACATACAGTTAGATTTAATGGGGCACCAGGAAGAATAAGGCATTCAAGGGAGGAGCACAGGAGAAAGGAGGGAGGTGAGAGGAAGAACATGAGCATAGTAAGAGGGAGGAGGATTGCTGAGATGGAAGAGGAGGGAAAGGGAGGAGAAAGAAAGGAAGGAGTAAGATTAAGAATAAGTACATGAGAGAGAGGTGTAGTTATGAAACAGGAGAGGAGAGCATTTGGAAGAGGCTGAGTGAATGTCTGTGGGGAGAGAATCCAAAGTTTTGGAAAGCGGATGGAGAAGGCAGCCAGACCAGTGAGGGATTTTTGAAGGGAAGCGAGAAGGAGCAATAGCCTGAGTTACAGAGGGTGTATGAGGAGGGGCTGGGGGATCAAATTCTAGTAAGGGAGGGAGGCCCGCCAGAATTTAGAGATGAAAGCGACACAGTGGATTAGGGAGCAATCTTCCAGGAAGAGGAGGAGAGAGCAGAGTATAGGGTACAGTGATGAGCGTGAGGCTGGCATTTCAAGGTAAAACAGCAGAAGGAGAGAAACACATGGCCAGGGTGGACTTTGGGGCAGTACTGTAGACAATATTACCATAATCAAAAGTAGGAAGGATCATTTTAGCAATAACAATTTGGTGGGCATGGAGCAGGATGGAGCTTTATTCCTAAATAGTGCACCAATTTTGGGGTGAGCTTTCTATGAATGATGTCTACATGCTCTGAAAAGTCAAGGTGCTGGTCAAGTCAGACCCTGTTACTGTACTTAAATGAGACCACATCATCAATTGTGACCCCATTTAAGTATGGAAAGCTCTGTGTGCCAAAGATCATGAAGACTTTTTGGGCATTTAAGGATGACTAATTTGATATGAACCAATGCTGGACGCTGTCAAATCATGTTGGAGCCTGGCCATTAGCTCAGAAGTGGAGGAGCCAGAGGCAAAAGGACCATGTCATCTGAGTACATACAGATGGATGCAGATGAGCAGGCAATAGGAAGGTCATTTAGGAAAACTGAAAAAAGAAGCAGGACAAGGATGGAGGTTTGGGGACACTGGTGCAAATGGGAAGGAATAGGGATTTACCAGTTCTAACTGCCTGAAATATATCCACTAGTTAAGAACAAAACTAGTTAGTCTGAGAGTCCAGCTGACTTCAGCTTGTCAAGGAGGAGAGGCAGGAAGCAGTATTGAAAACCTTGGCCAGATCTACAAAGATGGCCAAGGTGAGGTGGCCCTGGTCCATGCCTGTGTAGATGAAGTCCATGAGCCGGAAGAGGGAGGTGGTGGTAGAGTGGTGTTTACTGAAGCCAGACTGGTAAGGGGTGAAACAAGAGGATGAATCAAAGAAGGAGAGAGTCTGCACGGCACACCATGCTATTGGAATTTAACTAAGGTAGTGAGCAGGGAGATAGGGCAATAGTTGCCAGGAGGAGGGATCACCACCTTAGGAAGGGAATGACAGTAGCATGCTTCCAGGCATCAGGGACAGAATCTAGAGAGAAAGAGTGATTAAGAAGGAGGAGCCAGGGAAGGCAGGGGTGGATAGGTGTAGGAGCATGGGGTCCAGCCCATCTGGGATCCTACCACTCAGAGGCTTATAGCCAAGAAGACATTGAGAGAGGCAGAATGGGTGACTGACAGCAAGGAGAAAGAGTGATGGGAGGGGCTGAAAGTTTGGTGGCAGAAGGGGTGGACGAGGAGTGGAGGGTGGAGAGGAGGGAGGCAGGAGAGGTGAAGGAGTTGAACTCAGTGGCCACAGAAAATGGGTCAGAAATGAGGGTTTCTCCCACCTTGAGGACTGCAGGGCTGGAAGGGAGAGAATAGAGCATGGATGACCTTCCAGAATTTGAGGGGTGGTTGAGATTGTGTTGGACGGAAGAGGAATATTATTCTGCCTTGGCAAGTCTAGTGGTTTTGGTTCAAGCATTCTGCATGGCCTGTTAACTGTTGATGTCACCAGGGAGCTAGAGGATCTGTAAGTCTTCCAAGTCAGGTTGCATGCATGCTAAGAGTTCAGCAGATATCCAGGGAGGTGAGAACCATGGACCCTGTTTTTTCTGAGAGGTCCATGGAGATCCTAGCTAGATAAATATCTGGAGAGAAAGAATTCAAGGGCAGAGTTGATGTTGCTGGCAGTTGAGATAGGGGACCAGTCAGTGGATGGCAAGTCTGCATATAGCAGGGATAGGTCTAATGATCGGAAGGACCAGATATGGATAATTTTAGGAGGTACTTTGGGGTGTTGGATTTGTGCATGTAGTAGACCATATGGTGCTTACTGTGCATCAGGAGCATCAATGACATAGTGGGTGTAAGTGCTGAGTACCCAGTCCAGTAGTGAGTGGGATCTGTTGTTGTGGTGGACTGGGACTGAAATGAGTTGTATCAGATTAAAGGAATTAATGTTTTGTGCAGTTTTGAGTGAGATGGTGAGAGCCAATAAATACTTAAGTCCCAAGGGTAAGGAAATCACTGGAAGAGGCATGAGAGGTGATAGGGTTAGGAGTTCAGTAACAGAAGTGGGGATATCCCAGGGCAGCAGTAGACACCAGCTAAGTAGATAGGAAAGAGAAAGGAAAGGCAGTTTCAGGAGAAGCAGTTCCTGTACAGCAGGGAAAGAGGCAGAGAGCACAGGAGTGGATTGAATGGTGGAAGAGAGCTAGATGGCAACTCCACCTCCTTCTTTGCATGGATTTGCTGGGTAAGGTGTAGCTCGGGATGGTAACAACAGAGTCAGGGATCTTGGGGACTCTAAGACTATTAGTACATCAGGGTGAAGGGTAACCATAAGAGGTTAAAGTAAGTTATCTTTAGGGGACACTAAGGATATTAATGTTGGTCACTAGTAGGCCTTTGGGGAGGCAGGCGGAAAGGATTAAGAAGGGCCAGAAGTGGGCTCAAGCGTTACCCACTAGGAGAAGTAGCAGAGAATAAACAATATACCAAAAGTAGTCATGTAACTGTACATGATTACTTTTTGGTATACATAGAATTGTTTCTTCTTAACCTGTTTTAGATCATATAATGTCCTTGTCTTGTGTAAATGCCATTTTACCTACTTAGTATTTTTTACCTCAAATGTTGTTTTGTATGTATTTTTGGTCAATTTTACTCTAGATGTAACCTTGTATTGATGTACTGAGTGTCTCTCGACCTCACTGGTCAAGCCTGTAAGTGGGTCATGTGACCCAGTTGCCTTTACCGGTTATCAAAAATAAATCAAATCAAATAAAGAGCTTGGTGGAGGCTGAGGTCCATCTGCTGACAATGGAGACAGGAGGAAGGGGGACAGGATGGTGGGAAGGAGGGAGGTTTTAAATGATTCCAGATGGAGCCAAGAGGAAGATGAGGGGTAGGAAGCAACTCTAGAACCATGGGGAATGGAAGGGAGGGAGGAGACAAGACAAGGGTAGGGTAGGAGAAGAGGCAGTGGGAAGGAGAGGAGGAACAGAGAGCAGGGAAACTGGCAGTAGGGAGAGGTTAGGGAAAATAGGAGGGAGGAGGAAAGAGTGAAAAATAACATACTTACTGGCAGTGGTTGTAGGGGTAATTAAGAATAGGGAACAGAGTAGGCGAAGGGCAGGTGGTGCAGAGCAGGACAAAGAAGGGAGCCTTGGGGATTAGGGATTAGAATAAGGAAAATCAGGTTGGAAGGGCAAAGCTCAATAGACAGGAAGAGGGAGATGTAGACATGGAGGTGGGTGCAATGCAATTAAATGTCACATCTGCATGATGCCAACCCCTATCCCTGTACTTCTGCACTCCTCCCGCCTTCTTGTATTGTATTCTTGGATGTATTCTTAGGCAGAGGTGAAAGGGAAAAGTGTATTTATTAATCTCAGAGCATAGAGATGAGTATGAAATGGTAGAAAGAGTATGGAGAACACCTCTGTTTTGTCAGCAATGATTTTCAGAGTTCAAAGAACACAACTTTATTTGATCACTAAGGCAGCAGGATAAGCTATGAGCGATAGTAGGAGTAAAGACAGGAAACGAAAATAAAAGCTGAGTGTCATCGGTGTAGCAATGGAAAGAAAGAAACAGAATGAGTCTACCTAGAGGAGCAACATACTGTATAATCCGAACAAAAGTGCTTTCAAAACAGATCATGAGGGACTCACAAGTCAAATCTTGAGGAGCAGATAATGAAGAGCTATATGACACTCTAAATTGACCAGAAAGATAAGATTTAAAATAGTCAAGGACTCTACCAAAAAGACCGTGTTCAGCACAGCACATAAGACTAAATAAATATTGCACTAGGAAGTAGTCACAGTGTCACAATTACATTATAATAGCAACAGTATGGATGACTAAATAATTATGCCTGTATTTTCAGAGTTGCAATGCAGGCAACAGCAGGTCATGTCACTTTTGTGTTGCAAATCCCAGATCGTCTGCATCAGAAGTGTGGGCTACTGTTAGAACATGGTTGCACAATCTACTGCACCTGTGCTTGCATCCAGATTAGTGATGTAAAGTGATACAGTTATGATGCAGCGTGCAATTATGCCACAAATGCTGCATATTGGCATGTCTTGATGCAACTGCCTCATTTCTGAACGCTTTGAAAATTCCACCCTTAGTATGTTACACACACACACACACACACACACACACACACATAAAGGAAGCATGCACAAGTGCACATACAAGGAACTGCAGACAATAAAGAATTTTATCAGGATTTTGTTTTCTAAAAGAATGTCACACTTCATTAACTAAACAACAACATGAACATTTTGACTTGCCTTCATAGTTTATTTCCTTGACAACAAAGGCCAGATAATGTTTTCATATGAAATTAGCTAAAATGAAATGTGAATGAAATATTTTCCTCTCTAAAACTTTTGGCAGGTTATTAGTGCAGACTCACTCTTAATATCTTGTGTTTTTAATACAGCCTCCTTTAGGATTATGACTACCAGACTATTTTAGATTGTTTATTTTAATTCTACTAGACATTGTCAAAGTTCTACATTTGGAATGGTTGATGAATTATTCTTGAATGCTACCATGAGGTACTCAAGGCTGATTTAGGATAGCATTTGATATACTATGACATTAGCCCTCACTCTCAAACAGAAAAGCTGAAACAATACACATGGCTTGAAAACACAAAAATTGAAATTATGAAGAAGATTTTGAAAACATAAAATGCCAAAAGAACCATGGTTAAGTTACTATATGGCTAAGTTTTTATTATATTTGTTATTTTATTTTAAATTTCATAGACCAGTATTTATCATTTTAGGTGCTGCACCTATTTTACAAGAAGGCCCTGGGGACAAGAACAGCAGCAGAGTGGTTTTAAAATAAATAGACATAAAATAAAATTTCAAGATTAAATACCAGTAATGCTACGTACAGGAGAGATAGCACCTATGTCAATGAACAAAACAAAACACTATTGGAGATAAATATTAGATAGCTAAAAACAGGGATAGTAATGTCTATGGGAAGGAGCTACTGTACACAAATCAAGGTAGCAGTTAAACAGTTAGGGTTTGAAGGTGTGTATAATGGTGGACTAGGTTCCAACTGATTGGCTCTGCTATTGAAAAGGCCTTCCCATGTCTGTTGTTGGGGAAGGAGTTTGAGGTTATTATTGAGGAGGCAGTGGGGAGTCATTCTGTCACATACAAGTAAAAACCTGGATAGGTTATTAAAGACTCTTACTTAGTTGTTTGTGGAAATGGTAACTATGGAAAGGCCTTTTATCAGTTTAGACTAGTTTATGAATTTTTTTATTAGTATTATTGTTATTCACAATTTCAGAAGAATGAATATGGGTATGGGCTCTTGTATTTGCCATGAGGAGCAAAGTTATCAGTCTTACATTAAAGATCAATGGCAAATGTGTGAATTGCAAGATAGTAGTGTATAAATTGCTGCATTGGTTCATCTGTACAAACAGTTTTCTGCAAATGGTTTTGAGTAATATGGAACTAGTACTTAAACAGTGTATTGTTGTAGCATGTTAAAATCATCATGCTGCTGCATTTCATCTGGCTGAAATCACGATGTTGAATTGTGTTGACATTAAAGAAGGTTTGGATCATTAGCCAATACTTCAGCACAGATGCAGATTCTGTCACGGAGGAGCTGTCACTCTGTAATTTGAAGTGCTTAAAGATCAATGGCAAATGTCTGTAATATAAAATGAAAGGTTTTGATTCTGCAGTGTTATCCTCCTATTTCCACATGGCAATTGTGCTGTACTATTATAACTGGGCGTGAAATATATTTTATTTCATCTCCTGTCATTATACGTTTACTCAAAGCATTGTACCTCATCTTCTCTATTTCACTTCAGTCTACACTAGTGCAGAAATGATGACATTTGTAGTGTCTGTAGCATGAGACTGTACCTCTCAATTGAAGCTTTCTGCCAACTCATGCTGCAGTTGTGTGCATGTGATTTTTTTTTGCGACTGCTGACAACATTAACTGACCATTTGTCCCTTGGCTCGTTAACAAAATCATTACTTTCAGTTACAACAACTGCACCACTAAAATATATAGCAACCTCACTGACATGTGGGTATGTTCATCAAAGGGGTTACCAAAGTGTGACATGAGGATCAAATTTTCAAGTTACTTCTAGATTATGTTTGTTATGTATTTCAAGATATTATGATACAAGTATGAAAAAGAAACATATTGGAGATAAAAGCCTCAAAGGTTCCTGAGATAAAAGAACTGTATTGTGGCGAGGTAACAGGTGACACCACACACCATGGTGAATGTAACACTTAACACAAGATATTTGTTTCAGTAGTAACAACTTTAATAAACATATGTAATGAGTTATATTAAACATGAGAAACAAATATTTACAAGAATTGCACTATATTAATTGCAATTTGATGTTTTGCACCACATACTATGGTGAATGTAACAAGTGACACCACACTTATGTTTTACTTACTAAAACTCTACTAAACATGCCTAACAACTAACATACTACTGCTACTGACTGACATACAGCTATAAAAATTAAAAAGACAATTACATTACTGGCAAGTGTGATGCTTAATACCACATACCATGGTGAATGTAACAAGTGACATCACATATTTGTTTCAGTTTTACAAAGTTTACTGAACATGCCTCATTGTTAACATGCTACTACTAATAACTGACACAGAGCTACAAAACCTGCAGAAATCTGACAATAATAACAGTACTGACAGGTGTGATGTCTGACACAGCATACTGTAGCGTAATGTAACAAGTGACACCACATTTGTTTCAGTAGCAAAGTTTACCGAACATGCCTAATGGTTAACGCATACATGCTAATGACTAACACAGTGCTGCAAAACAAGGCAACATTTGTCAATAATTATATTACTGACATACGTGATGTTTGACTCACATACCATGGTGAATGTAACAAGTGACACCACACTTATGTCTAACTT
Organism: Neoceratodus forsteri; assembly: GCA_016271365.2. NCBI lineage: Eukaryota > Metazoa > Chordata > Ceratodontiformes > Ceratodontidae > Neoceratodus > Neoceratodus forsteri. The sequence continues at coordinate 1,235,026,410 of CM057453.1, read as the reverse complement.
TCTAAAACTACTAAACGTGCCTAACAACTAACATACTACTACTACTACTACTACTACTACTACTGACTGACATACTGCTATAAAACATGAAAAATTAAGAAATTAAATTACTGGCAAGTGTGATGCTTAACATCATATACCATGGTGAATGTAGAGAATAACACCACACATTTGTTTCAGTATTAAAAGTTTACTGAACATGCCTCATGGCTAACATGCTACTACTAATAACTGACATAGTGCTGCAAAACCTGGAGAAATTTGACAATAATTACAGTACTGGCTGGTGTGATGTTTGACACCACATATAGTGGTGAATGTAATGAGGTGACACCACAAAGAAAATCTATTTAAATCCCCTACCCCATATACTGTACAAAGTATAATCCCTTTACAACTGATGTCCAGCACTTCCCTAGACATGCAGTTGTCACTGGAATTTGCTCTCTAAAAATTTGCCCCACAATCTTAGAAACATAGAAACAAACATAAAATTTGATGATAGATAAGGGCCGCTTGGCCCACCTTAGTCTGCCCATTTCCCTACCTAATGTATAAGCTGCAGATCCTAGTTAACCAACAGCCTACTTCCTACTACCACCCACTAGAATTGACTTATGTCTGTCCCATGCATTCTTGAATTTCCCACTATTTTGACTCCTACCTCCTCAGGAAGGCTGTTCCATGCATCCACAACCCTCTCCATGAAAAATACTTCCTGACATTACCTCTGAGCTGTTCCGCCTGTCTTCAAATTGTGCCCCTTGTTCTTGAACATATCTTTTTTTGAAAGATGCTACCTCTTGGACTTTGTTGACTTTGAGATACTTGAACATTTCTATCATGTCACCCTCTCCTCCTTTCCTCGTGCTATACATATTAAGCTCCTTTAGTCTCTTCAGATATCTTCTGATGCAGACCCTGCACCATTTTGATTGCCTTCCTCTGGACAGCCTCCACCCTGTCTATGTCTTTATGGAGATGGGGTCTCCAGAACTGCATGCAGTACTCCAGATGGGTCTCACCAACTGTCTGTACAGAGGAAAACAGCTTCCTGTTTTCTACTGGTGACGCCTCCCTATGCATCCCAGTATCCCCCAGCCCTCCTTACTGCCTTGTCACATTGCTTGCCCACCTTTAGGTAATCTGATATAACTACTCCCAGATCCCTTTCCATTTTTTTGTTGTCAGTATCTCACCCCCATTGTGTACTTTTCCTGGGTTTTGTTTCCAGGTGCATTACTTTGCACTTCTTTGCATTGAATCTAAGCTGTCATACATTTTACCTTTTTTCCAGCCTTGCCAAATCCCTTCTCATCCTTTCCACCCCATCTTGTGTATCAACCCTGTTGCAGATCCTTGCGTCATCTGCAAAGAGACATACTTTTCCTTCCAGTCCCTCTGCAATGTCACTTATAAAGACATTAAATGGGACTAGACCCAGTACTGAACCCTGTGGTACCCCACTAGTAACCCTCTTTCTTCACTGTGGACTCCATTTACTATTACCTCTATGTCCTATTGTCCAGTCAATGTTTTACCAGGCTACCACCTTGGGACCCACTCCCAGGCTGGCAAATTTGTTTATTAATCTTTGTGTGGGACTGTGTCAAATGCCTTGCTAAAGTCTAGGTAGGCCATGTCCACAATCCCTCCCTGGTCTACTGCTTTGGTCACCCAGTCAAACAAATCAATTAGATTCATCTTACATGACCTTCCCACTGTAAATCCATGCTGCCTTGGGCCCCGCCCCACTGGCCTCTTGGTACTCAACAATTCTTTCCTTCAGAAGTGATTCCATCATTTTCCTTACCACTGAGATCAAACTGATAGGTCTGTAGGTTCCTGCCATTGTCTTGCTCCCACTTTTGTGAAGGGGAAACACATCCACCCTCCTCCAGTTCTCAGGTACCACACCATCCTCCATGATTTGTTAAAAAGGTAGTCAATGGTGTTACTAGTTCTCCCTTAGTTCTTTTAGAATTCAGGGTGAATCCCATCAGGCTCTTTTGCTTTGTGGACCTTCAGTTTTAGGAGTTCTTTCAGAACCCTTTCTTCTGTGAAAGGACTGATATTGACTCCCTATTCAGAGTGCTTCTATTGACTGGATTAGGTACCTCCCCTCCTCTTCCTTTGTGAATACTGAGCAGAAGTATTTGTTCAGTATCACTGCTTTTTCACTGTCCCTCTGCCCACCCCACCCTCCTCTTTATTCATCCTCAGTATCCCTCCCTTTGTCTTTCTTCACTCCCTAATCAGTGAATGATGGTAACTGAAGCCTACCTGTGGTGAATGTAACTGCAGCCCTCGTTGTTGCATGCAGTGCTAATCTTCATGGAATGTAGCCCTACAGAATGGAGCAGCTTACATGCAAACAATGGGTTTTAAACCACAACTCAGTTCCTCCCTCTATGGCTGCTGCTTGGTTCTGAGGGGCAGGTAATGACTTTGCAAGTGACAGGTAAACACTGGGCCTGACATGACTCCAAGTAGAGTGAGGTCAAAGGTTGCTCTCTTCTGTGATAGAACTAGATCAGGCAGTAACACAGTCAATCATCACAAGGAGGCAAACTGAAGAGTAGCCAGAAAATCATTTCAAGTGCTAATAGCACAATTGCAGATTTGAGGGCCATGTGTATGAATGTTACATGCTGTGACACCAACTGTTAAATTCATCACACTAACTACAAAGCTGCACAATTTAAAATGTCTAACTTTTTCAGGTAAAAAGCAGCAAAATGGAGCAGGACACCCCATCAAAAAAAAAAAAGATGGATACCTTAGAATTGTATAGTTATGTTATTTATCTGCACATATAGCCAGCTTTCAGATTTAATCAAAAACATATGACTGACAGTTCTTGATTTTTTGATAATGTGCTGTGCACTGTATGGTGGGCATTGGTAACCCTTTTCATGAACAGACCTAATTGTATAATTTATGCCACCACCCCACATGCAGTACATATGCTCAGTATATGGAGATCAGTTTGAAATATTAGTTACATGTCATTTTGACTAGATTTTCAATTTGGCGTTGACAGTGTTTTCCTTTATGTTACAGTCATACTGTATTGTGACCCCACATGCCTTATTTGTTAGGATGTAGAGTGTGCAAGATGTTATGAATAATTACTACAAAATAACACAATATAGTTCCATTTTTCTGCTGACCAGTACTGTATCAAAGGTGGAGGGGCGATTGGACTCTGAGCACGTCACTATCGATAGAAGTGCAGTATTGATTACCCCCTATAATGCACACATGCACAGTATGCTGTGATGTACAGTGATTTTCTGCATGCACATTGAAATTAATTTAGGGACTATGATTAGTTATGATTTTCCTTCTGATACCTGCAAATTGTAATTGTGTAAGGAAGTCTGTTATTGGTAAGGGAGGCTGAGAACTAGCGCTAGATATAGATATGGGCCCAGATATTCAAACTGAGCCCAAAAAGTGCGCAACAGCAGGAGCAAATGCAAGTCCACTGCGCCCATGTGCAAGAAGCATGATATTCAAAACTGCGCAGGTCAAGATGCGCCTGCAGCACACAACTGAATATTGCACCACCTGTGCCATGGCACAACCAGGGATGTGCAGTTGCACAGTTCAGATGCGCCATAGTGCAACGAGGGATGCTCAGTGGAGCAGTCCAGATGCGCCTATAGCGCAACCAGGATGCCCGTGGAGTAGGGCAGCAGTGCAATAGCACAACCAGGGATGCACAGGACAGGATGCAGGGCCCACCACCATGCCACAGATGGGCAGAGGAGCACACAGCAGAACAGACATTGCCCCCACACCCCATGCACTGCACAACCGGTGGAGAGCCAGAATAACCTCCGCCCATGGATACCAGCAACAAACCCACAGCTGGGGCTTGGTGCCCCAGCACTCCTGGCAAGCTGTGGATTGGTACACAAGGAGGCTGACCACCCCATGCCACACCATCCCACCAATGCAGAGCACACCCTGCACCATGATCCCATACACCCTGCCCAGGAGTAGCGCCCAACAGTGCAGGACACCCCATGCATGCCACCACCCCACTGTGACAATGCAACCCTGGCACCACAGAGCCATGCAAGGCAGCCCCACCATGTGCACCCTGCAGCGGTGGCAGCAGACAGCGATGCAACTACTGCATATGCAGTGCCACCCTGCACATCCCCCGAGGTACAGCTGAGAGACCAACCATGCATCGCACACGAGGTACCCCCATGTGACAGGGCATGCCCCAGACCCCACCACCAGTGGTAGAGTACCCTGCACACCCTCCCAAGGACACATCCCATCCCAGCACTGGCCACAACAGCCAGCACAGACACACACAGTGTTGCATGGAAGCATGCACCACACAGGATGCAACACAGTGCGTGGACAAACATCCACCCATGCCCAGGACACACCACCACAGGGACACAGTAGCGGGTCAACCAAGTCACTGGCATGTGGCCACTGCAGCCATGTACATGGCCAGCACTCTACATGGCACAGGTGTGCCAGCCAATCTGCTGCAGGCACCATGAAGCTGTATGCCACCAGCATGCGGCCGGAGCACAAGTGACAGACAGTGGAGCACATCCTGCAACAGACACAAGTGACAGCATGGAGGTGGGACAACAACAGTGGAGGCCACAGTGCCACCCGAGGCAGATGGGCACCACACCTGTGACAGGAGGCAACCTGGCATTGTGCTGGGTACAGTGGTTGTCCAGCATGGACAGCCACAACTGACATGCCAGAAGATGGTGCATATCACAGACATGCAAGGGTGTCAGCTGCACAGCCTATGGACAGTCTGACAGGGGTGCCATGGACACAGAGCATGCTCCGTGGACCACTGCACAGGCAACCAGTACACAGAGAACAACATACAAACCACAGACAGTGACTGATTCCCCACCCACACCATAGGCAGGTCCCTGCCGACACACACATGCCCATGCCTGCACCACCCTGACGCCATGCACACCACTGCAGCCAAGCACCTGTAGCCCGCTGCAAATCAGAGACCACCACAGTTGTCATAACAAAATGTATGTATTAAAAATATAAACAATCAAACATATTTACAAATATATACAAGGGTGGGGGAATGGGCCACTAACCAGGAGGGGCGGACATGGGGCAGAGTTGTACAAATGGGAGAGGGAAGAAGGAGTGTGAGGGTGTCCAGAGGGTTAGGTGAGTCAGGGGAGTCATGGAGGCCTATTGTCTGCCCGTTCTCCACTCCTGTGGTGCCTCTGGGTGCTTCTCCTCCGGACCCCATGCCACTCCATCCTCTCCAGAAGTGCCAGGATGCCTCCCAGCTGAAGCAGCTCCTGCATGCCCCATTCTAGGGCCAGCCAGCATTGTCCACCTAGGACAATGGAGCAGAGTTAATACATGTGACTGTCCAGCCCCTGCAGCCCACCAATTGTGCATGGCATACAGCTGTGTGCCACACCCTGTGATTGTGTGCGACCACCCACAGTGACCGCATCCACAAGACCTGCCTACCCAGGCACCCACAGCCATGCAGACTGCTGCACACACCCACTGCTCATGTCCTGCACAGCACCACCGTGGTCGTGCAGTGACATGGCTATGCGGTGTGAAGGCAGTGGCCAGCCATGTACCAATTACACGCATGGACCACCATTGATGCACTTCAGACATGCAGTGCCACTGGACAGTGCTGACTGTAACAAGTTGCGTGCATGGCAGTGGTGTCAATGGATGGTGGCCATGCCCCGCTGCCCACCCTGTTACACAGCATGCAAAAGTAATCATGGATGTAAGGCACTCACCTTCATCAGGCTGGTCCCTGTGCCTCTGTGGTCCGCATCCCTCCCGGCCTGCTGGTCCTCTTGGCGGCCTCTCTCCCTCGCCCACGGTGCTCCTCTGGGCCTAAGGTGCAAACATGGAGAGGTACATCATTACAATCTGGTTGCAAAGTCCCCCGCCCTTGTGTGTGCAATCCCACACAGCCATACCCATCCAACCCCACCCCAATACCACCACCACAGCCAACACTGGACAGCCCCCATGTGCCGGACACATGCAACCGTGATATCTGTATGGACATTAACAGTGTATGGATGGGGCACCTACCTGGCCATGGCACCGTCGCTCTCCTGGCATGTGCCCACAGGTGGGCAAGCCTGTCCAGGTCTGCATGCTGGAGGTCCCCAGATTGGTGGTGACACTACTCAGCCATGCGCCCAATTCCTGTGGCTCCACCAGCGCCACCGCCACCTCCTCCCCTACTGCCTCCTGGCCCTGTCCAGGGTGCATCTCCAAAAGTGCCCCAACATGGGGCTCTACTATGGCCACCAAATTGGCCAGCTCCACCTGGCTCCAAACAGCAGCCTCCTTCTTGCCATCTCTAAAGCTGGTTGGAGTCAAATGGCGCCGGGTAGCACGGTCCACCACGCGCAGATGCTGTGCGGCATAGTGCTGCTATTCCCTATCATGCTGTCACTGAACAGCGTGATAGTGGTGTACCCATGTGGATGCATGGCGCCTAGAGGGCAAAGGTTGGGTACAGGGTCAAGGGTCTCGAGCACAGACTCCGCCACAGCGCGATTGGTACTCAATGTGTGTAGCATGATTGGGTACCTGTGTGCCACCTCCTGTAGTGACCTACCGTGCTGTGGCCCCAGTGCGCCTATGGCACCCCAGTGCCAGGCGCCATTTGTGTGAACAGCGCAGTAGCGCCACTGGCACAATGGTGGCCGTGCCCTGCATTGCCTCCCCACACAGTACTTCAGCAGCACAGCAGGCATCTGCGCCATCACCCGGCATGCACCGCTCAGTGTGTACTGCGATGTCACAGAAATGTGCCCTTGCCTGAGCACGCTCAACACAATTGTGCAAAGCGCAACAGCGTGATATTCAGCCGCATAAGCAAATCAGCTAATCAGCCATTCAGTGGCGCAGATACTGCATTTGCATCCACTTATAATTGCGTCTCACCTCATTTGCATGCATTGCACTATAAAAATGCGACATCGGCTGCACTGGCCATAGTCTGTTATTGCAGTCTATTGTGGTGAGTTGCATGCTGTTTGGGAGTGTGGACTGTGGTGGAACATGCATGGGACTGCACAGTCACAGGTAACACCTGTCATTCTTACAGGTTGGAGGAAGAGGAACAGAGATGTGGGAGGAAGAGGAGGCCTAACTTCACAAAGGCAGAAACAGGTGCCCTGTTTGAGGCCTACCTCCACCAGGAGTTGCTGCCCAGCGGACGGCGGGAACACCACAGGCCTATGCTGCTGCATGGAAGAGGTGGCTCGCGTGTCAACCTGCATGGCAGCCACCAGCGGTCCAAGCAGGAGTGCAAAAAGAAGATGGGCACGGACAGGCAGAGAATTAAGGACAAGGTGGCTGCCATCAGGGCAGCACGGTCTGCGATCGGTGGTGGACAGCCGGCCGTGTAACATCTGACCCACAAGAAGAGCGGTTGCTGGCAGCATGTGGTGTTGTGCAATCGAGGGTGTTCCAGGTGGTGGATTCCAGACGGGTGGTAGCCCATCACTGCATGGTAGGTCCTGGTCTGTCAATGGGGGACAGGGTAGGCAGACATTAATGCTACTGTGTTCCCTTACAGCTTCTGAGCATCTACATGGGTCAGTGGTGGTGGGCTTGTCCACTGAGGATGATACCATGGACAGAGGGAGGGCCTGTCCTCCTCCACAGGCATACGAGGTCAGGGCCACAGTGGGCCCACCTGGACATCCGGACTGATGTTGGTGGAGCAGGTGGAGGAGGCCCTGCCCGTCCCAGCATGCCAGCGTCCATGGATGCCAGCATACTGAGACTTGGGCTGGTGCCAGATCTATCACTGATGATGATGGAGCTCACTTCATGGACAGTGATATGTGTGGGCCATAGGATGGCACACAACAGGTGACATCATGGGCATGGCCGTAGGTGGTGCTGTCGTGGAGGCCTGTGTGACATCACAGTCCCAGCCTGTGCCTGTCTGCACCAGTGGGCAGCACTGGTGTGTGTCCAGGACACTGGGCTGCTGCGCCACTGTGGTGGCACCGCTGAGCCCTGGAGAGTGGCAGCCGGAGGGGCAGTGTCAGCAGTCTGCCAATGGCCATGGGGTACAGTGTCAGGAGCGTGTCAGTGCACCACCTGTGACATGCCCAGGCCTGGCCACTGGTGCGCAGCACTCACCCTCAGGGGTGCTGCTCATCAGGCCGGCCAACACCATGAGGGACAGCATGCCAATCAGGCAGCTCACCTCTTAGAAGAGCACACCCGCATACTCCAAGAATCAGTCAATCATCAGTTGCGGCTTGTGACGGCAGTGGATGCACTCAGTGTGGCTCTGTGCCAGGCAGAGGAGTGGTGCAGCAGAGACAACGCTCTGCTCCTGGCAGAGATGGACCAGATGCGGGAGGATGACCGCTGCCATTGACAGGCAGACACAGGCAATCTCAGCTGTCATGGCCCCAATGGGCACACAGTTATTTGCCCATGCTTCGCAGACACTGTGCAGTGCAATGTCCACCCCCATTCCCAGCATTGTGTGACACCCTCCTTGTTGACACCAGGTTCATTTGTGGGCATCCTTAGCACACCTGGTGCAGGCATGTTTGGTGTGCTGCAGACTCTCGCGCGAGCACAGTCGTGTTCATGCAGCGGAACTCCTGAGGGACCGCCGGTGCCACCCCATGAGGCCATTGGTCAGCCTGTCACTGCTGGTGGGTCTCAGCGGGGCCGCCCACGCATCCGCGTGGCTGTGGCACATGACTGACCTGTCTCCCACCATGGCTACTGTCTGACGTGCCGCCTGTGTGCATTGTGTTGTTCAATGTGCAATGCACGGGTGGGGTACCCGGCCCTGCATGCACACACACGTTTATCTGCACACTTCCCAGCTGCTGTCTGCTGTGATGTGTGCATGATGATGCCGCATTGCGCTGTCCACCACTGTGCAATGGTGCCCATCATCTGACACACGCTCAACGACAGGCACTGGGCGTGGTGGTCTGTGGACGTGTGTGTGGCTAGGGTGGCAGTTGGGGTCAGCGTGCCTCCTACCCTTTGTGCATGTCTTGTGAGGTGTGTGTGTGTGTGTGTGAGACTGTGTGCTGTGTTAGACCTTGCCCATCCCAGATGGTGTGTGCAGTGCCATGCTCGGCCAATTCCTTAACGACATGCACCCCTGGGGTTTGTCCATGCATGTTTGTGGGTTGTGCCTTGCCAAGGGTGGTTGCACATGGCCCCATTATTTACCTGGTTGGTTGAAGTGCTCCTCTGTGATGGTGTCCCGGTGCAGCTGTGCCATCCGGATCAGTCGGGGTCTCTTCGACCAAGGGGCTGCCCATCACCATCTTCACCAGCTTCCTCATCGTCCCCATCGCTGTCTCCTCTTCGACCTGCACGACTATCCCACAGTCATTGGCCATGTTGTGCAGGATGCAACAGGCCAGGAATAGCCCACAGACCTTTGAGGGGCTGTACTGTAGGGCACCGCCAGATATGTCCAGGCAACGGAAATGTGCCTTCAGCATCCCAAACACCCGCCGATGACATTGTGTCTGGTGGCATGTGCCTCATTGTGGCGTTGCTGTGATGGGGTCACGGGCCACCGGTATGGTGTGAGCAGCCAGGGATGGAGTGGGTATCCACTGTCACCTGTGTGTAGAGGGTGGACATTAGTTTGGTGATCAGCGCCACCCTGCCTTGGCCATCTAGGCCAATACCCACGCCACCTCTGACTATGCCCTCCCAAGCTCCATGTCTTTCAGGTGATTTGCATACTCACCCACTAGGTGGCCAGTGGGGATGTCCCTACTCTCGAACCTGTGGCACTGTGTGGACTGGTGCCAGATGAAGGCATCATGTGCCCCCAGGTTGCGTGGCACAGACATTGATTATACACCCCTGGCATTGCACACCACCTGGCAGCTGATGCTTGCATACCCTTCCAATTCATGTATGTGGCCCTTCGGGTCAGGTGGCATGCAGATGGCCACATGGCTGCAGTCTATTGCCCCGAGCAGCCAGGCATACGTGCTACCCTGTGGAACTCCTGTATGTTTGCTGTGTGCTCCACCAGTGTGCTGGGAAATGGATGTACTCCACAGCATGTGGCAGCAGTGCACTGAGGAATTGGGTGAGGAAGCATGACACGGCCAACTGGGTTATGCCTGTCATGTCCCTGTTGGTCTCTGGAAGATACCCGTGGCGAGCAGGCACATGACAGCTGTCACTTTGGTCTCCACTGACAGAGCATGGCTCCGTCATGTGGGTGCTTACATCACATCACATCACTGCACAGCTCACAGAGCTGCCTCATGATCGACCTGTTCAGGTGGTACTGGCCCACATCTCAGTATCAGTGTACAGCTCGGCTGATGCGGCTCAGTACTGCCTGTTGGGGCATACCGCTGATGGGCCCTTCCATTGCCGCACCCCCTGCTGCCTGCCTTCTCACCCCTCATAACTGCCTCCATCTGGATGGTGGCACTGACCATGTCCCTGGCTTGTGTTACCCCAGCAGCTGTTTCTGTGTTCCCCACTGTCCTTGCTGCTACTCCTTTGCACCGAACACCTCCTGTGTGGCCGTGACTGCCCACTATCTGTGTCCTCAGTGCTGTGTGGCACTTCCCTTTTAACCTGCACTGTGGCACAGGCTCCCACACCTTACCTATTGTTGGGGGTTCCAAGTGGTCTGTCCTGCTCCTGCCCTGTCCTGCTCCCAGTTTTTGTGTGCCTGTGTGGCTGCCTGCAGTTCACCGACATGTGGCTTCCTGTAGTGTTCTTGTGCCTCTCTTGTTCCTTTTATTTTGGATCATTTCTGCTATTGCACAGTTTCCGTTTGCCTATTGCGCATGGCGCATGATGTTGAATATCGCACTGCACCATTTATGCATGGTTCCTACCCCTTCAGTTGCGCATGCATTCATTATCATTGCGCTCTTAGCATTGTGTTAGGCGCATCTGCCTACTCCGGCTGAATATCACAGAATGGCATATTTTCCGGACTTGGGCTGGGCGCATCCCCTATTGCGCATGGCGCAACCCTTTTGAATATCTGGGCCATGATATATTTTCTGATACAAGACCTACAATATTTGCACTAGCCAGATTTGCCTATAAAGCACTTTTGAAATTACAATGTAATGTTATTAATGCTAATTATAGCATAATGGTTAAATTAAAATCTGTGATTGAGCTTGGTACATCCAGCAGACCTGGGTCTGATTTCCATAACTCCACTTGCATACTGTGTATGCCTGAGCAAGTCATCTAACTGCCCCAGTGCTCTTGGGTCTCACATTTAAATGAGCCTTGAGTGCAGTGGGCCTTATCCAGTTACCATAGAATAATACATAGCACACAAAGTGGAGAATTAAAAATATATATATATGGTTTGGGGTCTCAGAGTCTTGGGGAATCAGTGGTGGGATCTTCCTTGGATTACTCCCTTCCAGCCTTTAGCCTCCTGTCTACAGCAAAGGTACAGCTGCAAGCCATTGCTTCATAGTGGTGCACTCTTCAGATGAGGAGAAGTACAGTACAGCTCACCACATGTTGCCATCAAAATCAGTTGTAGCTTTCATCCTGCAGGGCCCTATAGACCTTGCATTATGAAGAGATCACATCTGATCTTGTTTACTCAGAGGAGGGGTGGGCATTAGGTTGATAGCTCCAAGGAAGACCCCACCACTGATACACCAAGACTCTGGAGACTCAAATCAAATATTTTTTCATTTCTCTGCCTAGTGCACTTTGCAGTCTTCAACCATAATGTCTGCATTAATGTAGTTGTTTGCAATAGATTTCTCTTCTTCTTGTGAGAGTGAATTGTACCCTCATTCACGAAATGAAATAAACAGAATAGTGGTGATATTTTTGGCCTGCTTCACCAGCCAACAAACAAGTGAAATACAACAATGTCCTAATACTTGTAGTTGCACTGTTACACTGTACAATCCTAGCTCACACACAGTAATAATAATAAACATTTCTTATCTGGGTCCTGGGGATTGTGGGATAGGGTTTGGGCAACTTGAGGAACATCCAGTCAAACCTGTAAAATAAGAATAGCAATGCAATCTCAAAAGATCTGCAGCTCTTCATTACCTAAGATACACAGAGTCAGTGTCCTTCAACACCATGGCTGGTATCTTGTCTTCATCATTCCAGTAGCCCTGTACACATAAAATGAAAATGGGTTAGTATGATTAATAAAATACTGATCACTGTGTTGGATGAAAAGGGATTGTATTTTGTGAGTTTAAAGTGGGTTGGTTGGGAGGGTAAATACCAGTGCCGCAGCAGCACAAGAGATTTGTGAATGGACTTGGGTCACCTCAGGGAGGTCAGCATGAGGTGTACAGACAGGATTCAGTGCCCCAGAGTCCACTATCCTCTCAGGGAGGGGGGTATAAATTACTCCACCCATCCACTGCTACCAGACCAGGATGAAACCAGTACCTTTGAATTCCCTGCAACACTGACAGGGTGATGGAACTGGGATTGGACACACCAGTGCCTCCTTGCTGTTTGGTGGCACTGAGTGGGGGAACCCTGGTGTCACCAACTGTTGGATCATGGGAGCATGGTCTGAGCTGACACCAGTGATAGGGCACTCCAGTGTCAGGATGCTGGTGTGGCAGGTGGGGAGGTGTGATTGTAATGTGGGGACTGAACCAGCACTGGGGTTGGCAACTCAATAACAAAATTAGAGAAGTTAGCTGTGAGGGCAAGGCATTTACACTGGCAAGAAAAACACTATGGCAGCTTACCTAGTGGCAAAACATGTCCTGAGAGGTATCAGAATAATTAAGAGACCCACTTTTGGAGAAGACAGGAAGTGTTTTATTAAAGAATGGGACACAATCATGCTAGAAGCATCAGACAAACTTACTGGATTCGATCCATAGAGTGAGTGAGTGTAGAAATGCATGAGGAGGTGAAACAAGGCTTAAAGACACAGGAAGTGATTGTGGCAGACTTTAAAGAACATGCTGATTTTAATCACTGTGAGTCTAAATTCAAGGACTACCTTACAAATTATTACTTAAAATACAAGCACAAAAAAGAAGTTTCTACGAGACTGTAACGATTTGAAAAACAACATGATATTTGATTGGAAAAAGCTGGTATCACTGAAAATCATTCCAATCTTACATCTGATATAGCTTCAGGTACTAATGAGACTAACTTAGGAGCCACAAATAGAAGTGAAACTGCCATACACTCCATTTTGAAATGGGCTGAACATGTCGACTATAGTACTGGGAAAGCACATCTGAATTTAATGACAGTGAAAATGAAGGGCCTCTTTAGGGTAACTCCACCTGGGGCGGTCCCAGGAGGAGCACACGACATCTGAGATTTCAATTCCCATTAAAAGGAAGAGGGAACTAAGAAGAGGAAGTGGAAGATGAGATGGGGCAAGAGGAGGAATAAGAGGGTGTGGCATGTGCGCTTAGCTCCAGGGTAGCCAACGGATATTAACAGTCATCAACATAGCTAGCAAAACGCCACGGACATTGAGGTAAAAGTACTGTCCAAAGGGCTCTCATTTATTCCAACTTATACACTCACTGAATTTGATGTTTTGTGGATATTAATAAATTTGTTAGAAAACTGAATTTTAAAGTGTTCTTTGCAGGTAATGGGAAGATACAAATAATACAGTTTATTAGATGTGACTGCACCTGGAAGCAAGTAGTGCCCGTTTAAGAAAATTATTGAGAAACAAAGGAGAAAACTGGCACCTACTCAAAAGCAACACTTTGTGCTGACTCCATTCAGGATGAGGAAAACAGCTTTTTTTGGGGATCAACAACAAGGTAGTAGACGCAGGTGAAAATAAAATTACTAAGGCATCATTTGGTAACTTTAAGGTTTTCAACCCAATGTCTGATTTCTGTCCCCACCCATCATCAACATGGCAAGTGTTTATTAAGTGTTGTGAGGAAGACCTAACACTTTAAATAATAGTAATGATTTACATTATTTCCACAACCTTAGTAAAGAGGAACACGATGTACTGAGAAAGTTGGGGAATAATAAAGATAGTACTATAAAGGCTGCTGATAAGGGAGGAGCAGTAGTGGTTATGGATAGTGTGAAGTATGACCTGGAAGTTTTGAGACAGTTATTAGACACCAGATATTGTGAAAATTAAGGTTTGATAAGACACAGATGTTTAAACAAGTTGATTCTTATCTAAAGAAAGTGAGGGATGAAAACATGATTACTACACAAGTCTTTGAATATTTAACTGTAGAACATCCTACTTGATCTACATTTTATGTGCTCCCAAAATCCATAAGGATATGGTGAACCCCCTGGCAGACCAATTGTTTTAGGCAACAATAGTTTAACAGAACCTTTGCTAAATATATAGGCCCAGATATTAGAACTGCACCAGGCTGTGGTGCAAGCTTGGGCACAGCTCACTCCCAGCTGCGCGGGGTGTGGACTGTGCGATATTCAATGGAGCTGAGCCATGGCTCAGCAGTGCTGAATATCACACCTGGCTACCTACAGTGTGCATGGCGCAGTGGCACTGCACCAGTGCAAGTGGCCAGAGGGAGCATGGGGATGTACTAGCACAAGTTCCATTGCGCTATGCACAGCAACCACGATATTCAAAACTTGACATGCAAATGGTGCCATAATGTATGTAGGCACAAATGGGACCATTTGCATGTCATTATGGCCCCATTTGCATGCAGGTGTGCCGATCCCCAGTGACTTGCACCTGGTGCCCTGCCAGGCAGTAGCCATCAGGGACCGATGCCCCTGCAGCCGCAATGTGCTCCACAGCCGATGGCAGCATTTGTATTAAAAAATAGAACCATGTCCAAACTCCTGGTGGTCAGTGGACCGCTATCTGCCCGATCACAGGCATTAGTAATAAATAAAAAATTTCCAAACTCCTGGTGGTCAGTGGACGCTGTGCCCGATCTCGGGATTAGTAATAAAAATAATATCCCCAAACTCCCTGGTGGTCAGTGGACCACTGTGTTCGATCGTGGGCATTTGTAATAAAAAATAAAAATATGTCTAATATCCCTGGTGGTCTAGTGGACTGCTGTGTGTACTTGATCGTGGGCATTTGTAATAAAAAAAAATACATCAATATCCCTGGTGGTCTAGTTGGTACCCCTCCCACCCGCCCACTGGGCCCCACGCCCTGCTCCCCAGGTCAGCCGGCGAGGCAGCGGCACCCACCCCCTGCCACCCTGCCACCCGCTGGCTGACACCATCGAAAGGCTGTCGCCCATTGGTCCACAGCATGAGCCAATGGGCTGCCCTCCATACTCTCTACATTCCAGATGTGAATGGATCCCATTCACATATTTGGAATGTGTAGTATGGTATATTACACTGCCGATTGGCTCACGCTGTGGACCAATGGGTGTACAGCCCCATTGAGGGTGTCAGTCACGGCGGTTGGGCGGCAGATGGAGGGTGCTGCCACCCACTGGCTGACCGGGGAGCGGGCGGTGGGGCTCAGTGGGTGGGTGAGGAGGTACCACTAGACCACCAGGGATATTGGACATATTTTTATTTTTATTACAAATGCCCATGATCAGGCATACAGCGTCCACTGGACCACCAGGGATATTGGACATATTTTATGTTTTATTACAAATGCACATGATCGGGCACACAGCGGTCCACTGACCACCAGGGATGTTGGACATATTATTATTTATTACAAATGCCCGTGATCAGGCACACAGAGGTCCACTGACCACCAGGGAGTTTGGGGATATTATTATTTATTACAATGCCCGCAATCGGGCACACAGCAGTCCACTGACCACCGGGAGTTTGGGATATTATTTATTACTAATGCCCGCGATCAGCCAGATAGCGGTCCACTGGACTACCAGGGAGTTTGGGGATATTTTATTTATTACTAATGCCTGTGATCGGGTACACAGCGGTCCACTGGACCACCAGGGATATTGGACATATTATTATTTATTACAAATGCCACGATCAGGCACACAGAGGTCCACTGGACCACCAGGAGTTTGGGATATTATTATTTATTACTAATGCCTACGATTGGGCACACAGCAGTCCACTGGACCACCAGGGAGTTTGGACATATTTTTATTTTTTATTACAATGCCCACGATCGGGCATGGGCGCCGCCAGGTGCAGCTGGAGCTCGGGTGGCCACCCACAGGTGGCAGCTGCCGTGTTGCACCCTGCAATGCAGCAGCTCATCTGAGTGGCCATCCATTGTTCCTTTCTTTTGGATCAACTTTGTGCTGGCACAGGTAGGGTTTCTCATGTATGGCTCTGCACATCCGGGCTGAATATCGGGCTGTGCAGGGTATGTAGGGCATGGCCCCCACCTGCAATTCCGCATACATTACTGATGTGCTCCAGCACATCAGGATTTGTGCGCACTTTTCCCTTTGAATATCGCACCAGGCACAACCTC
The DNA here is from genome assembly GCA_016271365.2 of Neoceratodus forsteri. Lineage (NCBI taxonomy): Eukaryota > Metazoa > Chordata > Ceratodontiformes > Ceratodontidae > Neoceratodus > Neoceratodus forsteri. The sequence goes on along the minus strand of CM057453.1, from coordinate 1,235,009,975 downwards.
TTTTGAATATCTGGGCTGTAGACTCTTTCTTGATTGTTCTGTGAAAGAGGTACCAGCGCATCAGGGATACAAGTGACATTTTATCAGTATTAGAAGAGTTGGTAATAGAAGATGACAGCTTATTGGTGACATTTGATGTCACATCTTTATATTCTAATATTTCACATAGTGATGGTTTGGGCTTTGAAATTCTATTTAGAGAAAAGATCAGTGAAGGAACCTCCGACTAATGTGTTGGTTCAATTAACTAAATTCATATTGGAATTTAATACATTTTTTACAAAACTAATTTTTCTACAGAAAAAGGAAAGGCAATGGTGCCAGTATGGCACCCAACTATGCCAACTTATATATGGCAAAATGGGAATTAGATACAGTAAGAAACATGAGTAACCTTCCTATCCAAAATTGACCTATGGAGATGTTTTATTGATGACGTCTTCATGGTAAGGAAGGGAGTGAGGAAGAACTTTGGATATGTTAAATACCTTGAAAATAGTAATAAAGATTTGCATTTTAGTTTTGCTTCAGTAAATCTGAGATTAACTTTCTGGAATTGAGAATTTTAAAGATGGCAAAGGTGGTGTGGCACTGATTTATTTAGAAAGTCAACAGACTGGAATACTATTGTTTTGGCCAACAGTAGCCATCCTAGACATGTCATTAATGCTATAGCAAAGGGCAATACATTAGAACAAATATAAATTGTAGTAGTGTTACAGAATATAACATAAGGCCACAAGAATTAACTGAGAGGCTGCAGATTAGAGGTACAAAAGTGATGTTTTAATGAAGGCACGAAAAGAGACAGATGAGATTCATAGGAGGCTTTATTAATGAATAAGGCTAAAGAAAGGATTTGTGATCACAAATGACTTTTATCACCACATATAGTCCACAGTCAACTGAAGTAGCTGAAATTATCAGGAAACACTGGCATTTGGTCCTACTGCACCCTAGACTGAAAAATGTTGACATTAATGGTCCAAGAATAGTATACCATAGGGGTAAGAATATTAAGGACTTTGTGTTTCATTCTGTTCAGCCTATTGTAGATAGACCAAGAAATTGGCTCTCAGAACATATAGGAGGCTGTAATAAGTGTGGCAACTGAAAATATTGCCCAGGGTAAAAGTACTAAGATTTTAAAATTATGCAACAGGTTTGGATGTAAAGATTCATAGCAACCTCACTTGTAGTACTTCAAAGTGTAATTTACCTGGCTGAATGTAATTGTAACAACTTCTATATAGGTAAGACCAAAAGCCCTTTAAAAATTAAAATTATGAACATGCTAGGGCAATCTTAAATTGTGATAACACTAATGCTCTGGCTTTGCACATGACAAGAGTCAAAACAGAAATGAACATGACTTTAAATTTACAGCCATTGAGAAACCTTTCCTTACAAGAAGGCTGACTATGATAATTTACTCATTAGGAGAGAACAGTATTGATTTTTGCCATGAGAGCTATGCATGACCCAGGTTTGAATGACAGAATAGAAATCAAACCATTTTTAAAGCTGAAGTAAAAATAAAGATATATTGTTTAAATTATAAGTGTTGTTTGAATATGTGTTGTTTTTGTTTCTATCTTTCTAAAAAAACTCTCTTGTTTTTCTATCTTTCAGCATTGCACAGATTTGACTTTCATCTACCAGGGTAAGTCAGGATTTTTATATGAAATTTAATGTCTGTTGAGAACTTTTATTTATTTGCAATATTATACTAGTGCTGTTTAAAGTAAACATGGCACAGTTTTTCTTTTTATACTATGTCTAATTGATTGCATTTATACTGGATAGGACTGTTTCTTTAAGGAATTTGTTTGAATGCATTGAGTTTACTACCATATGTCAGCCTTTGAGAAAGCTACCTGTGAAACATGTCAGGTGATGTCACGAGGGAGTGCCCTCTACTCTGGCTGCAAAAAGTTTCTACGCTAACTGTTTTTCCTCAGCTAGTTGTTTCTAATGACTACATCTTGTACTTGGATTTTCTATGTATATGGGCCATTCAAACTTGGACTTTGGACTATGAACAAAATCATTGGTCCCAAATGAGTTGTGAGTTATTTGCTTGATTTGCTTGATTTTCACATAAATAAAGTCTGTTTTTCACTTTGAATGAACCTGGCTGGATGTTTTCCTCATTCTGAATGGAACCAGCACAAAGTGTTGCTTTTGAGTAAGTACCAGTTTTCTCCTTTGTTTCTCAAGAAACAAATAATACAGAGAGTCAAGAGGAACAAAGCAATGAGGATGAAACTGATAAGGTTTATAGAGGTTCTTTTAAGCCTCCTTCACCTTCTGTCCCCTTACGTCCAAGTGTTAATACTTATCTGGAATGTTGTATTAAAGATTTATCAGAACTTTATAAAGCACCCTTAATATGTATTTTAGTAATTTTACAAAACAGGAAAGAGAAGCTTTACATGGTTTAACACAAGATCAAGAAATAGTGATAACACCTGCAGATAAAGGGGAATCTATAGTTATACAGGATAGAGATAGGTATGCACAAGAAATACACAGGCAATTGTCTGATGGGGTTTTCTACAAACACTTGGCCATTGAACCCACTTCCAAAATCCAGAAAATATTGAGACCTACCTTCTTGATGCTTTTTATAATGATTTCATTACACAGGATTAATTGTATTTTCTCTCTGTTGCTTCCCCAGAACTGACAAAATATACATTGCCTAAAATCCATAAACATCCTACAGAACCCCTGGACATCCCATTATTTCAGGGATTGGCTGGCCTAATGAGTCTATCTCTAATATGTTGACAATTATATTTGTCCCCTGGTCCATAAATTAAGAAAGCCATCTTAGGGATACAGGACATTTGCCAACAATTTTGAATGAGATGCAGTTAGAGGATGAATAGCTACTTGTAAGTTTGGAAGTTGATTCCTTATATACAAACATACCTCAAGAAGGAGGCCTTGTAGCCATTGAACATTATTTAGTCACTGAAACAAACATTCCACAAAGATACATTTTTTGTTGATTTGACTGAGATTGTTTTAAAAAACAATGTGTTTGTATTTGAGGGTAAGAATTATCAGCAATTGAAAGGAACAGTGATGGGGCAACATTATCCCAAACCTAGCCAACCTGTGGCTAGGTGAATGGGAGGAGAGATATGTTTTGACTCTAAAACAATCCTACAGGGACAAGATGGACATTTTAAACATTTTATTGATTATATATTTTAGCATGGAAAGGTAATGAGACTGAGCTGTTTGAATTTGTGGAATTTCTAGAACAAACAAACTCTAATTTGAGATTAAAGTACATGTTGATAGATACAGCATAATCTTTTAGACCTGGTGATTCAGAAAATGGGGATGGCACCATTTTAACAAATTTGAAAAAAATCAACCAATAGAAACAGCTTGTTACATGCCCAGAGCTGCCACCCTGGTCACACTATACATAATTTGCCTAACGGCAGTTCATTAGGGTTTGAAGAAATTGTGGCAATGACTCCATGTACTCTGAAAGGGCTGAGGAATTGGGAGAAAGACAGAGAAAGGGACATAATAATGAAATCATAGCCAGAGCTAAACAACAAATTGATGTGGTACCAAGAGAAACTCTTTTAAGACCAAAAGTTAAGAAAAAGGAGATCAAGTGATGACTTTTGTTACTACCTTTGGGGAGGGTCCAGACAAGTGGTGGATATTATTAAAATAATCAGCCAATACTCAGAGGGCCACCACAGTTACAAACATTGTTTGAGAAACCACTCAGAATCTCCTGCAGGACAGGAACCAATTTAAAGGACTGGCTAGTCCACAGCTACCTCCCAAGGAGAGATACAGTTACCCAGGATAAAAACAGATGGAGCTGTAAACCATGTGAAAGGTGCAGTACTTGCAACTAATGATAAGAACAAATTAAATTTGTAAATAATAAAACAGGGGTTACAGGAAAAAATAAGAGGAGAAACAGACTGCAATACTAAGCAGTCATTTCATTGTTATCCTGTTCATGTGGCAAATTCTACATAGGAAGAACGAAGCAGTGCACCATAGAATTAATGAGCACATCAGAAACAATAACATTAATTATGCAATGTCTGTGCACATTAACTCTAAAGTAACAAGTAATCACATAAGATAAAAGCAATGGGAATTGATAGAATACCCATTAACATCAGGGAGGAACTTACAGAATGAACTAAATTGTAAAGAGCAGAAAAGGATCTATAGGTTGAGTGCACTAAAATCACCAGGCCTAAATGAGAAATATGAGTGATTTTGGTAATAAATGTAATGCACTCTAACCCCAAAAGCCCCACCTCTGATTATGTCATCATTTATCAAGTTGTCATGTAAATTTAAATCTGACATGTCTGTATGTATATATATTCTTTATAGATTCCATAAGTGTCCACAGTACAAACAAGCATTTGTCAATGCGAATGTTTGCTTGCTGGCATTAGCAGTGGTAGTGTAGAAGTTACAGAGCTGCGTAATAGGAATGGCAGTGAAGTATTTAACTGAAGTCAACCCCACCACCACCCTGCAGAGTGACAGGCATTGGGTGTGCCTTTGGGTTGTCAGGCATAACAGCTATGCCATTTCACCACACCCCACCCTGCAGACACTGATGTCACGGTGTTCCTTGGGGTCTTTGGCCTTATAGGCACCCCATTCCATTAGAAAATATGGTGAGATGGGTGTGATATAGGAGAATGGGGTGAACTTTGGGGCCAAAGAGTCCAAGGCATACCTCGATGCCTCTCACTGGCTGCAGGGTGTGGAATGGTATAAGCATTACAGGCAATAATCCCAAGTCACACCCCTGATGCCTGTCATTCTCTACAGGGTTGGGCATTATGGTTGGAAACCCTAATACCTCAGGCATTCTTTGGTATTTTCACTCCAAATTTTCAACATGTTTTTTTTGTGACCCCACCTCATGAGCGGGGAATATCAGTTTGTTAGCCAAAAGCTGCTTATGCACAGCGACTACGGCATTTAGCACCACAGGTGTGAAAACATTCCGAACAGGATGTAAAAATGACAGCTGTACTGTTCATGGGGAGGTGTAAAAATGGCAATTTGCAAATCTGCAGTAAAAATATTTAAAAATGGTGAAGTGATGGCGTACATAGAAACTGTGCAACGCACACCGTAATATAATTAGGTTGAGATTTTACAGCAGATTGTCAACTCAAGCATTTTGTTGCCTCTGATCATGAACAGTGTCACTGTGATTTTCTTTATCTGTCTGGAACAATGATTTCCCACAGCGACCAGGCATCTCTCGCTGAAAGTGTGAAAACACACTTTGACCATGTTGTGAAAATGACAGCTGTACTGTTCATAAGGAAGTGTTGAAAAATGCCACTGGTGAAAATCTGGACTGAAAATATTACAAAGTCATGAACTTACGAGGTGCGTGGAAACTGTGCAATGCTCACTGTAACACAGTCATTTATGGACTTTTGCCACCAAATTTTCAACATAGCCATTTTAAGACCTCGGCTCATGAACAGTGTAACTGTGACTTTCTTAATCTGTCCCAAACATTGCTTTCACACACCAACAGCACCATTATGCGCTTACATGTGCAAAAACACATTTTAGGCGACATATGAAAAATGGCAGCTGTACTGTTCATAAGGAAGTGTAATAAAATGGCAATGTTGAAAATCTGGAGTGAAAATATTAATTATAAATTTACGAAGCATCCATAGGAACTGTGCAATGCATGCTCGTAAAACAGTCATTTTAGGAATTTTTTCACCAAAGTTTCAACATAGCCATTTTAAGACCTCTGCTCATGAACAGTGTCTCTGTGATTTTCTTACTGTGTCCCATACATTGATTTGCACATCGACTGCGCCATTGTGTGCTACATGGGCGAAACACATTTTGGCCAAGATGTGAAAAATGACAGCTGTACTGCTCATAAGGAGGTGTGGTAAAATGGCAATGTTGAAAATCTGGAGTGAAAATATTGAAAATTCGCGAACTTACAAGCGTGCGTGGGAACTGCGCAATGCACGCTCATAAAACATTAATTTTAGGAATTTTTCACCAAATTTTCAACATAGCCATTTTAAGACCTCTGCTCATGAACAGTGTCACTGTGATTTTCTTAATTTGTCCGTACATTGATTTTGCACACTAACTGCACCACTGTGCACTACATGGGTGGAAACACGTTGTGGGTGAGATGTGAAAATGACAGCTGTACTACTGATAAGAAGGTGTGGTAAAATGGCAATGCTGAAAATCTGGGTGAAAATATTGAAATTTCGAAACTTACGAGCATGCGTGGGAACTGTACAGCAACGCATCGTAAAATAGTCATTTTTTTTGGAATGTTTTCACCAAATTTTCAACATAGCCATTTTAAGACCTCTGCTCATGAATGGTGTCAGTGTGATTTTCTTAATGTGTCCCATACATTGATTTCACACACCAACTGAGCCATTGTGCACTACATGGGCGGAAACACATTTTGGGTGAGATGTGAAAAATGACAGCTATACTGTTCATAAGAAGGTGTGGTAAAATGGCAATGTTGAAAATCTGGAGTGAAAATATTCAAAATTACGTGAACTTACAAAGTGCATAGGAACTGCGCAATGCGCTCATAAAACAGTCATTTGGAATTTTCTACCAAATTTTCAAAATACTCTTTTTGAGAACCACCTTATGAACACTGGCAGTGTTGTTTTGTTAATCATTCCAGAAAGGTGATTTCACACAGTGGCTGCGAAATCACCCTTGGACGCAACGCCATGACAGTGCAAGAATTCATGAGGAGAGGGTCCCAAAACCCATGTTGAAAATTTGGTGCAATAATTCAAAAATAGCCTGAGATATGCAATAAAGTTGAAAAACCCCTATCTAGCCCATTATACAGCTTACCAGCATTTCCTCAGTTCGCGGTCAGCTTTGAAGAGTGCAGACGTGTTCCCGGTCCACGAAGATCGCCGTGCCATGCACTGGAGGTAAGTATGGGGTGAGGGGGTGTGGGAGACTGGTGCACAGTGGGTGAGTCACGGGTTGTGGGAGGGGCTTGGAGACTGCATGGGACCGTTTTTGCTTTACAAGTGTTTTTTAAAAGGCGATGCGGGACATTGCCACCTAGGGTGGGCTCCCAGCGTGGCACAAGGATGGCTGGGGGGCATGAAGCCGATGGGGATTGGGAACCCCCGTCGGCCATAACATCAGTTGTCACGCTGGGGTGGGCTCCCAGCATGCCCCTGTACTTTCAGGGAGGGAGGGCGGTGGAGCCGACAGAGTTAGGCACCCCGTTGGCTATCGATAACTTGCCACACTGGGGTGGGCACCCAGCATTGCATTTGGAAGACTTTGGGGAAGCACAGTACAGTCAACGGGGATTGGGCACCCCATCGCCTATAGAGTGTGTGCATGGGGGAGCAGCATGCAGTGTGCATGCGTGCATATGTGTGTGTGTATGTGTGTGTAGGGGAGCTGCGCATGGCAGGCGATATCTTATCGCTGCTCACTGGTATAGCTCCCCTTTCAACTATATACCACTGCATTTTGGAGCTTGTCATGAACAGCTCCGGCATGCGATGTTTACAGGGGCCATGCCAACACACTGACTGAATTGGAGGAGGATGACGCACCTCAAAAACTCGAATGATGGCACTATGTTTCTTGCACATGCGTGCAAGCAAACATAAAAGAGTCATGATCAAGTACATTATGTGAAGAATTTCCAATGGGCAACAGAAAGAAGCACCTAAGACATTTTACTGAATGCTTTATATTTTTCTTTAGATGTATGTATATGCTATATTTACAACAGTCTCTATAAATGAAATTACCACAGGTATCCACTAGATGGTGGTCACAGTAATGTTTTTGCTTTTGTTTAGCATTTCTAATGAATGAAATGCCATAGTAGATCACATGATCAATTAATTAATGAAGTGTAGCACAATGATTGGCTAAACACAGTATTTTGAATTTTATTGAATGTATAAATGACTGACTGTTGTATCAATTGGTATCTCTGATGAAGCACCAAAGGATATGAAACATAAATATTTCCTTGGTAGTTTAACAGTGTGGGGGATAAGGCTGCAATAAAAATGTTTATGCAGTAAAACCAATAGAGTCTGTGTTCACTTCAGAAGGGGTGAGTGCACTGACACTTTGTAAGCCAATGTCAAAATAGTTGACTATTTAGCTGGCACTGGGGATTGGGTACTGTACCTCAGCATCCAGACTAAAGAAATTAGGCCACGGATGTGGCCATAGCTGCCAAAAGGCCAGCAATGAAGAAGAGCATAAAAAGCTTCAATCAGCAGAAGCAGTGATATACACAATTATGTAGCTCTGCAGCTGCTAAATGAGCACTATAGAAAGACATACAGGCACTTTGCTGCAGCATCTGGATAGCCCTGCCTCATCAAACACAAAGACATCCTTGTAAAATGACCACATTAAGAAATGTGGTCATAAAAATCTGATTGTCCTTAAAATGTTCAGTTTTTAAACTGAACCAGCGAAAAAAGGTGCTCCAGGAAGCCATCCACATAGAATGGTGCTTTCAAAATAAATCACTGAAAAAATAAAAGCAAATGAAGCACCCATTCTGGAAAGCACAGGTAGAATCTAGCAACAGCTCCAACCAACTAAAAGAGGGATGCTGTAAACCAAATTGAGTAAAAAGATGTATTATAATTTACAAAAACATTTATGAGAACACAGTACATGTTTTAAAACATCATACACAGTACAAAAATTGTGTACAAAAGAAAAGGCAAGACTATATAGCAGCAAATAAAATAACAGCTGATAAATGTAAATGAAAGAGACAAAGCATGAAGGGCAGCAGTTCACACAGCTACAAAATTAGCCCTAAGTGCCGAAAAACCTTATGTTTCACTACGTCTGGGTGGAGCTTCTTCAGAGGTTAAGGAGCCATTTGTCTGCTCCTTATTTATAGTGTGGTCAATAAAACAATTATGTTTTTTCTGAATCCAAAAACACACTAAATCTTGTACTTATTTAAACAAATAAATTAACACAACATACAGTTGGTGATCCAGCAAGCCAAATATAATGTAAATAAATATCTTAACCTAAACACCCTAAATAAACAGTCTGCAATTAAACAGTTTAAAATAAAACTATCACACAGTCCTAACTCATTACTATAAATGGTCATTGATTTTACCTTAAATAATCTATCTTTTTAAATATGGCAAAACTTAATACCAAAACCATTACATTCATTTCATAATGCATTGTCACCATTATTTATATTATAATACATTTATCAATATTGACTTTAACAATTCAAGCCTGTGGCAGCGATCTATAAATAAATTTTACAGTCTAAAAGAAGATAAAATTCTCATGTTGGCTTCTTTTCTTTCAGCTTTAAGCCTCTTTTCTTTTTTGTCCCGCTTGTTTATTATTTCTATTTCCACAATGAATCAAATAGACCCATATTAGACAGGACACTACCAAAGAACAAAAGAAAAAGCTGTGGATCATTGCAACATATATGTAAAGAAATCTCATAACAATTTTCTATAGTAGTTACGCTCTTTCTCTCAAAAGTCCTGCAGTATACTTAAACATAAATGCACAATACAGTATTGTAGCTATCATCTCCAAATGTCAATGGCTCTACATTAATTTTCTGCCCCCTCCTCCGACAGGCAAACAATAAATGTAAAGCATCTGTACAGAGACAGAGAAACACAAATGAGGACCAAGCAGCAGAATTATAAGGGTGTGTTACCAAACAATGTGTCCTTCAATCACGTGCAGCGATGTAGCTACAGCGGCAGTAATTCTGTCACATCATACAATGACACAATGTCACTTATAGCACAGGCATTAGTTATATACCATATTTAGATTATTCTTATTCCTAAGCAACACCACAAATTCATGCAATTCTATATCTTATATACCACTGTGTTGTAATAACCAATTTACAGGTAATGTACAAGTTCAACTGAATCATTTAGTCCCGGGATAGCATGCCCAAGTTCTAAAATCCATTTAGTTTCAATTCTGCTTACCAATGCTTCCCAATCACCCCTCCCAAAAACTTTTCTGTACTTTCTGAATTCCCAAAAACTAGTCTTACGTTCTTTTTTATTCTTTCTTTGTCGTTTCCCAATAGCAAACTTTGCACTGTTTTCCTTCACGCCCTAACGTGTTCTCTTATCGTTTTTAAACTGATGAATTGTTCTACCTATATAAAAGGCTTTGCACTGACACAGTATAATGTAAATTACTCCTTCCATATTACAAGTAATGAATGCATTACAATAAATATCATCCTTTCCTCTAGGGTGTGTTATTAGAACTTCCCTGTATTAAGTAACCACAATAGCTGCAATGTCCACACTTTTTATTTTTGATTGGAAGTGTCCACTGTGTTTTGTTTTTCTGGGGTAAATAACATGAAAACTCTATCTCCAATATTGTTAGCTCTCCTAAAACAAATGTTGGTTCCTTTTGATAAGTCTGTGTCAGTTTATGGTCCATACAAAGAACAGGCCAGTGTTTCAATACGATTTCTTGTAACATCTGTACCACCATCATATAAGTAGTAATGAACCTTACAGTATCAGATCCTGATTGTTGCTTATTTTAACCTTAGGTATCAGTAGAGCAGATCTATCAACCTCTCCAGCTGATTATATTGCCTCCAACACGACATTCCTGGAATAGCCCTCTGTTTAAACCTGTCAATACGTTCACATTCTCTTTTCTCATATATCTCTTTATTAGTGCAATTTCGTTTTAACACAAATTAACTGCCCTTTGGAATAGCTTCAATGATATATTTTGAGTGAAAGCTGGAAGCTTGAAGTAAAAGTATTTCGATCTTTGGCTTTAGAGAATAAATCAGACAATATGTTCCCATCCATGTCTCTATATAACCTTACATCTTAAAAAGCTAATTTCATTTTGCCTATAGTAGTGAAAATGTTAAAGCTGGTCACTTTATTAAAAATTCTACAGAATTCAACTAGTCTACCCTCATCCTCTTTCCAAATAATAGTAATATCATCAATAGCACCTCCACAAATCCAACTCGGAAAGAAATAGATTTGTGGAGATGCTCTAACCACATCTAGTTCCCACTTTGCCAAGAACAAATTTGCATAACTGCGAATGTTGCTCCCATGGCAGTTCCTCTGATTTGTAAATAATACTTATTTTCAAAGATGAACATATTGAACTTAAGAACAAACCTTGACAAGTCCAATAATAATTCAGTACGTAGACTGTCAATGTTTTCTCTCTGGTCCAAAAAATATCAGAGTGCTTCTAATCCTTCTCGTGTGAAATACACTTATACAGGAATTGCACATCTAAAGTGGCAAAGCTAGAGTCACTGCTCATTTCAACATCATCAACTGTGTTTAACAAGTCTGCTGTACCTCTGAGATAGGAGGTATTAGTTGTATGAGTGGTTTCAAATGTGTGTCAACGAATATTGAAATAGACTCAGTAAGCCAACCTATTCCGAAATGATAGGACATCTAGGAGGTTTATCCAAACTTTTGTGTATTTTGGGAGAATATAAATCGTGGCATAGTTGGTTTTCTACAGTTAGAAAGCCTTTTTCCTTTTTGTTCAACCAGCCCTTCTCTACCACCCTCATTAAATAATCATTGACACACTGTTTAAGTACACTCATAAGATTTCCAGTTAACTTTCGATAAAAGGAGGTATCTGCCAATTGATTCATAATTTCTCCTCATAATCAATACTATCCATAATCACAATAGCCCCCACCTTATCAGCAGACTTGATCACAATTGATTTATCATTTGTAAAAGAATTCAGTGCTACATTTTCTGACAAAGTAAGATTGTGAAATACTTTCCTTTCTTCAACTGGTTCTACTGTAAGTCCATTTTCATAAGGTCACTTTCTCACATTTCACAAAGGTAGACACTGCTGCTCCATGTTGTGGACAAAAGTAGACTTAGCCCAGCATTCATGTTCAGTCTATTCGACTTCCTCCACTTGACTACTAGGACAAACAACTTTCTGGAAAATAGCTTTTAAGGTCAGTTTTCTAGCAAATAGATATAAATCCACTAGTGTTTGGCTCACATCAAAACCTAGTAGGTACAAAAGTCAACCCTTTATTTGGCACCTTGATCTCCTCCATAGTTAATTTTCTAGGTGAAATGTTAAAGACATTATCCAGTATTTGGTTATCTATAGTGGGTGGAATATTCAAAAGGTTCGCCATGCACAATAGGGTTGCGCCTGCACAAGTCCAAAATTAGCCATTCTGCCATATTCAGCAGGAGGCAGTTGTGCCCCCAAGGCAAGCTGAGCAACAGCGCAATGCAAATGAATGCATGCTGAACTGGAGGAGGAACCATGCATAAACTGCACAGCCCGATATTCAGCGGGCTGTGCAGAGCTGTGCAGAGTGCAACCCCAACCTGCGCCTGCACAACTTTGAGCCAAAAATAAGGAGTAAGTTGAGGGCCACCCACAGGTGAGCTGCAGCATTGCAGGGCCCAAAACAGCAGCTGCCACCTGTGGCTTGTCCTCAACCTACTCCCTGTGCCCCCTGCAGCCTGATCATGGGCAAAGTGTAGAAAATCCCCCACCCCGACTGGCCAGTCGCGGGCAAAAGCATAAAATCCCCTCTCCCCCGACTGGCCTGATCGTGGGCAAAAGCTTAAATAAACTCCCCCACCAGCCTGATCGTGGGCAGCAAAGTGTTCCCCCAGAACATATCCCTGGTGGTCAGTGGACTGCTAAGCCTGATCACGGGCGCGCAAAGTTTAAACCCCCACCACCCAGGAAATATCCCTGGTGGTCCAGTGGACCGCTAAGCCTGATCGCAGGCTGCATAATGTAGCAACACCCCCAAGACCATATCCCTGGTGATCTAGTGTCCTCCCACCCCACCCACCCATGGACCCCCCCACCCTCCCCTCCTGGCGGCGGGGCGGCAGCATCCACCACCTGCCACCCGCAACCCACCGACTGACTGCCCAGTAGGGCTGCCGCCCATTGGTGCAGAGCAAGAGTCAATCTGGACTGCCTTATGCGGTATGGGCTGCCGCGACCATTGGCTCTTGCTCTGCACCAATGGGCGTGCAGCCCTACTGAAGCAGTCGGTCGGTGGGTGGCGGAGTGACAGGTGGGTGGGATGCCGCCCACCGGCTGCCAGGGGCGGGGTGGTGGGCTTCACGGGTCAGGTGGGGGACATAGATCACCAGGGATATGGTCGGGGTGTCACCACATGCAGCAGCCAGCGATTGGGCTTAGCGGTCCACTGGACCACCAGGATATTTCCTGGGGGTGGGGGTTTAAACTTTTGTAGCCCGCGATCGGGCTTAGCGGTCACTGGACCACCAGGGATATGTTCTGGGGACACTTTGCTGCCTTGATCGGGCTGGTGGGGTGTTATTTAAGCTTTTGCCTGTGATCAGGCCGGTTGGGAGGAGGATTTTTATGCTTTCTGCGATTGGGCCAGTTGGAGGTGGGGAGATTTTACACTTTGCCCACGATTAGGCTGCAGGGAGACATCGGTCCCAGATGGCTGCTGCCTGGCAGGGCGCCAGGTGCAAGTCCTCGGGGATCAGCACACCTGCATGCTAATTGCATGCAAATGAGAATCATAAATAGATGCAAATGGCTCCCGCACCTTTCATGAATTATGGCCCCATTTGCATTTCACCTTTTGAATATCTGAAATTTGCACATAGCGCAATGGTACTTGTACCACCGCCAGCAGATACTCCACTCTGACCACTTGCGGTGGTGCAAGTTCCACTGCACCATGCACAGTGGCTGTGGCCGAGGGTGATAGTCAAAGGAGTTGCTCAATAGCACAACTCAGCTCAGATATCACCCTAACCCTGTCACAACTATTTTGTGCAGCGCAAGGGCTTGCACCACAAAATAGCACAGTTTGAATATCCAGCCCAGTGTCTTTCCATTTTTTATTTCCCTCTTCCACCTCTGCCCCGTCCTCTGCTTTTGATGAAAATCTGAACTGTGTTTGCCTGTTGCTCCCACGAGGGCTCAAATTGATCTGTAAATTGTGGGTCTGGGGTGTTGGGGGTTCAATCCTGCTTATCTTGAGTTCTGGGAAAAAAACAGAGCTATTACTGGGCGTATCAGAATCTGGTCTGACGAATAGTCCAGAACTGTAATATCTTTACTGGTAACATTTTTCTTTAGAATTGATCATAATTGGGCACCCTCTTTTTATTATTACTCCAATTAAATACAGTTCCATTCCTATAGTCATTTGCATCCCATAGGCGCTTTCTTTCTTTTGCTTGTTTTAGCCTAACATCGTATCTTTTAATTTTCTCATCCAATTCTTGTTGTAATTTAGTTAATTCATCTGGTGTAGTGCTATTAGCTAACAAACGCTCTAAACCTTTGATTTCCTCCAAGATCTGTTGTCTAATTGGTGCTGCTTTCTTTAACATTAACTCCATTCATTTTAACGATGCTTCATGGCCAATTGCATGCCAATCAGCCAGGAAATCAGGTTGGTCTATTCAAATGCTGGTAATTGTAAAATTCTAAGACCTCGTGGAACCTGTTTTAAAGCAATATATGCTTCCACATATGTTTCCATTGAGGTTTTATGCCAATACATTCTTCAGGCTTTTTAACCTTCTTCTCTAATTGGAAATAATTGGTTCAGACATCATTTTCTCCCTTAGTCTGTAGACCTTTAGGGTGTTGGTTATCATTAAGTAATGGGTTGTTGGATCCCTCAAGTAAAACAACTTGCTGTGCATAGTGGAACTGCTTGTTAACCAGACTTCTGCCACAATGCACTAACTCCCTCCTTAGTCAGATGCAGTCCATCAAATTTAAGAACTTTCACTCCCAGAACTGTTGCTAGTTCCCTACAAATCTGTGTCCATTTCCTGGCACCAGCCCTTCAGCCACATGTTTAGCTCCCTATCTCCTCTTCTCTGGCCTTCCGTCCATCACCCCCCCTCTCCCAGATTGGCAGGAGCTCAGAGAAGGAGATGTCAGATGAAATGGATGGTATTTTGTCACCCAGCCAGGTCAGGTGTTCCTTGGTCTCCACAACTGATCGGCTGGAGATCGTTAGTCCCTATGTGTACCAGGACATCAATGTTTTCTCCTGTTTCCTGATCAATTTTAGCAATGCAGTCAGTGTCTCTCAATGCTGATATACCTGGGAGATATCTGACCATTACCCCTAGCTGGAGATATGTATCAACTCCCGAATCATGCAGTATCCTATGATCAGACTTTTTTGGATTTGCTTTTTGCTTTTTGGTTTGGTTCCTGTTTTGGGCAAGTTTTGTTGTGCTAGCTCCTGTGCTGCAGTCTCTTGCTCTGCCATGTCCTCTGCCCTTTGTTTGATTTTGGAGATAGAGGCAGATACCTGTTTGTAGTTTTCATATGGTTTGTGGAGGTGATATGTTGGACAGCACCGGTGATGTGTCACCTGATTTGCCTCTCTAACCACCTGCCAACCTCCGGACCAACTACCCTCTATGGTCAAGGTGCTTCTGTTGGATGTTGGGGAAATGGCGAGTTAGTTCTTATAATATATTTCCTCTTGAATATGCAATTTGAGGTGTACAATCTCTGCCCATGCTGCCTGGAGCTGAACCCTTAGATCTCAATGGCCCAGCATGTGGGACAGTGTCTAAATCCTTTAAAACTGCCCTTAGGTTGCTGGGTTTATAACCTGGTCAGAGTAATTAGAAGTAAGAACATGAAAGCAAAAGTTTGATTTTGTGTTTTGTTTGTTTGTATAACTTGTTTCAACAAGTTAAATTACTAGTGTCCTGTAAATGAGGTCACTGTGTGGATATCCTCTGATCCACCCTGTCCTACTTTGCTACAGGAAATGTCACGACTGTGCTACCCTATAAAGGAGAGTAGTGTGGGGTGGTTGACTGGGCCCTTTCCCTGCCGAAAAGAAGAACCACGGATGAAAGAAACAAGGAGGTAAGAGCTGAAACAATCGGCCATCAACAAATGCAGTAGCCCTGAAAGCTTATACTAATGATAGATAGAACTGCAAAACCTGTAAAGCACCACCTGTAATAATTTCACAGAAGATATACCCTGTAAGAAACACTTCGCTACAGAAAAAATAAAGCAATAACAGAAGATATACCTTGCAAAAAGACAATCTGAATCAGAAGATTACAGCAATAATCTGTAGCACTGCGCCTGTAAGCACACCCTGTAATAATGCAGCAGAAGGTATACCCAGCAACAACAATCTGAATCAGAGAGAGAAATAAAGCAATACAATGTTAGCAACAAACAGTAACAATCCCTGTGAGTACAAAATACAAATAACAACACACAGTAAATCTGCCTAGCCAAAAGAAGCCTTAATCCTTATCTTTGATCTAGTAAAGTTCTTTGCTCTGTCCTTTCAAGCAACCTAGAAGAAAAGAGCAGGTGAAGCTAGGTGCCTTGGCCAGCAAACCTAGTCTTGAAGCAATAGATCTAATTAAGGTATGCTTTTTCATATAATTCAAAACAAATAGCACTCCACACTCCAAGTAATGCCACAGCATGAATTTAATCAACAAATTGTTGAAAATGTATTTCGCCACTGAGAAAGCCCTAGCGCCTTAGCAGAATGCCTTCCAGGCGTTAACCAAATGGGGATCTTTACTTACATTAAATATATTCAAAAACAGCGACATCATGATGATGCAACATTTAGACCAATCACCTAAAACTTCTATATACAAAAGGAAATTTAGTAAAGGAGAATACAAAAGAATCAATGGAAAACTTTCCAGGCCATTCTTTACCGAATAAAGAGAATATTCAGCAGTAAATTCCTAGAACAAAAAGGAACAGAAAATGTTCATTATTATTTACATATAAATATCCATTTCTAATGAATACAAACTTAAATTCTACTAAGCATATACATAAATAAATGGGTAAGTGAAAAAGAAAATATATTTTTCTGTATAAGGGTCATGGGGGTTGGGGTGGAGGGATGGGAGAAGGAAATGAAGTAAAGTAATAGATCTAATTATGATCTCTATCCAAATACACTCATAATATTACGTTGTGACATCATTTTTATATTTCACAAATGGCTTCAAGTTCCATCTGTCATTGAGACCATTAGGTCTCACTGTATCAACTTAAATATCCAATAGCTCTCCCTCCAAGAGGAGATTTTGCCTATCTCCAACTCTCAGTGGACTCTGAACTTATTTGAGACCCATCAATTTAAAACAACTTTGGTCTGAACTGTGCATCTTTAAAAATGCCTCCCACTGACATGCCTGTGCGTTTGTTGACCATAGAACAAATCTGTTCCTGCATAAGTTTTTTAAACTCCTTACTGTTTTACAAAAAGTGCAGATTACAGCTGCACCACAGGACATAAACAATAAAAGTGATGTTACATGTTATATAATCATTAATCACAATTCATCTTTGATTTGGCATAGTAATTTATTTTCTTGTCTGGATATACTGACACACATTGTTTGTTACATTTAAAACACCCTTCATATGAAAAAAAGCCTGCATACAAGAAAAGAATTTAGACTTAGTTTTTTTCCATTATTTTTTTTGTATGAAGGCATGCTTCTTGTATGAATTCTAAACAAACAGCAAGCGCTCCACACTCCTAATAATGCCACAGCATGAATTTAATCAACAAATTGTTGGACATTTCTTTCACCACTGTGAAAGTCCTTTTGCACTTCAGCAGAATGCCTTCCAGGGATGTTAAACATATGGGTTCTTTGCTTATATTAAATACATTCAAAAGCAGTGACATCATGATGATGCAATATTTAGACCAATCACCAAAAACTTCTACTATGAAAAAAGGTAATACAAAGAAATCTTACTGAATACATGTTCTTAAAATGAATATGTTAGTAACTATAACTTATTTCACAGTTTCAATACTTCACATTGCAATATATCCTTACAAGAACAGCAACTTAAAGGGCATGAAGTTAACACAATTTGACTTTAAGGCTCAGTTTCAAAACTGTAATAATTTTTACTAATAGTTGTTTTCAGTTAATGGGATCTCCTATGGGATACACCAGTTGAGGCTGAAATTTAATTTATCAATATACAGAAAGACACAACTGCCAAGTCAAAAAATTAAAGAAATACCTTGAGCAAGTTATGCACAAAATGAAATTTAGTAAAGGAGAATAACAAAAGAGTCAGGGAAAACTTTCCAGGCCATTCTTTACCAGAATAAAGAAGACTCAGCAGTAAATTCCTAGAATAAAAAGGAACAGAAAATATTCATTATTATTTACATATAAATATCCATTTCTAATGAATAACAACTTAAATTCTCTAAGCATATACATAAATAAATGGGTAAGTGAAAAAGAAAATATATTTTCTGTATAAGGGTCATGGGGGTTGGGGTGGAGGGATGGGGAGAAGGAAATGAAGTAAAGTAATAGATCTAATTATGATCTCTATCAAATACACTCATAATATTACATTCTGACATCATTTTTATATTTCACAAACATCTTTAAGTCCATCTCTCATTGAGACTATTGTGTCTCACTGTGTCAACATAAATATCAATAGTTCTCCCTCTCCAAGAAGAGATTTTGCCTATCTCCACCTCTCAGTGGACTCTGAACTCATTCAAGAGCCACAAACTTAAAACAACTTTGGTCTGAATTGTGCATCTTTAAAAATGCCTCCCCACTGATGTGCCTCTGCATTTATTGACTATAGAACGAATGTGTTCCTGCATACATTCTTTTAAACTCCCTATTGTTTTACCAATATAATGCAGATTACAGCTGCACCACAGAGCATAAACAATAAAGTGGTGTTACATGTTATATAACACATAAAAAAGCGAGATAATTAGCACCATGCAGTTTAATGAATGGTTGAAAAATGGTGCAAACACAGGGGTTTAGCTTCATTGGGGACGGGTTCCACCTGGAGGACACCAGCCTATACTAGCAGGATGGTCTGCATCTGTCCAGGAAGGAACAAGTCTTTTGAGCAATCGGTTTAAATGCTTCATTTGCAAGCTTTTAAACTAGTCAAAGGAGGCACTGACAAGCAGCAGGAAAATCCCAGCCTCTCCCTACAAAACAGGAGTACTAAATGAGAAAAAGACGAGGTAGAACAGTCAGTGGGGATGCTGCAACAGAAGATAAAGCCATCAAAAATGGAGAGCAATAGTACCAATGTCCGTAGTCTGGGTAACAAGCTTCCTGAATTAGTGGCCTTGATGGAGGAGGAACAACTGGATATAGTGGCAGTCACAGAAACATGGTACACACAAAACCATGACTGGGACATAAACATACCAGGATACACTATCTACAGGAGGGACAGGGAGGTAAAAGAGGAGGAGGAGGGTTCTTTACATAAGGGAAGGAATAAAGGCAACAGAACAAAAGGGTAAACAGGGAGGAGAAGAAGCACTGTGGGTAAGATTTGGAGACAGAGCAATGGCACCACAATCCACAGAGGTTGTATACAGACCCCCTTCTCAGGGGAGAAATGGACAGGAAATAATACAAAGTATACTTAGAATGGCAGAAAAAGGGAGATATTGCTGATGGGTGATCTGAATATGCAGATGTTAACTGGAGTGCAGTTGCAGCTGCCACTTGAAGAGTGCAGTTATTCTAGATGCCCTACAGGGGCATGCCTTAGACAACTAGTACTGGAGCCCACTCGAGAGGGAGCAATATTAAACTTGATTCTCTCAAATGGAGATGGAGAGGATCACAGATGTAGAAATGGGTAGCCATCTGGGAACTAGTGACCATCGAACAGTATAGTTCACAATAAACACAGCAATAGAGTCAAGCCATACAAAGACAAAAGTACTAGACTTTAGGAGGCTGACTTTGCCAAAATAGGTGAGTGCCTAAGGAATGCACTAGCAAATGGGCAGGAAGGAGGGTGGAAGAACAATGGGAATAATAAAACATGCATCACAGAAGGTACGAGCCTTTGTGTGAAGCAAATAAACAAAAACAAAACAATGTAAAACCACTATGGTTCTCAAAGTAGCAGTGAAGGTTCAAGAGAAAAAGCATTCAGGAAGTACAAGGAATCGCGAAGGAGCAGGACAGAGAACTGTATCAGTTAAAGCAAAAGGAGGCTGGGAAGGCAGTCAGAACAGCAAAGGCCCAAACCGAAGAAAAAGATAGCCAACTCAGTTAAGAGGATAAAACCTTTTATAGGTACATCAGGGGCGAAGGAAGACCAAGGGAGGATAGTGAGGCTTAAAAGGGAGGAGGGTGGGCAGAGGAGACTGTGAAAAGGCAGAGACACTAAACAAATACTTTGCTCAGTATTTACAAATGAAGGGAAGGTACATAAAACAAACAGTAGAAACACTCTGGATACAGAAGTTGATACCAGCCATTACAAAGAAAGGGTTCTGAAAGAACTCTTAAAACTGAAGGTGGACAAAGCAATAGGGCCTGATGGGATTCATCCCAGAATTCTAAAAGAGCTAAGGAGTGGAACTAGTGACACACTGACTACCCTTTTAACAAATCATGGAGGATGGGGTGGTACCGAGGACTGGAGGGCAGATGTGATTCCCCTTCACAAAAGTGGGAGCAAGGCAGAAGCAGGAAACTACAGACCTGTTAGTTTAACATCAGTGATAGGGAAAGCGATGGAATCACTTCTGAAAGGAAAGAATTGTCAGTATCTAGAGGCCAGAGGGCACAGGACCCTAGGCAGCATGGATTCACACGGGAAGGTCATGCCAGATGAATCTGATAGATTTCTTTGACTGGGTGACCAAAGTAGTAGATCAGGGAGGGCTGTGGACATGGCCTACCTAGACTTTAGCCATGCATTTGACACAATCCACACAAAAGATTAATATACAAGTTAGCCAGCCTAGGAGTGGGTCCCAAGATAACAGCCTGGGTAAAGAATTAGCTGTAGAATAGGACACAGAGGTAATAGTAAATGAGTCCACTCAGAAGAAAGGGAGGGTTACTAGTGGGTACCGCAGGGTTCTGTATTAGGGCCGGTCCTCTTCAATGTCTTTATAAGCAACATTGCAGAAGGACTGGAAGGAAAATATGTCTCTTTGCAGATGACACAAGATCTGCAACAGAGTTGATGCACAGGGTGGGGTGGAAAGGATGAGAAGGGACTTGGCAAGGTTAGAGGAATGGTCAAATGTATGGCAGCTCAGATTCAATGCTAAGAAGTGCAAGGTAATGCACCTGGGAAACAAAACCCAGGGAAGAGTACACAATGGGGGTGAGATACTAACAACAACAAAATGGAAAAGGACTAGGGGTAGTCATATCAGATGACTAAAGGTGGTCAAGCAATGTGAGAGGGCAGCAAGTAGGGCTGGGGGATACTGGGATGCATAGGAGAGGCATCACCAGTGGAAAACAGGAAGTTATTATCCCTCTGTACAGACAGCTGGTGAGACCCCATCTGGAGTACTGTGTGCAGTTCTGGAGACCCAATCTCCATAAAGACATAGACAGGATGGAAGCTGTCCAGGAGGGCAGCTAAAATGGTGCAGGGTCTGCACCGGAAGACATATGAAAAGAGACTTAAGGAGCTTAATATGATAGCCTCGAGGAAAGGAGGAGAGGGGACATGATAGAAACATTCAAATACCTCAAGGGAATCAACAAAGTCCAAGAGGGTAGCATCTTTCAAAAAGAGGTGTGCAAAGAACAAGAGGCACAATTTGAAGATGGAAGGCTCCAGAGGTAATGTAAGAGTATGTTTTCTGAGAGGTTGTGGATGCATGGACGGTCTTCCGGAGGAGGAGGTTGTGGAGTCAAAAACAGTGGTGGAATTCAAGCATGCATGGGACAGTCATAAGGCAATTCCAAGGGGTGGGGGTAGGAAGAAGTAGGCTGCTGGTTAACTAGGATCTGCAGCTTATCAGTAGAGTAGGGAAATGGGCAGACTGGGTGCGCCAGGTCCTTATCTGCCGTCAAATTCTATGTTTCTATGTTTTCTAAGTTTTAATCACAATTCGTCTTTGATTGGGCACAGTAATTTCTTTTCTTGTCTGGATATACTGACACACGTAACATTTGTTACATTTAAAAACACCTTGGTTTCATAAGGAGTCACATCCTTATTATGGTTTCTTTCTTGTAGAATTGACTTCTAACAAGTTTATCTCGAATGCTAGCAGTCGTTCTAAAAAGTAATTCTAGGTGTTTCAGATACCAAATCTCTTCATTATCATCTCCCTTCAAAATATCCCAATTCTTCCAAACAATGTTACCCACTTGTCCTGATATAGGATTATGTTCAAGTGAGAATGTTAATTGTCATTTGATCCTTCTGGAAATGAGGACTCAGCCCACTTCTAGCTTGTATGCTCACTGGCAACATTTTATTGAACACCATTAATATTTACACCTCAATTCTTATAAAGTCACACATTTCATATTCCAGTCCAAAATCACACTTTTGTAATACAGTCCATTTCTTTTCACATTTCCTTGATCTTCTGCCTTGATCCTCTTTTCCAATCCTTATCTCCAGGGTCTGGACACCAGAACTGACCACCCACACCATCACCACTACCAGGTACCAACTACCAGGACCTTCTGCTTTTAGATCTGGACACTAAGATCCAACCCTAGTGCTACCCCTTTGTCCCTCCCCCTTAGCATCCATGCCTGGGTGCCTTTGACCACAGCCTGTGCTGCCCTACTCCCTCGAACCTTCTGTCTGCCTCCCTTTATTCCATCTCTTGCTCCCTCCTCTTCCCATCCTCCCTGTCTTTTCCTCCCTGTCATGGAGCAACTTGCTGCCCAACCAGGCTGTTTCAGCCCACTGCCCCTCCACAGCACCTCTTCTCACAGCCATTGCCAATTTCAGGCCCCAACAAAAACATGCTATCCTTCTGTGGCCCCAGTCCAACATCCAGACCCCACAACCACCTCCCTCGTCCTGACCTAGTTCCCTTTGGGTGGGTGGGTGGCATCACATTCTCGGCAGAAGAGGAGACCTGAGGGCTGCCTCACCTTATAAACCCCTCAGGATCCCAATCAGGACCCCACTTGGCCCCTCCTTGAACATTCACTACCCTTGCCCTATACCTGCATCATCTGACACTACCTGTGACCTCAGTAATGACCTACAGACCCTACCCCTTCCCCAGCTGCATTCCTTCCCCTCTCCCCCAGTCACCTAATCATTTCCTTCTGGGCCCTTGACAATTCAGGTTGCCTTTTGGTGGCAACCCTACTTGTCATTTGATCCCTTCTGGAAATGAAGACTCAACCCACTTCTAGCTTGGATGCTGGCTGGCAACATTTTATTGAACACCATTAATATTACTCCTCAATTCATATAAAGTCACACATTTCATATTGCAGTCCAAAATCACACATTTATAATCCAGTCCATTTCTTTTCACATTTCCTTGATCTTCTGCCTTGGTCCCCTTTTCCTATCCTTATCTTTGGGGTCTGGATGCCAGATCTGACTCCCACACCATCACCAGTACCAGGTACCAACTTACAGTACCTCCTCCCTCCTAGGTCTGGACACTAAGATCCACCCTAGCACTACCCCTTTGTCCCTTCCCACTTTATGTCCATGCCTGGGTGCCTTTACCGGCCTGTGTTGTCCTGCTCTTCTCCCCTTCTGTCTGCCCCCTTGTATTCCATCTTCGTGCTCCCCTTTGCCCATCCACTGACCTATCTCCAACCAAGTGATGGAAGATGGGGCTCCCCCTGTGGGCTAGAATCTTGGGCTCCTCCTCTTCCATGTACCCCTAGGTCTAACAAGGGCTTTAGGAAAAACACCTGTCAAATTCTGAGAGGTGGACCCCATGTGACCTGTAGACCTCAGAGGTCTCAAAAATGTCCCTGTGCTGAATGTACCCCCATTTCCATAACCAGCCTAGCTACCTTCCTCTTGAATCACTATCTCCCTTCTCTACAGATCTGCCATCCCTGGCATGCCACCACACCCTCCTGGAGGTGATATTGGGCCAGCTGGTCACCACCCTGGCCACCACCCTTTCACCCTTTCTAAGTCCACTACTATGGCCTGCACCAATGTGCCCTAGGTTTCCTAATTCCTTACCCCCGGATGCATTATTAGCATGTCCAGCCTGCTCCATCACACCCTCAGCTCTTTCTAACCACAGCATCAGATGGGCCCATCTCCTGCCACGGATCCCTCAGTGCACCTTCATGTGCTCCAAGTCCATCCTCAGCTGCATCCCATCATGTCTGGTTGCTGCAAATGTTCTGCCCAATAACTAAATGCATGACCCATGATCTAGCATTGCCTCTGTGTTCCTCCTGCCAGGTAAAGAAAATCTCTGTTAACATCACCTCCTGACATACTTTTTGTAGTAACTGGGCCTCCACCATCCCATCCAGCTTCACCTCTTCCTCTGACTCTCCCTTGCTGCGTCCTCTGCCGTCACCCTGTCCAGACTGAATGGGGGCAAATAGGACTGGGTCCTCCCACATAACTTTAAAGCCCTTTTTAAAGGACCCCATCTACCTGGAATCCCATCACGGACTACCATCTTTGTGTTGGAACCAAGATCCCCCACCCCGTGTTCTCCTGTATTCACCCAAGTTCCTAACTGCAAAAAACAACCCCAGGTGCCTGCCACCACAGCACCACCTACTTCCTCTTCCGAGCTGGTTGGTTTTGATCTAGACAGCCAGACCACCATGGCACCCTTGCCAAAACTGTCTCAGCCTCCTGTAATCCTCCCCACAGATCAGTTCCACTGCGCCACCCTCACATACCCAGATTGCCCCCCTTCACCATGCGTGTGAAAATAGCTCAAAATAAGCAGGCTTCTTTGGCCGATGTGCACATGTGCTGTGTTGCTCCTAGAAGCTGCAACAAAAGCTGCCCTTGATGGATTGCCATTTGTCCATCCTCAGTCCTCAGCCTGTGTGCCATCCAAGAACATCTGTCTCATGGCCTTATCCTTAGTTGGGTCAGGCACACCCTAACACTACATGGCATCCAATCCTGCCAGCTTTACTCCTATGATGGTGTGAGCCATGCCTTCTCCCATCTCTTGACCATGTATTGCCTTATCTGGTCCTGTGTCTGGCATACCCACCCTAACTTCCCTTTCTCCCGGAACTCCTGGAAGGCCCCACACCCTCTCAGATGCCTTTAGCATGTTGGCCGACCAAGAATTCCATTACAACCATCAGGATCTCTCAAGGCAGTCTCTCACAACAACTAATCACTTCCACAAACCCTTTGTTGTCACACCAAAACAATGCGCACTTACCCTCATCCTGTCCCCCAAACCCTTATCGCTATGAAAGTGGGAAATATTTCTAATAAAGTAATGCCTTTCTGAAAATCTGTCTCCCCCAAGCCCCGGCCTGGCATCCAGAGCCCTTCCCTTTGAAGCATGCTCCCATCCCTTAGGCCCCCAAGGCATCTGTGTATAACTCCATATCTGTATTATAGCCCCATTCCTCCTGTCAAAATGTGACCCCATTGTGACAATCCCAAAAACCACCCAAACCTGAAGATCTTCATGCACCTCCTTTGTGATATCTATCTAATGATGTGGCAACTTCACCTTCCCCGTGGACCCATGAAATCCCAAGGTAAGTGCTCTGCCTGGGCTTATGGTAGTGCAGGCAAAGTTAAGGTGCCCCTGCAGTTGCTGTACCAATACCAGTAGCACCTCCTTCTTACCTCCAATCTGTTCCAACAAAACCCTTAAAAGCTGGCCACTTTATCTCCTGGGAGGTGAACACATTCTTGTACTAGCCACCTCTTTGCCCAGAAACTCTAGCTTTCACACTGAGCAGTTGGTCTTCCCGTCTGCTAGTGGGATCCCTAATTTTCCCCACATTATTTTAAATCTGCTCACATTCCGTCTCTTCCTTCCATCACCTGTGAGCAGAGAATCATCCAGATAATGTGCTACTAGCCTCTGCCCATACTTCCACCAAAAAACCCACTGCTCGCATGAACAGAGGGCTTCAAACCTAGAACAGATCCCTGTAAACCCATGGACATGTCATGTCAAAACACAAGCCCCAATTTAAATCCCAGCAGATCCCAGTCCTTGGGCCTGACTGGTAGAGACTGAAAGTGGGCTTCATGTCGCTTTTGTCAACCTGCCCCCAAATGCCCTGATCATCATCGCTGCATGGCCCAAGGATATGAGCAGCACTACCTGGAGGTCCTCAGGAATGACACCCTGCACCAAGGCCCCTTTCGGATATAACAGGTGGTGGATATGGGAAAACTTCCTGGCTACTTCTGGGCACCACCTCCAGTGGAGATACCTGGGAACCAGCATGGGAGGTGCCTTGAAGGCCCCTCACCCTGCCTGCCTACACCACTTTTTGGATTTTCTTTATGACCACATCCTCCTTCCACTTCACCCATCTGAAGTTTTTTATTTATTTATTTAGTTGTTGTGTTTTCTTCATTCCTTCCACCTTGTTCCCCTTGCTGGCCCCTTGTCCCTCCCACCCAGTAGCTGGAGGCTGGGTGCTGCCTGAATGTCTGACACATGTGCCTAAATTTGCTGTTCACTACGTGTCGGTTCTTCATTGTAACCCCTGCAAGTTCTGGCCTCTGGGTTGGGGTACTCTTCTTACTTGACTCTCCCCAGTCCCTCCCACTGGCCTGACAGGGTCCATACCCACAGTTCTGAGAGGGTACATTTCCCACCTTAACTGCCTTTTCTGCCATCTGCTGAAGGCCTCATCATACTTAAGCCACCCATACCCAAGCTTGGCCTTGTAGGCATCATGGATGATGGCTGTGTACATCAGGAGGGAGTCACCAGCTCTAGCTGCTTCTCCAGTGCTAGGGCTCTGTGCATGAGAAAAATCCCACCTGCCACATGTCTATGTTCTTCCCCTTGCCATGGGCCTCCTCTTCCCTGTCCCACCACCACTAATGCTACTGCCATCTCTGACTCCCCAGATTATTTCTGCTCATATTTCCTCACTGTATCCTCATCTACCAGCCCCAAAACTGTTGACACTCCCCTTCCAAATCTTTTCTTTAACAGAAGTGGGGACATGCTCTTCCAGGGTGAATCTGGTGGCCCATCATGCAGATTCTTTCCCCTTTCTTGTCCTCCCTGCCCTAGTATCCTTGCCACTTCCCTTTTCATCACTTGAAGAGCTTTCTCCATTTCTGAGCCCTTCTCTCCATATCCCCAAGGAGCCCCTCTAAACATTCCTGCAACTCCTCTTCATTGGTTGAATCCGCCTTTCCCTTACCCCACCAAAGCTAGCCCGCCAGTGCTGGTCTGCTTCCTGCAGCCGTGTCTCCTCACTGAGGTCCGCCATCTCCTCCATCAGTTTGGCCCTCCCTCCCCACTTTAGCCTGAAACTGGGGCTCTCTTTGGTGCCATCCTTTTCCACTGCTAAGAACAAAAAGGGTAAACAGCTCAAACCATTCTTCGAATCAGCTAAGTGAGGATATGTATCTTGCCATGTGATCGCTGGCAGCTGCCCTCTTTTTGCCTCCTGTGATACCATGCCCCTAAAACACGTGTTCCAGCCTGTATCTCCCTAGTCACTCACAGAACTGCTTGCAGATGGCCATAACTTAAAGACTGCTGCTCGTCAGTCTGGAGGCAGGCCTTGTGCCCCTACCATCAAACTGTCCAGGAAATTGCCTCGGCCCCACAGCTCCTTTGCCCCACCTTATAAATGTCCCAGGCCCCACCCATTGTTATCTATGCTGTGCGTTTTAGTGATACTGAGCTCAATCCTTCAATTGCCCCACTGGGGACTCAGAAATCTCTGGTCAGTGACCAACAGGGCTTTTCCCAATTGCACATCCCTCTTCTTCTAAGCCCACTAATCTGTCCAAGCTGCATACATTTGCCCTGCAATCTGCAGCTACCTTGGACTCCAAGCCCCAACATGACCTGGGCCATACCTCCCTTAGCCTTGTGACCAGTTATCTCTAGCATCCCTCCCACTCTCGTGTCTCTGCTGTTTATCCTGTGACCCTCCTATCTTAAGATACTGAGGATGAGATCGACCAGGGAATCATATCATGACTTGTAATCCCCCTCCTTTGTCGACATGCACTGCGCCAACCTGAGCAAGTCACTTAACTTCCATGTGCCCCAGGTCGCACCTGTAAAAAGCTTTCAGCTTATTGTGCTACTCCTGGTTAAACAACTAAAAAATAAAAAATAATGTGGCTCGGTGACCACACTTGCCACAAAGATTAAAGCAACCCCAAATGTTGGAAAAACTCCCTCTTTGACTAGTGAGCCTAGCCCAGCTCCTCTGCAATGCTCACTCAAGACCTACTGACCAAACCTACCTCCATAGTCACTCAGCCTTATCTCTTTTCATTTCTTGAAAATCACTGCAACCCTGACTTGAAGTACAAAATATCCCATTGGTGAAACCCCATAACTAGCTTTCTAGCAACCTCTGGTATCAAACAAACACTGTCACATATCCTTCTCTCTCTCTCTCTCTCTCTCTCTCTCTCTATATATATATATATATATATATATATATATATAGAATACATATATTTAACAGTTTCAAATATTAGTTAAATCTGTACTAACAAAACTCCAGTTGTGACTTTAATCCTAACAGAACCAACTTATAATTACTACCTCAACAACCACATAGTTCAGAGGCCTGCTCTGGCCTGCAGGCCTGTACCTTACCTAAATTGGAGTTCATCACCAACCTGTTGCTACAGCAAAGTGCTAAGAACTTGCCTTAATCAAATTCTCAGCAGAAGAGGGAGATCTGAGGGCTGCCTCACCTTATACCCCCTCAGGACCCCAATCAGGACACCACTTGGCCCCTCTCCTTGACTAATCACTACCCAGGCCAGTATCTGCACATCATCTGACACTACCTGTAACCTCAGTAATGACATCACCAGGCCCCACCCCTTCCCTAGCTGCATCCCTTCCCCTCCTCCTCCCAATCACCTAGTCATTTCCTTCAGGGCCACTTGATAATTCAGGTTGCCTTTTGTGGCAACCATATTTGTCCTTCTATCTTGATTATCCTTCACTTTTTACCCTTTGAGAAACTAATTCCTTTTAGGATATAGGTTTCACTTTTGCCAATGCTTCTTTAAGCACTGCACCCCATACCCTCTTTCTCTAAACCTTGTGAGCAGTTCTTCTGCCTGCTGCATAAATTCCGTATTGTCTGTACAGTTACATCTAATGCCTGTTAGCTGAAGATGGATGTGAGCTGTCATTTCTTAACAAGGAATTTGTAGATGTGGACTTCATATACCTCTTTGCTTTAATAAATCCTGTCTCACAATCTCCTATTAGAGCAATGTCTAAGAGTTGATCTGTTCATTGCTCATTTGAGATGTAACCCTCAGGTTCAAATTGTTGATATTCAACCAATCCACAAAATCTTGGGCACTTTCAACACTGCCATTTCAAATACAGAGGCAGTTGTTGATAAAGCACCCATTTGACAATTTTAAAAAATGAATTGTTTGGTATTGCAGGTAGTTCGTTCCCAAAAGCCCATGAACAGATTAAGCGTACACAGGGGCCATCAATGCCCCATAGCTATACCACATTTTGTGCATAAAATTCATTGTTAAACTCAAAATAACTGTGGTAAAGCACAAAATACAAAGCATCTACTAAAAATTCCACAGGAGAATTTGTTTCACCTCTGTCTCTCTCTAAATAGTATTTGACTGCCATATTACCATCCTGGTGTCTGATTGATGTGTATAAGGCTACAACATCCATACCTATCCAGGTGAAACCTGGTTCCGTTTAATCTCCTAAAACATTTTAATAGTGTCACCTGTGTCCCTTAGATATGATGGTAACTTAAGCATGCTATGTTGAAGAAATGAATCAATGAATTCACATAAGTGTTCGGTTTTACAGCCCAAACCTGAGACTATCAGTCTGCCTGGTGACTCATTCAGGTTTTGTGAATTTTAAGAAGGCAGTACATTATTTGGAACCACAGGATATTCACAAAGCAAATATTTAAATTCACTATCAGTAATAGTCCCATCATGCACTGCCTTGTCTAAAAGTAGAAATAAGGCCTTCATAGGTGGGTTGTTTCTTAATATTTTGTAATTGTTAACATCAAAAATAAGTTTTCTACCATCTCTTTATACTGTATTCGTCCATCAGTAAAATATTGCCCCTTTATCTGCTTTTTGATTATAATACTCTCATTGACCATCAATTCTTTCATAGTTCTTTCTTCCTCTGCACTAAATGTTTTGGCTCTTTTTCATTTTGTGCTTCTCTAGTAGTTCCCTCACCTTAAACAGAACTGTAATATCAAATGCAGAAATGCTGTTATTTATCACCATGGGACAGAAATCTGACTTGCATTTGAACAGTGTATTTCCACATCATTTAAAGATACTAGGATATATGTCCATGTGTTCTTTATCCTT
This sequence comes from Neoceratodus forsteri, assembly GCA_016271365.2. Lineage (NCBI taxonomy): Eukaryota > Metazoa > Chordata > Ceratodontiformes > Ceratodontidae > Neoceratodus > Neoceratodus forsteri. The sequence continues at coordinate 1,234,979,585 of CM057453.1, read as the reverse complement.
TGTTCCATCAAGCTTGTATAAGATCTATTAGATGGCTGAGATTTGCATCTTGGTCAGAGATGTGCATCTCATTTTCCTGATTGTTCTCAAATCCTTGCATTGCTGCCAGTAAAAATTACAACTCTTCTTCTGGTTCGTGACCAGCAAGATCCTCCTGTGCACCATGTCTCCAATACTATTAGAACCTCTATTACTCGAAAGAGACATCAATCAATCAATCAATCAATCAATCAAGTCTTTATTTAACCAGGCGTTCATCATTGAGCAGAAGCTCATTTGCAAGATGGACCTGGGTGGAGTATGAACAATTGTATATACAGGTCAACACAGGTATTTACAAGGCAACACAGATAATACTGTTTACAGAGAAGAAGAAAGAACTTCATATGTACATAGAATTATACAGATATTGTACAGATTACATAGTATTTACATATATAGAAGTGTCTATAGGAAGATACAGCAGGTTATCTAAGGTTGCAGGAGGAAATGTGGAAGGAAAAATAAAATAAAAATATACACCAGGTGAGAAGGTAGGAGGGAAGGAGGGAGGTAATCTAATTTTTTCTGAAGAGCTCAAAGATATCCACAAAAATGGAAAAATAATTTATTGACAGTGTTAGGACAAAATTAAGAACTCTTTTCAGAAGGATATCTGAGGCTGACTGAGTTCTAATTTGCTCAGATTTATGATCTGTAACTGGATTCTTAGGATTTCTCAGTGTCCAATTTTGCTGCTTCCTGGATCTACCTCCTCTCTTTCTCCTTCTTGTTCTTCTGTTCCATTTGTTTCTTGCTCTAAATCCTTGTTCTTGTCTAAAAAGCTCCACCTGTAGTATTCTTTGTTAGATCAATAGTCACTGATTTGATAACCTTGCTTCCAGAGCTGACTCTCTTACATGGGAACAGCTTTCATGAGAAAAAACTTGTAAACAGTATACCTTTTTCATAACTTACTAGAGTGTAAAGGAACTGCACAACTTGAAGGACTTCACAAACAAAAGATGACATGATAAGAAGATTTAAAGACCAGGGGTACATCAACATTCTTAAGAAAAGCAGAGGACAGGATAGCCGACATACCTAGAGAGGACACAATGACACCCAAGGAACAAAGGACAGGGAATGACATACAGTGTTTTCTACCAAATATAATGAAAAATGTTCTGATATGAAGAAGATTATCAACAAACACTAGCATTTATTATTAATAAGTAATACTAAGCCTTCTAACTTCCAAGTGAGACCTTTGGTAGTAGCAAAAAAGTACAAACCATAAAAGACAAATTAATGAGGTCACAATTTAAGAAAACTGAAAGCAAACAAGAACAGGGTCCTTAAGGAACTAAGAGAGGTGATGGCTGAACCTCTGGCTATCCTGTTTAGCCGATCACTGAAACAGGGAGGTACCCAAAGACTGAGGACAGCAGATGTAGTCCCTTATGCAAAAGTGGGAACAAAGAGGAAGCAGGGAACTACAGACCAGTCAGCCTCCACCTCGGTAGTGGGAAGATCATGGAAGTACTACTGAAGGAGAGATGGGTGGAACATCTGGTTGTCAATGGACTACAGGACCCAAGGCAGCATGGTTTCACCAGGGAGGTCATGTCAGACCAACCTCATTGAATTTTTGACTGGGTGACTAGGGAGGTGGATCAGGGGGGCAGTGGACATGGCCTATCTGGACTTCAGCAAGGCCTTTGACACTGTGCCACATAGAAGACTATTACACAAACTGGGGAATATGGTGTGGGCAGGACAGTAGTGTGGTGGGTAGGTAACTGGCTGGGCGGCAGGACACAGAGGGTGGTGGTAAATGGCTGTCCTCAACAGAGGAAGAGTGACCAGTGGGTACCACAGGGATCAGAGCTGGGACCGGTCCTATTCAACATCTTCATCAGTGACATTGCTGAGAACCTAGAAGGCAGAATTTCACTGTTCGCTGATGACACAAAGCTCTGTAACAGAGTAGACACACCAGAGGGTGTAGACAGAATGAAAGCGACCTGCAGAAACATGAAGAATGGTCAGGGGTTTGGCAGTTGAAATTCAATGCAAAGAAGTGCAAGATAATGCATATGGGGCACAAAGCCCTGGCACAATATATCATTTTCAGGGTGAGGATATAGCATGCACCAAGCAGGAAAGGAATCTTGGGGTTATCATCTCTGATGACCTCAAGGTAGAGAAACAGTGTGACAAGCAGCAGGTAAAGCAAATAGGATGCTGGGATGCATAGGCAGGGGCATCACCAGCAGGAAAAGGAGGTCATAATTCATTATACAGGACATTGGTGAGGCCCCACCTAGAGTACAGTGTACAGTTCGGAGACCTTACCTATGTAAGGACATAGACAGGGTAGATACGGTTCAGAGGAGGGCAACAAAGATGGTACATGGCTTGCATCACAAGTCCTATGAGGACAGGTTGAAGGAACTGAACATATACTCCCTGGAGGAGAGGAGGAGAGAGGGATATGATAGAGACATACAAGTATCTTACAGGGAGGAACAGGGTGCAGGAATACACTATTTTTAAGTGAAAAATATGTTCCAGGACTAGAGGGCATGGGATGAAGTTGGAGGAGGATGATTCAGAGGAAGCGTGAGGAAGAATTTCTTCACAGAACGGGTGGTGGACAAGTGGAACACCCTGCCAGAGGAAGTGGTGGGGATGAAACAATCACGGGATTTAAGAAAGCATGGGATAGACATAAAGGAATTCTGGAGGTCAGGGTAAGGGGCAACAGACTTCTAGGAAAACATAAACTGAACTTACAAGCTCAAATGGGCAGACTGGGTGGGCCATAAGCCCTTATCTGTCGACACTGTCTATGTATCTATGTCTATGTATCTATGTATCTATAACAGTTATTACTGGGCCCACTTAAGCCTGGTATACTGCCCTGTGGCCACTGTTCTGTGTGTGGACATATATCCAAGAAGGATTCATTTCGACATCCATTTACAGGTCAAATATTTCCAATTAGACAAATATAACATGTACAACAGAAGGGTGATATATGTCATGCAATGCCTGTGTGACAGAAAATACATAGGACAGACACCCAGAGCCCATAAAACTAGGATTCAGAAACATAAAAGTGACATTAGGAGGGTAGATGAGACATCACAAGTCACATTTCACTTTCATGAGTAGGGCCACACTGGGGCATCATTAGATTTTGGGACCTAGAATGGGTTACCCCCAACACCTAGAGGGCAACTATCAGACCTTTCTGGATAAAGCAGAAATGAGATGGATACTATTTGAAAGCATTGGAAGATGGCTTAGGTTTAAACACAGAAACTAACTGGCAGGCTTGTTGGTAAACATGGATACACAATACAACAATAGTGATCCTTGGGTTTTGGCATATCTGCCAACAATAATAACAGATTGAATTTGTACTTTATCATGAGTAGAAGGGTTCAGATATGCATCCCTAAAGAATATTTATGGAATCTTATCCTCCATTGTTTCCTCTTCCCAAAACCCAGCCATTTCCCCTACCTCCAACCCCATTACTCTCTGCATGATCATTGAATAGAATAATTACACAGCATTAAGGGAACAATATAGAAAAATATGAATAACTATCAGATTTTCTGTCCCTCATCCCCCCAACACACACACTTTCCATGTTCTGTGCTTCTATGACTTTTCAAGGTGCTTAATAATGTTAGTTCAGACACAGGGTGATTTAACACTGTGACCAAATGATCAGTTGTTTTAGCACAGCCATAGATATACCAAAAGGCATAGCAGCTTTAGCCTCGTTTGTCCAGGCTAATGGGTCTGATCATACAGCAGTTGCTAAGGAACTCATTTTGAGTCTTAGCAACAAGAGCTGATGTCATAAGCATCAGCCCACCACCTGAAACATCATGTGGTTTGCAAAGTGATCAGACCCAAGACACACACATACACTAAATACAGAGTAGGATACATTTGTTGGTTAGTTGCTACTTGTAAAATTTGGTCAGCTATAAAACTTGAAAAGTTACCAGTCATCTGGCTATCTGTTCACAAAATACTGTTTAATACCTAAAAAGTATGGCCATAAAATAATTCAATTACCTACAAAAGTTTAAAGAGTTACTTGGCAAACTGTCCACCAATTCACACAAACTGAGTTATCCACCCTAGCTATCCACCACTCAGCAATCTCATTCACACATACACACACACATTCCCACCCGCACACACACACAGACTTCTGAAACACACTCACTCACATACAGCCTTATACAATGGTAAGAAAGAATCCTGGCATCAGATTGGTCAGTTGGCCACCACAGCAGGGATGTTATCCTGGGACACCATCCCTGCTGATTGCATTGCATTGCATTTGTAATATCATGGTATCATGTTCTCCTAAGTTGTTATCCCATCATAACACCCACCATGTTAGGCATTACTTCTTTAACACCACACATACACACACACACACACACACACAGAACAGGTGCCCCACCCCATCCCATAAACACACAATTCAGCTCCCCTCCAACCACATCAACAGCTGGTGTGGGATAAATGGTTCATATGTTTTGGCATATTAAGAGTGTAATTTCTTGAGACCAGTGCGTAAATTTGTCCAGTGCTAAGCAAACAAAAGGATGTGTGTGTAAGTGGTAGGTTTTCATTCATGTTCTTCTCAAGTATATTATAGTGAGCATCAATAGGAACTGAGTGTGCTTAATGGTGCACAGGTTTTGTTAAGGTTATGGAATAACCAACTAATCACCCCTGCACCAAAAATTGTCAAAAGCAACCCAAACTCATTAAACTTTGTAGACCATCTTTGCACAAAGGACAGTCTCTACGATCTCCACATGGATCAAAGTCGGATATGACCTGCTCAATGTCTACTGGAATGTCATCATGAATGTTGAGTAGTGCCAATGCAGTAAGTCTGTTCTCTCCCATGCTGTTCCGTAACCATGTTTTCAGTCTTCTTAATATGCTAAATGAACGTTCTGCTGTGGCAACACTAACTGGCATGGTGGCCAAGATTGACAATGCCGCATTTATATTTGGAAACACGGATTCAAATGCTGTAGAGCACCCACTATTGTATCTGGGCATCTCTCAGCCTGCATCTCTACCCACTTTTCACAACATTGTGCAGTTTCTCTTTGTAAGTCTTCTAAACTGGATATGTCAGTTTTGTATGCTGAATAAATCTGCTTCACCTTGTCTTCTTCATCAACTAACAAGGTACATTGCTTGGAATTAAGTACTGAGCTTCAAAACAGGGCCGACAGTCAATGAGCCGTCCTTTTAACTCTGATAGAACATGGTCTAAGAAAGAAACAAAAATATTCCTCCTGAAGTGTTCTTCTGGACTTGCAGCATCAATGTTGCCACGTTGTGTCTGGTTTCCGCATGTTAGTGGGACAGACTCTTGGACTCCAACTGAATCTGCCAAGAATTTAGCCTCCACATACCGTTCATGAAAGGCTGACTCTCGTTCTCCTTGTTGGTGTCAATGCACGTACTATTAGACAGGCCTCATCTGCTGCCTGAATCAAATCAATATTGACAGTCTGTAGGTATATGTGTAGTGGCTTTGTGAATGCCAGGATGTGTTCAATAGCTACAAATGTCACAATGAATTCAAATCTGGTGAGGGCTGTCAGGCACGGTGTGCTTCACTATCAAATTCTGCCATCTTCTCTAAGGTGCTTGCGGCAACTACAAAGGTATCTTTCAGCCGTGTCATTGAATCTGCTTGACTCATCCATCGTGTAGTTCCAGGCACAGGAATTGTTGTTGTTCTGTCATGCAGGTTATTGTCTTCTTCATAATCATAGTAACTTGGTAAGTTTCTAAACTCATTTAGCTCTGCCAGATAAATGTTCTTCCGTTTTGCTGAACTCTTCAGGATACTGATCACCTTCCGAGATGTGTCAAACATGTTTGCAACAGGTCTTAGAGCACAGGAATGAATGATGGCAGTGTTCAGACTGTGAGCCTTGCATATACTGTAGAGGGCATCTGGGACAACTTCCTGAATGAGTGCCTGCACCCCTTGAAACAACCACCATATTGCTTCCCTGTTCATATCCTTGTCCTCTCATCAATTCTTTATCAAGTCCCCATGCAGTTAAACACTGTAAAACATTTCTGTGACTCCTTTGCCAGTTGTATCTGTAGCCTCTACAAACTCAATAAAATCTTCATGAATCTCTACATCTCCATCTGATCCACGATGTACATACCGCATAGTCAATGATATTTGTTCTTTCATGGAAATATCTGTAGTTCCATCAGCTATCAGACTGAACCATCTGGCATTCTTTATTCGTTTTAGAATTTTCGCTGGTTGCTATCCCATGAGATTGATCAGTTCATTTTGAATTTGTACAGATGTATACTGATCATTTCTTGGTGACTCATTCAAGTATTCAGTAGCAAAGGATCAAGCCATAAAGTGCTGCAGAATTACATTAAAATTTGCTTTTCTGCTTGACCGACCTCTTAATGCAATGTCTTGTCTTCCGCACATCAATATGACAGTAATAATTTGCTTCATGGCTTGGCGTGTTAGATTGTGTACCTTTCTGTCTGAGTCACATAGTGACTGATATGCTGTCTTTATCTTGCCATCACAAATCCCTATGAAAGCATCTCCTCTGGTCACAGCATCAAGGTGTTCCTTAGAATTAGCGTGTCTCTTAAGAATTTTATGGCAGTTTGACCAATCAGTCAGTGGAGCAGACACCAATATAGAGGCCTTGTTTGTCATGTTGAATATGAAGCACGGTCCACAGAACACACCATCCATACTGCTAGAATATCTTGCAAACTTGTAGTCCATCAGTAGTTTTGGATTGAACTGGCGTGCCAACATCCTTCCTCCAGTCTGCATATTCCTTTTAGGGAATACAAATCCATGTGGTGGTATCCATTGTTTGTAAAGTATGTCCTTCTTTTCCTTGTCCGTGAAGCAGTGTCGATTGTAACGGCCGATGTCTGTGTCATCCTGAAACTGTGACTCTTGTGTCTCCTGTCTGGTATCTGCCACATGTTCCGACTGATTGCCTGCACTGCCACTTCCATCTGGTTCGTCTGCATCTCCACATCTACCTTGCTTGTTTGGGTTTGTGTAGCTGCATCCAGCTTAATACTCACCATCAATGAAGTTGCAGAAACTGAGCTCTCTTTCTCTTCCACTGAATCCTCTCTCCTTTCTGTATCAAAAGCATATGGAATATCCAAATCTATATCAAGAATAGCCTCTGCATCCAGTCTAACCATATCTGTGTCAGCAACATGTACTGACTGTGTTACCACCTCCCTTCTCATCAGCTCATGGGTCTCCAGAACATGCCTAGATGATTCAATTGGTTGCTGTCTCTGCTACTTTGTCCACAGTATCTTTCCTATGGTAAATTGTAAAAGTTAAGCAATGTCTCACAACATGTACATTGTGCAAGTTACTATGAATAACATTTACTTGATAAAAACATAAATAAACTCACCGTAAGAAACATAGCATGGCTTTGGACATCTTTTGATTCTCTTCCACTCGAGCTCTCTTGATTTTTCTGAGCTGAGCACCTGACATCTGTTTACGCTTCACAACAATGCTTTCCATTGCATTCATATTAATTAACATAGGCTTTTCCTAAAATGCTGCTGTTGCTGTATATGTACCTTAATGTTCTGTCACTTGCTATGTTTACCTTGATGCAGTGTGACCTCGCTATCCACGACTTCTTGCGCTGTCACTGAATTGCTATCTGCACCTTCATGCACTTAGATTCACTGGCTTTGTATCTGCACCTTCACACGCTGTCACTTTCTATCTAGCCACAAAAAATTTCAATCCATGATGAATATACAGAATAACCTCAGCTTGCCATCACAGATTGAAATGCAATGAGAATCTGTTCTTTTGAGCCCATTCTTAAAGGGTATGTAGAAAATTGCATGGAGCATCCACAATTGGTGCTGTATCAAATTTTGTATATTAAAGTTTAAACCATGAATTTCGCAATTATCATTTGTGTCAACACACACATTTTAAAGGGAGTATCAGTCAGGACATCAAAAATAATTATTGCAGTAATACATGCATTGCTTTTGTGGCTAGTGAGCAACTTTCTGACCATCTTTGCTTCTGGTACCAACATTGGACCATGCCAGGGAAAAATCATCAGCAATCATAGCACCTTTATTCATGCAGATACCAGCAGTGTGTGCAACATCAACACGCACAACAGGAAGAGTGACCATCCATTGCAGATCCAGTGAGCGGTGAACCCCCACCACCACCACTGGCACAACTGCCTGCAGATATCCTTCATGACAACCAAAGGGGCAGCAACAATAGGAGACAGCAGGAACACTACTGCTCCCGCCATGGTGCCCATCAGACCATGCAGTACAACATTTAGGGGCACATAACTGGTGGCCACCCTCCTCCCTCCCTCCACACACACACACACACACATATACTCTGGAGACGACACTCTGATGATCTGTAACAATGCTGTGCACATTTATGATGTTATTTGGTCAACCTATAGACAAGTTCATAAATAGCCTTTAAAAATAGGCTCAAAACATAACCATGTCCATTTATTTATTTTATTTGTTTATTGAAAATATCGGAACAATACCTTTGAATCATAGACTCCTTTACAAAGGTTCCACGTCAATGAGAAGAGAGACATCAAGGACAATAGCAAAAATTATACACAATTATACATGATAGTTGCAGAAATGGTTACAAAATGGTTACAGATAACACAGCGAAGCAGTTGGTGATACAGCAATAAACATTGGTACATAGGACAGATGGTAGCATGTTAAAAACATTAACTGAAGGGTGGTGGCACCAGCCATGCACTGGTGGTTATTGCAGGCCTGGGAAGGACTGAGGTATCCATTGTGAAATATAGGCACGCCTAGGGGTGGCTGGACCAGCATTTATTCATGGGAGGGTGTAGGGCTAGAGGTCAGGGACAGTCACAGACTGAGTCATGAGAGATTAGATCTCTTAGCTGGGTCTTGAAATGACCTAGTTTAGGTTCTGTGAGGAGTGCATTTAGTACTGAGTTAAGCCAGCTGGGGGCAAGGTACCTAAAGGTTCTTTGACCTGAGAAGTCTTGCAGCAAGATACCCTGAAGTGGGTTGTCGCCAGTTGTCGAGTGTGGCAGGTTGACAATGGTGCCTGGAGGGAGGTGGTGAGAGCAGGTGATAGTAGCCCTGATGTTATTTTTTGGGCAGAAGAAGGTCTGATATTTGCACATCCGTCAAAGTTTTGCCAGTTGTTTGAGGGTAAAGGTGCAGGTATGTGTGAGTCTGGCAAAAGCCAGTAGCTAGTCTACAGGCCTTATTAAGGGCCAGCCTAATTTGTTTAGGTGTGTGTTGTCAGCTACCCCATAAATATTGATTCCATAGTCTATGAGTGATGATATTGATGCTGAGACAGCTAAGAGGAGAGCTTCAGATGGGAGTCAGTGCTTGTACTGGTGAAGCAGACCAATAGGCACATTGACAGTGGTGCTCAGTTATCGGATGTGGTAGTGGTAGGTGAACCCAGAGTAATAAGTTCTGGGCATACAGTGCACATCTACCTAATTTTTTTGCAGTTCGATTAGCACAATGTAGAGTAAAACAGGGAGTGACACATGAGTCTGGGGTGCAGTCGCTGAGACAAGTTTCAACTACCGATATGACATCAGGGTGATTCTGGGCCACTCAGCCCTGAAATGAGTCAATATTTTTGGGAGGCTACAAATATTAAGGAGGAAACTACTGGATCCTTTAATTACTCAGCACTGATGGCAACAACTAAGTATCAAGTACTTGAAATTATAATGGCTTGTTATTTCATAAGAACCCATCTATTTCTATATGCAGTATGAACAGATATTCACATTCAATATATTGTGGCATTGTGTACTATGGAATATAAGAATAGCAACAGGCCCAGTGGCACTGATGGTTGAGCGCTGGACGCCACCCCTCACACCCGCGGCGACCGGGTTCGGGAACGGACTCGGGTTGCCGAGGGTTGAAGGGAGGAGGATCAAGCATCCCAATGGATGCTCTCCTCCTCCAGGGTGGGATCCTCGGGTGCCGTGGGCACCCAATGCTCCGGGCCGGTGGAAGCCCAGGCACCAGGGCAGGCGTCTACAAGAGCCGGGAGGAGGACATCTGGGCACTTGACAATGGCGTGCATCAGCTTGCTGTCTGTCTGGATGTCAGTCCTGCATGCTGGCGTCCTCAGGGTAGAGGGACAACAAGGGAAGGAAAAATGTGAAAACACCTCTCTATCCTGGATGATGACTGGTCCTCCTGGGATCTCCTACCCACGGGCAAGACACCAATGTGCAGGCACTCCTAAGAGAGCAGTGAAGGTAGGAGTTGGCTGGGCACTCTAGGGGCAGAAACCATGGATGAGATCACATGGGATTCACAAGGGGATTGACCAAGTCCGAAGGAGTAGGGTGAGGCAGCAAGGTAGGATAAAAAGAAAGAACAAATAAAAAGAATTGCAACAGTGGTCGGGTACAAGAATATGAAAGACTATTTGGTCTATCAAGATCTGCCTGCAAACTCTGCCACCCAACTGGCCATCCAACACTTCCCCAATCTTGGTGTCTTCCACAAACAGACTGATGGTGTTGTCAATTCCACCGAGAGGTCTGCTATAAATATCCCAAATAGTATGGAAAATAGCTCCTGCCCATAAGCCCTTTGCCTACATGCAAGTCTCACTTGTGGTACCAAATTTAATGCTTTACTGAGGTCCAAGTAAGTGATATTATGCAATGCAAAAAATGTTGCCAGTAACCCTCTAAAATTTGAAATGGCACACAAATGAACATGCTAAATCAATAACTTTCCAGTACCTTGTGTATGAACATTTAATGCCTGAAAATTTACTAATGCAGTAAAAAAATAGATGTCACCACTCACATTTATGAAGTTTGTAAGATCTGTTAAACAGGAGAAGATGGGCCAAGACAAATGGGCAGACTACTTGGACCTAGCCGTCTCCTTCTGACAACAGCTTCTATGTTTCTATTTTGACATATTGAATAAAATAAATGTTTTACCTGAGCAGAGAAATACTTGTGTTTGCAGCTTAGAAAACAATGATTATACAATGGGGCTCAGAAAGCAAGAAAATCCCTTTATTCTGATTGGTTGGCTGGCACCCTCTAACAGTTATAAATCACCCAGTATACCCAATGGAAAGGTGCCAGCCAATGTATACTCGTGCCACACGCTAAAATATCACTGCCACCGTAATCAGAACTAACCGTCACCATTTGCAATCACCACTTAGCACGGCAAGTCAATATCTCAAAATTCAAAATGAATAACTTGTTTCACTTACCAGGAAATAGGCAATGAAATGGCACCTATAGCTGTTTCAGTGGCTCCGACTCATCCTCAGGAACTGACGACCCAACAGCACCAGCATACCGTGTACCCATCAGCAGCCCCTGACTCAGATCACTGCAATGCCACTGTTCACCACAGTGATGGAAGGGTGGTACCCTGTGAGAAAAAATCACAACACGTCATAGCGAATACTTCATTGAATTCTACAGCCTGGCTCTGCTCTTATTAGTACAAGATGTACTGCCCGATGGACTACTGTTGCTAACAGATGCAAAGCCTTACAGAGTTATAAATAGGTTTGGTTATTGAAGTTACTGTTACTAATTGTAAATTAATTACCCAGCTGTATGTTTTGCAGTTTGCTGTCTAATAAGTTGTTATACACTGCAAATTACTTAACATAAAGTATAAAAATACACATGCCATCCATCCCACTTCTGAAGGGTGAGTCTTTCATAACCTCCTTCCTCAGGTCAACATTTTAGTATGCCAGTTTTGGGATCACCGATTCTCTTGCCTTACTGCAATGTAAGAACTCAATAAATTCTACATTTTTAATTTTTCAAGTTACCATGGAATCCTTGCTATTTCTATAACTTTTGCCTTCTCTATATTCCAGGTGTCCGATCAGATGTAGTGTTGACCCAGTATGATTCAAGTGAAACAGCCGGTCAGTCAGTGCAGCTGAGATGTAATTAGCGGGTTCAATATCAACAGTCACTACATGGACTGGGTGAGGCAGGCCCGGAAAGGACTCGAGTGGCTCGTCACCTACAGGATCCACATCTATAGTAACTATAACCCTGTGATCCAGGGTAGGTTCTGGGCCTTGAATGAAGCAGCAATTTCTATTTACAGATGAATATCCTGCAGGTGGCAGAACACCGCTCTATTACTGTGTGAGAAGAGACTCACAGTGAGAAAAACAGAGCCGTGACTCATACAAAAACTTCGGGGTCAGTGTTCTGAAGTTCAAATGCTTTGCTTATTTATTGCACCTTTACCAATAGTTGCCCTGGTTGGCAGGGACTTGTTTTACCAGCGGTGGTACTCTCTTACTGCAATGGCTAGAATCAAGTCTCAGCCAATCAGGACACAGGGATTTCTTTGCCCATTTTATATAGACAGCATAACTGATTTTCACACTGATTAGAAACAGTAAAATACTCCACTTAGGATTACAATAAACTCACTAGCTCATTATCTTGTATGTTAAAATGAATTATATGAGTAACTCAATTAATTTTCTTCCATTATACAGGCGTTGACCAAATGTTTAGATGCACACCCATCATAACACAATCTGCAATACCAATCACATCACATAACATGCATCACATTGACACTCAACACACATACTATTGAGATAGTGCTATGACCACAGGGAATGATGCCTTATATCTGATTTTTCACTCCTTCAAATAAGTATATATGATGTAAAATAAATAATTGAATCCACCAGGTTCCAGTGACATGTGTCAATTTTGATGATGTCAGAATAATTGTTAGGGGCAGAGGTAGTGAAATACAAAATGATAATTCGTTTCCATGAAACAACAGAAAACGAAAAATGATTCCTATTCCCTGAATTTCATTACTTTAATTTGGTGACATGTGACACTGTTTATGATGTCATTGTAATTGTTAGAGCAGACGTAGTGATGTACAAAATGGTATTTCATTTTCATGAAATGAACGAAATGAAATATGTTTCCTATTACATGCATTTCATTACTTCACTTCCATGATTTTTTTTAAGGAGGGAGGGCAGATTAGACGTGATCACGCATGACTTTGCAGTACTTTTTTGTTCCTTCACAGAATGTAGCTACATTGCTTATCCATGAAGATTCATTTTCAGAAGGCAATCACACACACACACACACACACACACACACACACACTTCACTCCCCAATAAAATCCAAACCCTCACAACATCAGCATAATCGGAAAATTGCAAGGGCAATTTAAATTAATAACATGCAACAGTTTTCATTTTAACTAAATAACTGATAAAAACTCCATAGATCAAGCAAACAACTGTCCCACTATCCTTCACAGAGGTAGGGCTCCTAAATTTCAGTTTCAAATAATGGAAGTCAGTGAAAAAAAAAAAACAAGTAAATTACCAGACAGTCTCCCTTTATCCAGTAAATGTTTGAATATAACCTGATGCCACCGATACCTGGTATGCCCCTCCTCAACAGGATGTATGGAAACTGGTAGCATAGCAGTAAAGCTGATGAAAGAAATGGACAGAAACAAGAATTGTGTTTTATTCTGGACAGAGTGAAATCAGAAACCTACTCTGAGTACTGTCAGACTGCGTCTGTCTTCCTCAGTCTACGCTGTCTGGGCTGAAAGAAAAAAGAATTTACATTTGTCAGTCAGTAATTCAGGTCAGAATGGTCTATAAAGTCAATGCTGCTCTTGAATCTCACCTTATCAGGTTAGCCACTTCCTTCTGTGCCAGTTCGCGCTGTTCCCTTGATCAGAAGGACAGTGTGACCACTGCTCTGGAGAAGTAACTTTAATAAGCAGAGAAAATACTGACAGCACAGCAGTGACAGTCAGCTGAAAAAGCAAATAAAATGAATGGTCTAGCCAGTCACCCAACACAATGATTATGTACAATCCGTGTTCGTTCACATCACACTACTGCGCCAGTGCAGTGCTGTATCCTACCACAGGCTGCCACTGCTGAAACTGGAACCGATCAGACAAGGTGAGACAACAACAGGGCATTTCACGCAGAGTCCCAATCCTTCCCGCCATATACCAAACTGGCAAAAGTCACGCACTGACTGGATTGCTGGAAAAGGAAAGCAGCAGAGGCATAGTTTGCTAATACTGACAGATGACACATGCTGCAGGGCAAATACAAACATCCCGATCCGACTCCTCCCAGTGCTGACTTGACTGCGTGCCCCCCATCCCATGTGGGACTCTTGGACTTGTCTTGGGCTGAAACAACTCACAGTAAAACAAAACAAAAATCTAATGCACAAGTGTAAATTGCCATTGGCAGCTGTTTTTTGTTGCCCCCTCTTCTTTTCTGTACCTTGGACGTACTGGGCGTATATGTCTGCTGACAGCTCCTGTCTTTGGAGCTTAGAATTTGCAGAGTGCTTTCCTGAAATGGTAGTGGGACTGGGAGTCTCACATGTGAAGCGATAGGACATTCCAAGCTCTAGGGGTAAAATGGTGAATACCTGCTCACCCATTTTAGAGGAGCATCTGGGTACAGCCAAAAGTGATTGATCACAGGATCACAAAGGGTAGGTCTGGTCTTTGAAGTCAACATGGCTGCAAGAGCAGCAGTTTGGAAGATCTGATAATGTTATCAATCATACAACTAAGTGCAAATAAGTGACAAGAGGAAGAGGATAACCAACCTAGTTTGGGTATAGTGTACAGTGTTTTGTTAACCTGGAAGTAGATAAGGCAAATTGGCAGATCTTATTAAAGGAGACATTCCATTTGTCCAGATTGGAAGCACTGGTTAGATAGAAGGAGGTGAGACTATATGTAAGGCTTGGTAACAGGATTCCTTGGGTAATCGTAAGCCTGGCAGCAGGAGAGAAAGAGTATTTTATTTTATTTTATTCTGTAGGCTATCCCTAGCTTATTATTCACTGATTTACAGATGTTTGAGATGTGCAGTGTAGAATCAGGGAAGGATCCAAGGTAAGACTTAGATGTTTGAAAAATTTAGCAATGGAGTAAAAGAAGCCATCTGAGCAGTAAATGGCTAGCCATTGGGACAAGTCCTTAGTTTAGGTGGTGACCCAAGGATCATGGTCTGGGTCTTATTAGAGTTTAGAACAAGGCAATTTTGTGTTAGCCAGGTATAAATTCTTCCAAAATCAGTATTCAGTTTTGACTTGATCTCAGTTAAACCTTTGGAGCTGGTGTAGTGTATCATGTCATCGGCATATACAGAAGGATGGAACTTTGGGGCATCATTAATGAAGATGGAAAAAGTAGTGGATGCAGAATGATTATAGTTTGATTCAAACAGGGTGTGGTTTGCAAGATCAAAAGCCTTTGTGAGATTGATACAGATAGAACCAGTATACATCCCTTATCCATGCCCAGATTAATATCGCTGTTGAATTGGTGAGCGCTGTGGAGGTGCTATGGGCCTACCTTAACCCATGTTGGGCAGAGGACAGCAGATTGTAATTGCCTGAGGTGATATGTGACCTGAGGGCCACAATCTTTGTAGCAGTTTACTGAAGACAGGCAGGATTGCTATTGATTGGTAATTTTACAGCTTTAGGATCACCATTTTATATAGCTGATACTATTTTAGCCACTTTCCAGCTCTTAACATCAGAAGAAGCAGTTGCTTTAGAGCATCTGAAGAACCTTAAAGAGTAAATGGTAAACAGTCTGATAAGGAGGTAATATTGTTATCCTTAAGATAGATCATGAGATGGAGGCTGCCAGACTGTTATTAGTCAGGGAAACCTATGTGGTTCTTGGAAGGGGCCCCACGATGGAATTTCAGAAAACATTGTAGGCATTGATTGCTGACACTACCAGGAGGGTTTTATTAATTTCAAAGAGAGTGATTTTCTAAAAATTAAAATACCTATCATTACAACATTTTATTATTTATCAAAGGTGCATAAAATAAAGAGAACCCCCTGGTCATCTAGTAATTTTTGGTATGGGCTCATTGGCGAAAACCTGTCAAGATTTTGCAATTTCTTTTACAACTTCTAGTGACACATCTCCTTCTTACAATAGGAATTCAGCACATATACTGGAGACATTGGATTGGATACAGTGGAAGGAGAACTATATTTGGATCTCAGTAGATGTGACCTCTCTTTATACCTCTATACCCCACAATATGGGCTTAGCAGCATTAACAATTTTTATGACCAGAATGAGGCTTGATAATGCACCCCACCCAAGTTCTTTTTGGATGCAGTACATTTCATTTTGACATAATTATTTTTGTTTAATGGTAAATTTTATTTACAGCAAAAGAGGCACGGCAATGGGTGCAACAGTTGCACCAATGATATGCCAACCTTAGGTTGGTGGGAGAAAAGACACATTTTCTGTTAGGGAAATGAGCATAACAATAAAATTACCTTTTGGAGTTGGTTTTATCTATGATTTTTTAATAATTTGATCAGGAACAGAAGCAAAGGCCGAACATTTTGTTAAGAATTTAAACAGCAAGATATGAACATAGAGTTTGTATGTCACATAAATAAATAAAAATGTAATTTTAGATCTGTCTTTACAAGCACTTGAAGGGGAAGATTGAAACAAAGTGTTTTAGAAAGAGACAGCTGGCAGTGCTGTACTCCATGCTGACAGTGCACATTCACCAAAACTGATATATTTTATTCCATATGGTCAGTTCCTCCATTTAAGGAGGAACTGCTCATCAGAGGTAACTTCTGAAAGCCAGTCAGAGGAAATGTTAAACCAGCTTAAGGAAAGGGGATATAAGATCCCTGAACTAAATGAGGCAAGAGATAGAGAGCTAAGTCACGAAATAGGCAAACATTGTTAATCCCAAAAATAAGGTGAGGATTCAAACAAGATGATCTTTGTGTTGGAATACAATGGCATTGCACCCAGAGTTAAAATTTATTATTGAATAATTGGAAGTTGTAAGAGCATTGTAACATTCTGGATTTATTTTGGATATTCCTAGAGTAACATATAGAAGAGCCAAAAACATTGGGGGTTGGTTTCTTCAAGCCATTATGTCCATATAGGGATCGCCCATTAACCTGACTCCCTGAAAGACCAGTAGGATGTTTCCAATGTGAACAGTTGCAGTGTCAGTGGCTCAGTAGGTAGCACTTGCCTCTGAGGTAGGGGAATCAGAGGGCTGTGGGTTCAGTTCCTACATCTGGCGCTGGGTTAATATTCCAATACTGACACTGTAGTGCAGCACAAAGGTGCTACACTTTGAGGTGCCGCCTTTCAGATGAGATGTTAAATCGAGTTCCCATCTGCTTAGATTGGTGGTTGTTCAGGTGGATGCTAAAGATCCCATGGCACTTATAGAAAAAGAGTAGGGGAAATTTTTATTTGAAATAAAACTAAAACAAAAAAATAATATAAAGAAACATAGGTACAACATTCTCAAAACAACTTGTCAATGAAAATACAGCATTAGGATTCATGCAGAAAGAATTAAAGACAATGTTAAAGAAAAACAGAAAACAATATAGCCTTCAAGTAATAGGAGCATCAGAATCTCTGATCCAAGGCAATCCTCCATTTCATCAACCATAAAGCCTCTTTAGGGATTGACGTTCAGAAGCACAAATCAACCGCAAGTCTTTGGTAATATGTCCAACTAATTCTAAGTGTGAAGACTTTTTGTTGCAAGGTAAAAACACCGACCAACTAAATATGCTATTTACATACAGTAAATATAACTTCTAAGGTCTCTCCATCCCAGCTTTGCCAAGGACCAGATGTTATTCCGTACAACACATTATCAAATGAAACAGAAGCAAACAGTAGGAATTGCTATGTGGTGGGCCAGAAAATTCCAAATCCAATTATAAAGAAACACTGGAAAAAAGGTGGTCCACTGTTTCAGCTATATCCTGCCAACCCGGCCGGCTACAATACCTTTCACACAGCTGTTTATGCTTATGATTGCCTTTTACATTCAGTTTACCATGGCAACTAAGCTAATGCATGTCCCACATCCAAGTGGAATCTTAGGATTCTGCAAGAATTGCAAAACCCATGTCCTATGCTCAGTTGGACAATGGTCAAAATAATAGGAACATGACAAATAGTATCTAATAAAATACAGTATAGGCATTTTCGTTGACCAGACATAATCCCTGAAGAAGCAACTCCATTGACATAATCTAGAAAAAGTGTCTTTCCAATAAAGAGGAGCAGAAGGTATTTGCCTAACCACTTCAGAGTGCCTCCTCCCATAACTGGAACCAAAATTGGATTGTATCAAACACCCAAGGTTCCCAACCTCTGTTTGAAAGAATGAGAAGTGGGTGAAAATTAGCCTAAAAAATACTGTTGAAGAAGAATAAAGGGTGTACCATATTTAACCCCCTGAGAAATGGGAGGTATAATTTATTATGTTGTATAGGGTTAAGTCTACTACCCCATACTGCTTGAAAAAATATGCTTAGTAATCTTGTCTCACTAGTCTTTGGGGGTGGAAATAGGTAACTCAAAATCAAAATATTGGCACCAGATAAGTCCTAATCAGGTATACCCTTTTTCTTCCCATCTTCCATTTATTCCAATTGGAAACTTTCTGTTGTGCTATATCAAGCTTCAGATTCCAGTTGTACACAACCGGACATGGCATACCAAAATAAATACCCAAATCCATAAGGGATCAACCCCAAATTGATACTCCCCACCAATGGCAAGACAGCGCCATCCAGTCCCAACCGAAAACCTTTACTTTTTAGGAGGTTAAAACTAGCTCCAGCCATTGCTCCAAAATCTGAACACAAGCATAAAGCAATCTCTATGGACTCTGATGTTCTCAATAATAAACATATGTCATCAGCATAGGCCAAATGGGGTAAACATATTGTAGGAGAAAGAGCTATTGGTAAAATACCAGTAGAAGACTGCAAAAGTCCCAGTAAGGGGTCCAGAAAAATACATATAATATAGGGCTCAGGGGACAACCCTGGCTTACCCCACTGAATCCTAATCAATGGTCCACGACAATCATTTACTAAAGGAAAAACTGTTGCCGTTTGATATAATAACTGAAGCCAAGAAAAAATTCATGAGGTATCCTAAATTTTCCCAAAACCATCCACAAAAATTCATGCTGTACCACATCAAAGCTTGTTTGTGATCTAAAGACAATACATAACCCTGTACCAAACTCAAAAAGCTTTTATCGAAAAGTTCTCTAAGGAGCAATAAATTATCTTGAATTGAATGGCCAGGGACAGAGGATGTTTGGCTAATCAAAATCAAGTCAGTGGCAACAGACAACAAATGTTTAGCTAAAATCTTTGAAAGTATCTTAAAATCAGTATTCAATAAACAAATCGGCCACCAATTATTCAATGCTTGCTTATCGCCTGATTTGAACAAGTATAGTAAGGAACCCATAATAAAGGAGAGAGGCAAAGAGGTACCAAGCAAAAGACTATTATATACCTGGGTTAGTTTGTCCCCATTCTTGAGCAATAAATGTATACATTTCCAAAGGCAAGCCATCTAGGCCTGAAGCCGTGTTTGTTTTAGAGACCGAATAGCCTCCAGAACCTCAGAGGAAGAAATTTTGATATTAAATGGGACCCTCTGTGAAGAAAGCATGGAGCCTCAGTCCTGGATAGGAAAATCTCAGCCTGTGCAAGATCAAAGTGCAAAGGTTCAAATTTCCTTTCCCTATACTCATGACCGTAGCTATTATGGCAGACTGAGAATGAACAGGTTGCCCTCCAGAACTGTATAAGGAGAACATGTCTTTATGACCAACATGTAAATTACAGGCCTTGAAAGGGCATACAGAGGCCAAAGAACCCTTAGTGCCAAATTGTTGTTAATGGCATATTGCCTGTGCTCTGTTCTGAAAGAAAATTTTGCATCTGGGACTTAAAATATTCTATCTGAGAAGTATAGTCATACCCTGTGGTGAGGAATAGGGTAAATAGTCTCTGTAATCGGGTCCAGAGGATCAAGTAATCTTATATTTGGTCATGCATACAGTCCTACTATATTGTTTCAAAAATAAATCAAATCACATTTAGTGTCTAACCACCATTGGGTAACAACATCATGACATATAAAAAACGATTTCTGGCCACCACAAAATCCCACAGAAGCAATGTAAAATCTGCATCCAATAGAACTGAAACATTCATCTTCCAGGTACCAGGACCCCTCTGTACTTCATCAACTTCACCAAGAGTAAATGATATCATCCCATGATCAGAGAACTAAGCTAATTGAACTGCCACCATCCGAATTGATAAACAGGAGCAAATGAAAAAATCAATTCTTGTAGCCAAATTACCCTTATAAAAAGTTGGTACATGTAATCCAGTATGGAAACAATAAGCATCTATCAAATTAGCTGTTTTGATCAAAGAGCCAAAAAAGTGAATCAGAATAAAGTTTAGTTGACTTAGAAGTATGTGTTCTAGCTTGAAAAGATAAACCACAATTTAAATCACCACCAAATATATTCAATTGTGAAGTATGTAAAAAGGTTGAATAATCTTTAACATCTCAACCTGGAGGGCCTTGGTTTGTGGGGCATAACAGTTAATAAGGCAGAAAAAACATTATGAAGCCAAACATCTAGAATAAGAACACGACCGGGAGCAAGTCATATAATTTAAGTAACTGCACTTCCAATGATCAAAACAGAATATCCACCCCAGAAGCAGTTTCCAGACCAATAGACCAAAATGAAGGGCCCAGGTACCAGGCCTTCATATGTTTGCATAACTTCAGACATCAGATGGAATCGAATGTCTTGCAAAACACAGTACCTGAAACAGAAAGCATTAAATAGGAAAAACTAAATCCTGTTTAGCCAGATTCTTAATACTATTATTATTCAGAGAATGAAAAATATGTCTATAGACTGCATCAGCACTAAAACAAAGAGAAAGAGATGTCCCATAGTCTCCTCATTTCAGTCTCCCTTACAGGAGACAGATCCTTATGTTTAGTTTTATCCTTGCCCTTTCCAGGTTGCTCAATTTGAAGCTCAGTGTCAGTTGAGTGTTCAGGCATGGAAGATGGTAGGAAGGAGAATCAGATTCCTCTGAAGAATCCCCCATAGATTGCAAGAGATCAAATTTGTTGGAGAGGGAAGAAACCCTGCAGTAGGCCAGAAGCCAGTAACTCTTTGCTTGAGTCACCCAGGCAGCAATCGCTGCCCAGCCAGGTAGGTCAGACGTGGGGGAGGGCCCATTTTCCAGGGTTTAGGGAAACCTTATGCACAGAATGTTGTGGTGAGAGCCACAGCATCTGAAATCATCTGATCATCCTGGGATTGTTCCATAGACAAGTCAGTCTGGAGAGAAAATCATCAGTCAGTGGTTCTACATCATGCCCAACCACTAAAGGAGGTTGTGCTGTATCAGGAACCACAAGACAAGATGGTGAAAGCATGGTATTGAGGACTGAGCCATGGGACATCAGGGCCATAACACCATTCTCCCTTGGAAACTACCAGGCCACCCTTGCTGTGGAAATCCATCCGTTCCTTTTGGGCAAATATCCTTTCTTTTGTGCCAGTAATATAAAGACGCTGGATCTGCACCATCAGCCAAATTTGGGTTATTATGGGCCACTCATCTACAAGCTTGAAAATTATGGCCCAGCACATTACATAAATTACAATGTTCCTGTTCCACACAATGAAAGCCAGAATGTCCCAAATCTCCACAGACTGTACACTTAATCTGGTCACAGGCAATAGTCAGGTGAGAGACAGACCCACACTGATAACATGCCTTGGGTTGTCTCAAATAAAAAGGATTCCCTTATCTCAAGAAACTGTTGGGAAGGTGCATATACCAGCGCCTGCCATTTTAAGCATAACTCATACATCCCCACAGAAAGCAAATGCATTAAGTCCCTCGTGCAGTTCTTCCATGAGCTGAGGATGACAGGGTGGCAAAATTGTTTTCTTCACCCTGACGTCACGATAATGTTGGTCCCTGTTCAGCTTCACTGTCATCACATAGAACTAACTGTCTTCACTTCTTGCCATAGGATATTAGTTATCAGCATTGCCACAAGTTGCATTTTATATTTCTCACCCATTATGTGCCATGTTTGGCTTACAAGTAGTAGCCTTCCAGCCTGATATTTCTGGTGCATCCACACTCTAGGCAACCCCCCATACACACACACATACATAGACATCAGCATTTTTAACTGTAAGCATGTCACTATTTGGCTCTAACAGTAAGGGCAAGTTGGGCATAAAAATAAAATAGAAGAAAAGGATCAAGCAGGTGCCTTTTCCTTGTCAGATACATGCAGACAGGAGGTCACACATCCATGAGATTTACTGTAGCATGGGAGGGCAAAAGCGCGGCAATTGCTCAACTGGGCAATGTGCTCCTGCATACAGGTTTAAAGCAAAATACCATAAAACCTATCACTTAGAAACAGATAGTGGATCATTGCAGTGTAGATGACACTCTAAGCTTCAAACTCTCACAATATTTGCAGAGGTCTGCACTGCTTTGGATGAATGAAACTGTTTCAAAACACATGTAAAAAAACAACAACATCCTTAAAAGTCTATGAGTGAGCAGTTGCAAATGACTTGCAGTAAAACATAGCACAGCAGGGACCAAAAAATCCTGAGCTGTGAGTACCATGACTTTTGTTTCCATGGTAGCAACTGTGAAATGATTGTAAAATAAACAAGCAAATTGTTTCCACATACAAAACCTAAACCTTCTACAATGCTTAAAGTGATTATTCTAGCCCTATTAAAATGTAAAGTAAATGATATATTAAAAATAACTTCCAGTCCACTGCCTAAGTCTTTGTCACTCATTTAATATACACAGTTAAATATAGAATTACACACATTATTAAAGTAATTTGCTTTTATGATTATTCTTCCTGACCAATATTGACTTGCATTGAATCAGGATACAAGTTTAGTTGTGTTGAGTGTACCATAATTCATGACACCTCTGTGGGCAGTTTGCAGATAAAACTTTTACTGAAACCAGCTCTCCTTTCAAAGCAGCAGGCAGTGATTCTAGTTTGTTTGTCATGAGATAAACTGGATAGCAAATCAATCCATTGTCACGGTAAAGTACAACATAATTCTTATGTATGAAATAGCAGCAGCACTATAGCTAAGCAGAGAAAGAGCAGCTGTGCACACACACACACACACACACACACATATACAATTAACCTTCCCCCATCTATACATATAAGTTCGAAGAGGGTTATGCAGCATACAAAAGAAAACACATCATTACAGTGAGATTTTGTTTTTCCTGTTACAGTGTGTTTTTTTTTCATAAAGATATTAGACATTTCTCAAAAAGGATTCTTCAAAGCCCCATTTAGAAATGCAGTTATAGATTGATGTTTTGCAGGTTTAATGTCTGTGACCTTTTGAAGTGATTGGTGACCTCCCTAACACCAGTAATATGGGTATAAGAATATGCACTACAGGTGTCTTCATAAAAGTTTTTTTTGATAATCATATCACAAGCTTATGCAAAGATCAATATGCACATTATTATTTCTTTGTTGTATGAGTGAATCATATCTGAGCACTGTGTAGGTCACAGAAATTAAATCTACAAACAAACTACAAACATTATTATTAAACTTCAGTGTGAGTGAAGCATACGGAATACTAATGAGTAAACAGACATGCACTCAGTGGGGGTAGTACCCTGTGACAAAAACAGTACCTGGAGGTTTTAAAGTCAAGGTACAACTTAAAGTATATGAACTTTGCACAATCAGTAATCTCTTTTGTAAGTGGCTGCAATGACTGCTAAGCACTGAAAGCAGGCAACAGACAATATAAGCATAAAACATGAACATGGAGAAATTATTATAATTTTCAGAATAAAGTATTGGGTTGCTTACTGTACTGCTGATTTTTCCTTGTGTTTGTTATTGTGTAGCATATACTGCAACAGTGAAATTAACCATCTCAGTCAAAGGTTTGTGCACTGGAAAGGCTCAGTTGCCAGCAGAGGCCTTCCTTCCTCACATCACACACACACATTCCTGCAGTGTTATTAATTTTACACGCTTGCAGCAGACCAAAAAAAAAAGTTCTCAGTAGAGCTGCTAACCTCTGGCAGTTACAGAACTGCAGAGACTGATCACCTATGTTGTATTTTAGGCATGCTTCTTATGTTTGCTTGCGCATGCATAAGAAACTTGAGCCAGCTTGCTGGAGTAGCAGTTTATGGAGGTGCTGTTTGTTGCTGTCCATGCCCCCACCCGCTTTGTGGGGCTTATCTTTGTGGCAACAATAAATGAGCATACTATCTATGACATCAGTGCAAAAGCATGCCACCAACTTGAAAGAATTTCACTGCTGCAATGAGGGAGCACCCTCATTGCAGGACATGCTTTGCTGGTGTAACATTTAAATGAACATGGGGCAGCTGCCACTGTTGCCATCTGCCTCTAGTCCCAGAAATCTGATGTTGGGGTACCCAATCCCCTGTTGGCATGCCCCTTCCCAGTTCATTTGCTGAAAGGGGAGCCCAGTCCCCATCAGCGTAATGGTCCCTCATCCAATAATTTGTCTGCCGAGGGGGAGCCCAAATCGCCTCATCATCATGCCCCCAAACAAAGACCCTTTCTTCTTTGCTGATGGGTGCCCATTCCCCTGTTGGCTTAATCCCCCCAACAAAACACCTTGGTGGCATGTTGGGAGCTCACCCCAGTGTGCCAGATGTCCCTGTAAAAAGAAAACTTTCTCGAAGTTTTTTTATTTTGTTTAACCTGTGAACAAGAAAATGGTCCCTCGTTGTCTGCAATGCCCCTCCCCAACCTGCACCCACCCTTTATGCACCCCACCTCCACAACCACCTCACCCCACACTTACCTCCAGAGCCTGGTGCAATGATCTTCAGTGGAGCAAGAATAAGTCTGCACTCTTCAAAGCCGACTGCGAACTGAAGAAATGCCGATAGTATATAATGACATAAAGTAAATGTTTCTTTTTCAACTCAAGTGGATATCTCGGCCAGTTTGTGACTTTTGCACCAAAATTTCAACATGGGTTTTTGTACTCCACCTCATGAATTCAGTTACTGTCATGTCATTATTCGGTCCCAAAAGGTGATTTTGTGATTACTGAGTGGAATCACCTTTTGGACCAATTAACAAAATGACAGTGTCACTGTTCATGTGGAGGGCTCTCAAAAGTGTGTTGAAAATTTGGTGAAAAAATCCCCAAAATTACTGTGTTATGAGTATGCATTGCACAGTTTCCATGTACGCTTGTGACTTCGAGAATTTTTAATATTTTCACTCAGATTTTCAACATTGCCATGCTTTACACCTCCTTATGAAAGGTTTGGCTGTCATTTTCACATCCTGCCTGAAATGTGTTTTTGCACACCTGGCACACAATGACGTAGTCGCTGTGGGAAATCAATGTTTGGGACAGATTAAGAAAATCACAGTAACACTGTTCATGGTGGAGGTCCCAAAATGTCTATGCAGAAAATTTGTTGACAAAATTCCACAAAATGACTATGTTATGAGTGTGTATTGCACAGTTTCCATACACACTTGTAACTTTGAGAATTTTAATATTTTCACTCCAGATTTTCAACATTGCCATTTTTGCACCCTCGGTATGAACTAGTACAGCTATCATTTTCACATACTACCCAAAATGTTTTTTCATACATCTATGCACAATGGCATGGGCTACTGTATGAAATCAAAGTTTGGGTCAGATTAAGAAAATCACAGTGCCACTATTCATGAGCAGAGATCCAAAATGCCTATGTTTAAAATCTGGTGTAACAAATCCTAAAAATAATTGCATTATGGGTGTGTGTTGCACAGTTTCTACACAAACTCACGACTTTATCAATTTTTTTATATTTTCCTCCAGATTTTCAACATTGACATTTTTTAGATCTTCTCATGAACAGTACAGCTGTCATTTTTACATACTGTTCAAAATGTGTTTTGTAACTGTGTACCAAATGGCACAGTCGCTGTGCAAAATCACCTTCGGCTAATGAACTGATAGTGTCACTGTTCATGTGGTGGGGTCTAAAAGCCCATGTTGAAAACTTGGAGTGAAAATACCAAGAAGCCCAGGTGGTTAGGGATTATGACCATAACACTCCTGCCCTGTACTAGACTGACAGGCATCATAGGTGTGACTTGGGATTGTCAACAGTACTGCTCATGCCATTCCACCCCATCCCCACCCTGCAGCCAGTGGCAGGTATCGAGGTGTGCTTTGACTCTTCAGCCCCAAAGTTCACTCCATTCTCCTATACTGTACCAATTTCAGCGTATTTTGTTATGGAATGAGGTGAGTGTAAAGCTCAAATACCCCAAGGCACACCTCGACACATGTCTGTGTCTGCAGGGTAGGGTGAGGTGAAATGGCATGAGGCGTTATGGGACAGATCCAAAGGCACACCCCAATGCCTGTCCATCTCTGCAAGGTGGTGGTGGGGTTAGTGTCACTTCAGTACTTCACTGCCATTCCTATTCTGCCTGCCTGTCTGTCTGCTCTCTCTCTCTCTCTCTCTCTCTCTCTCTCTATCTGTCTATGTAATTGTCTATCTTCTATCAATTGCATGTACTGCTATTTTAACTAGTTGTAAAACAAACCTGCATATCACATGTGCCTGCACTTGAGCACATACTTATGAAACTGTGCATATTTGTACTCTACTCTGCTTAGACCTCTTACTTTACAATTATTCCCATTATCACAAGCATAACTACTTTAACCTTATCAACAGTGACCCCCACTGAAAGCTAATATCACATTTCTCTGCTAACAGCCTATCATTACACCTGACCGCCTGACATCAACACATTGCTTAAATATAACTTACATCACTTCATGGACAAAAACCCTGTTTCTCTAAAAAAACTGTGTAAATAATCCCAAGGCTGAACATATGCCAGCCATTACTTTTTCATGTTGCCACCTTCTGTACCACCATGGGGAGTTCCATATGTTTCCCATGATGCTTTGCATTATTGGGGTATGTGCAATTGTGTTTTCTTAAAATTTGGCTGTATGGGCAGTATCCTCCGGATAATATATACTTCAGTGGCATTTGCTTTGGGGTTCTTTGTAAACCTATATTGCTTACTATTCCTTGCATTAAAATGTACACCTCCATATATTTTCCTAGGAATGTGTATGCCTTCCTAAGAACAGAAACTAAAACAAATCTTACTACTTACAAACCATTGTGTTGTTTCTCCATGCTCCTTAACAATTTCACACAACTTCACTAACTTCATTGTGCAGCCGTGGTAGATCTGACCAGATTTTGTTAAGAAAGTGCTTCATTGGGATAAACAGGGAGGATATCGGGGACGGGTAGTTTTACTGGTTTATGTAGTTAAGCTAGGACAGGAAAAATTGAGAAGGGACATAACAGTCACCCAGGAGGGAACAACAGGCCTGCAATTAGCTCAGCTTAGCTTATCAGATTCAGAGGCGTCTTTGTGAATATTCTAAATTCCATAAGGGAAATGCTAGAGGTACTGTATTACATATTATGCTACCATGAATATTTGAAAAAATGTTGCTAATAATATATTGTTGTATTTCCACAGCAACTTTAAAACTACTAAACCAAACGTTTCCAGCTTTTTAGATATGAGGATGCATTAATATTGAACATGCATGCTAAATTCCAGGGCCAAGATATTCAAAGGGTTGCGCATAGTGCAACAGTGTTACCACCATGCAACCCACTGATGCACCCGTGTGATATCCAACAGGAATTGTGCTCATTACAATCCCGATGTGCTGGAGTTACCATCAGTAATGTATGTGTGCAGGGGGCATGCCCATGCATACCTGCACATCCCGATTTTCAGCCTTGATGTGCTGAGTCCATGCATGTGCAACGCCTACTTGTGCCACACAAAGTTGATCCAAAAAAAGAACAATGGCTGGCCACCCACAGGTGAGCTGCCATGTTGCAAGGTGCAACACAGCAGCTGCCACCTGTGGTGGCCACCAGAGTTCGCTGTACCTGGCGGCACCCACCCCATGCCCAATTGCAGCATATGTACAAAATGACCCTCCAAACTCCCTGGTGGTCCAGTGAACCGCTGTCAGCCTGATCGTGGGCTTAAGTGAAAAGAAAACGAATCCAATATCCCTGGTGGTCCAGTGGACTGCTGTCAAGCCCGATCGTGGGCATTTGTAAAATAAAAATGAATTCAATATCCTTGGTGGTCTAGTGGACCACTGTCAGCTTATCGTGGGCATTTGTAAAATAAAAATGAATCCAATATCCCTGGTAGCCAGTGGACCGCTGTCAGCCTGTCGTGGGCTTTGTGTTGATAAATTAAATCCAATATCACTGGTGGTCCAGCAGACCCCCCTCCCACCTGCCCACTGGGCCCCACTGCCCCGCTCTGACCTGGTCAGTGGTAGGCAGCAACTCCCCACCCACCCTGCGCCCCGCCCGCCCTCTGACACCGTCCGGTCAGGGCTGTACACCAGTGGTCCACAGGGTGAGCCAATGGTGCATGCAACAGAGCCGTACTACACATTGCAGATATGTGAATGGATCCATTCACATATCTGGAATGATGTCTGACGAGTTATAGCTGCACGCCATTGGCTCATGCTGTGGACCAATGGGCATACATCCCTACTGACGGTGTTAGTCAGTGGGCGTGAGGTGACAGGCGGGGTGCTGCCACCCGCCACTGACCGGGGAAGGGGTGGGGCCCAGTGAGCATGTGTGAGGGTCCACTTGACCACCAGGGATATTGGATTTAATTTTATCAACACTTAAGCCCGCGATCAGGCTGACAGCGGTCCACTGGACCACCAGGGATACTGGATTTGTTTTATTTCACAAATGCCTGTGATCAGGCTGACAGCAGTCCACTGGACCACCAGGGATATTGGAGTTCTTTCTTTTACAAATGCCGCGATCGGGCTGTGGGGCACATTGCCGTGCTGCAGGGAGTGTTGGTCCCTGATGGCTGCTGCCTGGCAGAGCGCCAGCGCAAGTTGCCAGGGATCTGGCGACCTGTACGCAAATGGGGTTATAATGACATGCAAATGGCCCGCCTTGCACCTTGCATACATTATGGCCCCATTTGCATGTGCACTTTGAATATCGTGGTTGCTGCACATAGCGTAATGGAATCTGTGCTAGTGCATCCCCTGCTCCACTGGCCACTTGCGCTGGCACAGTGCCACTGTGCCATACGCACTGCGGGTGCAGGTGCAATATTCAACAATGCTGTGCCATGGCACAGCTCTGTTGAATATCTCCCAGTCAATGCCCATGCGCGCGCTAGTTGCACTGCGTCCAGGCTTGTGCCACAGCCTGGTACAGTTTGAATATCCAGGCCCAGCTGTATTACTGCAACCAAGAGAAAAGTTACAAATATCCAGGTTTTCAGAATGTTTTCAAAACTTCACAAATAATTACATAGTGAAATTATGTACCCTTGTATCTTTACATTTCTTAAAGAAACATCTCCATCCTGATTCAATGAGTTTCAAAATGATTATGCATGATAATTCACATACCTAGTTTCAACAGTGGCCAGGTTATAAACAGATAAATATTTTCATGAAATGTCCCCACAAAATAAAATGCCAGACTTTGTGCCCTATACATTCAAATATAGGTATTCAAATACCATGATATGTTGTTATTTCCTTAGGATACATAACAGCAAGTAAGCATTCTAAAATGCAAGTCTCTAGTTTATACATGGCTGAATTATGACCATTTATAAAATTTTAAAATCCATGAATTTCTTGGAATTCCATTGGAATTCAGTAAATTTGAATTTTATAATACTGCTCAACCCTAGTTTACATGTGCGAATACAGGACTTGTATCACATAGAGAATGAGAAAGCATTTCAGATCTAGTGATTCTGTCTGGTCTGTTTGACAGTATCCAGTGTATACCGTAGCTTCTTGATTATAATTTTCTTGTGGTGGACATAATCAGTTACAAGATATTGTATTTGGTTAGCCAGTCCTTTGTTCCAGTACTGTATGTTGCCTGTGTTAGTATGCCAATCAGTGTGGAAGCCCCCAAGCAATATGGTTTCCACTTCATAAGGGCAAGTGCATTAGCATTTCAGGACATGAGTTATGGGCAGTTTTGGAGTGTTTTGAGACTTGTAGAGGCATACTATTTAATACTACACTTTAGTATTAGTTCTACTATTTGAGTACATTTCCCAATTAGTGAAAGACGTCATAAAAAATCAATGTTTAACTTATGTATTACAAAGTCTAATCATTGTGCTAAGCATAGATTTGTATAATGTATTTCACTAGTTTTAAAAGTACACAAATACAACTGCAACATATGGGCAAGCAAGTGTCTGTTACTTCACTCCATTGACAACACTGTGCATTTTAATATAATCTGTAAGTGTCAAACTTAAATTCTGAGCCTGTTTGTTTTCATTTTAGAATGTGATAAAACACTATTAAAATCAGAATAATCAAAAGTAAGTTGTGGCACAGATTGTCTTGGTAGTGGATGCCACTGATTTCGAAATTTTTATCCTTGCTTTCTGGGTTTAGAGTCCTAATGTAAGGAAAAATAAACAATATTTGAACTTTTCTCTTACAGGACAATTCCAGTGTTTCACTATCATTCTAACTTCATCAAAAAGTTGATGGCACATTAAAAGTAAAAACTGCAGTACATCTGAGTTTTCTTTGCCATCAAATTAACAATATAAATTGATTCGTTTTTTTAGTTGTTGTTTTGAATGATATTGAGTTGTGTTCATATCCAAATATAAACTGACAATGAGTTGACAATGCATGGCTAATTCAATTGTATCAAATAATTTACATCTCAAGGGCAATGCTATTCAACTTCAGCTGTACTATCAGTTTGAATTATTTTCCAGTATATATTGTTCAAATGTTTGATATCATTTTCTCTCAGCATGACTTCTATTCTAAGTGGATGGTGGTTTATTTATCCTGGTACTGTACTTCATATGGTAGTGAAAACAAGTCATTATGTCTGTAAATAAAGCCTACATATAAAAGGCAACATATACTCTTTTAACACAAGTGCTCATCAGCATAATTAAGATAAAATTTGTCCTGTTTGCTTGATGGTTCTGTATGTTGAACGTGACACATGAAGCCATTAATTTTGACTTTTTATTGCTACTGCACAGTATAAACCAGTCTTATAATAATAAAGCTCATCTGAGTATCTCTTGGTGCTATCAATCTTACCAACCTGTTATGCCAAGGTTGTTGACATTAATATTCAAACATTATTTTTTCATGTATTACATTGGTATCAGTGCAAATAGAAATTACAAGAGAGTGAAATTATTTTAGGCAGCTCATATGGTAACATCAAAATCATGCTTTTGAAATTGAACAGGATCAGCTTATACAGTAGAAACATAAATGGAAAACATACATACATCTGAGCCATCAGCTCTATCACTATTTCCATTAGAAGTAACTGTATGATAATGAATAAATGATGCTACTAATTATAATGATTAGTTTCCACAGTATTTATAGGCTGATTATATTTTTCCTTTTGAGAACACTGCATTAGCTACAGGCAAGAATACAAAGGGCATCATGTTTGAAAAGGAAAGTGGCATCCTAAACAGAGTAATAAGTATTTCTGTTTTGTTTTTGAGACCTCTGAGGTCTCTGAGGTGGTATAATCAAGATGTCATGTCAATCCTAAGTGTTAGAGTAAATAATATTATTTTTCACCTTTTAATGTCTGTTATTGCCAAAACTAGTGTTTTTTAATGTACGCATACTGTGTATAAGCCAAATTAGATCTTATAAAACAAATCCTATATGCTTTAGAAGAAAACAATAAAACATTTTCCAGTGCAGTTTCAGGAACTCTAACAAAGGAATACCCCACACTTTGAAAGAGAAAGGATAAGGTGCAGAAGGAATAAAATGCATGAGCTGATGACTTTTCTCAACTTGAATGTTTTGCAGTGCATCATGCAGGACATTGATTCTTAGATCAATAACATTTATGATCAGATTTCAATCTGAAAAGCTCATTTGCTTAAGTTTATATGACAGTAACTTTTACTGTGCTGAATTCACAAAAAAGGCAGATGAGAGGGCTGATTAAATTATCATCCCCTCAGCTCCATCTCCTGCACGGGTGTTGTTGTGATGAAGGAGTAGAACCAGAAACTTTTTTCAAATCAATAGTGAATCTAGCAACAGGACAATATACAGATATACCATTTAGCATTATTAAATCTAACTCACTGGCAGTCTTAAAGTAGCTAATTGTTGCCATTTTAAATATATACATTATACATTAATATAACTGTGTTTGCATTTGGTCCCATCATATTCAAAACTCATAAATCACATAATAAGGATTATGCATTTGTCTGCACTATGCATCAGATACAATAATCTGATCAGTCTTGGCAGTATCTTTTATACCCAAAGTGATATCTACTACTCTGAGTGGATAGGAAACACCATATAAACTATCCTAAGCTGTGGGAGGACTTCCCCATCCAATATGAATTTAGAATAATAGTTGAATACAACTAGGTTAATGCCAGCGTGGAACTTTGTATGCATAAAGTGATAAAAATATTCTTTCTGAAGAAAATGAATGCCTTCTATTTTATTGGCAGGTTCAGGTTTTGGATCAAACATTCCTTTGTGAGTCCCTGGTCTACTTCAGGAAATAAAAATGGAGACCCCAAACTAGGACTATGAAAGCAGTAATGAATGGTGCCCCAGTGATGGTAGTACTCACCTGGTAAAGGTGATTATACCTGCAACATTTATAGTGCTTAGAGATTCATCACAATGGGTAATCCGCCATCCATCCTATTGGTCGATGCATGATCGTGAATTTTGACTGCCAGAGGCAAAGCTCCCAGCCATGCAAACATTGTCAAGTGAGATACTTCCCTAGCAGAAAAGCAAGTAAGGAGAAAAACAAGCAAGAACACAAAGAAGAAACATAACCAACAAACAGAGACATGATTGCAAAGGCCATATTTTAATTGGACTGATTTAAAAAGTAAAGGTAATCTTTTCTGCTGCAGGAGACCCATCGCTAAAACCTGGCTGCTCAAAGACTTTATGAATGAAGGAGCCAGCCAACCAGTGGGGCGATGCCAAGTGCCATTTTTAAATCAACCTATGCCTAATATTTAATTAAGCACAGCTGCCCTGTGTACAGAGCTGACAAGCAGCACAGGGATAATTACGTCAGGGTCTGATGGGTCTGCTGTCCTGTCCCACCCTCCCCTGCAGCACCTGGTCTGTCCATGTTTTAGTCAGACTGATTTAAAAAGTAAAAGTAATCTTTTCTGCCACAGGAGACCCACTTCTAAAGCTCAACTGCTCAAAGACTTTTATGAATGATGGAGCCAGCCAACCAGTGGGGCATATGCCAAGTGCCATTGTTAAATCAGCCTATACCTTGATTTATTTAAGCACAGCTGTCCTGTGCACAAAGCCTCTGAGCAGCCAGAGGGGAAATTGCATCGGGGTCTGAGGGGTCTGTTGTCCTGTTCTACTGCCCTCCCCTGCAGCAACCTGTCTGTTCATATTTTAATTGACTGATTTAAAAGTAAATGAAATCGTTTCTGCCACCAGGAGACCCACCCTAAAGCCTGACTGCTCAAAGACTTTTTGCTGTCCCCCACAAACTGTGAACATGTGAACATACAAATCTGCCAGCAGAAAAAGGCCTTGTGGTCTATCAGGTCTGCTTGAGTGTGCAGCTAGACCCTTACGTTAGCAGTTGTCCCACCCGCCATTCCTCCCTCACTGTCTCCCCTCACCTTGTCCCATCCCTTTAAACTGCCCACCATCTTACAGGCTACCACAAGCTCAGGAAAAGTGTTCCATTTAGCTACCACCCTCTCTGTGAAAAATGTCTCCTCATCACTCTCTCTTAAATCTTCCCCTCAATCTGAGTCCATGCCCCTCATATCCCTTCCCTCTCCAATTTAACTCCCATACTAGTCTTGTTTATCCTCTTCAAGTATTTGAGGGTCTCAATCATATCCTTCTATCCCTCTTCTCCTCCAGGGAGTACATATTTAACATCTTGAGCTTTCCTTGTAGGGTTTATCCTCCAATCCCTGGATCATCGTTGTTGCCCTGCACCACAACCTCCTCCAGTAATCTGACATCCTTCTTCAGAAATGGGCACCAGTACTGTACGCAGTGTTCCATGTGTGGCCTGACCAGTGACCTATACAGAGGAAGGATCACCTCCCTATTTCTGGAGGAGATTTCTCTCACAATACACCCCAGCATCCTCTTGGCTTTGCTGCGACCTTCCTGCATCGAACTGTGTTGTTCAAGTTCCTCATTATAACCACATCTAGATCCTTTTCCTCCTCAGTGGTACCTAGCTGGACCCCTCCCAATTGGTAGCTCCTCCCCCGATTCCTTGCTCAAGTGCAGTACCTTACACTTGTGGCATTGAACCTCAACTGCCATGTTTCAGACCACTCCTCCAGTTTAGTCAGGTCATCTTGTAGCCCCTGCTGCCCTGCTGTGTTGTCCACTGCTGATCCCATCTTTGTATTATCTGCAAACAGACAGATTTTACTCCTTATGCCTGGTGAGATATTTGCTATGAATATCCCAAACAGCACTGGACCCAGTACCGAGCCCTGATTAACCCCACTCACAGCCCTGGGGGATGAGAGTTCTCCCACCACCACCCTTTGTTGCCTCCCCTTCAGCCAGTTCACTATCCAAGGCACCATCTTTGTTACCACCCCCAAATATTCCAGCTTTGCACCCATCTGCTGATGATGTACTCAATCAAAGGCCTTGCTGAAGTTCAGATACAGGATATACACTGCATGATCCTTGTTCAGTTCCCTCTTCACGCAGACATAATACTCCACTAGGCTGGTCTAGCAGGATCTACCTGAAACAGACCTGTATGGTGATCTTCCGCAGACTGCTGACTTCAAGAAGATCACCAGCCTCTCATTCAGGATTTTCTCTATTAGTTTTCCTACAATGGATGCGAGGCTTACTGGTCTGTAATTGCCGGGTTCATGTTTTGGGCCACTTTTGTTGATGGGCACCATTTGAGACATCCTCCAATTTTGTGGTATGTAGCCTGTGTCCAGGGATGTATTGAACTAGGTCTGCCAGTGGCCCTGCCAAGACCTCCACTAACTCTTTCTGCACCCTAGGGTGAATGCCCGTCTGGCCCTGGTGCCTTATCCACCCTTAGTGTTTTCAGCCCCTTTAGTTCCCTGCCCTCCACAATTGCCCCATCTGTCACCCCTCCCCCATGGCCCACCTTCCCTTCCCTGAGGTAGTTGCCCACCCCTCTCCTTCATGAACACAGAACAGAAGTACTCATTTAGTGCTTCTGCCTGTTCTGCCCCTTTCTCCACCCATCCCTCGTCCTTCCTAAACCTCACTATCTGGTCCTTGCAGTTCCTCCTGTCCCTTATGTATTTTAATAAGCCCTTTTCCCATTCCTTGATGCCCTGTGCCAGCCTCAGCTCCTTGTAGCCTTGGCTGCCCTGACTAGTCTGGTTACCTCCCTGTCCTTCCTCACATGCACTTCCCTGTCCTGCCCCTTCTGGATTTCTTGAACTTCCTAAATGCTGTTTTTTTAGCCCTCACCCCTTCCAAGACCTCCTGATTCAACCAGCTAGGTTTCTTATTCATTCCGTTCTTGCTCTGAGACTTGGCACATGACCCAGTAGCCTCCACCAGACCCTCTTTATGATTTCCTATTTTTGTCCTGCATCCAAGTGTGGGAGAATTCCATGATGCCTCCCAAAAATTTTCCCCATCTTTCCAAAATCCACCCTTCTGAATTAACCACCCTGGTTTCTGTACCCCCAACCTCCTTGCCATGTTGAGAATGAACCACACTGAGTGGTGATCGCTCCCAGCTAGTGGGTCCTCTACCCCAGCTCCTTATAGCCTCCCATTTGATAGTACTAGGTCCAGAGTTTTTCCAACTGAATTGGCTCATTGACAAGCTGAGTCAGAAAGCTGTCCTGGAATACTTCCAAGAGGACCTGCTCCTTGCAATCGAGGTGGCTGGGATGCTCCAATCCACTTCTGGTAGATTAAAGTCCCCACTATAATGGTGTTTCCTTCCCGCAGACCATCCTAATCTCCTGTACTAACTCCCTGTCCAGATCATCTGCTTGAGCTGGTGGCCTGTACTCTTTCTCCATACTCAGTATCCTACTTTTTGAATCCGGAATGCGTCCATAATGCCTATTAAACTATTAAATACTGTTGGCGTGATTGACAGGTGCATATCCAAATCTGGTCAGTCTACAGTCTAAGTCTTTACAGATGAGGAGGAGCTCATTGACATATGAGACTTAACACCAGTTTAGTTAACTAGACAGGCAACAATGCGTCCTAATTATAGTATATCTTGTTTGTACTATTGTATGCCTTACTTGCTTTGCTTATGTTACAGCTAATCTGCACTATTATTTTCCTTTGCATGCGCAAGGAACGCCTGCAACAGTATGACTTTCTGGAGGTGTGTGAACAGTGTGACTCTCCTTGTGAATGCAGTACTCAGTGCAGCAGGCATGACCCTACTGGACCAATACATGCCAAACTGTGTATGAGAGCAGTTCAGCTGTGTTGGTCTTCACTTCTAAGAAAAGGTCAGCTGCAATCAGCAGTGGAAGCATGTGCAGTTAGCATACTGATGTCAGCCGAACTGTTGCCATACACAGCTCCGGCATGAAATCCCTCCCACTTCCTCCCTCTGCTAATGTCCTCCCCTTCCCTCACTAGTGTTCTCCCCAGTCCCCACTGTGTGCCGATGGGGTGAAAATCCCTTGGCTCATGTGCCCCCAGCACACTGTGTGGCTGATGGGGTGCCCAATCCCCATCGGCTGCAGCCCCCAACAAACAACCAGTTGGCATGCTGGGAGCCCACCCCAGCATGCTCATGCCTCCCTCCCACACACACTGTATGGCCAATGGGGTGCCCAATCTCAGGCCAGCTCCAGTCTCTCCCCAAACAAACAATAGGGTGGCATGCTGGGAGCCCACCCAGCATACCAAAAGTGTCCATCTTTTTGTTGTTTTTAAAATTCCTGTGAAAGAAGAGTCCCTCGGTGAGTCCTTGCCCCTCAAGAACCCATGCCCACCCTCTGCGATTCACCTCCCCCACCTCCCCACTCCATACTTACTCCAGAGCCTGGCACGATGATCTTTGGTGGACAGGGAACATGTCTGCACTCTTCAAAGCTGACAATGAACTGAGGAAATGCGGTAAGCTGTATAAAGGCAAAATGGGGTTTTCCAACATAGGTAGATATCTCTTATTTTTTTGACTTTTGCCCAAATTTTCAACATGGGGTTCTTGGGACCCTTCTCATGAATTCAGTCACTATCATGGCATTATTCAGACCCAAAAGGTGATTTTGCTGTCACTGGTAGAAATCACCTTTCGGGACCGAGTAACAAATGACAGTATCAGTGTTCATGAGGTGGGATCTCAAAAAGCCTGTTTTGCAAATTTGGTGAAAAGTTCAAAAATGCTGTTCTGAACATCGTTGTGCAGTTTCCAGGCGCACTCGTATGTTCACGAATCTGTATATTTTCACCAGATTTCTAACATTTTAACACCTCCTTATGAACAGTGCAGCTGTCATTTTTTACATCCTGGCCGAAATGTGTTTTCAAACTTCCGGTGCAGAATAGCACAGTCGCTGTTGGAAATCAGTGTTTGCTACAGAGTAAGACAATCACAGTGACACTGTTAATGAGCAAGGTCCTAAAATGCCTATGTTAAAATTTGGTGAAAAAGTCCATAAAATGGCTGTGTTATGAGCTTGCATTCCACAGTTTCTACATACACTCATAAGTTCATGAATTTGTAATATTTTCATTCCAGATTTTCAACATTGGCATTTTCCACATCTCCTTATGACCAGTATAGCTGTCATTTTTAACATCCTGGCCAAAATGTGTTTTGCACTTCCAGCATAGAATAGTGTGGTTGCTGTGGGAAATCAGTGTTCAGTACAGAGTAAGAAAATCTCAGTGACACTGTTCATGAGCAGATGTCCTAAAATGCATATGCTGAAAATTCGGTGAAAAATTCCAAAAATGACTGTTTTATGAGCATGTTTCCACGCGCACTCGTAGCTTCATGAATTTGTAATATTTTCACTCCAGACTTTCAACATTTGCATTTTCTCACACCTCCTTATGAATAATACAGCTGTCATTTTCACATCCTGCGAAATATGTTTTCACACTTCCAACACAGAATAGTGCGGTCGCTGTGGGAAATCAGTGTTTAGTGCACAGTAAGAAAATCGTAGTGGCGGTGTTCATAAGCAGAGGTGACAAAATGCTATGTTGAAAATTTGGTGAAATAATTCCACTGAATGACTGTGTTATGAGCACCGTTGTACAGTTTCCATACAGGCTCACAACCATGAGCACGATACGGCTTTAGGGTTCCTAAGACCGATACGTAATAAGTATGAGGCTGACATGTTAATGAGATGCAAAAGAAGTCTAGAGAGGTACTCTGTTGGGACATGGATGCTGAAGGACATGGATACAACTGGGCCTGCATGAATTCCAAACACCACTGCAAGTGAACGTTTGGCATTGACAAATGCTTGTTCTTTTTGTTTGCTTATATAAAGGCTTAGTTGTTCTATGTTTTTAATATTTTGGGTAGTTTTTCAATACTGGCTATTTAATTACAGTGCTGCTTAGCTGACTAATCTAGTTTATAGAGCCTTACATACAGTAGTTACCTAATTGCTTTTCCTGATGAACGGGCACCACTGACTCAGTAAGTAGCTCAGGTGGCCAGTGGGTAGTCTATCTTTGTACACCTGGGCTAATATTTTGTATTGTATTTGACTGTTATAATTATATATTAGCACCTTGTTTAATCTTTCCCTGTTGCTCAGTATTAATCCATGCTGTACACAGCTATATTGCCCACTTTTCCTTCTCTAATCATATCTCTCTACCTTGCTCCCCACCCTCTAACACTTAGCTAGCTAGGACCATTTTCCTAATTCTGCCTCTCCTTCCTACCTCACTCCGCCTCCCATCCTACCCTATTCAGTTTCTGCTGTTCCATATCTTTCCTTCTCTTCCTCACCCCACTAAGCTCATCTTTATCTTTATCACCATCCCTTACTGTTTACCCTAACGTCCATCCCTCCACTTCCTTTCCTGCTTTACCATCCTCAATCTCCTGTCCCCAAAAGCTCCTCCCCACTTTACCATCTTCATGTCTCCATCCCCCACTTCACTCACCCTGGTGACTGGGACCCTCCATTCTCTGTTCTACTTGTATTCATTTAGCATCCCTTCTCTCCTTGCTGTTTAAGCCTAACTCCTCCCTAACTTTACCTCATTCTTTTCATGCCTGTCTCAAAGACACAGATCTTTACCCTATAAGCTGCTTAGTATTTTACTGCTACTGGCAGTGGGGACATAGAACCTAACCCAGATCCATCCTTCTCCCCATCTGACCTCCCTAAAGAAATGAAAGTACTTCATGTTAACATTAAAAGCTTCTCCCAAAGATTGATCTTCATCAGCATCTTATGATTGGCCTGAAGCCTAGTGTACTGATTATTACTGAATCATGACTTTTCTCTAAGGTCGTTGACACTGCACTCACCATCCTGGGGTACTTCCTCATTCAACAGGGCCAGTTAACTAGGGCTGGGGGTGGTCACCTATATCTCTTCTTCCTTCAAATATTCTCTCTGCCTCCCTATCTCTTCCCCTTCTGCCTATGAACTTCGTTAATAAAACTGCCTTTCCCCTGCTCCTTACCAATCTTTGTGGGTGGCATTTATTGCTGCCCAAGTCACTTTTCATCTTCTATATCTGACCTCATCTCAACTCTTGCAACCCACTCTGCATCAGGAGAACTTTTCATACTTGTGGCCTTTAACATAGACTGTCTTTCCAGTATTCAATCCAAATTCTGTAATAACATCTCATCCATGAATCTACCACAATTGATCTCTGAACCAACCTGTTTAAACCATAAATCAGGTAAACATACCCTGCTGGACTGGATTCTTGCATCTCACCCCACTGGGTAGTTACATCTGGAATTCTGCCAGATGCACTCAGTGATCACCACATGGTCTACAGTGTGTGTAAAATCCACTGCCCCAGAGCATCATCAGAAATCTTTCTCCTCCACTCCTTTTGATCCTTAGACTTGTCCTCCATCTGTGAGGAACGTGTTGAAACTGACTGATCTCCTATTTCTTCTGAGTCTTCTGTTGATTCAGCCCTGAACTACTTCAAAACCAAGTTCTTAAATGCTTGGGATTGACATGCCCGTATCAGAAAACTAGGGTCTGAGACTTCCATCCCCTTGGGTATCAACTGAACTGCTAGTCTGTCAGTGAGCTCATGACCTTGCTTGGAATACATATAAGACTTCAGGTGCCCATGGTGACTTGATTAAATACCATACCTCTGTAATGCCTGCACCAGGCCATCCATCTTGATAAGACTGAATACTTTTCATCCACCTTTCAGGAGAACTTTAGCAGTTCTGAAGGTAGTCCATACCCTATTCTCCCACTGGCTCAATCCCCCAAAAGTCCTGAAGGTTGGAGACATTGCTGTTTCATATGCTCCTCTGTGGCTACCACATTCTACTTTCTTCACTACCTGTGCTTCAACTCTTTTAGCTTCCCTACCCTTCCTGATTCTCAACAGCCAGCTCCCTTCACTCCATCGTCTTCCCCACACTGCTTCCCTTTTCTACCTGTCTCCCCACTGACACACTGAAAGCTCTCCAAGCCCTTAACCCCCATAAGGAAAAAGCCCAGATTGGCTTGACCCTATGCTGTAATGTAACTGGCACATGCCATTGCCATTCTACTTACCTCCTGCTTAATCACTCCTTCTAAATGGCCACTGCTCTGATGCCTAGAAATGTGCTACAGTTGTTCCCCTTCCTAAGGGTGGTGATTCCTTGAATCTGGTTAATTTCTGTCTGATATCTCTACTCTCAATCCTTGCCAAACTCCAAGAACAACTGGTACTAGCTCAGCTTTCTCCTTTTCTGGTTTCTCTTCCTTTTCAGACCGTTTCAGTCTAGTTTTCAGAAGAATCATTTCACCACAACCTCTCTTCTCTGGCTTATTGACTCCATTCTCCCTGGCATGGATCAGGGCTGCATCACCTTTGCCATCTTTGTCGACTTGGCCAAAGCCTTCAACACTGTAGCCCACAACCTTCTCCTCATCAAACTTACAGCAGTTGGTCTCTCTGAGACAGCTACTAGTTGGTTCCATTCCTATTTCATGGAAGAACCAAATCAGTCAGGATAGGAACTCCTCCCTCCCATCAACACCAGAGTCCCTCAAGGATCGATTTTTAGACCAATACTTTTCTCCATTTTCCTAAATGATTTACCTACTGTCTGCACCTTTGCTGACATCCACATGTACGTGGATGATACTGTTTTGTTTGCCTCTGGCACCTCCCCTTGATGTTGCTACCAGCCTCCATCTGGATTTCAATAATGTCCAATGCTGGTTTTGCTCTAATCAGATTATCAATCAATGACAAGAAGACAGTCTCTGACCTTTGGCACTAGGCAAAAGCTCATAAAGCTAACACCCACCCTTCCTTCCATACACTTGAGGGACCCTTATTAGAGGATGTATCCTCCTTTAAATACCTCAGGCTCTGGCTCAACAGGAATCTCAACTTTGCTGGGCATGTGGATGCTATACATAAAAGTTGCATCTCATACTAGGCACACTGCACAGGCACCACAGCTGCATCCCCTTCTGGCCCATCACAAAATCATCCAAAAGATGATCTTCCCAAGTTTTGGCTTTGAGACATAGTCTATGGTGTTGCCTCCAAGACTACCCTCACCAGATTGGACACACTTTTCAACTTCTTCTGTCATTTTGTTCTATATTGCCTGCCTTGTACTCACCACTGCAACCTCTATGGTGTTCAGTCTTTCTCCTCTCTTGGTGCCAGATGCTTTGGCCATAGTGCCTCATTAGTTGATAAAAGTTCTGGCTTGACTCTCTCCCACCTATCTCCACACACCCTTACAATGGTAGCCTGTGAGTTTGGCGACCTTGAATGGGCACCAACTGAAAGGGCAACTCAATCGTGGTGCCTTACACCACAGTGATGAGGGGCTACTGGATCTGGGGTGTGTGAATATAGTGACATCCTGTTGCTACATGTATATGCTCATGGGGAGTGAGCACGCTGTGCAAGGGTGGGATGGGAGGAGGTATTGTGAGTGGTGGTGCTGCGGTGAGCTGCTGAGCTGCTCCTGTTGTGTGGTAGGTGGGTTCAGGGCTGGGGCATGTAGTGCTGGGTTCAGGTCCATGGCTGGGGTCTTGCTGCGCCTGACCTGAATTATTTTTGGGGGTTTTCACCACCCCAACATGCACCCTCCCAGGAGTTGAGAATCTTTATGAGTGGGGCATGTGGAGTGCAGCCCCACATTTACATGTAGAGTTAAGTCCCCAGCACCCTTTTGCTGTGCACGGGGACTGCATGGCCAAAATATTTTTTCAGCGATGTTATGACATCACCCTAATGGTGATCACCCTTCGCCATCGCCATTATCACATAAACCCTTAGAACCTTGTCTACTTTAACTATGCTCTCTGCAACTCCTCCTTCAAGACCCTTGCCCTCCCACCCATTCTACTGTTTCAGGATGCTCTGCTTTCTCTTACCACTTTCCAAATATTTGGAACTCCCTCCCTTACATATCCACTGTATCGAACCTCTCTTTAATGATTTTTTCTTTTAGTCTGTTCTTTTTTACTTTCTGTTACTTTAATTTTATTCTGCTCTTGTTTATTCTAAACCAATAAGGAAACTCCTGTACATTATTGTCCATACTGCTAGCCTGTTGCTAGCCTGTTCCCAAAAATATGCTTGGCATAGCTGTATTGTCTCAGTTGCATAACATTCACTATTTTGCATGTTTTGTTTATTACTTCTGTAGCTTCTGTCTCAAGTTGTATCTCATAATTATCCTATTTTTATATTTATGTATATGGATATTGTTGCAATGCCTTCCTTTTTCCCTTCCCTAGGACTCATCTGGAAATGAGCTATTGTAGCTCAGTATGCCTTTCATGTGAAACTTTTCAAGTAAATAAATGAATATACTAGGAGATGGCAAAGTATGTTCCTTATAAAAGTTATTAGCCAGAAGAAAACCCTCAATTAGGAAATTTTATACACAGTGAGTAGCCATATGAAAATCTTCAAGAATACAGACTGAAGAAATAATATAATCCAATCCCATGGAATGTACAGTGAATCAATCCTTTCAAAAATCACCGGTGAGACTCCCCAGATGATTCTGACTACATGGGATCCTGGTTCATCCAGAAGTGGGAGTGACTCTGAGCACCATAAAGGTTGCAAGTATAATCACCTTTACCAGGTGAGTAAATGCTGTTATCCCGAAACCTTTCTAGTGCAAGAGATTTGTCACAAATGGGACTTTCTAGTTGGCCTGGTGGTGCTGAGGGTTGAGGCACTAGACACCACAACTCTCGCACAACACCGCAACCCGGGTCCGAGAATGGACTAGAGCGCCAGGGGCTGGCAGGGAGAGGTTGGATTGAGCGTCCTGAGACTGCTCTCTCCTCTGGGGTGGGCTAGTGGATCGTGTCATGCTTGAGCTGCTCTGGTAATGACTGGGAGCAACAAGATGCAATGCAAGACTGGGAGGTGTTCAGCAAGACACCTG
This sequence comes from Neoceratodus forsteri, assembly GCA_016271365.2. NCBI lineage: Eukaryota > Metazoa > Chordata > Ceratodontiformes > Ceratodontidae > Neoceratodus > Neoceratodus forsteri. The sequence goes on along the minus strand of CM057453.1, from coordinate 1,234,935,761 downwards.
CATATGAGCTATGCATCATTGCATTCCAGCTCCTGGGCGAAAAACCCAGGTGGAAAAGGGCTGGCCATGACTGTGCAGCTTGATGGCTGCACTCCTGCCAACCTGGAGGCCTGTTGGAGTCTGATCCTCGCATATAGAGAGTGAGCCTGCTGTCCTCTGTCAGTGGGGGCTGGTGGCTGGATGCCCCACTGGAAGCACTGCAGTAGGCACAAAATCAAAAACAAAAAAAATGGGACTTTCATAGCAGTGCCAGGAAAAAATCCTGGGTTGGAAGATGAATAGGAAGAGGAAGACCTCGCTGAGTGCCCCTCACTGGCGCTGAGGACAGGCGCCGCCAGCGGGCGGGCACCTCCAGCAGGCGCCCGAGCTCCATAGAGCTGGAGAGACCATGCAACCAAGAGGAAGACCCTGGTTGAGCTCCCTCACTGGCGCCGAGAACAGACGCCAGCGGGCGGGCGGCACCTCCAGCCAGCCGAGCTCCATAGAGCCGGAGACCCTGCAACCAAGAGGAAGACCTCGCTGAGCGCCTCACTGAGCGCCGAGGACAGACGCCGCTAGCGGGCGGGTGGCACCTCCAGCCGGGCGCCGAGCTCCATAGAGCCAGAGAGACCCTGCAACCAAGAGAAGACCTTCACTGAGCGCCCTCACTGAGCGCCGAGGACAGATGCCACCAGCGGGTGGGCGGCACCTCCAGCCGGGCGCCAGCTCCCATAGAGCCGGAGAGACCTGCAACCAAGGTATGGCAGCCACAACCAATCGGAAAGCGAGCGCCTTCTGAGGCTTTGTTCCGATTGGTCCTCGTTGTCCCTGGCTTCCTACTGCTAAAAGACTTATTTTGCTTTTGTTCGAAATGTTGTTGGGGTATTGATTGTGTAGAATTCATCAAAAAGAGCTGAGCACTGTAATTGTGGGGTGGGGAAAACTGTGATAGGTGTGAAGTGGGACGAAGTGATTACAGCCTTCCTGTGCCCAGATTGCTGGTAGCCAGACGTTTTGGTGCCTTAGCCCCTCCCTGGCCTTTCACCTGCTAATTTCACTGGCCCCCTGCTGCTCTGCCTTTGTCAGAGCTGAAAAAGATTTCAATTCAGCTGTGCTCTGTTGTCTCCCCAGAGGAAGACCCTCGCTGAGCGCCCTCACTGGCGCCGAGGACAGGCGCCGCCAGCGGGCAGGCGGCACCTCCAGCCGCGCCGAGCTCCATAGAGCCGGAGAGACCTGCAACCAATGCACGGTAGCCAGCAACCAATCGGAAAGCTTAGCGCCTTCTGAGGCTTTGTTCCGATTGGTCCCGTTGTTCCTGGCTTCCTACTGCTAAAAGACTTATTTTGCTTTTTGTTCGAAATGTTGTTGGGGTATTGATTGTGTAGAATTCATCAAAAAGAGCTGAGCACTGTAATTGTGGGGTGGGGAAACTGTGATAGGTGTGAAGTGGGACGAAGTGATTACAGCCTTCCTGTGCCCAGATTGCTGGTAGCCAGACGCCTCGCGCTTTAGCCCTCCCTGGCCTTTCACCTGCTAATTTCACTGGTTCTCTGCTGCTCTGCCTTTGTCAGAGCCGAAAAAGATTTAAATTCAGCTGTGCTCTGTTGTCTCCCCAGAGAAAGACCTCGTGAGCGCCCTCACTGGCGCCGAGGACAGGCGCCACCAGTGGGCGGGCGGCACCTCCAGCCGGCGCCGAGCTCCATAGAGCCGGAGAGACCCTGCACCAAGGTACGGCAAAGCCGCAACTTTTATGCCCACCCGCCTCTTGCCCTCTTGTGGTCTTTCTTAGCAGTCACTTCCCGCAAAAATCTAAGCCACGCCTGCTACAAATTGTCGACCTATAGCATGACACACATCCATTGTTGATCGCAGATAGTGGATCTGTAGTGCTGACATTTAGTCAGTGCGCACATAGCAACACTGCCAAAGGAACAATCAGTTACTGCATGTAATTTGCAAGATAGATTATCTGGTCACCTCTTCATGGGAACCTTCCCTTGTGCCTTGTTGTATTACTTATAATACTGGAATCCAATATAAGAAGCAGACATCCAAATAACACAATACATATTGATACGGTATCGTTCTCCTCCTGCTGCAGTCATATAGCAGGAGACTGGATTTGTTACTATGACATCCCACTAATACGATCTGCACACTTAACAGCTACTAAGGAGGGACACTTTCAGCTATACATCTGTTTGGTGACTATTATCAACTGCATTCAGATATACAGTCCACACTTATTCCAGTCAAAGTATTAATCTTTTCTATTATAAGAGGCCGAAAGACTGAGGCTGGATGGCATTTAAGATCCCAACATAATAAAAAAAAAACTCAATAAAAAATGCATCTAGTAGATTCTATACCCTATTCCTGGCGGCAACCATGAAAATACTACTGTTTGTACTAATTTGTTCTGGGAACGTGGAACTTAACCCTGGGCCACCTATGAATATCTCTGCACCTTCAGAATTAGTAAAGATTAAAGGCTAAGCCTTCTACATATTAATGTATGTAGCCTACTAAAAAATCACTTTGCTTCAAGCCTGGGTTAGCCATACACTACCTGACATTTTGGTGGTATCTGAATCATGGCTTAGGCCCGATACAGCTGACAGAGACATTAACTTACTTGACTATCAAACATTCAGAGCTGATAGGCATTCAAGAGGAGGTGGGGTAGTAATCTCATGTAAAGGCCAACCTACCTACAACTTGTCTTGACTCGTCCTCCATGAAAAAAGAATTTGAGTGCCTATCCCTCAGAATAGATCTCTCCAACACTATCTCGCTACAATTGATCGGCTGCTACAGGCCTCCTCAGCTGGCCTGAAAATTCTATCCCATTTGGGGATCTGATCTCAGCAGGAAATGAAGAAACCATAATCATAGGTGACCTTAATCTAAACTGGCTTTCTAAGACAGCAGCACCACTATCATCATTCTGTGATATGCATGGGCTTACACAACTTATAAATGAACCTACTGGAATAAACAAAAGAACCCTAAAACAATACACTACTGGATCGTATTACTAGTGAGTAAATCTCACCTCTTCTCACATATTGAGTACTGTTCAATGACATCAGTGATCATTGTACTATTGCAGCAGTTAGAACTGCATGTAAGCCTTTGCCCCCGACAAAATTCATGCTGAGGAGATCGAAAAGAAATTCAACATCAATGCATACCTGGATGATATCAAACACTCCATAAGATGGCAAGAGTTCTATTTAGCGACCACTACGGAGATTGCACATGGTATTTTAAATGATATTATTACAAGTGCTCTAAACACCCATGCACCAGTTGCTAAACTCGTATCAAAAATAAATATTGTCGTTGGTTCAATTCAGATCTTAAATCCAACCTGCTCAACAGGGACAAACTTTGGAAGAAGGCTCAAAACCAAGTTAGACACTGACTGGGAGCAGTTCAGAAAAGCTAGGAATCTCTGCACCAAGAAAGTGCGAGACAAAGGCTGCATACTATATGGCTGAACTAGATTCATCATACCATAACCCTGCCAAATTTTGGAATACCATAAAAGATATAACTGGCAATGTCACAAGCAACCTACTCCCAAAAGGTACATAGTGGAAATAGAACCATCGTTGACAGAATAGAAGTACTGGAAGCTTTTAATAATCACTTTACTACTGCTGGGCTAGCATTTGACTCCTCACCTGCCAACCTCCTGACATTGCAACTAGGGATTAAGAACTCTGATGTAAAAGTGACTGATTCCACTTTCTCCTTCACACCAACCACACTGAAACAAGTTGAAGAACTAATATTACAGTTGGATACAAAAAAAGTGCAGGTGCTGACTCCTTGACCCCTACTTCAAAAAATTGCCTTACATGTTATAGCAGTACCGGTGACACATCTGTTCAATCTCTCATTACAGACAGGAGGCATCCCGTCAATCTGGAAAACCGCCAAGTTATTCCACTATTGAAACTGGGATCCCACAGACCTCAATAACTACAGACCAATCTCCATTCTCCCAGTACTATCCAAACTACTCAAAAAATTGTGAGCACTCAGTTAAGGGAGTACCTAGAAGCTAACAATCTTCTAAATCCAGCACATTCTGGTTTCAGAACAAATCACAGTACCATCACAGTTTTGCAAAAGTCACCAATGACTGGCAACTTGAATTGGATAAAAAATTGTGTTAGTGCTGTTTTCTTAGACCTAAGTAAGGCCTTTGACACGTGTTGACCACGACCTGCTCCTCTCATCACTGAGGTCAGTTGGGCTTGACACCAATTCCATTAGATGGTTTCATGATTATCTTTCAGGAAGAACTCAGCAGGTGAAGGCCAAGGTGATATATCATCACTCAGACCACTTCAAAGAAGAGTACCACAAGGATCGATCCTTGGCCCTATCCTATTTGCAATATATATCAACAACATCGACTTAAAACTATCCAAAGCCACTATACACCTGTTTGCTGATGATACAGTACTGTATGTCAGTCACTCTTCACCTATTACAGCCTGCAAAGATCTACAAACAGAATTCGACCTGCTGCAATATCAACTGCTGGAAAGAAACTATTATTGAATGCAAAGAAAACCAATGTTTTTCTCCTCAGGTGCAGTCAGATACAGTATCCCTCTTAACCTTCCGAAATTAACCACTGCCCTTGGTGAAAACCTAGACTATGTCACAAAATTCAAATACCTGGGGTATGGTTAGATAATAGGTTAGACTACCTAGAACATTTGGAAGAACTGTTAAAAACTCAGACAAAGACTTGGACTGTACTACAGAATAAGGCACTTCCTTACAAGTGATTCAAAAAGAAGATGGTCCAGGCCACTTTCCTCTCAGTACTAGATTATGCTGACTTCTTATACAGTCGCTGCCCTACTGTATGTCTGAACAAGATAGATACACTATATTACAGAGCCTTGAGGTTCCTCACAGACCTACCCTATAGCACTCACCACTGTCTGCTCTACTCTGCAGTGGGATGGACGCCGCTTCAAGCCAGAAGAGATAGAAATGCAGTATTATGGACCTACAGAGCAATATCGCAGCAGCTTCCAAAATATATCTCTGACTGTTTTTACAAGCCACATCAAATAGTTATGCATTAAGAAGCATGAACCTTATTACCCTCAAGGTGCCTAAATTCCACTCTCGACATGGTAGATATGCAATTAGCCATGTGTTATCCACTTTATGGAACACAATGCAGAAGACATTGAAATTGAAAAAGCTTATATCTATTTCAGCCTTCAAATACCTATACAATAGGATTTTCAAAGAAAATGTAGCTGCTTCCATCAACACTAGTTTAACCCTCCATATGTAGATACACAATACAAGCTTACCAGCACCTACTGTGAAACTACCCTATAACTTACTATCCAGTGCCTTTTCAGATCCAGTGCCTAACCCTCCTCTTCCTCCTATACCTACTCTGGATCCTCTTATTGCATTAACTATTAGGATCCCCCCACCCAGTTCACTACCCCTTACCATTACTATAGGGTACCAATCCTGCCACTCCATCAGCCACAAAACACTCACTTGTCCCCAGTACCCATCCCAGCGAGCTGGCTACCTTATGAACCTTATGAATCGTGTATATATGTAATATATCCTTGTTATACATGTCAAATTAATGTGTCCAATATCTGATTTATTGTTTTATTCCTGTCTCTACAATTTGGTGTATAATTTGATTGTTATATTAATTATTGTGATCAGTTGTACTATTCACATTTTTGTATTCTTCTATTTGTAAATGTCCTGAATGCTATATTTCATGTAAATTGAACCTTGACCTTACCAGGTACATCTTGCAAATGAGCCATGCTCAACGATGTTCGCCTGGATAAATAAAGATTTGATTGATTGATTGATTGATTGAATAGTATGTAATCAGGAAACCACAGCTGCCTGAAGCACTGCTGGATGACTGCAGCACTATCTATATTTGCTACTTTCACATTGAAATGTTAGGCCAAGATATGCTGAAATAGCCTAGTTGAATTGTACCATAATGCCCATGGAAATCCTAGATTGCCCTGTGGTATGCTGCCACCATGACTACCCATGGCAAGATAGCTACTGGTCCTTTAGAAGCCACCTGACCTGTTTTCTGTCTTGAAAAGAAAATGAACAGTCTATCCACTTATGGAAACTTAAGGACATGAGCCAATATTCCTATATGCTAGACATCATGTTAAGCTGATGAGGAGCCACACTGGGCCACCCATATCCATGGACATGGCAGCAGGGCTTCACTGACTCCTTTTGGAGTATTTGACTTCCAAAACTAAGGCAACATCTTCAGACTAAAAGGAAGGAGGTTATTGACTTTCCTATGAAGAAACACAATTAGATGACTTCCCAAAGTGCAGGCATGGAACATCAGGACTGATGGACCTTTTGAAAGGAAACTATATGTCACCAATAAATTAGTGTGTTACTTCTCTAGTTTTGTCTGTCCTAGAATGCCAACTTCTAAAGTGGATCCTGGAAATAGTTGGACTTTCAACAAAAGGGATGACTTCGAGATTTCAACTCTTGAAGTTTCAGACTTCCACTGAAAAATAAGTAAACTGAACTCTGCATGGCAGGCCATTAAATTTCCTGATTCATGTGGAATGGTAAGAACACCTGTGGAGTGAAGAATGGAACTGTTCTGCAGGACATGCTGTCTTCATGGAAAGAAGGAACAGATCTCTGCATGATGCCATCTGAAACTCGCTCACCCTTCTGGCTAATTACATAATCATTAGAGGAAGAAAATGTTCTGAGGATCATCCTCTACAGGGAACCAGATAGTAAGGAAGTTCATCTGAAAGCAGATTAAGTTGCCAAAGAGGGTATGTCAGCCTATTGTCTATACCATCAATGGGAAAGTTAAGAACTGAGGTGAATGTCCCCACCAAAGGAACATGCTGTTGCTGTATACCACCTCAGAAGAGCTAGTGATGTCTATGAGAAAACTTTTTGTCAAATGTTTGCTGGGATGCAAAAGCTGGTTGACCACTGAGGAGATCTGGTAAAGGAGATGTCCATAGGTGTTGACTAACATTGCTCTGAGTAGTGAATACAATGATCCCCATGCCCAGTCTGGGCTATTATCACCACAGGAACTTTTGTGGATCTGATCTTGAGAAGTACCTTTGGAATTATGGGATGCTGAATGATAAAGGTCCTGATGAAACCTATGCTGCCGCCTAATGTGTCAATATCTTCTTCCAAATCTCAAGGAAGCATAGTGGAAATAGAGGAAGTTGAGGTTGTGGCGAGATGCCACCAAATCAACTTGAGAATCACGTTATCTGTTGTCAAAGGACTGAAGCACCTGGGATACACATGTCACTCTGCCTAATCAAGAGGCACTCAGCTGAGCCATTCCACTTAAGAGCCCAGCTTACTGGCCAGGTAATGGGCTGAGGCCTTCCGCTGGTGTGGTTCTGCCTGACTCAATGCTTGGGAAACCTCCTGAGCACTGCTCAAGCAGAACAGGTGCAACGCACAGTCTCATCCCCAGCATTTTGTATGGGTAGACAGATTCCTTATGGGGACCAGCCACGTTGGTTGACATAATGACCTGCATGGCTCCCTCAGCCTAAGAGATTTGCATCTGCAGTAAACATCTCCATAGGGTCATTGACTGTGCAATGAAATTGGTGAGATTGTGTCTGTGTGGCCACCACATTAAACTGTTCAGAGTGTCCAAGTCCAGACTGTGGCTGCATTCAAAGTTCTGGGTCAATGGCTCTCATGCACAGAGCATGTATCCTTGGAGCGGATGCCTGCATAGCTGCACCCTGATACCAGTGGCATCACAGCCACTGTGAGCCCTTGATGCTGTAAATAGGTGTATGCTAGTCAATTAGGCTGTCTGTAGCCCCCAATGAACCGGGTCTTAATGTGGGTTTTCTTCCATTGGGACCACTGGGCCTAGGTGCAAATTGATAATTGTGCTATGTACTCAGTATCCAGATTGGAGGCCTTTATTTGTCACAGTCTGTTTGGATTCACTGTCTGCCCACCATCGCTGGAGCCCTAGGGCTGTCTTGGCTCTATTGAGAGGAGTAATGCTTTGATATCCAACACCAGGATGTCTTAAGTGGTGACTACTATGTACCGTGGGACTGAATGGTCCAGGCAGCATTGGCAGCCCTTGAAGATGAGTCAGAAATGGTGTCTACAATGGATTCTAACTATTGAATTGGGATCCTTTCAGTGTACCAAACAGTGTCCTCTATTGACAGTGCCCTCCCAGTGACCTCATGTAGCTTCTTCAGCTGTTCTGCCATCTGTTTGTCCCTGGGGTCTGAGTACCACTGAGTTCTCCATGGGAATAATGGTTCCATTGATGAGCTGAAAACTGGAGGCCCTTCTGGGGATAGGTTTTCCAATGGCCTGCTTCTCTTGTATCCCAGTCAGCTCCATTGGCTTGTGTTCTTTGTATGGAAAAATATGTGTGCTGATGGGTAGGTAAGTGATGGCTTCTCTAGTTGGCCCTCAGGTTTTTAAGCTCCTCTCATATCATCTTTACCCATTCGGCCACGTTATACTCCAGGCACTGTCTCCTGGAGAGGTCCATGGTGCGTGTCTGAGCCACCATGACCTGCATTGCTGCTTTGGTGGATGTGGGAACTGTGGTTCCCCTGGTCGCTTCCCATAGGAGTTGGCTGTAAGCTTTGGTGGCTGGGGTTTTAGCTTTTCTCCAGAGCTGCCAACGGAAGGAAAACCTGTGTGGCATTTGGCCCCACTGCAGAAAACACCTAGCCTACACTGGGATTATGCCAAGGTACCCAGTATTTAAGGCAGCTGCATAACGCCTCAGCTAAAGGGACCTTTCCACATTCCATATGGCTGCTGAGCAGTGCCTCTATGGAGGTACCCTCCCAAGATGGCTGCTCAACAATATTAGTCCTATACCAAAATGGTGGCTATTGCCTGGGTGAGACAGCTGCTGGTCTTGTGCGACCACCTGAGTCTCTCAAGAGATGAAGTCTCTGTTGGCACTGTAGCAGCCTGGCCACTACTCCAGTGAGAGCTGACTGGCACCCAAATGAACTGTGGACTCTAAGCACAGGAATGGGTGATTTACAGCCAGTGAAGCCTCAGCCTGTCAGCAGGGAAAATGGGGTGCCTTGCCTGGGTCTGGTGTCCCTCAAGACCCAGCACTGTACAAGGGAAACAGACATAGGAAGGTGAGTGAATTACTCATTTGTATTTGAGTAATTTACTGTTGCAACCACAAGCTCTGCCATGAAGGTAAATTTGGAGGGGGACACTGTGTCTACTACCAACTGGGAGCTATATGCCCCAGGACATAATGATTTTATGTGTAGTAGTGGCTGTCACCTGAGTATGTGAATTGGGCAGTGTAGGAGGGTTCAGTTCTGCAGGTATCTCCTTTGTGGGGATGCTACAGGACAGTCATGACCATATGAAACAACTGCCAGCACAGATGCTGCAGGAGGGTCTGGCTGGCATATGACCTTGCCCTAGGAAATGCCTTCATCTGTGAGATGGGCCAAAGTTTTTTTTTCCTATTCTTTATGTATTTAAATGATTTGTTCACCCAGTATGCCAGTGGTGGGTAAATAGCAGGGTAGGCTGTATAACCTGTACAGGCATAGGAAGCCAGAGCACCATTCTAGGTGTGACCTGTGAGTACAAGGATGTTAAGTGATTTGCTCGGGTCACATAATACAAATGGGGGTGGTGGGATTCAAACCAGGTCTCAGGCTTGCCGATCACTGCCTGTAACTCCAATACTATATAGCCTCCTTTGTGGATCATGAACATGTCCTCATAGACTCAACAGCTGAGAAAGCTGAGGTATGGTAAATAACAAGCAACAGAGGATGTGGAGGAAATAGAGGAGTAGGCAGCAAAGTGGCTGCTTTAAGAATGGCTGGGAACCTGCCAATATGGCAGCTGGGGTGAGATACCCACTCAAGATGGCCAATATTTCCACAAGACTGCAGCCACGGAACTGCAGGAGCAACATGGCAATTGTCTTGCATGACTGAGTGCCTTGCAAGATTCAGCTTGCTGCCTGTTGCCACTGCCCATTCTGTCCATTTGGAGTGGAAAATGAGGGCACCAATGGGAGTGGTGGCATGCACTGTGCTGGCCTTATGGATAAGAGCACGGAGTCCCCTCAGTGCCATTTGGGTTACAGGAAGGAACCAGGGACTCTTCTCATGGGAATTTAGTCCCTAAACATCTTGGTCATGAGATCTCGGCACTATGAGAAGCATGAGATCCCAGCCATGGAGGAATATGGGGAGGCAAGTTGTATCAGGGAAAATATCCTCAACATGGCATGGGCACCTCCTGGTCATAGAAAGCAGGAACAAACATTTCTGTTTATGCACCTGAACACCTAGCACACCAAATACCTGTGAAGATGTGGAGGGGCCACTGGTTCGTGGGTCCCATCTGCCCTGTGGATCACTGCAGTATAAGGGGATCAGACAAATTCAACCGTGCTCCACCAGCTGAAGGCACTGTAATCCTAATTGCTCTCTCTACCAAGCTAACTCTCCATTGGGTATGTGTGGTTAATAATTGTTTACTGTTGCCTGGCAATTCTGAAAGCTGCCAGAGAGCCTGCAGTTACAGGTGTAACGTGCTCATTGTGGCTGCTGCATGAAGTAGAAGTCTGCACGAGAGTAAAAATCCAAGGGTCTCTCAGCTGACCCCTGATACTGCTTTGCTAGGAGCCTATGAAGCAAATGTGGAATGGGGAGGGGTGCAGCCCTTGAATGTACACTGCTCATTCACAGCTCTCTCTGTACTCCTCCGGCTGTTTCTACTGGAGTGCTTCCTGTCATACTACCTGTTGCCCAGTGCCTGTCACAGTCATAGTGCATGGGCTTGTTGTGAGTGCTGCCTGCCATGGAGTGGATGCTGCATGGTGGTCCAGACCTCAGGAGCTAGCCGGTGGGGATGCTGCATGAAGGTCCTGACCAGGACAGGGGTTTCTAAACTTGGATGCTGCAGAAGGGTCCAGTTTGACTTGTGCCCTATATCTGTGCACTGGGAGCTTTTTAAGTACTGGGAATAGTGCAAGCATGCAGACAAGTTAGGAGAAGATTATAAGGTTAACACACATTCATTTGTCGACGTGTGCTATAAGAGAATAGAAAACTGAAAACAATTTTATTGGAATAATTACTCAAGAGTAGGATAGTGATTACAGATCATGACCAACCTCCAGGGATGCACAAAGTAAACTGTTCAATGTTTACATGGCTGGGGACTTGACTTCTGGCAGTCCAAAATTTACGATCATGCATCGACCAATAGGCTGGATGGAGGATTACCATTTGTGATGAATCTCTGAGCACTAGAAAGGTTGCATGGGATAATAAAGGTTTTATCAAATAAGAAATTACAAGTTGGAATACAGCCTACTGTATTAAAAATAAATGTGCCACAACTCTAATAAAATTAAATTAAATAAAACATAGTTAACTTTATGATCCAGTGAATGTGTTAGTAAGTAAATTATACAAACATATGAACATACGAAACTGCCACCACAAAAGGCCAATTGGTCTATCGAGTCTGCTCAGTTTTGCAGCTAGCAACCCTATTCTGCAGCTGCCATTCCCTCTTCACCCTCCCTCACTTGACCCTCCCTCTTGCCCTGTCCCAGCCTCTCTTGAAGCAGTCCACCATTCTACAAACTACCACTTCCCTGAAAGCATGTTTCACTCTGCCACCACTTTCTCCATAAAAGTGTCTTCTCATTTCCATCCTGCGCCTTCCACCCTTCAGTCTCATATCATGGCTTCGAGTGTCCCTCCTCACTCTTACTTTGAATAGCCCTTTGGTACCAGTCTTGTTTATTCCTCTCATGTACTTGAAGGTCTTGATCATATCCCCTGTTCCTCTTCTCCAACAGTGAGTACTATACGTGTTCAGCTCCCTCAGCCTGCGTTCATGGTAAGTCCCCAGACCCTGGATCATCTTTGTTGTTCTCTGCACCCCACAAGTAATTTAATGTCCTTCCTCAGGTATGGGCACCAGTACTGCGCAGTACTCCAGGTGAGATCTAACCAGCAATCTACATAATGGCAGAATCATCCTCCTTGAGGTTATACCACCCAGATACAACCCAGCATTTTGTTGGCCCTTGCTGCTGCCCTTCTACACTGTGCCAAGTTGTTCATTGATCCCATAATGAGCACGCCCAGATCCTTCTCTTCCTCAGTCTCGCCAACTGCACTCCAACCAGTTTATCTATTCTCCTTGGATTCTTGCCCCAAAATGCAATACCTTGCATTTCATGGCATTGAACCCCAGCTGCCAGGTATCTGACCAGGTCTCCAGCTTTGTCAGATCCTCCTGCATCTCCTGCCACCCCTAGGTCATCCACAACCTCTCCAATCTTGGTGTCGTCAGCAAATAGACTGCTCTTACTCTTGATGCTCACAGAAATGTCTGCAATAAATATCCCAAATAACACTGGCCCCAACATCTATCTCTGTGGTATCTTGCTCATCACTGTTCTTGGGGATGAGAGTTCACCTCCCACCACCACTCTCTGCTGCCTTCCTGCAGCCATTTTGCCACCAACCCACCTTTTGCACCCACCTCAGTGCCTTCTAGCTTTCTTCAAGTCTCCCATATGGCACCGCATCAGCTTCCTTACTGATCTCCAGTTACAGGGCATCCACCACATGACCCTTTTCCAGTTGCCCAGTCACCCAATCATAGTATTCTACCAGGTTGGTCTGGCAGGATCTGCCCATGACAAAGCCATGCTGTCTACTGTCCTGTAGCCCTTTGGACTCCTTCAGGATTGTCTCCATTAGTTTTCCCATGATAGACGTGAGGCTCACTGGTCTGTAGTTCCCTGGTTTATCCTTGGGGCTGCTCTTGTGGAAGGAAACCACGTGAGCCATCCTCCAATCCTGAGGCATGTATCCCAAGTCCAGCGATGCATTAAAAGGCCTGTCAAGGACCCCACCAAGACCTCTGCTAGCTCCTTCTGTACCATTGGGTGAACCCCATCTGGCCCTGGCATCTTGTCCACCCTCAGGGCCCTTAATGGCTCCAGAACTCTACCTTCTGTGATTTCCCCATCTACCACCCCTCCCTCTGTTCTATCCTGCCTCACTTAGAGTATCCCCTTCTCCTTAGTAAATATTGAGCAGAAGTATCGTTAGTGCTTCTTCCTTTTCACCCCACTTTTCCACCCATCCCCTCCTCTTAATCCTTTCAATCTGGTCCTTACAACTAATTTTCTCCTGATGTACCTGGAGAAGTCATCTCCTCTCTTTAATGCCCTGTGCCAACCTGAGTTCCCTAGATGCCTTGGCTGCCCTTACTGCCCTGGTCATCTCTTGTGCTTCTTTTCGTGTACTCTTCCTATCCTCACCCTCCTAGTTTTTGTATCTCCTACATTGTCTCCCTCTGGAAAACATGTATTTCCTTCCCTGGCAGATACATTTTCATACCCAGCCTAACTTCTCACTGTCAACTAATGAAGTTACTGCTCATTTCAAGGATCCATGAGAAGGGCACAATCAATGTTTGTCATGTACTGTGTAATATTTGATGGCAATGTTTCAAGTTACAGTAAAATCAGTTTATTATAAATAGTCAATAAAACACCAGGAAGATTCCACTCAGAATACAAACATCATTCACCTTTAACCAATGCACACAGTTCATACAATAACTATAATAAAAGCCAGACCACAACTATTTACATTCTAGCTGGAATAAATAGCATTTCACTGATTTTTAATCTTCTGTACAAAGTTTGCAGTGAGTCTTCCCTCAGGTAATAACAAGAAGGAGGTGGCTCAAAAACACCAGTGGAGGAGCCAAGTCAGAAGCAGTTTGCAAATACAAGAAGGAACTCAGCTTTACTCAAGACACACAAGTCTAACATTAGGACATGATAACATTTTATTTGTTCTATTTGTTTTATCAATAAAATATTATGTCCTAATTTTGGACTTCTGTGTCTTAAATAGTAAGCCAAGTTTTCATCTTTGTAGTCCATCATGTAATGAATTCCAGAGGATTATGGCTGTCAATGAAAAAGCCAGATCACCAGCAGACTTTAAATGAGACAGTAGCATCTTTAACAAACCCAACCCTGGACTTTAATTCCTGGATGGTATGTGAAGAGTGAAAAGGTCATCAAGGTACAGGGGCCTAGTCTGTTATGGACTTTATGTTACTAAAATCACCCAGAAATCAATATGCCACCTGACAGCCAGCCAGCCCAGAGTCAGAAGCAAGGCGGTGATATAATTTGAGTTCACAGCAGAGGTTAGAAACCTCACTGCGTGTTCTGAACTAGTTGCAAGAGGCACAGCTGACACCTGCATAAGCCCTTGTAACATGTATAACAGTAGTCGGGATGAGAAAAAATGAGGGCATTAGACAGACTAGATCGACAGAATCAAGCAGAGGCAGCAACCTGGCAACATTTTTCAAATGGTAAAAACAGGTCTTGACTACAGAAGACAACTGAGAAACAAATGTTAGATGACTGTCAAACACAGAAACATAGAATTTGATGGCAGATAAGGACCACCTGGACCGCTAGTCTGCCCATTTCCCTGCCTATCTCATATACCTAGATCCTAATTGATATGTAGCTTATCCTCTCTTTCTTATTTCTAGGGTTCCCTTATGCCTATCCCATGCTTTGCCCCTACAATCTCTGTAGGCAAGCCGTTCAAGCATCCACCACCCTTTCCATGAAAAATACTTCTACAGATTATCTCTGAGTCTACTGCCTCTATTCTCATATCATGGCCCCTTGTTTTTCAACGTCTTCTTTTCTAAAAGATGCTATCCTCTTGTACCCCATTTATACCCTTGAGGTATTTGATAGTCTCTATCATACTCCCTCTCCCTCTTCCCTTCTAGAGAATACATATTGAGATCCTTCAGTCTATCCTCATATGACTTCTGGTACAGTCCCTGAACCATTTTTTTTTGTCCTTCTCTGAACTGCTTCCACTCTGTCTGTGTCCTTCAGGAGATGAGGCCTTCTGTACTGGACACAAGATGAGGTCTTGCCATTGTTCTGTACAGTGGCATCACCACCTCTTCCTTCTGCTGTAGATACCTCTTAGAGCTGGGAGAACTCAGAGAAGTTCTGCTCCTTATTAAATAAGAACTAGAACACAATGAAGTTCTGATTTGTTCTGATTAGTTCTGATTTACTGACAAATATTTGAAAAAATGTGAAAAATGCATAAAAGTGGTCAAAGTCAGTCACATTTGGCACAGATGCCCAAAGGAAATAATTTAATGGATTATTTGTACAACAATTAATATTAAACTGCTAAATACAAAGCAATCACTCACTACTAGCCCCTTCATGGCTGGCCTATAATGGTGAGGTGGCATATCCTGCTCAGTCTGTGACATGTGCTGGGAGAGACAGAGACAGATGGAAAGAGAAAGACAGACAGATGCAAATACCTATATCATAGCACCACCAAGCACTGCATGCACTGCCAGGCAGCTAAGATCATTTTTTTAACAATGGTGCTGTGTGGGTATTATTTTGATGGATGTTCCAGTCAAAAGCCAAACAGGCCAAATAAATTGATATGAATGTTCAAATGAGCAGCAATAATAGAGCCCATCCACCCTACCAATGTGAATGATGCAACTGCTTTGCATGCCCTGGTGTACTATGGTATATGGTACACTACCTGGTCCAAGAGGTGGTAATGTTTTCTAGTACTACAACTACTTCTACTGAATCTGATCAACATGCTGAATCTGTTAAGAAGAAAAACAAAGACATAGTGACCACCACCACCCAGGCAGGCAGCAAGTCACACATAATATTGGTCAAGTGCAGTGCAGTCATAAATACGTTTGCCACTGCCACTTTAAGACCTGATGACAGACACACAACACAATTACATCCTTCCTAGTTCCACAATTGCTGCCAGCCACTGCCAAGTAATTTAAGTATCAAAAATAAAATCTAGTAATATAATATTCTCAGCCCAGTTACTGTAAGTAGGATGTAACCAATCTAGCATACCACACACACACAAATAAAAATTACATGAATTTTCAATTTAGTAGCATTTTGTCTGTGAAGTATTCACAGCCAAATGTGGGGACTTGAGAATATACAATGAGTATTCAGTTTTGGGGTTTCAGGCATCTGCTAAGCCATGCACTGTATAAAAATTAAAACAGTACAGTTATGATCAGTTGCTGAGGACAAGTAGTAGTAGTAAGGACTGTAGTAAGGACAAAAGTGATAAGTAGTAGTCATGACTTGTGAGGACAAAAGTGGTAGTAGTTGTAGACAGCAGTAGCCTACCTTCCAGATCAGATAGTGGTACCATGTACCACCAAGTAAGTTTGTGGCATGAAATGCAGTTGATTGCCGTGTTTGGACTCTGAACCCACTGATGTCATTATTATTTTTCTACTCTGTGCTGCTCATGTGATCATTCAACTAATAGTGGCCTGGCCTAGTCCATCTTGACTTGTTGCAATTAATTGCTACATCATGTAGTAGACCTTATTCGTAAAGATTTTAGCCAAGGCAGAAATTCTTGAAAGTGTTTTGTGGATAGGGTCTGTTCAGAGCAGTCAGTGTATGTTTTATTCTGGTATCGTATTTGAAATTAAAGTGAGGAATGCTGACATTGAGAAATGTGAGGCGCCAGCATTTTCTGGTATCAAACAGGATCGTGTGTTAGTAATGATGTTACCAGCTGAACTAAATCTTTCTGAACAGACGCTAGCAGGAGGGCAATTCATGTTCTTCATTGCAATGTTTTCTAAAGCAGGCCACATATTTTGTTTGGATTTCTAGTATTGCAAAGGATCAGTGTTCCAGCTTATATTGGACTCTGCCAGGTACATTTCAACAATGGTCTTTGCTGAGGTTGTGTTACAAGAGGCAGATGAAGAAGATGTTACAATTACATTTTCTAAGTGACTCCAGAGACATGAAACTAAACCAAGTGACTGTGGGACAGTGTTATGCCTGGCTGGTGGTAAAGAAGAAAATTTGGCTGCAGTGGCTGAGGAGGAAGAGGAGAAATGCTGCAACAGTTGAGGATGGGCCACCTGATGATGTGCTGTGTTGTGAAGAGATTCTGAATGTGGTGCTGCTGTTGCACCCTGTTCCAAGACAGCACACCTTGTCATATATTTCTTGTTTGTTTATCTAGAAACAAGTGTCATCATCATCACTCAATGGTTGCTTCAATTTGTATCTTGGGTCCAAGATTGTTGCTTTAATGTAGTGCTCAGAATGAAGCATTTTACATAGTTTGTCATCTTCTTCAACGTTTTGATCATACATCTCGTTAGATCTTGTTGTATTCTGGAGGGCAACCTGCATGTGTCAGCAGCACCACTGACAGCCTGTGTGATGATGGAACTGTCTTGCTTCTCTAACTTTTCCCTAATCAGATTCAATCTGAATTTAACATTTTTATTATGGATATCACTTGGGTGAGAGTTGCTGTGTTTATAGTAACCTCCCTTGTGATTTCCTCAAATGGCTGGAACAGGAAAATTAGAAACTCTAGCATGGTCCAGTGTGTGGAGTAACATAGACATCTGCATCCCCAATTTTATTTTCTAAGGTGTACTGTCTGACAGCTTTCTTTGTTCCAGCAGCCTTTGGAACAAATAAAAGGTTGAATTCTATTGAGTAGAAATGTCTTGGATCAGTCTTTGCAAAGGTAAACTGTGCTCCTGCTGTATTTTATCAAACAAGTGATGGGCTTTGCTTGAGTGATTGAAATGAGTGCATATTCTTTTAGCAGTGCTAATGAGAGCCTTAACCTCCTGTCATCACCAAGAAAACGTGAACTATTAAATTTAAGCAGTGTGCAATGCAACGGATGTGAACAAAGCCCCTCCTCCAAGGCCTTCCCTTATGTTGGACCCATTATCTGCAACTATAAAGCCAACTGACAGTCCCTGTGAAGTAAGCCATTGCTGTATTGTTTTTGGATCTCTTCATTGATGTTGTGCCAGGTATGTTCAGTTGGAAAATAAAACATTCACAGAACAGCAAACTGCAAAACTTCACTGTCCTCAGTCCCACGTGAATTATCGAAACATGCCCAATGTGGCATGATAGACATGAAGGGTTCAGTCTGACAGCTTGTCCAGATATCTGATGTGAGATGCACCACCCTCCCAACAGCATTACATAAGACACATCTAAATTGTTTACATATGACATCATAAAGATCTGGAATCCCTGTTTGAAGCATTTCTGAGATGGTATACTATATTGAGGTTCGAGGTACTCAAGCAGCTACCTGAATCCTATATGATCAACCACATTATATGGTAGCAAATCAACAGCCATCATTTCTGAAATTTTTGGTTATTGTAAGAGCAACAGGGTTAGTCAAGGCATATTTGGCTTTATGTTCATATGTTTCTGAGTTACTAAGGTTCACACAAAGGTCATAGGAGTTAAAGAAAGGCTTTAGGCCATATGTGCTCCTGTAACTATCTAATAGTAAGTTAGAGTATTATCCATTAATAGGTAATTATCAAGTATATTTTAAATTGTGTTTTGTGCTTATTGTACACAATATTATCAGGAGAGCATTCCTTTGGTTGATTATGCGTTGTGTAAAAATGCCTTATGTTTCTCTGTTTTAAACTTTATGTGTTTTAATTGTAATGTGTGTCCCCTAGTACACTTGTCATGATCCTTAATACTTAGGTTCAGTTCATCCATCAATTCAGAATCCTGTAATAAATGATAATGTAATATCATGTCCCCTAATCATTCTCTTATTGAGAGGCATTAGATTTAGCTTTGTCAGCCTATCTTCATATCCCAAGTTCCTGCATTCATAGATGATTTTAGTTGATTGCATCTCTACCCTCTTGATGTTGTCCCTATTAGTCCCCTTTATAGGTCCCCATAGTGGGTTAACATAATCCAGATGAGGTCTGATATATGCTCTGTACAGAGGCATAATAACTTTAGCCTCACTACCGTGAAGTTTCTCTTAATGGTCCATATGTCTCTGTTTGCTTTGGCTACCTGAGTCCTATAATGTGTTTTAAATGTTAGTTTATTAAATATGATAATTCCCAGGTCTTGTTCTTCACTGCTAGTTTTGGGGAAAATATTTTTCATGAAATATGTAGTGCTTGTGTTGTGATTTCCAAAGTGTAATACACTGCATGTTTCCTGGTTAAAAATCATACCAGATGAATCAGACAATCAGTTAGTTTATTTAGAGCAACTTGTAGTTTTGGCTGTCAGTCCTATCTGAAACCACACTGGCCAGTTTAATATCATCTGTGTATTTGCTTATCCATACTTCTGTATCATGTCCTAATTTGGATATGTATAGCTGGAATAGTAAAGGGCCCAGCACTGAGTCCTGTGGTACACCACTCGTTACAGGGTAGATGCTGAACAAAACCCGTTGATACTAACTTTTGTGTTCCGCCTGTTATCCAATTCTGAATCAATTTATCAACCTTCCATCAATTCCCAGATTAATTGTTTGGATTATTTGATTGTGGGGACATTATCAAAGGCTTTGGACATATCTAGGTAAATACAATCTACTGGACATCCCTGATCTAAAGCTGATGATATATATTCATAGAAGCATAGCTGATTCATTATACATGATTATCCAGGCATGAAGCCATGTTGTGTGGGGTCTGTTTACTGTCCCTCAAATATGTATAAATGTCTTCTTTAATTAAGGATTCCAATATCTTTCCTGGAACTGACGTTAAGCTGATAGGCCTATAATTTGTACGGTCTAATTTATTACCTTTTTGTGAATCGGTGTCACTGTGGCAGTTAGCCAATCAGTTGGAACTATTTGTGCTGAGAGGGATTTATTAAACAGCATGGTAAGGGTGTTGCAATACGTGGAGATAATATTTTGAGCATTGAAGATTAGATATTATCTGGTCCTGCCACCATAGCATTTTTAGTGCTTTATTTTATTAATGATTCTACTGGGATTACTTTTAATATCTAATTTTAATTTTAATAATTGTTTAATATTGTCCTTTGTTGCTGTGTTTACTACTCATTGTTCCATTTTTTTTCACTTTTACTAATCAAATTTTTACATGCCTTCTGACAAATTTTGTATTGTAACCATAAATCGTGCAATTTGATCTTGTTGTATCTGTTATATAAATTCCTTTTAAGCATTTTCTTTATTTTTTGTTAGCCATTTGGGTTTTATAACATTTTTATTGTATTTCTTTGACTTGGTTAAGTATTTCTCACAGACAAGAAATATCTCCCTTTTATTATCTCCCACATCTGTATGGTATTTTACTATGTAATTTGGTCACCCATGATATATTATCTACAGTATTCTCTATGCACCCTTTCCTTATTTACAGATCTGAAATTATATTATTCTACAACCTTTGGTATTGATTACTTCACCCAAAAGGCTAAAGTGAATACTATTGTGGTCACTGTTTCTAGTGGTTCCTTAATATCATAGTTGGTGACCTCAGTATTATCTGTAGTCAATATAATATCCAATATATTTTTATCACTTGTTGGTGCTTTCACATGCTATAATAGGCCTAATTATTGAGTTGTTCTAAGAAAATTCTTTCCAGAGACACTAAGAGCTTTTGATTCCTTCCATGAAATATCACCATAGTTCTGATCTCCTGGAAAAGTACTTAGAAACATAGAATTTGGTGGCAGATAAGGACCACTTGGCCCACCTATTCTGCCCATTTCTCTACCTAATGGATAAGCTGCAGATCCTAGTTAACCAACAGCCTTTTCCTCCTACCACCCACTAGAATTGCCTTATGTCTGTCCCATGCATTCTTGAATTCCCCACTATTTTTGACTCCATGACCTCCTCAGGAAGTCTGTTCCATGCATCTACAACCTCTCCTTGAAAAATACTTCCTCCACATTACCTCTGAGGCCATCCCCCTCTATCTTCAAATTGTGTTCCCTTGTTCTTGCACATCTCTTTTTCTGAAAGTTGATACCCTCTTGGACTTTGTTGATTCCCTTGAGATACTTGAAAGTTGCTATCATTTCCCCCTCCTTTCTCAAGGGCCATACATATTAAGCTCCTTTAGTCTTTCTTCATATGTCTTCTGGTGCAGACCCTGCACCATTTGTGGCCTTCCTCTGGACAACCACCTCTGTGTCTATGTTTTGTGGAGATGGCATCTCCAGAACTGTACACAGTACTCAGATGTGGTCTCACCAACTGTCTGTACAGAGGAATAACAACTTTCTGTTTTCTACTGGTGATGCCTCTCCCTATGCATCCCAGTATCCCTCCAGCCCTTCTTACTACCTTCTCACACTGCTTGCTCACCTTTACTGTAGGTCATCTGATATAACTACCCCCAGCCCTTTTCCTTTTTGTTGTTTCCAGTATCTCACCCCCATTGTGTACTCTTCCCCTGGGTTTTTGTTTCCCAGGTGCATTACTTTGCACTTCTTTGCATTGAATCTAAGCTACCATACATTTGACCATTCCTCCAACCTTTCCAAGTCCCTTCTCATCCTTTTCACCCCACCTTGTGTATCAATCCTGTTGCAGAACTTTGTGTCATCTGCAAAGAGACATAATTTTCCTTCAGTCCCTCTGCAATGTCATATAAAGACATTAAAAGGACCAGACCCAGTACTGAACCCTGTGGTACCCACTAATACCCCTTTCTTCACTGTGGACTCGTTTACTATTACCCTCTGTGTCCTGTTGTCCAGCAGAATGTTTTGCCCAGGCTACCGCCCTGGGACTCACTCCCAGACTTGCTAATTTGTTTATTAATCTTTTGTGTGGGACTGTGTCAAATGCCTTGCTAAAGTCTAGCTAGACCATGTCCACAGCTCCTCCTTGGTCTACTACTTTGGTCACCCAGTCAAAGAAATCAATTAGATTCATCTGACATGACCTTCTCACTGTGAGCCCATGCTGCCTTGGGTCCTGTGCCCCTGGCATCTAGGTACTCAACAATTATTTCCTTCAGAAGTGATTCCATCATTTTGCCTACCACTGAGGTCAAACTGACAGGTCTGTAGTTTCCTGCCTCTGTCTTGCTCCCACTTTGTGAAGTAGAATCACATCCACCCTCTTCCAGTCCTCAGGTACCTCACCATCCTCCATGATTTGTTAAAAGGGTAGTCAGTGGTGTTACTAGTTCTCCCCTTAGTTCTTTTAGAATTCTGGGTGAATCCCATCAGGCCCCATTGCTTTGTCCACCTTCAATTTTAAGAGCTCTTTCAGAACTCTTTCTTCTGTGAAAGGACTGATATCAACCTCCTATCCAGAGTGCTTCTATTGACTGGATTAGGTACCTCTCCTCCTCTTCTTTTGTGAATACTGGAGCAGAAGTATTCATTCAGTATTCCTGCATTTTCACTGTCCTCTCTGTCCACCCACCTTCCTCTTTATTCAGTCTCAGTATCCCTTCCTTAGTCTTTCTTTTTGCTCCTAATGTACCTGTAAAATGTTTTATCCTTCTTGACTGAGTTAGCTACCTTTCCTTGGTTTGGGCCTTTGCTGTTCTGATTGCCTTTCCACTTCCTTCTGCTTTGACTGGTACAGTTCTCTGTTCTGCTCCTTCTGTGTTTCATTATACTTCCTGAATGCTATCTTTTCACCTAACCTTCCCTGCCACTTCTTTTGAGAACCATAGTGTTTTTTTCTTCATTTTGATTTGTTTATTTGCTTCACACAATGGCTTGTTGCCTCTGTGATGGCAGGTTTGATGTTCTCCATTGTTGCCCCACTCTACCTTCTGGCTTGTTTGCTAGTGCTTTCTGAGGCACTGTCCCATTTTGACAAAATTAGCCCTCCTGAAGTCCAGGAGCTTCACTTTGTAAGGCTTGACTCTACAGCTGAGTTTATTGTGAATCACACTGTTCTGTGGTCACTTGTTCCCAGATGTCTACCCACTTCTAGATCTGAGATCCCTCTCCATCCCCATTTGAGAGTACCAGGTCTAAGATTGCTCTTTCCGTGTGGGTTCCAACACTAGCTGTCTGAGGCATGCCCCTGTAAGGTATTGTGAATGGTCCTGCTCATGGATGTGGCTGCAGCAAAGGTGCTCCAGTTAACATCTGGCATGTTCAGGTCCCCCATCAGCAATATCTCCCTTTCACTGCCATTCTAAGGATGCCTTCTATCATTTCCTTGTCCATTTCTCCCTGAGATGGGGGTCTGTATACAACCCTGTGTGGATTGTGGTGCCATTTCCAGTCTCCAGAGTGACCCACAGTGCCTCCTCTCCTCCCTGTTTACCTTTAGTTCCATTGCTTTGATCCCTTCCATTACATAAAGAGCTACTCCTCCTCCTCTCTCTCTATCCTCCTGTCCCTCCTGCAGATTGTGTGCCCTGGTATGTTGGCATCCCAGTCATGGTTCTCTGTGTACCATGTTTCTGTGACTGCCACAATATCCAGGCATCCCTCTTCCATCAAGGCCATCCAGTTCAGGAGCTTGTTACCTAGACTACGGGCATTGGTATTCATTACCCTCCATATTTTGATGGCCTTATCCCTTTTTCCCCATCCCTATCCTTACTGCTTTTGTCTTTTCTCCATTTACCCTGCCCTTCTCCCTATCAACCTCTCTATCTTGGTGTTTACTTCACTAACTACCCTGATTTTTTTTTGGTAGGGGCTACAGGATTTCCTTCTCCTTTTCAGTGCCTCCCCTTGCTTGTTTAAATGCTTGCCAATGAAGCATTTAAACCTATCTCCTAAGATTCTGGTTCCTCTCTTGACAGATGCAAATCATCGCACCAGTATAGGCCTGTATCCCTCCAGGTGGACCCCATTCCCCAATGAAGCTGAAACCCTGAGCTCTGCACCAATTTTTCCAACCACTGACTGAATCTCATGGTGTGGAGTACCCTGGCTTCACCCATGCCATAGACAGGCAGCACCTCAGAGAAGGTTACTGTTCATGCTACTTGTCTAAGGCCCTCCCCAACTCCACAACCTCCTCCTGCACTGTTCTGATCCCTTTCCAAGCCAGGTCATTCATCCCTAGGTGGACAATGACATCCATTTCCTCCCCATGCTACTGCTCCTGCAATCCTGAGGATTCGATCCCTGTCCTCAAGCCATGGCACCAGGCAGGCTACCTCCTCTCCCCTCCCTCCCCAGTTCTACCTCTCCTAATAATGGAGTCCCCACCAAGAGTTGTTTCCTTCCCTGTGGAGTCCTACCACCCTCCTGTGGGTCTCCTTTGTGGAGGTTCCCAGATCCTCCTTGGTCTCCACTGCTGGTGCCTTATAGAGGAATCACATTCTGCCAGAATGGCATATGAATTGTGGAAAGGTACAATTGGATGGATGCACTCTGCTCCACCACCCTCACCCTGCCTGAGCCCACTGTGGTCCAACTGCTCCTTCTTCTTGGCAACCCCAATTTGCAGGCCTTTTCTAGCTCTTTATTAATTTGGTTGGCATACTTAGTACTGGAGCTTGGGGTGGCAATAGCATAGGCCAATGATTATGTCCTGCTGTTGGTGGGCCTCGATTTTAAGCCATAGGGTTTCAGTGACAGATTGCTGGTTTCTGATTTTGGCAGATATGTCAGATGAGGGATACTATTAGATATATAAGTTAACACCCTCCCATTTGGTTATTTCTATCAAGATGATAATATTGATACCCATCAATATCTCTTCCCCAAATATCATTTTTGCTCCACCAGGTCTCTGCCACAAAAGCCATATGTATCCGCTCTTCAGTTGAACTTAAAATACATCTCAGTTCATCCATTTTGTTTTGTATGCTTCTTGCATTTGTTAAATAGCAATTCAATTTGGGATTTCTATTATCATTATATGCTAAATATTTTGTTTAGTACTGTCAGACTGTGAGTTATCCTTTGAATCTAATGAGACTGCAAAATTAGCCAAGTTGTGTGGTGCACCCCCCAAACTGACTAGTTTAACCATAACTTAGAGTTATTTTAACTAACCAATATCTTAGTACCCTTATAGTTTAAGTGAAGGCCATCTTGAGCATATACTTCCTTCTGATTCCTGAACGAATTCCATGTGTCAGTGTACAATATGTTTTTCTCACTGCATTTATTTTGAACCCTAGTGTTGACCCATTCAATGGTGTTGTTTTTTGGGATTACATTTTATTAGGGTATTTGCTGACTCAATAGGTGTTTGTCCATGACTCTTCATGAGTTCTGTTAACTCAGGTATTTCCCTATAATGTCCATTTCATGGTCTTGACCTATGTTATTTACTCCCACATGCACAACTACCATTTGGATCCTTGGTTCCTTCTCAATGATGTTTGGTAATATTGCCTAACATCCTTTATTCTTGCCCCAGGGAGGCACTTACTTCTCTGTTTCCTTACCTGTCCCACATGTACGCTGTCAGTTCTTTCGTACAACTGAGTCACCTATGACTAAAACTTTGCTTGGGGTGTTGTCTGCAGTGTCTGCTGGAGGTGAAATCTATTTGACAGTGGTACCTGTGGCTGTACCATTGCTCTGTGCCCTTTTTCTTCTAGGCATTCTATCTACAAAGACCATTCCTCCTTTTCTTGTGTGTCTATAGTAGCTGAAAGTGAGGTTCCTTTCCCAGGTTCAGTATATGTCTCTTTAATTTCCATGTCATCCTTTTTGTTTATCCTTAGGTACTGAATTTACTATTTGTCATGGATTACCCTTGTTTAGTTCCTTAAAAGTTTGATTTCCTGTAACAGCTGCCCTAGATCAGTACATTTTGACATATAATTGTCACAGTTTATTTCAATAATGTTGGTAGTACATTAGACAGCAGTTGCATTTCTTTATGCTATCATTACTTAGTTATCCCCAAAAGTCCTCTGAGGAATTATAGGTTCCATTTAATCTCTTGCAGGGCCACTGACTGATATCTCGGTCCAAAATTCATATATGTTTGAATTCTGCTGGCAGCCTAAGGGTTAATATGGTATATATCAAAAACAATAGACCTGAAGCTGAAGATAGTGCTGATATAGGTACTTACTATAACAAAGTGCCTAGTCCTGTTTCCCTGGTCCATGCTGGACATGCAAGACACGTGCTAAGATGCACATGTCTCAGTGTGGGTCTCTGCGCTCAATGAGCGAGTGCTCATTCTCCTCTTATGGGGTCGGGGACCAGGAAGTAGGCCCTGATCACTTGACCTCACTCTCAAGATGTGCTATAATTTTAAGAGAAAGATTTCTACAAAAATGTGTATCTCTCAGTCCTAGTATTCTCCTTCTTAGGCTTTTACTTAAAATTCTTCCTTGCTTAAAAAAAAATTCTGGATAGTACATTTGGACTAGTGCAGGAAACAAGGATTCTCAACTCCAGCCCGTGTCCTACAACTCTGGTATGTTGTTGCCTAGCAACCCCTGAACACTCTGCACAAATATAGGGCTAAATTATAACTTTTAGCAATTTTAAACAGAGATTCTCTGCTGCCACATATACTGTCCCACAGCCTAATGCTGTCTCACAGCTTTTTGAATGCAGTCTCCTTGAAGGAGGAGGCTTTTGAACACATGGTCAAATTCAGTAACAGTCAGAGAGTCCCTTCAAATGGCAGGAAGTGGTGGTGGAGGTATTTCAGTAGTGCTGTGGGGGCTGCCACTGCTTTCATCTATGGAGTTACCCTGAGTGTAGTGAGTTGTCACTGTCACTTTCTCTTGAGACTCACAACTAGACTTCTCAGTAATGTTATGACAACTGTCTAGGTGTCCTTTCTGGCTGAAGTTCCCAATGCTCCTTTCTTTTTACCTCTGATCTAGCCATTTACAAATAGCACATGTTGCTACCAACTCATTGGAAGCACTAATCGAAAGTATGACCAAACAGAATATGATATTTTTTGTTTTTTGTTTTCCAGGAAGGCATGGTCACATTGGTCACCTTTTCAGGGATCCCTCCCTGATTTTCTTGAGACTGTTTCTCTTGTGGTGTATTGCCACTGACCCCTCCACAACCAAAACATTTCTGCCTCTTTCTTTCTAATCTGCAAATTCCATCCCTCAAGTAAACCTTGTGCTGCCTGATCATTCTCTTCATCTTTACTATTACCCTTGTTGGGTTGAACCTCAGAAGACTCAGATGAGGGACTGGCAGTAGCATAGTATGTAATTGTTCCATACAATTGTGTACATCTGTGGGTGGTACCCTCTATGCCTTTAGTTTTTTTACTACATAACTTTTTTATTACTTGGGACTGATGATGATCTGAGACATTCACCTTTTTGGATTCAAGTTTCACTTGGAAGATGAAACTTTAGAGGTGAAAAATAACTTTTGGGGCTTTATTTGTTTTCCCTTTTCAGGCTGATTGCTATCTTTGCAGTGCCACTGCTCACTGAGGAACAGAAAATGCCCCAACACTTTGGTCATTTTCTTATTAGTATTCTAACCTGTAACAAAAGATCCCTCTAACTAACATGATGTCCTTCTGATGACTCCCACCCACAGGCCAGGGACAAATTTACTGTTGTGACTCTTGACTGTACCACAGCACACTGACAGCACAGTAGTCCACCATCACTTCCTTCCAAGATTACTGGACTGACTCCTACAATACAGTTAGCTACGATTAGTGACCTAATTCAACAACTATTAAGTATGCCTCAAAATTTGAATTGGTGATGCAGATGCATCTGGAATATAGCCACACACAGCACAGTCCCACACTGTGGGTTGGCTAATGCTTACAATAATGTAATGCAATATACTATAAAACTAATGATAATAAGAAGGAATAATGGGAATGAGTGATGATGATGATGACACTTGTGTGTACAGCACTTGTACCTTACTTGTGTTGTACTGTAAACAGCTTACTACAAGTCACAAAGTCAGATTATCCCTTGACCACCAACAGCCAGCAGTACAGGTGCATCAACTTGTGTGTTGTTTGTCTGAACAGTATTTTTTTACTACATGAAATTGTGAATGAACATTAACAAGTGATTGTGATTCATGATTGGATGGTAAAAGCCAAAGATTTATTTTGCCACCATGCTGCCCTCGTCATGTAGACACAGCCACACTGAAGCCAGGAAAAAATATTGAGGATTTCTGGGACTGTTACATTTGTTGTGGGCCACCCTGCAGTCTCTCTCTCTCTCTCTCCCCCCGACATCACAAGTCATAGATTCATTTTGCCACTCTGCTGCCCTTGCCTCTACACAGCTACATTGAAGCCAGGAAAAGCAATTTTATTTGGGATTTCTGGACTGTTACATTTATTGTGCCCCACAGTCTCTTTATCTCTCTCTCTCTCTCTCTCTCTCTCTCTCTCTCTCTCTCCTTCTGGATGTCATAAGTCAAAGATTAATTTTGCCACCCTGCTGCCTTGCCCTGTACACACAGCCACACTGAAGCCAGGAAAAAAATATTTGGGATTTCTGGGACTGTTACATTTATTGTGGGCCACCCTTCGGTCTCTCTCTCTCTCTCTCTCCCTCTGATGTCACACATCAAATATTTATTTTCCACCCTGCTGCCTTGCCCTGTACACACAGCCACACTGAAGCCAGGAAAATAAATGTTATTTGGGATTTCTGGGACTGTTACATTTATCATGGGTCCCTCTGCTTTCTCTCTCTCTTTCTCTCTGAACATCACAAGTCATAGCTTTATTTTGCCACCCTGCTGCCATTTCCCTGTACATACAGCCACACTGAAGTCAGGAAAAGTAATTTTATTTGGGATTTCTGGACTGTTACATTTATTGTGGGTCCCCCTGCAGTCTCTCACTCTTCTCTCTCTCCCTTCTGGATGTCACAAATCAAAGATTTTTTCCACCATGCTGCCCTTTCCTGTGCACACATCCACACTGAAGCCAGAAAAAAATTTGGGATTTCTGGGACTGTTACTTGTCATGGGCCCCTGCATTCTCTCTCTCTCTCTCTCCCACTCTGGATGTCACAAGTCATGGTTTTATTTTGCCACCCTGCTGTCCTTGCCCTGTACACACAGCCACATTGAAACCAGGAAAGAAACTGTTTGGGACTTCTGTGACTGTTACATTTATCATGCCCCCGCTGTCTCTAGATCTCTCTCTCTCTCCTTCTGGATGTCACAAGTATAAGATTTATTTTGCCACCCTGCTGCCCTTACCCTGTACATACAGCCACACTGGAAGCCAGGAAAAGAAACTTTCATTTTGGATTTGAGGCTGTTACATTTATCGTGAGCCCCCCTGCAGACTCTCTCTCTCTCTCTCTCTCTCTCTCTCTCTCTCTCTCCCCTCTGAACATCCTGCAAGCCAAGATATATTTTGCACCCTGGCCCTTGCCCTGTCAAGGTTTAGCTCACACTGAAGCCAGGAAAATAAATATTATTTAGGATTTCTTGGACTGTTACATTTATCATGGGTCCTCTGAAGTCTCTCTCTCTCTCTCCCCTCTGGACATCACAAGTTAAAGCTTTATTTTACCACCCTGCTGCCATTGCCCTGTATATACAGCCACATTGAAGCCAGGAAAAGCAGTTTTATTTGGGATTTCTGGGACTGTTACATTTATCGTGCCCCCCATAGTCTCTCTCTCTCTCTCTCTCTGTCTCTCTCTCTCTCTCCTCTCTCTCTCTCTCTTCTGGATGTCACAAATCAAAGATTTATTTTTCCACTGTGCTGCCCTTTCCTGTACACACATCCACACTGAAGCCAGAAAAAATATTTGGGATTTCTCAGACTGTTACATTTGTCATTGGCCCCCTGCATTCTCTCTCTCTCTCTCTCTCCACTCTGGATGTCACAAGTCATAGTTTCATTTGCCACCCTGCTGTCCTTGCGCTGTACACACAGCCACACTGAAGCCAGGAAAAAGAAACTTATTTGGGATTTCTGTGACTGTTACATTTATCATGGGCCCTGCTGTCTCTTCTAGATCTTTCTCTCTCCTTCTGGATGTCACAAGTATAAGATTTATTTGCCACCCTGCTTCTCTTACCCTGTATATACAGCCACACTGAAGCCATGGAAAAAAAATTATTTGGGATTTCTGCGACTGATACATTTATTGTGGGCCACCCTTCAATCTTCTCTCTCCACTCTGGATGTCACAAGTCAAAGAAATATTTTGCCACTCTGTTGCCCTTGCCCTGTACTCACAGCCACACTGAAGCCAGGGAAAAATTATTTGGAATTTCTTGGACTGTTACTATATATGTGGGCCCCCTACAGTCTCTTCTAGCTCTCTCTCTCCCTCCCTCTGGATGGCTCAAGTCAAAGATTTATTTTGCCACCCTGCTGCCCTTGTCCCATACACACAGCCACATGGAAGCCAGGAAAATAAATTTTATTTGGAATTTCTGGGACTGTTGCATTTGTTGTCAGCCCCTGCAGTCTCTCTCTCTCCCTCTAGACAAGATCATGAATGAATGTTGACAAGTGATTGTAATTCATGATTGGATGGCACAAGTCAAAGAGTTATTTTACCACCCTACTGCCTTGACCTGTACACACAGCCACACTGGAAGCCAGGAAAACAAATGGGATTTTATGTAACTGTAAAATTTCTCTTGACTCTCTATAGTCTCTTCCTCTCACCTCTGGATTAGGAATGGCACAAGTCAAAGATTTTGTCAGCCTGCCCTTTCTCTTATACACAGTCAGCGACACTGTTTGAGGCCAAAGAAAAGAAAACAACGCTTTCATTTGGTATTTTCTGTAGCTATAAATCTCTCTTGGGCCCCAATGAGTCTCTCCTTTTCTCCCTGGATCTGGAATGGCATAAGTCAAGATTTTGGCAGCCAGCCCTTTCTCATGTATACACTGCTACACTGTCTGAGGCCAAGAAAAGAAAACCTTCACTTGGGATTTTCTGTAACTGTAAAATCTCTCTTGGACCCTTAGTAGTCTCTCCTCTCTCCACTGGATCTGGAATGGCACATGTCAAAGATTTTGTCAGCCTGCCCTTGCTCCTTACATACAGTCATACAGTACTGCTACACTGCCTTAGTTTGCATCACCCCTGGCAGGTACCCAGGCCACCACTATCTCCCCAGTCCTGACTCCCCACCTGCTTTCACCCTTCCCCAACAATCAGTTTCTTTCCCTCTCCTTTCTCTCCTCTCCCTAATTTCTTCTCTTCGCCCCAGGTCATATATTTCCTGGCATTTTGGGGGTTGTGCTTTTATTTGGCCGCTATCTGTGCTGGCTGCCTGGCTCTGCTGAGCACAGCCCTGCTCCTCACTCATCTGGGGCAGCATTGTACACTCAGCATAGTTATATACCGTGAGTGTGTCACATGACCTTCTTTTGCCTGTTTGATTCTGCCAGCTGCCTGTACATGTCGACAGCATCTCCATGGCAACAGACAACAAAATCATGGAAATGGCATCTCCACAGACCCAGAACCAGATTTCTATGGCAAAGTCTCTATTTATCCAGGTCCATGGATTGTTGGTTCAATTGGGGGTCTGGATCTCCTGCAGAACAGTCTGCCCAGCCCTAATACCTCTCCCTATGCACCCCAGAATTCCACTGGCTCTCCCCACAGCCTTCTCACATTGTTTGGTAACATTTAGATCATCAGATATGACTGCTCCTAGGTCCCTTTCCTTTTGGTGGCCATCAGTACCTCCCCAATCATGTAC
Source organism: Neoceratodus forsteri (assembly GCA_016271365.2). Classification (NCBI taxonomy): domain Eukaryota; kingdom Metazoa; phylum Chordata; order Ceratodontiformes; family Ceratodontidae; genus Neoceratodus; species Neoceratodus forsteri. Next base: position 1,234,904,194 of record CM057453.1, on the reverse strand, counting down.
CTCTCCCTTGAATTTCTGTACCAGAATTGCATGATCTTGCAATTCTTTGCACTTATCTTTAGCTGCCGTACCCTTTGACCACTCCTCAAGCTTGCTTAGGTCCCTTCTCATTTTCTCCACCCCTCCTGGAGTTTCAATGCTGTTGCAAATCTTTGTGTCAAGAACTACTCACAGGTTGTGAACATCTTCTGACACCTGAAGATGAACCACCTAAGGTGGGGAGACTTAGGTCACATTGTACAGACAATATCTGCTTCTCATTAGCCACCATTAACAACTTGGCCTTGGTAGGGTTCAATACCAGCTAAATGAATGCCATCCAAACCCTGATTTCCTCAAAACACTGTTCTAAGCTAATCTCTAGAGATGTCTTGTTAGGAGCAAAAGACTCATACAGTTGGGAGTCATCTGCATAACAGTGAAACTTCATGTTGTAGTGCCAAATGATTCTTCCCAGTGGCAACATGTAATGGCAAACATCACATGCAAGCACAGAATCGAAGAACTCCACAATTCAAAGTAACTGGACTAGAGGTACAAAAGCAGAATTCCACCAGCTGCTCTTTTCTACCTAGGAAAGACAAGGAAAACAAGTAATGGGTGCTCTCACTCAGGATTAGGCCTTGTGCACATACCTGGGAGTCACCTGTAAACTCACAAAACATTCCATGTAAAGTGGGAAGGTCAGTACCAACAGTTTACACAAAACCTGAAGGCCACTTTATAAGCAAAGTTCTGACTTTTATTTTCAGATTAACAAACAAAGGAAGGCTTACCACATCAAATGCAGTAGATATTATGATTCCATAGTACAGATCTAGTGATGAAAGCTGAGGATAAGATCATCGCGTGCAGGCACAAAATATAGGTAGAACAAACAGAACACCTCAAAACACCAAGACCACACAGCAAAGTGCACAGTACAGCCATATTTTGTGCCAGCCTTTCTTTGCTTGTTAATGTGTAAATAAAAGCTGGAACTCTGTTTATAAGTGGCCTTTTAGGTTTTACATAAACTGTTGGTGCTGCCCATCCCCACCTGTACATAGAAATATAGAAACATAGATATTGACATCAGATAAGGACCACTTGGCCCACCCAGTCTGCCCAATTTCTCTACCTATTGTATAAGCTGCAAACTAGTTAACCAACAGCCTACCTCTTCCAAGACAAGAATCATTGCAAAACAGTCCCTGGCAGCCCTCCAAGCTCCTCGGGTCTGGCTAGAAAACCTTCTTGATCAACAGCATCAAATGCCAAAGAATGTTGTAAAGGATCACAAAAAGATCTCACCATGATTCCTCACCAGAAAGAGATCATTGCATACCCTGTTCAAGGCTGTCTCTATGCTATGTTTACAATTGAAATAAGATTGAAATGCCTCAAAGAGGTAGTTCTTTCCAAATAAATCATGAGCTAGGCCACAACCACTTTCTCAACAACCTTAGCCAAAAAGAAAGGTTGGATACAGAACGTTAACTGGCAGGTACGCTCAGGATCTGAAGACACCATCTTAATCAGGTGCCTTACCACCGCCCTTTTCAAGGGTAAAGACAATGGTCTCTACAGAAGAGAGGAATTGACAATGCCTGCTAGAACAGGAACACTACCCTTCACCCAGCCTTAAACAGCTGGGCAGGAGCATGGTCCAGAACACAAGTGGTGCACCACAAGATTGTGACCACCATAAGACCTCCTACTTATCCAATAGCTGAAACTCCCTGATCTCTCCATTAAACCACTCAGATTCTCTTCCCTATCCTGATTGCCTAACTCATGGGTAGTGGAAGAAATCTGTCATGGATGCCTGCAACCTTGGCCTTGAAGAACTTATTTAACTGCTCACATAGCTAGTGAAGGAGCCCACTATGGATGGAACAGTCCTGGACCTTTGCTTACAAATAGACATGGCATTGCAGAAGTCACAGTGGGCTGCCTTTGGTACCAGTGATCACCAAACAGTGTGGTTTAACATTAAGACAGGAACACAGACAAACCACAAGAGGATGAGGGTCCTGCACATCAGGAGGGTGGACTTGAAGAAACAAGAGACTGGCTCAGAAACTGCCTTGTTGGGAGGGGGATTGCAAGGCAGGGTCAGAAGCACAGGGGGAAAAATAAGAGGTGGTGTAATTAAGACAATAAACCTCTACTTGAAGGAAGTGAGTAAAAGAAGAAGGAAGAGTCTGTTATGATTCTCGGCCAAGGTGATGAGGGAAAAGAGTGGCATTCAAGAGATATATGAGAAACACAGAGTGAGGAAGACAGGGAAGCATACCAAGTAAAACAAAGTGAAGTGGAAAGGCAGTGAGGGAGTAAAGGTACAGACAGATGAAAGCATAGTCAAATGGGTAACTAAAGAGTAGAAACCTTCTTCAGGTACATAAGTAAGAAGAGGAAAGCAATGGGAAGGACAATGAGAATAAAGAGGGCAGCAGGAGGAGACTGCACAGAAGAGGATCAAGATAAAGCAAACAACCTAAACAGGTACTTCTGCTCAGTCTCTCAGTGGAAAGAGGGAGACAGATTACCAGGAGCAGCTTGAACAAAGGGTAGGAGGTAGACACAAGTGTATTTTCAGAGGAAAGAGTCCTAAGGGACTTGTAGCTCTGAAAGTAGAGAAGGCTATGGGACCAGATGGGATTTATCCAAGGGTATTAATGGAACAAAGCTAGGAGCTAACCATCCCACTGATGACTTTATTCAACAGCTCACTGGAAATGGGCATGGTTCTGGAGAATTGGAACAGAGCAGATATGGGTCCTCCCATAACAACAGCAGCAGAGGGAGGCTAGCAACTATAGGCTGGTCAGGCTCAAATCAGTGGTGGAGAATTTAATTGAAACCTTGCTAAAGGAAAGTATGGTAGAAGATCTTGAATCTAATGGGCTGTAAGACCAAAGACAGCATAGATTCAATGGGTGGGTCGGGGAGGTCATGCCAGATAATCTAATTTGTTTCTTTGTCTGGGTGGCCAGGGAAATAGATCAGGGAGGGCACTGGGTGTGGCATTTCTGGACTTTAGCAAGGCCTTCAACACTGTGCCACACAGAGACTGATGAATTGGGTAAGAACTGGTTAATGGGTAGGCAACAGAGAGTGGCAATTAAGGCATTCATTCTAATGTGGTTCCAGTGGACAGTGAGGTCCCACATTCTCAGCACTGGGACCAGTCCTCTTCAATATCTTCATAAGCAACATTGCAGAATAATTAGAAGGGAAGGTATGCCTTTTTGTAGATGACACCAAAATCTGTATTAGAGTGGACACTCAAAAGGATAGAGAGAATGTGTAGGGACCTTGGGAAACTCAAGGAGTGGTGAACAGTTTGGCAGTTGGAGATCAATGCAAAAGTGCAAAATCATGCACCTAGGGCACAGGAATCCCAGAGCACAGTTTAGGATGGGGGTTACTGACAGAAACTACACAGGAAAAGGCCTTTAGGTTATTAAATCTGATGACCTCAAAGTGGCAGGGTATGATGACAAAGCAGTGGAAAGGGCTAGTGGAATGATGGGATGCATAGGAGAGGAGGGAGGGTGCTATTGCCACTATATCGCTTATTGGTGAGACTCCACCTGGAGTATTGTGTCCAGTTCTGGAGGCTGCATCTTAGAATTGACATGGGCAGGATGGAGGCAGGCCAGAGGGAGGCAAATAAAATGGTGCAGGGGTTGCATCAAAGCAGTACAAAGAGAGACTGCAAGCTCTCAATATGAACAACCTGGAAGAGAGGAAAGCTAGAGGGGCAGGATAGAGACCTACAGGTAGTTCACACAGATGAACAGGGTGCAGGAGAGGAGTCCTTTCAAATGAGAAAGAGCACCAGGACCAGAAAGCATGCAGCGAAGCTGGGAGGGTGTGAGTTTAAGAGCAATGGAGGAAGTACTACATCACTGAAAGAGACATGCATGCTTGGAACAGACTACCAGTTTATGTAGTGAGAGGAAAATAGTATAGGACTCAAGCATATGTAGGATAGACATAGGATTATTGAAGGAATAATGCTCAATAGGGAGGTGTTATGCTGGGACAACATTCTGCCTTGGGTGGTTGGGCCACAGGCTGAGGGCATCCAATACCCAAGAAGGATGTCATCCCAGCATAACACCCATGCTGGAGGGCATTATTCCTATTATGCAATAGTCTTTATGTAAAAAAAAAAAGAAAAAGATTAAGACGCTTATTGTAAGTGCATTTCTTCTGTCGTATTTTCAGTAGGTAGGCATACTAACAAAAAAATAGTGCCAATTGTTTTGGCCAGTAGGTGGAGCTACTGTACTGTGTGGCTCCATTGCTTTCCCCACTGTTTCTTGCTTTAGGTCCCATGCCATGGTCTTTCTGACACACGCCAGCCCCCAATGTTTTTATGTTTCTCACTGTCTTGCTGTCCTGGTTCTGTAAAGTTGAGCAGTGTTTAAAAGTTCTGCGTCATCACTGCTGCTGCCTGCCATCTGCCGCTGACTGGTGATGCTCCAAAGATGTCGTGCTAGAAAGAAATGGAGGTAGAGTGGTGGGAGAATGTTTTTTTCAAACTGTTGAGAACTGAGATGCTGACACTGAAAAAAACAAAAAACAAACAAAAGCGTGCTGATCCCCAAGTGAGCATTTGAAAACTGGCGTGCATTGGCTGACTTTCCATTCACTCACCCAGTTCGGGATAGCATTTTCAGTTAGTGTTTCTTTTGTAAAACTAGAAGCATATTTAAATTGTTTTCAGAAGGAGAACGTTTGGGGAACGTGTGAGGATTTTGCCAAGACTGTGTGAAGCCAATCGAAACACAGCTTTCAGTTTGGCTGGGAGTGGGAAGCAAGGGACATCTGCAGGCTGATTTTTTTTAATGTGGCATGATTTTGATGGAACTAGAGCCGGATGTTATGCTGGGATAACATCCTGGGTCCAGTCCCAGATGGACCAATCAGAGTCCAGTATTCTTCATTGCCATTGTTTAATAGTAAATAGACAGGGAGGAGAGAGTATCTCCAGAGACCAAGTAGGGTCTGCAGAGACAGATTAGGTAGTGTAGGCTTGGTCCCTACACCTTATTGGCAACCCACTGTGCACAACTGACAATATAGTATCCATTATGATATACATAATCAGTACTAACATTTACGGTGCTGGACACTTACCCTATAAGAGTAAGTTACAGGGACATAATTGTGATTATTACCAATAGTATTACTATGCTTATTATGGAAACACATAAGTAACGTGGTGAGAATACATTTCTGTGTTCTTTGTATATTCTTCTGAGAAGTCATTGTATAGCCTACACTGCCATCATGCAGATTTATGTAACACTGCACTTTTTTCTGTATTTTGATTGAGTTCTCTGCCCTCATTTTAGCTGATTTTACACTTTTGTACATCTCTAGATACAGTGTGGAGCCGCCTAACATTTGACCAATATGGCATGTTTTGTGTATGATTATCATAGTATATAACCTGCTGTATTAAGTATTCTCACTGAGACCATCTTCATACCCTGGGGTATTGGGAAACTCTGGCTCCCAGTGCCTATTTGGTAAGACTTGTTTTTAGGGCATAAGTCTGCTTTTGTGTAATAAACAAGTTTATTATCACATATGCCACTTGTCTGTTGTTTCTTCTGCTGGTTTATTACCACCAAGAACCTGAGTAGGGCTTAGGCCACTGACATTATTTGAGACTGTGTGCAGGTGGTCTAAACTAGTGAAGATTCACTGTTTGCTGGCTTTTACCTTGTGGGTTGTAAGAAGGTGTACACACCGTACCACCTCAACCGTGTTGTTTCACTTCATAGCACCGAGTAAAGTCTGGCTGTTTACTGGGCAAGTTTGATGCTATATCACTTTTTCAATGGCAGTTTTGAGTTGCAGGATTGCATGAGTGCAGATGCCCAACCATCTGTTTGGTTCAACTACTGTGGATTGATACACAGCAGGGTAACCACTAATGGGTCCATTTGGGTTTCCCAACCTTTCCTACCATGTCCAAAATCTGGAGATCTGAGATTCAATATCTGTAACCTTCTTGCTTCCCATGGAGGCTGGAGCACTTCATGCTGGACACGAAAATCTCTGATAACCCTGTACTATAGATCTCAACCCAGTACTCAGAGGTGAAACAAACAGCCAAAAGTGTGATTCTAAAGGGCTGTTGGGTGCAGTTCTCTATGCTGCTATGGAAGCCTCTGAGGCAAGGTTTCATTCTCTAGAACTGCAACACTCAGCTATTAAGAAAGAGATGTGCTTGCATGCCTCTGAATGTCTTAGGAAAGAGCATAGACTGAAGAGAAACTTCAGTCTCTGCATAGCAAGAACAAGACTCTTTTGCATTGTACTGTACAGAATACTGATTGAGAGTTATGCATGTTGAGAGAGGATTGTGATAGGTAGAAGCAAGATAAGAGGCAGGTTTTGCAAATTAATGATTTGTTGAGTGAGACAAATGAGTCTTTGCATGAGGAGAATGAGGAGTTGAGAGACAATCTGAAATGGTTAAGTGATGAGTTGGATAGAGAGCATAAGGCAACTGCTAACTGAGCACTGCATATAGAGTGTTCAAGAAAAAGGTTGCAAAAGGTGTTGGGCAGAACAATGCAAAAGTTAGTCACATACCGTGCAAAGCTAAGATGGTGAAACTGTGTCATCAGCGAGAGGTACTGGCTGGTCACATCAAAGCGATGGGCAGGTTCCATTACGCACCTATTAATCTTACATCATCCAGAGATGATGATTCTGGTAATGACAGCAGCCAAGATGGTGCCCAGCCACACCTTCAGTATGGTGCTTCCCAACTGCTAGTCACAAGATGTCGGCTCCCTATGCTGTAACAGCATGACACTACGTAATGAGAAATATGGTGACTTTCATGTGCAACACCAAGATGGTGACCCCCATGATGGGGGGTCGAGGCATAGCCCTGAATTGCCATCCTGAAAAGAAAGACAAGATGGAGATTGATCAGATGATCAAGGCAGCCCTCACTAGGACACAGATGACTGAGGAGCAAAGACAGGTCTTCCAGGAACACATGGAAAGCATGTTGAAGGAAGCCACTACTCAGCAGTCACTTGTCCGTTCTGTGGCTGATGCCACAGCGGAGGCCACCCTTCATAGTGCACAGCATTCCAACCTCTTTCCTGATCTGTGTTCTTTTTTTTTTTTAAACCTTCTTTATTAGATTGTAGCCAATAACATACAGGCGAACAAAACAAAAATCCTGGGTAAGCCCAGGATCCACAACCAAAACTGGTTGTGTAACTATATACAGTGAGAACTATCTACATGCACAGCTTGGGATGTCCCCTTCAAATAAGAGCAAACATAATCATGGGGATATCTACAGCAATCATCATCTTTAAGACATGTGAAGTTAATAAATAACAAAACACCATCACTAGACCCTTTGTCCAGTACATTATTAACTTCGCTACCTACATTGATCCTCTGACATTCTGGAGGTAGTCCGCCGTGCCCTGGAAAAAGAGAGTCCCCTACCTAAGCCCTGGCAAACCGGAGCCTTAAATCCATCGCCCTTGTCTCACAGATGTTACAGCCGAGAACTGGTCCCAAAATAATTACACCTTGTAACCTAAAAGAACCAACCTCCCAAGTGGAACATAATTCTGCCCTATCCATATCTGCTACTCAACACAACCAAACAGACAGACCTGGGTTTGGCCATTGCCCATCTGTGATAGATAGATAGCCTCTAAAGTCGACCACCTTTATTGTATAGCCCTTTTACCCTCCCCACATGAACCTCTTGATTCTTGCCAAAGTCCTTATGATGTCTCTCACCCACTGTACATATCCATATCTCTGTTCATCCTTCCAATGATTCAGAATAAAGGACTTGACCATTGCAGCCATCAAGGATATATGGTACTTGGGCGTTGACACCTGTTATGTATGACATATCACCCAATATACAAATATTAGGTAACATAAATTCAGAATAGTCCAGCATGAGTCCATGTGCCGTTTAATTTCCTCCACAATGGACTTATCTTACCACAATCCCACATCACATGTAAAATGTCATGGATTCAGTTCTGCATCTAAAACATAGGTCTGTCTGTCTCAGCTGCCTGTCACACAGTTTCTTGGGAGTATAATACATGTTAGAGGCGATAAAGAACTGCATAATTCTATATTTGGGTATAGGTATAAATTTGATACCCTTCCAGATAACCTCCCAAGCAGGATGTTGGGGGCCAATATCTTATCCCAGCCTGGAACCCTTATCGGTGCATTCGGACTAAAATATTCTAGTAGCACCTTATAGACTTTTGACAAAGGTTTAGATAGGGGATCTATCGTCTTCAAATATTCCCAAGTGAAAGCATTAACTGGTGGATTTCCCAACCTTTTCTTCACCCTCCAATACTTTAACACGCTGTATTCTTTTAAAGAAATGGAGTGCATCACAACCCACTGGGAGTGCCACTTTGTTGTCTTTATAACATCTCTCAGCATTAGACCCTCCAACTGGCTACCCCAACACTTTGTAATAACCTGACCCCAATCAAAAAATTAGGGTTACCCAACACCGTCTGTTCCCAGGCCTTCATTTGTACCCTTCTCTGAAGAGGGTGAGATACACCACCAGCGCTTACTGTCTTGACAATTGAGTCAACACTGCCTTTGGGAGGCATCCTCCACCATTAGAAAAAGCAGTCCTCCATAGCTAGATTCCTCTCTTTAATAACTGTCTCTCATCTGGAGCCATATTGGTGTTTACAGCTCGGCCTCCTCCCTTCTTCCCCTGCTAATCATGTGACCCAGCTGTCCCACACATAACATAAATGCAAATCAGGCAGCGAATCCACCCATTTTATATGGTAGCACAAGGTACAATGTTTTTCCTGGGGGCTTAGAATTCCACAAGAAGCAGAGAGTAACTTTCTGATTTTACTAAACCATACTTTGGGATTATGTATGGGGCTAAATAAACTGTATATAATATCCTCGGCAGTAGATTCATCTTAAGTAGTCCCATTCTCGCAAAATTTAAAGGTAGTTTATTTCAGCAAAGTATATCTCCTTAATGGGTGTCAGAACCTTTTCCATATTAGTTACTGCCCTTCCTCAACATCGCAGTAACCATATCCCTAGATATTTGATCTTATCTTCCACCCAACTTATTTGAAACTGTTTAAAATCGCATCTGTATACATGTGGTGTCAGAGGAAGAATCTGAGTCTTAGTCAGATTTAACTTATAATTAAACTCTAGAAAATTGTTCTATAATTTCCACTGATCTTTGAAAACTTTCTGCGGGTCCTGCAGATGCAACAATATGTCATCAGCAAAAACAGAATTTCAACTCCTACCATAATTGTGATCCCTTAACATTGGCAGCTGTATTAATGGCAATTAGCAAGGGCTCCAAGTAAATATTAAACAAAATCGGTGGAGGGGGCACCCTGTCTAGTCCCATTTTTAAACTGTATCTCCTGTGATATATTCCATTACACATTACCCTAGCCGTGGGCCACATATAAATTTTAATACCTCTGAGAAGGCTTCAGGAATCCCATCCTTTCCATTGTAGCAAAAGAAAAGGCAAGGAGACTCTATCGAAAGCCTTCTCTGCATCAAAAGATATCAGGGCTATTGCAAGCTGGGAGTCTGGAGCATAGCTGAGTATGTGATGAAGCTTTCTAAGTGCATCATCGTCCCCTCCCTGGCATAAATCCTACCTGTTCCAAGCTGATCAAATGTGGAGCAACCCTCAATATACGGTTAGCGATAATCCTGGTCAAAATCTTTATGTCTTGGTTCATTAAAGCTATGGGTCTGTAGCTACCTGGCAAATCCTTAGGTTTGTCAGGCTTAGGACCAGTGTAATATAAGCTTGAAATAACGGAGGGTGGATCAGCCCTTTTGCATTATATTACTAAAACATTCCATAAGTACGGCATGATAGTGCCAAGATGCACCTTATAAAATTTAGCAGTGAGGCCTTCCGGCCCTGGTGCTTGCTCATAGGCAAAGCTTGAATCACTTCAGCCACTTCACCCTCCCTTATTGGGGCAGCCAGTTCTTTAATCTGATCCGCTCAACACCGGTAGTGGAATACTGTCTAAAATGCCCTGATTTCCCCAACTTGCCCTAGGTTATAAACTTCTTGAAAATAGGAGGCAAATGCATCTGCCATTTCCTGTGGATCCGTGATAACCATCCCATCATACTTGATAACATGGACTGTTCTAGAAGCTTCCCATTCCTTAACCCTAGCTGCAAGTAGATGCCCCAGGACATCCCTGCAGCAAATATTTAACCTGGATCTTTCTAACCAGAATTCAGCTTTACCAAATTGAATATCCTCCATTTCCCATCTTAGACTATGAAGTTCAGCATCTAGTTCCTCTGAGGTCCCCTCAAGCGGGTCAGAGACTGTATTGCCCCACAAGAAACTCCTCTTTAGCTCATCTCAGCCTGTGTCTCCTCCATGCAAAATCCTGTGCTTTTCAGCATATATGACCTGCAAGTTGGCTGCCAGGATCTATTCTGTAACATGGGAGCTGGGTCTGGATTATTTCCGAAGAGCATCCTCCAGCTTGTTCTTAAGAGAAGTCTCTATCAATAAAGTCACTCAACCTCCACCTAAATGGCCTAGCTGGCGCAGTTCTTTCTCCCAGGTCAACTGGACGGGGCATGATCTGAATATATCCTGCATTTAGTCATTACCTCTTTAACGTCCCTCAATGCCACCCTGTTTGCCAAAAGAAATCAATTCTGGAGTGATTCTTATGGGCAGCTGAATAGAATGTCATATTATCTCCTCCTATGGAAAGGGCCAGAGGGGTCTACCAAGGCCGTAGCCTCTAGCATCCTAATCATAGCCTCCTGGGCCTTAGATACAGGTCCTCTAGATGGCGGCACTCTATCCTCCCAGTTATTAAGACAAGCATTCCAACTCCTGCAAGTATAACAGCATGTGAGGAAAATAAAGCAATATCTGTCTCTAATGATGCAAAAATTCTGGGCTAGAAGGAGTTGGGCCATAAATAGAGGCAACCAACAGTTCTGTGCCCAGAATATTGCCCAAGAGAAAAATCCCTCTACCATCTTCCCTTATTGTCACCTGAACTATACCATAAGGGCAACTTTTCCCAATTAAAATTGCGACTCCCCTGACGCCGTTTCCTTGCCAACCCCAAATACCTGGCCTACCCACAGCCTCCTAAGGGAACCCAACTCATCAGTCAGCAAGTGAGTCTCTTGTAAAGTGATTATATGGGACCCCATCTGCTCCATATGCTTCAGAATTACTGTTCTTTACGTCTGCTTCTAAGACCTTTTACATTCCATGACATAATATCAAGACCAGTCATCTTACCAATTGTAGAGCCAGTGCAATGCATCTGTTTTTAAGTCACGTACAATCTGCATTCTTCCTTGTTCCCTGTTGGACTCTCTCTCTTCCAGATCCCTTAAACCCCCCACTTCCCACTTCCCCTTCCCCAATCCCATGATCGACCTCCTATATCCCACTGATCCATGGATGAGCCATTTCGCTGGCTCCCAGACCCTAAAACCTACAAGACAGCTAAATACTCCACCCTACCGTAAGCTTTTAAAAAAAAAAGCCCCATCCCTAACCTCACCCCCTAGTTTTAATTCCTGCAAAGCCTTACTGCCCTACAGGCCCATCCCATGTGCCCCCAGTTCCCATCTTCCTATATAATTTTACTACCAAATGATCACCTGTAAACTTTCGTTTACCCTGATTTCTTATAATTTAGGCCACCAAGACCGGGCCTCAGCTCTGAGGAGGCTAGGTCCCTTATACTCTAGCTAGAATGTGTGCCACCATCCTCTTTAACATATTAACTCCTGCCCCTTGCTGTTGGCACATAACTGAACCTAGAATCCCCTTAGGGGACCGCATAAGGACCCGACTTACCTACTATTGGGGTATGCCCAACTCATAAAATACTGATGCAGTTATCATGCTCATTCAGGACAATATAGCAACGTCCTAGGGGTTAGCTCCTCCCGCCCCAATAAAGATCCATTCAAGTACAGAAGAATAATAATTAACCAACAAAAAAAAAAGGGGAGGCCCCACTATAACGAAACCGAAAACCTCGCGATAGAACACGGCATCTCTCCATCTTTCAAGTCCTAGTTCAACAGAGCCCTCTCGGCTCATCACTTGTCATCCAGAAATTCATGTTGTCGACTGGAATAGTGCAGGAAGTTCAGTCCATAGACCCTCCAGAGTGTCTCGTGCTGTCAGATATCTTTTCTCCCCAGCAGGTAGCCGCACAGACAGAATAGTGGGTATTGCATCCGAAATTTAATTCCAGCTAGATACAGCTTTTTCTTTATTTCAAGTATTCCTTCTGCTTCTCTCTCACCGATGGTGTCTGGTCTTGGAATAGTCAAATAGATGCACCATTCCACTGCAAGGCTTTGTTTTCCTGGCACAGGCAAGCACATGCGACTTTCCTTATAGTTCAGGAACCTCATAATTATAACTCTGGGCCTTGCCCAGAGAGCATCTCCTCAATGCCCTGTGCGCTCTTTCCAAGTTATAGGCTTCCCCAAATGGTGTAGGACCCAGTAACTTAAAAGGAGGTCTGTAAGAAGGAAACACAATCAGAGCCTTCAGTCCTTTCAGGAAGCCCAGCCAGGATAAGATTATTCCTCCTGCTTCTGGACTTTGATCCTCCAAATGCTCCTCGAGCTTCTTGATTTGCTTGAGCCATCACCACCTCCTGCTCTATCACCGAGACCTTCTTTTCTTGTGAGGAGACCCTAGCCTCCACATCCCCATCCTTTGAGCCAGTGAGTGCAAGGCTGGTTTAACCAAGGCAAAATCAAACACTAGCCCCTGCAGGAGTTGCTTTATCTCCAGAAAATCCTCTGACTTCTTGTATTCTTCTCCATGTCCCTCGCTTAGCTCCGATTGCTCATCTGAGCCGGGCGAATGAGGTTTCGGCTGCTTGACAGCTGGTGACCGCACCGATAGGGGCTTGCTACCCTCGGGTTCCATTCTCCAACAACAGCGTGGCCTGACACACCAACCAGAAGCACCACGCGGGGATACCCGATCGTCTGCAAATTACGCGACCGAAGATTTATCAGCGCGGGACAACAACGAGCACTTCTCTCAAGGAGGTGAGGTAGAGATAGACTGTTTAACACTGCGGGGTGGCTTAAATCATAATTTTATCGCGATCGGACCTAGGAGCAGCACCACCGATGTCCACTCACGCTCGGCTCATCACGTGATCTCCCCTTCCTGATCTGTGTTCTGTAGTTCAGAACAATCTCCTTTAGGCACCTCACTCTGTGCAGCAGGTTGTTGGCAGAATAGATCGTATGACCACCAATGACAATCTCAGCTGTCATTTGGAAAAGTTTGTTCCAAATGCGTAGATGCTCATTCTACTGACAGGCTACCAAGTACAGATCCTCTGGCATCCTGTAGACCCCGGGCAAACTCTCAGAGGAAATCCACCAAGCCATTTAGTTGTTTTACCAGGTATAGCACACTAAGCTGAAAGCCTTTTACAGGAGCAATCTGGGAGCACAAGGAGGTTAAGTGACTTGCTCAGGGTCACACAGTATTCAAGTGGAAGCTGTGGGATTCAAACCCAGGTCTGGTCTGCTAGATGTCACCAAATTTGCAGCTCAGAGCCTTAGACCACTGCGCTATACTGCCTCCTTGAATGGATGTGACTTTTGATGATGTCACCACAGAACACAGAATTGCTGCACACTCCCCAAGCATGGTTGGCGTTATATTGGTCCATCCCATTAAACAGTATGCCAAGGAAAGTCAATGTCATACCACCAGAGGTTATGGTTGCCCTATCATACTGGTAAGGTGCTCTCACAAAGGTAGCAGAGACCAAACTGAATACAAGATTTTGTTCATTTGGAAAATGATTCCAGCCATGCATGACAAGGTCGAGCCTGCAGTTTTCCCAGAAATGACAAATCTTTGGATATTCTTGCAAGGATGGAGTCTGTCTTCCAGCTCTACCTCCAAGATTTTAATTCTGGCTCAAAAGTTAAGGTGGCCTCAGGACAATCTGCCAGTGAGCCAACAACCCACTACACAGTGGAGGGCAAGGCCCAGGATAACAAGGCCATGCCCTCTGATCACAAACAGACCTCTAAGATGGGGGCACCATAACAGGAATAGGAACAGACAAAGAAATTGGAATAACCCTAATTCAGATCGGAATGAGAACTGAGGCAATCAAAATTATCGACAAGGCCCTTCTTACCATGATGTAGTAGTGAAGAATAATAACCTCTGCACTCCTTTGAAAAGTCCAATCAGTGGCCAAGTCCATCCCAAGGTAGACTGTTGCAGCATTAGCTCCGGTAACCCAATCTCTACTAGGCCAAGGAGATAATGGAACCTCCTCTGGCCAGGCTGCAGCAGGCCCTGATCCTGAGGCCTTGTCAATTGCAGCTACTATCAGTACCCTGGCTTCCTGTATCCTGTGCAGGACCTGGAAGATGCCAGACAAGATCCTGCTGACATGCCTTTTCAGGAACCACCTGAAGACACTGGTAATAATTCAGATTGAAAATTATAGGCCCCAGTCCGTATTGTGAACAATATTAATATTAACACAAATGGGCAGTCTTGTACCAAGGACATGGTTGGGGCCAGTAAATTGTTGTCCTGCTAGATACAGGTGCAACTGTGTCTGTACTACATGATGAGGATCCAGCTAATTCCTCTTGGTCCACTGGATGAAGGACCAATGCTCAAGGTGTGGATGGCAGTAGATTGCCTACCTACCACTCCATTGTACTCTCAGTGATGTTGGGTACCCTCAGCATGATTCACACTTTTGACCTGATGGTATTATGTTGTCACCCCAGCATCCTAGGAATTGATTTCCTAGCACTACATGGCTGTGTAATAGATTTAGCAATTGGCTCTTGATTCAAATCAAGGACAATATCATACAGTCATGATTCCAAATCCCACTTGGTTGCCACCATTGCGTTCAGTGACAAGGAATATGACACCATAGCTCTATTCCAGACACGTGAATTCTTAAAAGAACTGTTATCCATTCTGGAGAAGCACCTTGATGTTTTGCCACTCACAAACATGATTGTGGGGAAATGGAAACCATCATTGAAGTCCCAGACCCTGAACATGACAAGTAGAGGCAATACTCTTTTCCTGTAGAAGACTTACCATCACTTAGAGAAACTATTCAGTCACTTCTTCAGAAAGCTGATCAGACCTTGTGTCTCAACCCTTAACTCACCCATCTGGCCAGTGAAAAAGCGCAATGGATCTTGGAGACTCTCTATTGACTATATGAAGCTTAATCAAGTCCCTCCTAGCTACTCCCTACAGTTGCCTAGGCTAGATTGTGCTCAAACTGCTAACACCAGATCATAAGTGGTTTAGCACCCTTGATATCTCAAATGGGTTTTGGTCACTGCCACTTGCTCAGGGAAAGCCAATACAAGTTTGTTTTCACCTTTCAGGGTCATCAGTACACCTGGACCTGCCTACCGCATGGCTTTCACATAGCCCTCCCTTTTCCATCTTCACGTGATGGATGCTTTGCAGGGTTTCTCTGCCCCACTATGCCTTCTGCAATATGTGGATGACTTACCCTGGCATCCGCCACTAAGGAGCAACATTTTAACCTCCTTGATGAGTTACTGACTCACTTGCAGAGAGCAGGCCTCAAGTGTGATCCTGCAAAAGCACAATTGTGCCTGAAAGAGGTTATCTTCCTTGGGCTGTATCACAGAACAAGGCAGAAGCCTAGCCTGGAAGAAGATCCAAGGCCTACAAGATTTGCCACTTCCTACCAGTGTGGCAACACTCAGACATTTCCTGGGAATTGTCAACTATTCCAGAGACTTCATTCGAGACTCTGTATGAGCTTTTGAAAAAGATATCCTCTGGACTTGGTGTCCCATTCTCACCAATGCTGTGACCCTCCTGAAACAGGCTCTACCTTCTCCTCCAGCATTAGTTAACACTAATCCAGCATTACCCTTCCATCAGAAATCTGCTACTTCAGACATTGTCATGTCTGCAGTACTTGCTCAAAGGTTAATGGCATTCTGAGACCTATTGCCTCTGCTTCCCAGATGCTGTCCCCAGAAGAACAGAAGTATAGTCTTTGTGAAAGACACCTTCTGTCCACCTACTGGGCTGTTAAGCACTTCCTGAACATCATTAGGTATTCACCCATCAGTCTGCACACCAATCACACCCCCACAAACTTCCTGCTGTCAGACAGAGTGAAGCATGGCTCTATGTCTAATACCAGACTAACTCACTGGTCTCGCCTTCTCCAGGACCATGACATACAGGTCCACACTGCCAAAATGACCTCAGTTTTAGTCCATGGTCTTCTGTACCAAGGAGCCCTGCAAGATTGCTCACTCCAGCCTCCTGATTTGCCTGACACAGGACCCTTTCTTCCTGCTACTCCAAAACTCCTTGTTGTCACTTCCTGTCATTTCTTTACTGATGGCTCTGCCTCATATTACCAAGGAGAACAGACAGCTGTATTGGAGTGCTCATCATGTACCCTAACAGTTACACTGTCAACTCATCCAGATGCTGCAGTGTTGCATCTTCTCAGTATGCAGAACTGGCAGGTGTGGCCTGTGCTCTTGAACTAGTACACCATGGTACCACAAATAACATCATCTTCATAGACTAACTGGGTCTGTAGCTCTCTAAATTAATTCTTACTGTTCTGGGAGAAGAACTCCTTCACATCTTCTGATGGCACCCTGTGAAATACAAATCACTCTTGGTATACATTCACAATCTGACTCAACAGTTTAAGCACAAACTGTTCATTCAGAAGGTGAAGGTACAATCAATATGATCCATACTATGTCTTCAATGATCAGCCAGACACTCTTGCAAAAGGGTGCTCAAGGGGAGACAGTGGCATATGGCTCACCCTGTGGCTCTGGCAACCCGTACATATAGCTGCCACAAAAAAGAAAACTGAAGTTTTGGGCCACTGGACTTGTCCACAGCACAAAACTCTGATCCTCAGCTGAAAGAGGTGTTCAGATTCCTACATAAAGGAGCTGAATAAGAACTGCCAACCAACAATCCCTACAAAGACATGCAGACTAACTGAATAAATCACATGACGACAAGTTGATATGGTATCAACCTGATGACCTGAACCACAGGTTGTGGATGGTTCCCAAATCATTGTGATCTGAGTTCATTCATTAGGTCCATGACACCTCGATATGGTCCAGAGACTGAAATCTGTGGGTTGGTGGCCT
The DNA here is from genome assembly GCA_016271365.2 of Neoceratodus forsteri. NCBI lineage: Eukaryota > Metazoa > Chordata > Ceratodontiformes > Ceratodontidae > Neoceratodus > Neoceratodus forsteri. The sequence continues at coordinate 1,234,886,932 of CM057453.1, read as the reverse complement.
GGTGTCACTAGAGATATTAAACATTACATCCACAACTGTTTAGTTTGTGCACAGAACAAGCCTGCCCCAGCCAAAAGAAATGCTAAAGTACTTCCCCAAAGACAATCTGGTCCCTGGCATGCAATTCAAATTGATTTCATTGGCCCTCTGACCACCAGCAGAAGGAACAACAAGTATAGCCTTGTGGCCACTGAACTATTCTCCAAATGGGTCAAGGCTTTTCCCCACAACAATACACGGGAAGGCAAATGCAAGAGTCCTGGTAGAAGAATTGTTTTCCATTTGGGCCCACCTCTTAAGGTAGATTGTGATCAAGGAACCAGCTTTACAGGTGAGATGATGCAAGAAACACTCAAACTTCTTGGTGTACACCAGAAGCTTCACATTCTGTATCACCCACAATCTTCAGGTCAGGTAGGAAGAGCCAGCAAATGGATAAAGCATATGCTATTCAAATACATCGAGGACAATCCCAAGGATTGGGATTCCTTTCTGCCTTTACTCCTTTTGGCAATTAGGATACTCCTTCAGTCACCACCTAGTGCACACCCTTCGAGTTGATGATTGGCAGAACCATGAGATTACCTGAGCACCTGTTGATTGATCTGAACATGCCCACTGCAAACAGAATGTCTATGGACATATATGTCACAAAACTGAGTGATGGCATCATCAAATCCCACTTGTAGCTGCACATCATACAGGCAAAGCCCAACTGCAATCTAAAATTCACTTTAACAAATCCACTCAAGAAGTGGACTGGCAAGTCAGGGACCAGGTAATGGTACTCAGATTTGCACACCTACTCATCCCTTCTCCAATAAGTGGAAAGGACCCTACCCCATCATTAACAAACTCAGTCCTGAAGTCTACCAAGTTAAACTTTCCAATCAGAAGAAACCTACTGATGAATGACTGCATGCTAATCAGCTCAAATTGCACAAAGGAGAATAATTACTTTTCCTAATCCCATTGGGTGGAATAGTACCAATTGTCCTTTTATTTTCCTTACAGGTACCCATAAAGATGGTTACCTTGCATTTGATCCTCCTTCTAGACATCGCCCTTTGTCCATGGCAAGGATATGAAACTATATCCAACTGCAACCAACATCTAAGGTGACTTCTTGACTTCTTGACCATCCAGAGGAAGATATATCACCCACAAAACAAACCCACTACCATCCCTGAAGGAGACAGCATAGATGTTTCCAACAAATTAATCACTGTCCAGGAAGGCATGGACATCTACCTGACCACCATGGTTGTAGCACCTGACAAATCATCCCTCCAGATTAAATGGCAAACTGACAATCATGGACATACACTTCCTGTTGCCCACCTTTACAAAGGCTCCTGGGCTGACCTAATACAGAATCACCCAAATGGCACCTCTATCTATCTGCCAAGCCAATTGCAGACATTCTGGTTTATAAAATCTTACTGCTTTGATTGATCCCAACTTTTGTGTTAAATACCTAGAAGACTCTACAAGAGACTTTTGTGTTCCCAATTACATAGCTACAGAGCCAATGTTTCTGTCTGTAGTACCCCCTACTGAAGCAGAACTTACTGACTGTCCCACACAGAAACCTGGACCACCTAGTGGTGTGAATGTCACCTCACTTCAAGGTACACTTGTGAACATTGTGCAATTTATGCACATTCCTTTCATTTTAATCTCACACATTGGAATATGGCTGAATTTGGTATGTGTTCTTAATAACACTTCTAGGTTTTCAGCACCATGTTATTAGATAGTCTTGCAGCATATCAGAGATACATACAGACCCTGTGGCTGGTCCACACATTACTGAACACTTAGGATTATTAAGGTCTAGACCTAACCCCAATTACAAGAAAATATCCTCATCACGTAGGAGGCATGCCACAGCTGATGTCACTGGTACAATGGCACCATATCCGGACTCTTGGATCCAACATGCCCATCTGGAACAGGGCAGACATCCATTAAAAGCCAAACAGTTAAATTCCAGACTGGCATAAAGAATGATGTTCTACCACTTTTATTGCATGATGTAGATGGGCTTAGTCAGGAAGGGCGAAACACTGTGTACAACATGCATGACATTGCTAAAAGTTTTAATGACACTAAGAATAAAATCAATTAACTTGTTTTCTAGAATAACAAGGTGTCAGACAAGCAATATATTGCCAGGGAACTTTTATGCTCTGGTTATGTCATAATCACTATCACTAATCTCTTCAGGGTTTTGTAATCTGGACATATTCCAGATATTATCCATCACAAATGACTTGCTAAATGGTACTGTCCACATTGTAGATCCACTGCTTGTATTATAATGTGTATGTTCAGATCTGTTGCTACACCAATTTCAACTTCAGAAATCTAGGTAATGTCACACGCCATCCCAACAGGTGCCCATGTTACACTGCCAACTGCTGTACCATCCATTGTTGCACCTGGGTTATGCCTATCATTCCATATACACCTCACATACACCTCACACTGTATTCCTGGTCTATTATACTATGATACTGCTATTTGCTACTAACATGTAGCTTTTAGGCATCCATCACATAAGCATGAGTGCCAGGAATGTGCTTTGCTGCTCATATATGCCAATGTTTACATCATTTATAAGAGTAGATCATGCATACCTCACTATAATGCATTATGGTTTCTCTTTTCATATATTCCATATATAATCTACCTAATTACTGATAAGATAACTCTGAGAGCTCATCAGTGATTACTTTATACACTATATATATATATATATATATATATATATATAATGTATGTGTCGAATAAATAGAAGTGTAAAACATGATATCTGAGCTAGGCAGTGAAGATAACATTGATATCTCCATGTTCCTATACATCATGAAGATATCTTCACTCCTATCGTCATTCTGAAAGTGAAATCGTTTCACTTTCAATCTTCACTTCACCTACAAGCGACAAGCTGCTGTGCTGCTGTGCTGCTGTGCCTATCGACCTGCACCCCCCACCACCACATACCTCACTCATATCTTTATTCCTACCATACTTTTAAAAAAATTAAGTAAAAACAATTTTAAATAACTTATCTGGTTGATCCTGCCACTCTGACACTTTCCTTTTACCTGCAATTATAGCGTGGCCGGGCAGCTATACGCACTGACGACTGGCACATTGCCAAATGTTTTGTATGCAGACCCAGGACTCCTGACAAAACATTTGGCAAGTGCCAGTCGCCAGTGTGCATACGCCCGGCCATGCTACAATTGCAGGTAAAGTGAAAGTGCTCAGAGTGGCAGGATCAACCAGATAAGAATTAAAAAAAATCACTTTTCACCACAATAATAGCAGGATCAACCAGATATTTTGGTAATTTAAATTGACAGGATCAACCAAATATTTAAAAACCCTATGTAATCTGTTATGTTGGGGGAGGCATGTGGAGCTCTGTTGGGGGGCATGGCAGGATAAACCAGATAAGACTTTTAAAACTAACCATAAATAACAGAATCCACCAGATATTTTTAAACAATAAATGACATCTGCTGTTTTGACAGCTTTTCTGTAAGTGGGGTTGTATTGCTGGGCCATTACCTTTATATCACCCATTCATTGAGAAGGGCATGTGGTGAGTTGTATTGGGGGTGGGGCAAAGCATACATTGTATAAACAGAATATGACATGGCCTGACTGAAGATATCATATTGTCTTCCTCGGGGCCAGTGAATAGTGATATCACTCGTGGCTTCGCCACTGTGAGATATCATGATATCACTGGCTCTCGTGAAGATAAATATGATATCTTCAGTCACCAGTCATATCCCTACTATATATATATTCTCATATAATCATATGCAGTTGTTGCCAGTCAGCACTTCTCTTTGTTTAAGCAAGCAAGCTGACACAGAAAGAAATCCTTTGTTATGTCTTATATTATGTATAAGCAAGAAACACCATGTGTAGTTTGAACCCAAGCTATAGTGCTAACTGAAGCATATTATTTGTCTCATATGATACTCACTAGTAATTATGTCTCCTAAGTCATCATCCAATGGAGAATGACTTAGGACCACTATATTGTTTCTCATATATGTAACTATGATGTAATCTCTGTTGCTATTCTATTATCTGTAGTATTTAGCCTTCTGCAACCCAGTTCAACAGAAAGAGAAAGAGATCTTGGAGAACCTGAGATCCTACAGTCCTGGAGATTATGTACATTCTTCAGGATAGTGGTGAGAAATCCATCTCCCTTGTGATTTTCTTTGTCACATGCTTGGTGTAAGTAGTATAATAAACATTTATTAGTACTCTTGCTGGTTTACAAATCTTTCTTGTCAGACTCTGAAGACATAAGACTCTATTATTAGTATTATTATTTACTCTACACACTAAGAGTGTTTAGGCAACACCATGACACCATGTTCATGACCTTTACTGTCTCCTTGCCACTGTTTAATCCAGAGACTGCCATTTTGACAGAATGGCCTCCATCCACTCCATTGGACATCTCAACGAGGACATCTACCAAGAGGATCAACCTTCCACCTCTTCTGGTCTTCCACCCCACCCTGGAAGCTTGGGTGGTGCCTCATAAACTGTTGTGCCAAAGAGAATACCACTACTTGTGTCACTGTGACATGTTTGATGTCATCAAGCAGGTTTGTGGACACTCACCAGACAACATAGACTGTTTTTTACTTTAGAATTGGACATTTCTTCAAATGACACTGGTACCCCTAGGGCAATAGCACCTTCAGCTTCAACTACATCATCACCAGTGGGCAACAATGGACATCTCTACCAGAACTATGCAGAAGAGGTTCATTGCTTCACTACAAGACTCACAAATCAATCTTTAACCTGCCCAATTCACCAGCAAAATGGAGGATTCCTACAGTAAGAGTGTCATAGTTCTGATGGTCAGTATTGTGTGGTTACTAATCACACATTTTTCTCCTATGGGTTCAAAACTTGTGACAAACAGTTACCTAATTTCTGTTTTGTTCCTCATCAAACTACTGTGATTGGTCATACAGTGATTACTCCTGTTCCCATTCCAGAACCTAACATTATTGATGCTGACCCTGAATATTGGCTTGCTCTAGCTCAGTATTTACCCATCTTTAATGTCCATATTGACCCTTGACTTTGTCACTTAAGACACATTTAGATAGAAAGGTTATCCATCTCATCTACATCAGCAATAATATCTTCAAAGCTGGAGAAGCCCTTAACACCTTTATCTATGATCATGATGGTGATTTAAGCACCGCACTTTCCAATACATGGTTAGAGTTAACTTTTAAAGACTTTGTTATTGTATAACTATTTTGATTATCTTTTAATACTCACTCTTTGCTGTCTATGGTGCACTATAAAATAACACTGTAAACAACTCAAATTCATTTGCAAAGCACATGTGGCGGGTCTGTAAACAGTGGATACTGCACCACTACTTACCCACTAGTGTTGTTGCCTTTTCAGTAAGGCAACAAGAGGAAATGTTAGGCTTGGTCCCCACACCCTTATTGGCAACCCACTGTGCACACTGACAATATCTATTATGATATACATAATCAGTAGTAACAATTAGGCCATTGGCACTTATCATATCTGAATAAGTTACCTGGGACATAATTGTGATTATACGAATATTATTACTATGCTTATTATGGAACGCATAAGTAGCGTGCCAAGAATACATTTCTGTGTTCTTTGTATATTCTTCTGAGATGTCACTGTATAGCCTACACTGCTGTCATGTGCACTTTGGAGCCACCGAACTTTTGGCCAATAGGGCATGTTTTATGTATCTAACTCATGCATGAAGTACTAGTTGCTATGGTGACTATCATAGTATATAACCTGCTGTATTACATATTCTCACTGAGACCATCTTTATACCCTGGGGTATTGGGAAACTCTGGCTCCCATTGTCTATTTGGTAAGACCTGTTCTTAGGGCATAAGTCTGCTTTTGTGTAATAAACAAGTTTATTACCACATAACACTAAAAAATATCACCAACAGCTTACTCTGGTTCAAGGTCAGTTGGCATTCATCTGTATCCCCTCCCCGGATCGTGTCAGAAAATAGGCAGGATTTGTCTAGTGCACTTACCGGTCAACAAAAATAAATAAATAAATAAATAAACATATGCCACTTGTCTGTTGTTTCTTCTGCTGGCCTGTACCATCAAGAACCTAAGATGGGCTTAGACCCTAACAAGAAGGACCAATTCGGCAGACTGATTTGGCCAAGCAGTAATTTACTGCTGACAGATTTTATGTTTCACACCTCAACATGGAAACGTTTTTATGCCATAAACAGTCAAGATGTAATAGATGGTCTACTACATTGAAATGTGCTGGTGGACAGTTCTTCTCAGCTGCAATCACAGCAGCAAAGAGTTTATTTTGCTGCTGTGATAGCCTCACAGTACAGTCTTAAATGATCCTGCAGGACAAGTTTGTCTGCATCCACCTGAGACTTGCTCCACCTATGCTCTGACATTTGACCTGCAACCTTCATCAGCCAAAGCTCAGATGAAAACCAAGAAGCACTATGGCAAGAGGCCAGGAGGTGTGAATAAACTGGTGCCAGGGCATTCAGTGCTGCAGTGCCCAATTGTAGGACTCAACTGCTGCACACACCCTGTTAGAGACTTCAACTAGGTCCAAAGTGATCAACTGATCTAGAAACCTTGCTAGTTCCAGATCTCATTTAGAATAATATTGGATCACTTCTTAATGGCCCCAACACTGAATACTATGGTACAGTGGTCCACCAAATGTCAGGCTCCACTGAGAAATTATCAGTATCTGACCCTGTACAGAAGATGAGGATGATCATGTGCTTCCCCTCCTGTCTGAGACCCAACTCCTTAGTGAGTTGGAGGTTCTACAGTCTTAGGATCACCTGTCTTGACCTGCTCCTTACCCTACTTTTAATGTAACCTAGTATTACAGTTTCATTCATAACTGTGGCATCACATTGCTTCACCTACCATTACCCATTCATGTCCCAGTATAAATCCTCCCCAACAGTTTTATCTGCAGTATCATGTGTGTCAGCACCCTCCATCCCTTCTGGCCTAAGTGAAGGCCTGTCTTTAATGTACTGGCACCCTATCCCAAAATGCGTTTGAATGTTTAAGGGATCTAAATCCTTGCTCCTTGCACCAAACCCTTAGAAATGCATTGAACAGCTTCTTGTTGCCTTACTGGACCTGCATGTTAGAGTTGAAGTTCCTCTTCATCCTTCTGCATGAACTTGCAGTAATGTCTTCAACATGTGCACAAGAAAGACAAGTGCCTATGCAGTTCACCTATCTCCACTGTCCCAGTACTCCACCTATTTGGCTACCATATCTCACTGTAGAACCTCCATTACTATTACATATCTACCCCCTACTTGCTGCCCTCCCAGACTTTCCTCTACTGTCTGAGCCCCTGCACTCTAGCCCAAAGCAGTAGCCCCACTGCTCTGTGGTCATGCTTCAGTTTCCACTGAGTAACTGGTACTTGTTTTAAATAGTCACTTATGATAGCTCCTGCCTCACCTCATGATCCTGATTCTATATCATCTAACCTACCCTAATCTAGTTCCATGTCAAAACAGCACTGACAAAACATCGCAGACAAAAACAGAACGGGAAAAACAGCTAAAATAAAACTGCAGTCAGCAGCACAGTGTGGACCAAAAGTTGAAACCACTGACCTGATTCACTGACCAGATCTCCAGCTGTGCAAGGGGGACAAAACTTGAAGGGAAGCAGATTCAAGGAGGCAGATATGGTGGGAGAGAACAGGGAGTGACCACACAAAAACACTACATTCACTTGATGTACCTGCAGTGACTTTCAGCAGGAGCTCCACCCCATCCTCTGTTGTGGGATTCTTCACCTCCTGCACCCCTTACAATTTATAATCATCACTAGGGGCATAACTTGGGAAGGGGTACAATGTCGGGAGGGGGACATTGAACTGGCAAAATGTTAAACATAAAAAAAACCAGGAGACCACATGTATTGAACACAGGCCAGCCAGAGGTAGCAAACACACACAGACAGTGTCTCTAACCACTATGCTATGCTGCCAGCACAGCTCCACCACCCACCTGTTGGCTTACATCACCAACGTAAATCACTGCCTACATCACTGAAATCAGCAAACACTAAAAAGATCATGTTGCTATTATGATATGCACTGTTTTCATGCTCTGTTATTGACTAACTCATATTTACTCACTATCTTGATGTGATATCCCATAGTTCTCAGCTCTAACATCTGGACCTATCTTCCTAGGCTCTGTTGTCTGTGTCCTAGCCCATGACTGTCCTACCCATGTATCCTGGAGCAATGCTAGCTGCCCAAAAACATGCCACCTCTGGCCCTGAGTGCTGCAACCAGCTCACTTCAGTTACACAATTAATATTACTACCAGCCTGTCTGCCTGCCTGCCTACTTGAGGAATGCATCCTCTTGCCCTTTAGTTCATTAAATACAAATGTGCAAACAATAATACCCGACAGGGTGGGCAGTATTGGGCAATCCCGGATCACCAGGGGCATAATGAGGCCCAATCACAGGTGGAGGGCCTTATAGCCTGGAACGGCATTGCCCATACCGCCCACCCTGGAGGGTATTATTGCACTTAGAAAATGGACACTGTGTTAAAAAATACCTAAAACAAATTAATAAAAATTTATTTTTACAACATTTTGAAATTAAATAGTTCCTCCCCTTCATCACAAAGATGGTCTTTTGTCCAAATGCAGACACTATAGTAAGAAAGTTGGCTGAGTGCAGTTACTGCCCCACAGCAGATTTTTTTTAGTTGAACTCCCCATTACAACAATTTTCATTAGAGAGGCTCTGCTTTTGTATTGCTGATATTTTTTTCCCACACTGGGGCTAGGTCAGAGGTTGTGATCATGACAAGGAAGCTGGTTTGGGAGAGTAAGTGACTGTTGTCGGGAGCCAGTTGTTGATGCTATTTTTCTTTTTATTCAATGGGCTTTGCTGCGTGTTACTTGGACTGAGTTCTTTTATTTATTTTGCTTGTTTTATCAGTTCATGGTCCTCACTACCTTCTATGAGGACTGTGAGTGTGAAGGAGCATCTGTTTTATCCAGGGAGTGAGTCAGCAGTAGACCAACTGGAGGAGGAGGTAAGTGTGCGACTTCAGGTGTCCGACTGTCACTGTCTGACCAGTCGCAGTAACAGTATTGATAATTGCAGGGTATGAGAAATGATCAGTAGTGACAGGAAGAGGTAAGAGTACTACAAATGTGAATCCTTTCTTTGGAAAAGAGCGTGAAGTGACTGCAGGGAGCGAGAGTGTCATCGGGTGAGCAAGACTGACTGAAATTTTACACCTACGTGTGGGAATCGGGCATGGGACAAGATTAATATTTTAGATTTATGAAAAGAGTTAATAAAAAAAGAAATGTAGCTAGGAGGCAGTTATTTACATGACAAAGGGTGCACTGGGAGGACTGGACTGATGGTGGTGGAGGCTCTGTCACTAAGCGAGAAGAAAATGGTGGCATTTTTTAAATTGAAATGAGGTGTTGCAGCCAATTAGAAAAGCAGGGTGGACAATACAATACTTACTAGGTAAAGGGGCACTGCAGACTGGTACTTTTTGTTTCCTGGGCATCTATTGAAAGTTATTGTACCCCCGGCAAGGGTACTAGCCAATCAGATGCCAGGAAATATAAGCACATTTTCTAAACAGTAATATATGCTTGTTGCTGGCCTTTTGTGAGTGCATGTCAGGATCAGTTACCAGAAATACCAGTGAGTCACCCACAATACTATGAAAACTCTGAAATGTAATTAAAAGTCTACAATGTGGTATTGATAGTATATCTGGTGGTATAAGTCCATTAACTATGGCTATAAATGGCTTCAGGTGCTTATTCTTACGGGGTGTAAAAGTAAACTTTGGCTGATGGTGTCCATTTAATACATTAATGTGCATTCATACATTTATTCTGTACTTCAGTGAGTCACTGAACTATGGAATGAATGTATGAATTGTGGATTCATTTATTTTACTATGAGAAGAAATTCCTCAGAACTGATCACTGAACTGCAGAATGATTGCATACAGTATATTGCAGAATGATATGAATGATTACATGTATAGCAGAATGATGTATTAAACTGCAGAGAAAACTTCTTCAGAACTGTCATTCAACAGTTCATGTGCATTATTCCACATGCAGCCAGAAAATGTTGCTTAATGTATGAAAATACACCAAGCACATTCGAAGATTCAGATTTTGTGAATGTCAGAATTTCAGAGAATTTTGCAAAATTTCTTTAAATTCAGAATTCATAGATTTTGCCCAGCTATAGTTTCTAGAGCCCACACCTCAAGTACTGTGCTCAGTTCCTGAATCCACACCTAACAAAGGACAGGAATAGACTGAAGACCATCCAGCTGAGGCCACTAAATGGTTCGGGAGAAAAGGGATAACGTGGAAAGTTTGGAAAGCCTTATTATTAAGGAGGGATACTGAGGCTTAATAAAGGGAGGAATGTGGGTAGAGGGGGACAGTGAAAAAGCAGGGATACTGAACAAATATTTCTGCTAAGTATTCACAAAGGAAGAGGAGGGAGGTACCTAAACCAAACAAGAGAAACACTCTGAAGATGGGGTGATACCAGTCCATTTACAGAAGAAAGGATTCTGAAAGAACTAATAAAATTGAAGGTGGACAAAGCAATGGGGCCTGATGGCATTCACCCAAGAATTCTAAAAGAACTAAGGGTAGAACTAGTGACACCACTGACTACTCTCTTTAACAAATCATGGAGGATGGAGTGGTACCTGAGGACTGGAGGAGGGTAGATGTGATTCCTTCAAAAGTGGGAGCAGGACAGAGGCAGGAAACTACAGACCAGTTAGTTTGACCTCAGTGGTAGGGAAAATGATGGAATCACTTGAAGGAAAGAATTGTTGAGTACCTAGAGGCCAGTGGGGCTGGGACCCAAGGCAGCATGGATTCATGATGGAAAGGTCGTGTCAGAAGAATCTAATAGATTTCTTTGACTGGGTACCAAAGTAGTAGACCAGGGAGGGCTGTGGACATGGCCTACCTAGATTTTAGCAAGGCCTTTGATACAGTCCCACACAAAAGATTAATACACAAGTTAGCCAGCTTGGAGTGGGCCCCAAGGTTGTAGCCTGGATAAAATTGGCTGGACAACAGGACGCAAAGGGTAGTAGTAAATGGAGTACACAGTGAAGAAAAGAGGGTTACTAGCAGGGTACCACAGGGTTCAGTACTGGGACCAGTCCATTTTAATGTCTTTATAAGTGACATTGCAGAGGAACTGGAAGGAAAAGTATGTCTCTTTGGCAATGACACAAAGATCTGCAACTGGTTGATACACAAGATGGAGTGAAAAGGATGAGAAGGACTTGGCAAGGTTGGAGGAATGATCAGATGTATGGCAGCTCAGATTCAATGCAAAGAAGTGCAAGGTAATGCACATGGGAAACAAAACCCAGGGAAGAGTACACAATGGGGGTGAGATACTGACAACAGTAAAATGGAAAGGGACCTGGGGTAATTATATCAGATGACCTAAAGGTGGGCAAGCAATGAGAAGGCAGTAAGGAAGGCTGGGGGATGCTGGGATGCATAGGAAGAGGCATCTATAGTAGAAAACAGGAAGTTGTTATCCTCTGTACAGACAGTTGGTGAGACCCCATCTGGAGTACTATGTGCAATTCTGGAGACCCCATCTCTGCAAAGACATAGACAGAGTGGAGGCTGTCCAGAGGAGGGGCAACAAAATGGTGCGGTCTGCACCAGAAGACATATGAAGAAAGACTTAAGGAGCTTAATATGTATAGCCTTGAGGAAAGGAGGGGGGACATGATAGAAACTTCAGGTACCTCAAGGAATCAACAAAGTCCAAGAGGGTAGCATCTTTCAGAAAAGAAATGTGCAAGAACAAGGGGCACAATTTGAAGATAGAGGGGGACGGCTCAGAGGTAATGTAAGGAAGTATTTTTCATGGAGAGGGTTGTAGATGCATGGAACAGCCTCCCTGAGGAGGTTGTGGAGTCAAGAACAGTGGAGGAATTCAAGAATGCATGGGACAGACATAAGACAGTCCTAGTGGGGGTAGGAGGAAGTTAGCTGTTGGTTAACTAGGATCTGCAGCTTATCTGTTAGGTAGGAAAATGGGCAGACTAGGTGGGCCAAGCGTCCTTATTTGCCATCAAATTCTGTGTTTCTATGTTTCTTAGTCTTTAGATGCAAAACAGAAAGGGGATGTGATAGAGACCTTCAGGTTTTTACATGGATATGATAGAGTTTGCCACTCAGAAATTTTTCAAGTGATTAAGAATTCAACCACAAGGTAATAACTTTAAACTACTGGGGAGGAGGAAATGAATTCAAAATCAAAATAGACATAAGGAAGTTCTGTGAGAGTGGTGGATAAGTGGAATTGTCTTCCTAGCATGGTCAATGTAGGCACCATTGCTGGGTTCAAAGCTGGCTGGCATGGTTTCAAACTGAGTAAAAGAAAAAATGTAGGGTGGGGGAGACAGTAGTTTAAGATAGGTTTCCAGGGCAGACTGGATAAAATGTTGTCTTTATCAGCTCATTTTGTTCTCTTTTCAAGTTTCTCTGGCCTGGAGGCATCAGATTTCATTTTAGAGGTCATAGACATACTTTTTGTTAAGCATCAGTAGCTGTAGGTCCCTTTTGATCTAGATGGGCCAATGATTTGCCATTTTTCTCATTGTGCAGACCTCTGTGGTTGCATGAATGTCCCATTAAATTATCCTGACGTGTGCTGTACATTTCCAGCTTTGTGCTGCTGCAGATCCTTGACTTCGGTCCTTCATATTGTCAAAACCTACTTTTCAAAGTTTGGATTCTAGTAGCTGAGGCCCAGCTAATCTTTTCAGCAGAAGAAGCTTTCCTAGTTGTGGTAATGTCCTTTCACCAGTTCCTTGAGATTCACACTGGAGAGGACACCAACCCCACAGCTGAGAACAAGGTCATGGGTGACCTCAAACCTAGTCTCCATTTGGATATTTTGCCCTAAGATACAGTCCTTGAAAGTGGACAGGAACTCAGTCTCAGCCCTATTGTTAGCATTTTGAGATCCTAGTCTACACCTGGAAGACTGAAGGCACTCAGGGGAAAAACTGAGTCTAGTCTGATCTGACTGCTCTCATAATTGTCCAGACTAACTGGGCATTATGCTCTTCTGAGCTGTTAGTGGTCCATTAGTACACCCCCGAGTGACTCTTTTACCCCCTTTTCACCTACTTTGAACAAGATAGACCTTGTGATATTGTTTGCTCCTGATGTTCTCATTGCCCTCTACATTGACTCTCCCTCTTATACAGAGAGTTACCCCACCTACAGTACTTTCCATTAAGTGTATCCCTTCAGAATAGACTGTACCTCTCTATCCTGGTGTCCCAGTTATTTCTTCCCCACCAGGACTTACAGAATATCAATGCATCATGCACCTCAAAGTGCACTTGGACAATGAGTTCTCCAATTTTGTTAGGTGTACTCCACCTAATAACCTGCATGCAACTTTGGATAGTTGCCTCTTTATGCCCCCTCCCTGGGGTGTCCTCTGCTGCAACTTTTGTTCTGCTAGCTTTTTCTCTGTGTTTCAAAATATCCACCTCTTTCATTTGATGAAACCCTGCCTCAGCAGCTCACCTATTTCCTATTTTTAGTTTAAATCACTCCTGGTTGCCTTATCAATTGACCTGAACAGTGCCCCACCCTCCTTAAACAAGAACTTTAGCCAAGCACTAGCCATCCTACTGTTTTACTGCCACTCCTTACTTGTCCCCAAGATAAGAGGAATAGCCAAAAGAATACCTGGATAACTGGCCAATCAGGAATGTTCCCAGCACTGTGAATGGCCTCCTCATTTCATTGTGATGAGTGATTTCTCCAGTATGTTGTTCTTGACAACATGTACAAGTGACGGTCTGCTCCTCCCCAAGAGCTGCACTTGGTTGGCCCTGGATATTATTCATTTGACCTATGCACCAGGTAGGTAAACTTTCTCATCAAAGCTTCCATCTAGACTCAGCAATGCTCTTCCCCTTACTCACTGTCCTAAATATGGAGTCCTCAGTGACTACTAGTTTGACATGTCAGCTATCATGGTGCCTGTATTGCCTCCACCAGTCCAAATCACATAAGGACCCATAACCTGACATCCAAATGCTGACACCTCTTGCTAGCATCCATTGGTGATAGTACTCCTTATGACTGTGCCTGTACCTCAGTGCTCCACCATCTTTACCACTAAAGATCAGATTTCATGCCTCTTCTTTCTACCCTCAATTCCTGACATATTCCCACCAAGACTCTTACTTAAGTCACTTGTCTCAACTCCTCATCCTTATTAGCTGTGTGATCACCTCTGCACCCTTGCTGTGTCTCCAAATGTCACTCAAACCTAGCAATACATCACCTGAGAGCATTAACATCCTAACAGAGGCTCTAGATTTATATACTCATTACTGAATCCTTTGTGGCCCATCATGTAAAACAAGGGATAAAAAGGAAAAGGAAGACAATGGAGAAAAAAGCAGAGGTGTCTGTTCCAAACAAGGCTTTAATACTACTGCTACCTCTTGGAGACTCACTCACCAAATATGTCTTTATACTTTTGTCTTTATTTTTTCTCAATAATGCCAGCACTGTTTTTATGAAACCAATGCTTCAAGAAGCACATCCCTCATTATCATGGCAAAACCAGTTACTATAACTAGAAGATTATTTGTTAGTATTATTATTATTATTCACTTATATTTCCAAATCACAATGGAAACATTTGATATAATTAAAACAATAATCTATTATGTAGCTAATTGGCTTTTCATTTGTTTACAAACTTTGTTATTACTTTACTCCAAGTGTATTTATCAAGCAAAGTAGCATCATTATCTATCTTATTTCGTGTAGAACAACTTTCATGATAACATAATATCAAATCATTTCAGGTCAAAGTGCTATCATCAGTTTTCCAAGACATTTAGTTTTCATATATAACAAGTCAGGAGAGGGTTCAGGATCCTATCTTATTGCACGTCTTACCTGATCCATCCTTAACTTTTCTGCCTTTCTAAAGCTTTATATATTTAATCCATTTTTTTTTATAAAAACACAAGTGTAATATTCCTTTAATTATCCAACAGATTATTCATCAGCATTTAAAGACATTACCTGGTGTGTCAAACTCCCATTTTCTGATGCACTCAAAAAGTCTTCAGGGTTGTTTTCTGGTACAAGGACATTTTAAATATATGGAAGCATTATTAGAATAATGATTTATCCTATTATGTCATATCCAGCTAAGGATATATACAGGATGGCAGCAAAGAAATTAGATCCCACAAGTGCAGCAGTTGGTATCATTCAAGATGCTTTACCCACATATCTGTCTGTCTTTGGTTATATTGTTTATTTTATGTTGAAGTCCTTGCCATTCTGCATGTACTTGTGAATTTTGTTAGAACAGCATTCTTGGAAATTTTATTTTTATTGGACTGTTTCAATTATTTTTCATGAGCTAATCACCTCTGAAACTGCAATTTTGCAAAGCAGATATGACCAAAGAAGCATGGCAACCCCTATGTTTCTTTCTTTTCTTATATTCATAACCATATTTTACATCTATCAAAAAGTTTAATGAAAATAACATGGGTTTGAAATGGTTTATGTATAAAACATGCTGTACCCATTTTTGTGAATAACAGTTCAAGAAGGTTTCTTAATATTGATAATTTTGTATTTATTTTTGCATTTGTGGAAACAAATGAAGTGTTATGACAAATGATGTGTACTTGTTTCACATTTCCTTTCACACACATATTGACATCTAAAATATTGAAGTTATAACCATATAAAACAATTTGACCCATTCTGGATTTTTTCCATAAAGAAGGATTAAGTATCACCAATGTAACTTAAAAACAAGCATGGCAACCCATGTTTTTGTTGTGGATTTTAAATGCTTAGATGACGATCATGTACTGGGCTAAAATTATGACTTTGACATGGGTTTGCTGAAATCAGGGAACATCCTTAAGTATTACTCATCATTTGGTTTCTTAGCCCACTTAAAATTTTAAAACAAGACCTCTGCCTTAAAATTTATGTTTATTTACTGTGTAGGCATGTACCTGAATATGATATCCTTTTCTGTTTCTTGTGTGACCTGTGAACATGCAATTTTAAACATCTGCATTTGTCTTTATTAATTGTCTCTGTTTTGTATTCAGTCTTTAGACACCTGCTTTTAATTTTTTCAAAACTGTGCCATTTTATGTTCTTTGTCTTTTACTCTTCTAAAAAAACTTAATATATTGTCTTGACATTTCTTATAACCAGAAATCCCCTTTACTTTATTACCTACACTACTTTTCAAGTCACAAACTTAATTTTAATTGACAGTGCTTTTGTAAGAATAACTTGCTCTCTTACATGTGCAGTTACATTTATCAACATCTTTCTGCCTGTGAACATATTTGTTACTTCATCCTGAAAAGTTGCACTTATCACACATTTACCCTCCTAATCAGGGTTTTGTGCCAGCAACACATCCTCCTAATTGGGGTTCTGTGCCAGTTCCTAGTCTGCTAACTAACTAGGTCACCATTTCCTCCTTGTGTACTATTTAAACGTTTTTCTAAAATGGTGTCTCCTTATGGAATGGACATTGTGACATTGCCATCATGAGCCTGTTGATGTCATCATCCTAGTGATGTCACAGTGCACTCTCATAAGCACAGACCTCCAAGTCAGTGACATACTAGCTTCCATATGTAAGGGAACATTTTACTTTTCTTCAGTTCCTGCACTTCTAGTTTTTCTTCATCTCTGTCTTTTAGGTCATCAAATTGTTGACTGAGAATGTATTTGGCAGTTAACAGATAAGATACAGAAAAGACAGCAACTGACTCAAACTTATTATAATAATACCATAATCTATTTACTTATTGTAACAACATCACAATCTGTCAGCCTATAGACAGACACCTTTATATCAGTGTACATTCCAGAAGAAAAGGATGGGGTATATATTAATAACATCTTAGGAATTGTAAGGGAAACATAAAATGGAAACCAAAGAGAAATATATATTCATAAAATGAATATGTAAGAATCTTATGAATCATACTTACATTTTCATATGACACTTAATGCAGACATGAAGTGCCATTTTTGAAAAACATTTAAAGCAGTAGTGCAATGAAATTAAGCAAAGATTTTACCCTACTGGTTGTTCTCTATAAAAGATTCCACTTCCAGTTTTATTTGGTGGCACAATTTCTAATTCCACCAGAATTTGAATATTTTATAAATGTTTTAATTTAGTTTTTGTCAAGAAAAAGATGGCCACTGCTTTCGTGATAGAAATAGCATTGCAAACCTGGCAAAGGTTAGGATCAAAACAATAAAAAGACTCATGGTGTGTAGCATAGGCGGTACCTAGACAAGTACATTTGACAGATATGGTAATATTTTTCTTCACTGTAGCTGAAATTAGCTTTTTCATTGCACTGCTGCTTTAAACAGTACGCTAAAGAGGAAAATGCATCCAGTTAGTTGGCAGAATAGGAGCCCGTTAGGAAGGTAAGTGCGTGATAAAGTGCAACTTTTGCAGGATGAAGTAGCAGCAAATAAGTTCACAGGCAGAAAGATGCTGGTAAATGTTACTGCACACATTTAAAAGAGTAAGCTAAACTGATAATGAAAGAAACAGTACTTAAAGAAACCAACTGAATAAGAGAATAAGCATTCTAACATAAACACCGTTGATTAAAAGTTCAGTTTATGACTTGAAAAGTAGAGAAAGTGATGAAGGAAAAGGGTACTTGATTATAAGAAAACTCAAGACAATATACTGTGTTTCTGTTCTAAGAAGAATAAGAAAGACAAAGAACATAAATGACAAGTTTATTTTAAAAAAATGAAAAGCACATGTTTAAATATAGTGAACCTCAATATAAAACAGAGACTATTAATAAAGACAAATGCAGATGCATACAATTGTATGTTTACATGTCATATAAGAGCACAAAAGGATTTCATATACATGTACATGCCAACAGAGTAATGCAAAATAAAATTAAAGTTGTTTTGAATTTTAAGCAGGCTAAGAAACCAAATGATGATTAATACTTAACAGCTGATGAATAATTGGTCAGATACTTAAAGGAATATAATGTATGTATTTTTTTTGTAGAAAATGGATTACATATATAAAGCATTAGAAAGGCAGAAAAGTTAAAGATGGATCAAGTAGAACTTGCAATAATATAAGATCCTGCCCCACAACTTGATATACATGAAAAATTGATGATTTGGAAAACTGATGATAGTGCATGGGCATGAAATGATTTGATATTATTTTATCAAGATTGTTGTTCTGTAAGAAACAGGCCTAATGGGGGGAGACTAGATGGACCACATGGGCCATTTTCTCGCCATCAGATTTCAATGATTCTATGAAATAAGATAGAGAATGATGCTACTTTGCTTGACAGATACACTTGGAGTAAAGTAATGATGATATTTTAGAAGAATGAAAAGACAAGAGCTAAGAAATAGAATACTTTATTTAATTATATAACATTTTTGATTGTGGTTTGGAAATATGAGTGAATTATGATAATGTATATAATGTCCTCTTTTTAGAAAACTGTTTTTGTCTTGATAAGGGAATGATCTCCTCGAAACATTGGCCTTATAAAACAGTGCTGACACCATTGAGTAGATAAAACAAGACAAAAGTGTAAAGACATATTTGTTGAGAGAGTCTCTTTATCTAGGAGTTATTTGTAGATTTATCCATCCCAGATATCCATAGGATAAATGGTGTATATCCCATAGCCTAGGCAATACACAAGGGCCCAGATATTCAAACTGCACCATAAAAGTGGGCAACAGCAGGACAAGCACAAGTCCACTGCAGCCATGCACAATCACGCACAATATTCAAACACTGCGCGGGTCAAGATCGCCTGTGGCACATTGACTGAATATCACACCAACTGCGCCATAGCACAACCAGGGATGTGCAGGGCACAGGTCAGATGCACAAGAGCACAACCAGGGATGCTCAGTGGAGCAGGGCAGCAGCACAACAGCACAACCAGGGATGCACAGGGACAGGATGCAGGGGCCCACCACCCATGGTAGAGATGGGCAGAGGAGCACAGCAGAACAGACATTGCCCCACACCCCATGCACTGCACAACTGGAGAGAGCTGGAATAACCACCGCCCATGGACACCAGCAACAAACCCACAGCCGGGGCATGGTGCCCCGCACACCCCTGGCAAGTTGTGACCGGCACACAAGGAGGTCCAGCCACCCCATGCCACACCATCCCACCAATGCAGAGCACACCCTGCACCGTGATCCCCAGGCACCCTGCCCAGGAGCAGCGCCCACTAGTGCAGAACACCCCATGCATGCCACCACCCCACTGTGACAATGCAACCCTGTGCACCACAGAACCATGCAAGGCAGCCACACCACGAGCACCCTCCAGTGGGTGGCAGCAGACAGCGATGCAATGACTGCATACAGTGCCACCATGCACGCCCCTGAGGTACAGCTGAGAGACCTAACATGTGTCGGCACACAAGGTACCCCACATGTGACAGGGCATGCCCCAGACCCCACCAACAGTGGTACAGCACCCTGCACACCTCCCAAGGACTCACCTGTCCCAGCACTGGCCACAACAGCCAGCGCAACACCCCAGTAGTGCATGGAAGCATCGCGCCACACAGAATGAAACACAGTGCATGTACAAACACCCACCCATACCCAAGGGCACACCAACACAGGGACACAGTAGCGGGTCAACTAAGCCCCTGTGTGTGGCCACGGAAACCATGTACATGGCTAGCACCCCTATGGCACAGGAGTGCCAGCCACCCTGCACAGGCACCATGAAGCTGTATGCCACCAGCATGTGCCTGGAGCACAAGTGACAGACAGTGGAGCACATCCCTGCAACAGACACAAGCGACAGCATGGAGGTGGGACAACAACAGTGCAGGCCACAGTGCCACCTGAGGCGAGACATGCACCACACCAGTGACAGGAGGCAACCCGGCATTGTGTTGGGTACAGTGGCTGTCCAGCATAGACAGCCACCACTGACATGCCAGTGGACTGTGCAGGTGACAGACATGCAAGGGTGTCAGCTGCTCAGGCCATGGATGGTCTGACAGGTGCACCATGGACACAGCGTATGCACCATGGACCACTGCACACAGTCATCCAGTGCACAGGGAACAACGCACAAACCACAGACAGTGACTGATAGCTATGCCCACACCATAGTCGCTTCTCCTATGGACACACACATGCCCATGACTGCACCACCCCTGATGCCATGCACACCACTGCAGTTGAGCACCTGTGGCCCACTGAAAATCAGAGACCACCACAGTAGGCATAACAAAACAAATGTATATTAAAAGGTATAAAACAACTATTTACAAATATGTACACAACAGTTGGGGTGAGGGCCACAAACCAGGTGGGGTGGGTAAGGGGCAGGGTGAACAAATGGTAGAGGGAAGGAGGGGTGTAAGGGTGGGTCCTGGGGTAGGTTGAACCCGGGCATGGAATCTTCAGCGGGCACCCACTCCCGGTCCTGTGGCATCTTCCGCCACATCTCCTCCTGATGCCATGCTAGTCCGTGCACTGCAGTATTTCAAGTAAGGCACGTGCCACCTGTAGCAACTCCTGCATGGCCCTTTCCAGTTGCATCATCCTCCGTCCACCTAGGACAAGGGAGCAGAGTCAATAGGTGTGAATGCCCATCCCCTGGAGCCCACCCATTGTGCAAGGCATACAGCCATGGACACACCCCTGTGATGGTGTGCAACCACCCACAGTGATCGTGTCCACATGACCTGCCCACCCAGGTGCACACAGCCATGCAGACTGCTGTACACACCCACCACCCAAGTCCTGCACAGCACCACCGTGGCTGTACAGTGACATGGCTATGCGGTGCAAAGGCAGTGGCATCTGTGTGTATCTGTGGTGACACTGATCCACTGTACAGTCCATTCCTGTGACCTCCCTGCAACGCCACCGCCATCTCCTCCCATACAGCACTCCTGGCCCTGTTCAGGTGTGCATTTCCAAACAGTGACCCAGCATGGGGCTCCACTATGGCCACCAAATTGGCCAGCTCCACCTGGTTCCAAACAGCAGCCCTCCATCTTGCCATCGCTGAAGCTGGTCAGAGTCAAAATGGCACTCGGTAGCATGGTCTACCATGTGCAGATGCTGTGCAGTACAGCCGCTGCCATTCCCCATTGTGCTGTCACCGAACAGCGTGATAGTGGTGCACCCATGTGGACACATGGCACATAGGGGTAAAGGTTGGGCACAGGGTCAAGGGGTCTCTCATGCACAGACCGCCACAGCCCGATTGGTACTCCCTGCATGTAGCACGGTTGGGTGCTGTGTGAGATGCCCTGTAGTGGTCACCGCACTGCGGCTCCACGGTGCCTATGGCGCCCAGTGCAAAAAGCACCATACATGTGAACAGCGCATCAGCGCCACTGACACAATGGTGGCTGTGCCCTGCACTGCCTCCCACGTCTCAGCACATCAGCAGCATGGCAGGCATCAGCATCAGCACCTCGGCATGCGCCTGCTCGTGTCTGCCGTGCATCGCCACAGAACTGCATGTTGCTTGAGCATGTTCAACACAATTGGCGCAAGGTGCAACAGTGCAATATTCAGCCAGCATATGCAGATTAGCTCATCAGCAATTCAAGGGCGAGATACTGCATTAGCATCCACTTAAAATTGAGCCTCGCTCATTTGCATGTGTTGCGCTATATAAATGCGACATTGGGCTGCAGAGGCCATAGTCTGGCATGCAGTCTATTGTGGTGAGTTGCATGCTGTTTGGGAGTGTTGACTGTGGTGTGTGGGAGATGCATGGGACTGCACAGTCAGAGGTAACACCTGTCATTCCACAGGATCAATGATGAGCGACGTGAGGTGGAGGAAGAACAGAGATGTGGGAGATGGAGGAGGCCAAACTTTACCAAGGCAGAGACAAATGCCCTGTTTGAGGCCTACCTTGACCAGAAACCGCTGCTCAGTGGACAGCAGGAAACACCACAGGCCGTGCTGCAGCATGCGTGAGGTGGCGGGTGCTAACCAGCATGGCAGCCACCAGTGGTCCGTGCAGGAGTGCAAGAAGAAGGTGGGCATGGACAGGAGGAGGATTAAAGATAGGTGGCTGCCATCAGGGCAGCACGGGCTGCGACTGGTGGGGACAGCCAGCCGCAATGCCTGATGCCACAGGAAGTGCAGGTTGCTTGCAGCATGCAGCGGTGCCACAGAGCGTGTTCCAGGTGGTGGCTTCCAGACGGGTGTTAGACCATCACTGCATGGTAGGTCCTGATCTGTCACAGTGGGGAATGCCACAGGGTAGGGTAGATACATTAATGCTACTGTGTTCCCTACAGCTGCTGAGCATCTACATGGGTCAGTGGTGGTGGGCTCATCCACTGAGGCGATACCCTGGACACAGAGGAGGTCCCATCCACTTCCAGAGGTGTCTGAGGTCAGGACAACAGTGGCCCGCCTGGCTGTCCGGACTGATGTTGGTGGAGCAGGTGCAGAGAAGGCCATGCCCGTGTCCCAACATTACAGCATCCATGGATGCCAGCATGCTGAGATCTGACTGGTGCCGATCCGTCACTGATGATGATGGAGCTCACATCATGGACAGTGATACGTGTGGGCCACAGGATGGCCGCACAGCAGGTGACAGCATGGGCATAGCCATGGTGGTGCCACCCTGGAGGCTCGGTACATCACAGTCCCAGCTCTGTGCCTGTCTGCACCAGTGGAGCAGCACTGGTGTGTGTCCAGGACAGTGGACTGTTGTGGCTGCTGCAGCAGCACTTTGAACCCTGGAGAGTGGCGGCCAGAGGGCAGTGTCAGCAGTCAGCCAATGGCGATGGGGGGACAGTGTCGGGGTGGCGCCAGTGCACTGCCTGTTGACATGCCCAGGCATGGCTCTGGTGTGCAGCACCCAACCTCAAGGGTGCTGACCAGCACGGCTGCAAACACCAAGAGGGACAGCATGCCAATCAGTTGGATGACCTCTTAGATGAGCACACCCCATACTCCATGATTCAGTGGATCAGCAGTTGCGCTTGTGACGGCGGTGGATGCACTCAGTGCGGTAGTGCGCCAGGCAGAGGATGGTGCAGCAGGAACACTGGTCTGTTCCTGGCAGGGATGGACTGGCTGCGGAGGATCTGACCACCGCCATTGACAGGCAGACACAGGCATTCACAGCTGTCATGGCCACAATGGGCACACAGTTATGTGCCCATGCATCGCAGACACCGCCAGTGCCATGTCCACCCCCTGCTCCTGGCATCATGCGACACCTCCTAGTTGACACCGGGTTCAGCTGTGACATTCTGAGCACGCCTGGTGCAGGCATGTTCACTGAGCTGCAGACCCTGCTCGAGAAGGTCGTGTTCCCACAGCGGCACCCTGGAGGACCGCCAGTGCCACCCCATGAGGCCATTGGTCAGCCTGTCACTGCTGGCGGAGTCTCGTGGGCTGCCATGCATTCGTGGCAGCCGTGGCACTGTGCTGCGTGACTGACCTGTTTCCACCATGGCTACTGTCTGACGCTGCCCTGTGTGCAGTGTGTTGTTCAACGGCAATGCACGGGTGGTACCCGCCCGCACACACACATACACGCCCATGAGCACACCCTCCCAGCTGCTGGTCACTGTGGCATATGCATGATGATGCCTGCGTTGTGTTGTCTGCCACTGTGCAATGTTGCCTAGTGTCTGAGACATGCACAATGACAGGCACTGGGCATGGTGGTCTGTGGACGTGTGTGTGGCTAGGGTGGCGTTGGGGTTTGTCCATGCATGTTTGTGGGTTGTGCACTTGCCATTGGTGGTTGCACATAGCCCCATGACTTACCTTGGTTGGTTGAAGTGCTCCTCTGCGATGGTGTCCCAGTGCAGCTGCGCCATCTGGATCAGTCGGGGTCCTTTGACCAAGGGGTCTGCCCATCACCATCTGCACCGCATCCTCATCGTCCCTATTGCTGTCCCCCTTGACCTGTACAGCTATCCCACAGTCATTGGCCATAGTGCAGGATGCAACAGGCCAGGAATAGCCTGCAGGCCTTTGAGGGGCTATATTGTAGGGCACTGCCAGATGTGTCCAGGCAATGGAAACAGGCTTCAGCATCCTGAACACCCGCCTCCCTGACACTGCATGTGGTGGCATGTGCCTCATTGTACCATTGCTGCGATGGGGTCGAGGGCCACCGGTATGGTGTGAGCAGCCAGGGATGGAGTGGATATCCACTGTCACCTGTGTAGAGGGTGGACATTAGTTTGGTGATCGGCGTCGCTTGCCATGGGCCATCTAGGCCAATATCCATGTCACCTCTTACTATGCCCCTCCCAAGATCCATGTCTTTCATGTGATTTGCATACTCACCCACTAGGTAGCAAGTGAGGATGTCTCCACTCGAACCTGTGGCACAGTGCAGACTGGTGCCAGATGAAGGCATCATGTGCTCCCCAGGGTGCGTGGCACAGACATTGATTATGCACCCCTAGCATCGCACACCACCTGGCAGTTGATGCTTGCATAGCCCTTCCGATTGATGTATGCAGCACCTCTCTAGACCAGGTGGCATGTGGATGGCCACATGGGTGCAGACAATGGCCCTGAGCATGCCAGGCATACATGCTACCCTGTGGAACTCTTGTATGTGTGCTGTGCACTCTGCCTGTGTGCTGGGGAAATGGATGTACTCCACAGCATGTGACAGCAGTGCGCTGAGGAATTGTGTGAGTAGGCATGACGCGGCCGACTGGGTTATGCCTGTTTGTCCCCTGTTGGTCTCTGGAAGGTACCCGTGGTGAGCAGGCACATGACAGCTGTCACCTTTGTTTTCACTGACAGAGCATGGCTCTGTCGTGTGGGTGCCTGCATCTCATCACTGCACAGCTCACAGAGCTGCCTCAGATGGTACCAGCCCACTATCTCAGTGTCACTGTAGTGCTCAAAGCTGGTGTGGGCTCGGTACTGCCTGTTGGGGCATACCACTGATGGGCCCTTCCACGGCTGCCGCCTGCTGCCTGCCTTCTCACACCCTCATTACTGCCTCCATCTGAATGGTGGCACTGGCCATGTCCCTGGCTTGTGTCCCCCGCAGCTGTATTCCCATTCCCTGCTGTCCTTTAGGCTACTCCCCTGCACCAGGAACACCTCCCAGATTTGGCTGTCCTGTCCACTGTCACTGCCCTCAGTCCACTGTGGCACTTTCTTTACTCCTGCACAGTGGCACAGGCTCCCCTCCTTTCCTGTTTCTCGTAGTTTCCAGGTGTGCTCTGTCCTGCTCCTGCCCAATCCTGCTCTATGCTACTGTCTGCCTGGTTGCTGTCACCGCCTCCCACCTCTGGCTTCCTGTAGTGTTCTTGCACCTCTCTTGTTCCTTTTATTTGGATCATTTCCTCTATCGTTGCAACTTCCGTTTGCTCCCCTATGCGCATGGCACATGCTGTTGAATATCCTTTTCATGCATTTATTCATGGTTCCTCTCCTTCAGTTGTGCATGCATTCATTATTATTGTGTTTTAAGATTGTGATTTAAGCAGCAGCTGCCACCCACTGAATATTGCACAACAGCGCATTGACTTGTAGCTGGCGCATCCCTGTAGCGCATTTGAATATCTGGGCCAAGGTGTGCTTTCCTTTTTGTGTCCTAAGAGCCTGCTTTAATCCCCTGCCTTCACCTCTGAACACCCTGCTGCCATCACTCTTTTCTGTCCCCGATGGCACAGCCAGGTGCCATTCACCCAGGCAACATGCCTCTCTAGAGCAGTGACCAATTCACAGCAAGTTGAAATGTACCTCTTCCTGACCTATGAGGACATGATGGTGTATGTCTTGTAGTTCTGTCCATTCTCCAAAACTAAATTAAAACATTTGTAAGTACTCAAATTTTGGTAAATTAGCAAATTGTGCCACCAAATAAAACTGGAAGATGTTTGAAATCTTTATAGCAAAAAAGGTGGGATCAAATTTTTGCTTAATTTAGTTGCAATGCTGCTTAATCCGCAGAGGTCAAGAGACTGATAAATCAGTCCAAAATTCCTATATGTTCTAATTCTGTTGGAAGCCTAAGGGTTAAATGTTTTTCTAAAATGACACTTCCTCATGGAATGGAAATGGTGTCTGCATGCACCCCTCTCATAGCTATACCTGTCTCAAGGTTGTTCAACCTATACCTTTCCAATGAGGCAGTCCCTAAGCTCTGGAAGAGTGCCAGAGTGGTACCTATTCATACAAGTGTGATACCAAGTGTATGGATAATTACTTCTCCATAGCCATTCTATCTGTGCTAGACAAGCTACTCAAGAAACTTGTTGCCTCCCAGATAACAGAACACCTCCAGCTGCATAGCTTATACCCCACTCAACATGGCTTCAGGCATGCACATAGTACATCCACTGACCTCATCCAGTTTACTAATGATGTCAAGATGGCCATAGATAAAGGCATGCTTACAAGGGCAGTTTTCATTGACCTAACCAAGGCATTTGACCTTGTGGACCAATCCTTGATGAAAGCTAAACTGACATCTTTGGGTTTTTCATCCACTGCTACTGCCTGGTTTATGAGCTATCTCAGTGGTCAGTAGCAATTCATAGAATTTAATAGAGCCAAATCTGACCTCCCTCCACTACTGTTGGTGTTTCTCAAGGATTCATACATGGTCCTTTACTGTTCTCACTGTTTCTTATCAATCTGCCTGCAATGGCTGTGTCTTGCTCAGTCCTACTTTATGCAGATGATATGGTCCTCTTTAGCCTATTTCTTAAGTCACTTCCAAGTGCCTGCTAAGGTAAAATCCTTTTATACATAGATGATGCTGCTGCCATTTACAGCAGCACTCCCCACCCTCACCCTCCAACACACCCTCCAGAACAATTTCACAGAAACCAAGTCCTGGTTTCGGGACCATAGACTTATCATAAACCACAAAAACCAAAAACAATGATCATTGCCCACTGCCGAACCATCACTCTGAATCATCCCTCTCCATAGTCACCTCACTAGATTCACCCTGGAGCTAGTAAACACATTTAAATACCTGGGCATAACCCTAGACTCAACACAATCTTTCCACACACATATTCAGCTCCTATCTGCCTCACTAAACACATGGCTAGGTCTTCTCTACCAGCTCAAGCATAGTCTCCTCTGAAGTCATCTGGCTAGCTGTATCCTCCTTAGTACTCCCACTCATGGATTACAGCATAGTGATTTATGGTGCCGAGACCCAACTGCCCTAAACTGCATCAAAATCACCAACAACAAAGTGTGCCATCTGATCATGGGCAGTGACAGACACACCCATAAGTGTGACTTATATAGGCTTACTCAAAGGCTAAATTTGATGGAAGACTTTGATATCACTCCTGTCTCTGGCAAAAAAATCCCACTCAACCTAGGGCCCCCAGGGCTTCACCCTATTCTCCAGTGGGCCCCTTTGAACAGGCTTACCAGAAGCACAAACAAGTCCCTACTAGCTGTTCCCACTACAGGACCTCCCTGGGTCAGAGGGCTTTTCTATATCGGGCCCCCTTATAGCTCAATGAACTTCCCACCACCATCTTCTTGAACCCAAACTTGGCCTCTTCAAAACCAACTTCAAAATCAGCCCCTTTCACTCATCCTGCTACTGTATTTAGTTCACCCTCCACCCCACCAATTTATTTTCCCACTGCTCATCAGTAATTGCCTTCCAGGTGATGCACACACTGCTCTCGACGATGGATCTGATTCCCAGACCCTATTTTTGAAATTTGTGCCTGTTATTATTATTATTATTATTCTCATTAACTCTGGCTGCCAGGCACATCCTGCCCTATAATTGTATTTTTCATCGTAGGTAACAAACAGCTTTGCACATGTGTTTTACCCTCTGTAATTACCAATGCTGTCTTGTGTACCAATGTTCTTTGTACAATGTTGTCCTCTGTACCAATGTTCTTTGTATTCTTTGACGTGGAACCTTTGCAAAGGAGTCCTTGACTCAAAGGTGTATTTCCAAATATTTGAAATAAATAAATACTGTACACTGGTACCACAGACATATCAGACATAAACTTAAAGCTAAATGCAGATTTTGATTTAATTCAGTCCTGGTTAAAGCACAATAGACTCCTCATGAAACCAAAATGACACTGACTATGCTATTTGGCTCAGTGCCTAGAATCAGGGCCTTCCCTCTGCTCTAACCATCTACTGTCCAGAGGGCTCCCCACTAGAAGTAGTAGACTCCTTCAGGTACCTTGGATTCAGCTTAGACCCTGCTCTGGATTTTAACCTGCATCTGTCAACAATCTGTAAGACAGTTAACATGAAGCTTGGTCTCGCTTATAAAATTAGGTATACTCTAACCACAGCCACTAGACTGACTACTGCCCTGGGTGTCCTACAGTATGCTTAGTCTTACCTATGGACTGATATCCAACTTGGAGGCAAACAAAATGATCTCAAATAAATGGAATATGCATTACAACACTGTTGCTTCGTCCTTTCCATGTCCAGACTTATCCATCGCTGTGTCCTCTACTCAAGTACCTGCTGACTCTTCCAATCTACTTATCGACCTTACACTGTTGGATGTACCATTGATAATATTATTAGAACTGGTACACCAGCTACACTGGCCAACATATTAAAACACCTCACAGGCCTACCCTTGGGTCTACTGATAGGTCACTTCTTGACATCCCTAAATGTGCTACAAAGATGGGCAAACATGCTTTCTTAGCATTTGCTCCCAAGCTATTGAACTCCTTAAGAATGCCTTTAAGATACCCTCAGTCTCACCAAGTTTTTAAGAAAGATTTTCATAAGTTTCTCCTGTATAAAGATGTAGTAGTAGTAGTAGTAGTAGTAATAGAACTTTACTCACATGATGTATAGATGAATTAGATAACTCACATGAGCCAACACTCATTTCCAGTGAGGTCCATAAGCAACATTTCAGTTACATTTACATTAAACACATTACTAAATACTAATACACATATAAATATGATATGGTCCAATTTTGGCAATTAATACACATGGACAATTTCAAACTCATAACTCGCAACAAGTACATTTCAGAGCTCTCCACACTTCCTACCTTATTTGCCTTAATTGCAAGGTTTTTATTTTTCCTTCCTGGATTTTACTATCAATAGGTCTCAAGCAAATTGGTAATTTATTCCATATTATATTTATTTATTTAAACATTTGGTAACCGAAAACGGCATACTGAGCCAAGGCTCGATTCCAGGTGTGACCAGGGGAGGGAGAAGGGATTACAAAACAAAATGTATGAAAGTGAAAAACTATGATACAGCGTGATTTTATAGCAACAAGCAGAAATAGCAGTACAGGGCAATAAACTTTTCAAGAGGCAACTGTGAGAGCTAAACATCTCTAGATACGTATAAAAGGAGGTCTATGCTAGTAAGTGCATCACAGTTGTTAACTTGTATACAAGTGCTTAGGTGAAGGCAGGAGTCACAATGGTAAGCAGAGGGGCAGAAGTGGATCAGTTTTGACAGAGACAGGGAGATGGAAAAGGTGCAGTTGAATCTTGCAGGCTAGGTGAGAGGAGAAATTCCTGATAGAAGGGGAGAGTTTATTTCAGAGACTGGAGAGCTGGTAGGAAAGGCAGCTTTACCAGATAAGGAGGATTGGCAAGGCAGGGTGAAGGATCATTCATTTCTGTGCCTCAATTCATAAGGGAATTGAGAGCCAGATGAGAAACTAGCCATCAGGAGGGGAAGCATGCTAAACCATAATTTAGAAATAAAGTTTAAGGAATGAGTAAAATATCTGTGGGACAGTGGGATGAGACCAAGAGAGGAGTAAAGATCACAGTGGTGAGTGTGAAGAGGGGTGTTAGTTGCAAAGCGGCAGAAAGAATTAAGGAGGTATCCAGCCTGGATAGGGTTGTTGCAGGGGCAGAGCTGTAAACTACATCTGCATAATCAAAGATGGGGAGGACCATTTTTGATAAAATTTCATGTCTGGCAGGTAGCGGTACAGAGCCTCTGTGCTGGTTAGCATACCAAGTTTGGGGTGTAGTTTTGAGTCACTGGCCTTGATGTGGGTAGTGAAGGATACATGGGGTCTGACCATCTGCCCAGGTGTTTGAATTGTATGACCTGCTCTACAGGGAGCCAGCTAGCAATGTGATAGGGAGGGGGAGATCTGTTCAGCATCTGTGCCATGCCAAAACCATGGATACTGTCTTGGAGGTGTTTACTTTCAATTGGTTTGGGCTGAACCAGTGTTAATGCTACTGAAGTCAGTTTGGAAGGTAGCTTGAACTTCATGCAGCATGGGGCCAGAGGTAAAGAGGATAGTGTCATCTGCATACATGTGTCAGCTGGATTTTGTGCAGGAGGAGGGGAGGTCATTTATGAAAAGGGAGAAGAGGATGGAGCTAAGAACAGAGCCTTGTGGCACACAAGCTAAGATGAGAAGGGGAAGTGACATCAGCAACTCTAAGTGATTGGAATCTGTTGATAGGTAGGACTGAAACCACTGTATTGAGATGGAGGCTAGCCTGACTGCCCCAAGTTTCATTTGGAGGAGGGGTGGAGACGGAGTCAAAGGTCTTTGCCAGGTTGACAAACACCACTGCAGTTAGATGGCCATGATCAGAGGCAGAGTGGATATGATTTGTGATGCATAGGAGTGAGGAGATAGTGGAATGATGCTTTCTGAAGCCTGATTGATGAGGAGAGAGGAGATTATTTGCAGTGAGGAAGTCTGACATCCTGTAGTGGGCCAGGATTCTGAAACTTGGCAAGAGTTGGGAGGAGGGAGATAGGTCTATAATTTCCCAAAGAAGAGGGGTCACCACTTTTATGGAGGAGGATTATGCAGGCTAACTTCTAGAGCTGAGGGACCAATCCAGAGGAAAAGAGAGATTTAGGATGTGGGTGAGAGGCTTGGTAATAGCAGGAGCTGTGATCTGCAAGAACTTAGGTGGATTCTGTCTGGGCTGGATTTTGTGGTATTTAAAGAGTGGAGGACTGTGAGTTCCTTGTGTTCAGAGACAAGGGAGAATTGGAAGTTCTTGGTGCATGGGGAGGGGCAGGAATGGGAAGGGAAACCTCTGGTATGACACACAGGATGTGAAAATGTAGTTGATTGTGTCAGGCTGTGCACAAAGTGTTGGTATCAGGCTGGCTGTGTTTCCATGAAAACAGGGGTGCTGGGCTAGGCAGGAGAGTCAAGAAGAAAGTGTACAACTTTCCAAAAGTGGCAGGATTGAGTGTAAGAGAATTGCGACTTGAAGTAGTCAGCTTTGGCTTGCCTGATTACCTTGGTGCAGGCATTGTGGAGGATGTTGAAGATTTGCCTATTTTGCTAGTTAGGGTGGGATTTGAAAAATAGACCAGGCTTTGTCCCTGGCCTTGCATTTGTCAAGGATAGGTGCAGTGATCCACTGGTGGTGGTGCTTCTGTCCCCAGACTTTTCCAGAGGGCATGGTAGTCCCAGATTTTACTGAATATATGCAGGAAACTAGAGCGAGCAGTGTCAAACATTTGGGGCCAAATACACCAGATACCAGTCGGCATGCCTGAGGCTGTTAACAGGGATTCGTGTCCAGCGATTTAGAGGGTGCATCTTTATGTACTTGGGCAGATTTGGACATGTGAGTTTTCTTGATACAGCTTGTAATGCAGTGATCACTTAGTGTGTTGGCTAGGATGCCGAAGAAATTATTCTGTGTTGATGAGAAGTGAGAACCAGTGTATGAGATAGTGGTTTTGGAAGTGAGGGTTGTAGCGGTGGATTTGCTTAGTAGTTGGATCAGATTAAGGGCCTCTAATCTGGAGATGTGGGCCTGGAGGAGGGCAAGCCAGTCCAAATTGAAGTCAGCTAAAAGAACCAGTTCCCTTTGGTAGTAAGGTTGGGTAAGGTAGCTATGATGGAGATGAAAGAATCATGATCCAGATGAGGGAGGCATAAAGCAGTCCATAAATAATGGGAGTGAAGCAGGTAGGGCAAGTTGACCCAGGAGAATTTCATGGAGCTGGAGCATGCTTCCTTGAAAGTGACAGAGCATGAGAGGGCTGTTTTGTGCAAATGGCTACACTGCCACCTCTCTTATCATTGTCCTGTCTGATGAAAGTGTAATAGGATTCAGGAATCTTAGCGGAGAGCCATGTTTCAGACAGGCAGAGGATGTCCAGGGAGTTCTCCGACATCCAGCATGGGAGAAGGTCTAGTTTGGGCAGAAGACCTCTGATTTTAATGTGGGCAATAGAAAGACCTTGTGAGAGCTTTAGTGGTGTATGACTGGCAAGAGGGCCTGGACTGGGTTCAATATCACCTGCAAGGAGAAGGATGAGGAGAAGGAAGGAGTATGCAGCTGGGAGCTTGTATCTCTTTGTGGGTAGGAAGGCTTTGGGGAAGGTCTGGCAGCTCTAATTAGGGATGTGAAGGATAACATTTGGGATGGTAACATACTGGGACTAACAAGAGGGGAGGAGTGGGTGAACAGCTGACCAAGGGCCTGGTAGAGGATGGGTAGCACTTGCTTGAGAGGCAAGAGAAATTGGGGGCTGGGAGGATGCTTGCTGGGCTGGGGGGAGGGAGAGCTAATGTGAGAATATAGGAGACCAGAAAATGTATAGGAAGGGGTTGTACTAGGCCATCATAAACAAGAGAGGGCAAGGGACTCAGAGTAAACTAATCAGCTAAAACAGTATGGGGAAAGAAAGGAGGAAGGCTCCAAGCACTGGTAGGAGGTGTTTGTACTGGAATCCCTACAGAAGAGAGGGGCATAGGGTAGAGAAAGAACTGAGTGAGAAAAGCATCTGCAGCAGCAGGGAGGCTCAGGAAAAAAAGCTTCAATTTTAACTATGTGGGAAGGCAGAAGTAATTATTTTATTTTTATTTATTTAGTTTTTGTTGACCGGTAAGTGCACTAGACAAATCCTGCCTATTTTCAGGCACAACCCAGGGAAGGGATACAGATGAATGCCAACTGACCTTGAACCAGATTAAGCTGTTGGTATTTTGCTGAACGAGGGAATTTGCCAGACACTCAGGAAATTCCCCTACTTTTGTCAGTAGGGGAGCCACTGCTATGGAGGAAGGTGTACTGGAAGATCATTCTGCTGAAGAACCTGTGGGTGAGAAGGTCTTCCAGCCCACAGGTCCAGCTCAGGAGACCACACTAGAGAACTTGATGTATCAAATGCAGTGAGTATGAAACAATTGCCACCTCTCAGATACAAGAACAAGGATGTCATGGACTTTTGATTCTGATGACAGTTGTTTACATAATATTCTGCAGCAAAATAAGGAATTGTATTGTTTTAATACTAAAAGTGGAATAATAAAAAATCATATGCCTGACACTGCTACTGAGCAGGTCCTGGATGTTTCTGTTGAGTTTATGCAAGAAGCAGCAAAACTAATCTTACAGCAAGAGATAGCTGTGAAAACTCTGTTCAGGATGGTATGCTCACCCTAACGAGGTCATCACTCTACCTTCATTCCAGACACCTGAGTCACCTCTGGTGAATGCTCCTCAGTTACAGCAGCAAAATCTCTTGACAGAAGCAATGAATTCTGACTTGTTTTCTCACACTGCGCCTCTGTAACTACACCTAACAGTTTTCCTGAACAGTCATCTGTTGCAATTGTTTCCTCACTGGGGTTACAGAAAGGTAGAGAGGCTGGTTTGACAGCACAGCCTGTTCATGGATCTTCCCCATCATCTTTGGAGCATGCCCTGCTTGCTACAGGTTGGAAGGGCACTGCAGGATTTGGATCCTGATCCAGCTCATAGCCCGATCCCAGGGGACTTTCTCCTCCTAGTACAGTTGGGTCTGTACTGATAATGTTACAGCTGTTGCCCAGGGATTAGCACAGCAGTGTACTTCTACCTAGGAAGTATTTCCCAGCCTGGTTTAAGCCCCAAAAGTCATAGCGTGCTCAGTTTCAGAAGATGACAGTGTAGCATCGATTCATTTGGTTGAGTCAGGGTGAGGGCAAGAAGCTCCTAGAACTGCTCCTAATTTTCAAAAGCATGCAAAACTGCTTGGGAGTCTTTTCAGAGGAAGGACCCCTTTACAGGATCCGCCCCCTGCAAAGACACATTGCAGTTTGCCTGAATATCTTGGGGCCTGGAGGTAGCTCCTGATCGCTTGTATATTGGTCATGATTTATTGAAGGGATCTTTTGTTTTATTTCAACAGAAATACATGCTTTGATACATGTTTCTGGCTCTGTCCTTATGATATGAGTTTTACTTCTTCACAGGGGCTTGACAGATTCTGGACCAAATATGATGCTTTCAAGTACACTGAGCTATGGTTGCCTTTCAAGGCAATACAACTGACAGAACCGTCTATAAAAATGTCACTGTTTTATTTCGTAATGAAGCTGTTTCTATTCATGACATTGTTTACTGGTTGCAGAAACGCTGTGATGTGTTGGGGAATCCTAGACCTATTTTTGATGAGCAATGTCTTTGGAATGGGGGTAGGTTATACAGGTTTGTTTAAGGCACAATACTTAGGCCCAGTACATCTTCCTAATAGTTTATTTTAGGCAATGAGAGAGGTCATTCTTTTCCCTGGTCAGCCAAGAACTTGCTTTAGGTGTGGGGCATATATTCATTTGGGATCAGCATGCAATAGAATTAAATGTAATTTGTGTTTAGCTTTTGGCCACCATAGCTCGGATTGCACTGAGGATTTACATTGTAATTTATGTGAGGATGTTGGGCATGCTTTAGAGCCTACCCTTGGGCTACTCACACAGAAATGATCATGTTAGCCAGGATTTTATTTTACAAGAAGCCCAGAAAAGAAATACAGAAACAAAAACAGAAAACTAGTCAGACTCCTCCGGAGCATACAAACCCTCCACCTCCACCCCCCTTCGGCCCTTCTAATGCTGAAACCTCAATGTGACTGTGGAGCAATTTCTAGCCCTCCTTAGTACCTCCTCAGAGTACTGATACTGTACTTTCTTCTGAGGTTTCTGGATTGCCTTTAGTGACCATGGACATGGAAATCCAAATCCCCCATGGTCAAGAGCAATGCGTAAAAAGGGCATGAAGCAAGCACGCCTAAGCTTCAAAGTTGCTAAAGCTAGCATTCTAGGGAATGAAGGTATTATTTTATCAAATAAATTTGCTGTTCTTAGGCCTTCAACGGTAGATTCTGAACAAGGAGGAGATTCGGAAGCTTCTTCCCTTTCCTTCTCCTCTGAATCTGATGCGGAACGAATTGAAGAGAGAGCTGATGAGGACCAGGCTCCTAGGATTCATACCAGAATTCATAGGAGTTCTAGATTAAAGAAACCTCCTTAAAGTATCCTGCATGTTGCCTATGGCCTTCCCTGTTTAGGGGTAGCGCCATTAATGTGAATAGTATTCGAATCCAAGCATAGATTGATAACACTATCTGTGTTAAAAGACCTGCATTGTGACATTTGCTTATTACAGGATGCTAGGTTAAACACTCTTTCTTTAGTTCGTTCAGCACAACAATTGTGGTGTTGGGACCCCTGTTTTTTTATTTGGCACAGGGGTTTGTAAGGGAAGTGTGGATATTGTTTAAAGGGGATGGGTTTAGGTGTCACGCCTGTAGATATATCAGAAGGTAGACCTCTCTTAGATTTTACTTTTAAGGGATTTGGGTTTGAGAATGATTAACATCTATGCCCTCTCTTAAAAAGGGAACGTATTGATTTATATCAAAAGTCAGTCCTTATTTATACATGACAAAACAGTGATATGGGGGATAGATTTTAACTGTGTACTGGATAGGGGAGCAAATGCAACTAAAATGTACTGGGATTCCAACTATCTTACTTCGCTTATTAACCAGAGTAGCCTACAAGATTCCTTTCAATGTGTCATACAGCAGGGTCATACTTATTATACAGGTGCACTTTCTACTAGAATTGACTTTATATTTACAAAAAGAATATCACTATCTCAAGGGCAGATATCATTCCTTTAGAGACTTCTGACCATGCAGTCCTTCTGATTGTACTGGGAGGTGATACTGGGCCAAGATACGGTAAAGGATACTGAAAACTAAACATTACACTTTTAAAGGAACAGAGGATAAAACACAAAATTGTTGAATATCTTAAGGCACGAATGTCTGTTGCATGTTTAGTGGGTAACCTCAGTACATGGTGGAGGAAACAAAAGAGGTTTAAAATAATGTTTCAGACATTCTTCTAAAAGTAGGCTGAGTCAGTATAAAGATTATCTTAAACTCTGGTTCCAACTTAATAAACTCTATTCGGTTATTAATATTCAACATATTGGGATGACACCACAGATCCTTAATCTAAAAAGAGATGTTGTCCTTACAATATTCAAGAGCTGCAGCTATGCTAAATGAGCATAGGATTTGCTCCCAGGAAAACTGGGTTTGTGAGGCCTTTAAAGCCTGCTCACACAGGGCCTCTGATAGACTTCTGGATTCTGTTAAATTACTAGATGGGACTTGTGTGTCCAATGGGTCAGCAATATTACAGGCTGTCTCATACTATTTATCTGATATGTATAGAATGACTCAATTGATATTTCAAAACTAACTTCTTTTGTCATCGGTTCAGGTTTCAAATATACCTGAGGATCTTTTAGGAATCTTACTTACCTATTTTTAAAGTTGAGATTGAGAGGTTATTAATCATTTGAAAAGTCCACAGCCCCAGGCATCGATGGCCTTTCTTCTGAATTTTATGTAGAATTCACTGAGATATTGCAGACTATATTAATGATGGCATTTAACACAGTGTTGGGTACCCTGCAGGTGGATATGCATTTTGTGTAGCAGTACAGATTTTAATTTATAAGAAAGGTGACAGGAGAATTTTGGATAATTGGAGGTCATTGAGTTTGTTAAATACTGATTATAACATTTTATTGAAAATGTTACATAATCGCCTGCTTAATAGAGCCTCATTGCTAATTACATCAACTCAAACATGTTCTGTTTTGTGATGCTCAATTACGATAATTTATTATTACTTCGGAGATTATAGAAAGGGTAAGGATGGTAAAATTCTAGGGATTTGTCATGTCCCTAGGTCAGGAAAAAGCCTTGACCGTACCACACTATTACATTTCTTTAATATTAACACATTATGGGATTCCATCTAGTTTTGTAACATGGATCTCATTGTTGTATAATAATGCCAGGGCAATGCCCTTTGTTAATGGTCATCTGGGATCTTATATTGATAAATCAAGGAGTAAGACAGGGATGTCCACTCAGTCCTTTACTATATGTCTTGTGTCTGGATCCACTGCTTCATCTTATCCAGCAGGATTCAAGTATTGTTGGCATCCCTGCACTGGGGGAGGGTGATATGGACATTAAGGTGACTGCTTATGCAGATGATTTATATATTCTAGTAGCTGATTATGCTTCAGGTATTCAGGCACCAATTGTATTGAAGAATTTTCTAGATTATCTGGAGCAAGTTTGAACATTGGAAAAGTATTATTTATCCAATAAATAATTCCAGTATTTCTCCTATGTCATAGAAAGGTAATCAGGTGTCTACTGACCCCTTTCAGTGTTTGGGAATTTGGTTTGGACGGGGATAATGGTGTATATAACTGGACAAAGAAATTAGAATTTACAAAAACAAAGGCAGAAGTCTGGAAAAATGGAACCAGACTAAAAACAAAAGGTATGTAATTTAAACCTTTTTCTTCCAATATTTATTTTCCTTAGTTCTGTTTATCCTTTACTTAAATCTATGGAAACTACACTATTAGGACTCGTGATTTAGATAATATGGGAAGCCACCTGAACCTTATTAAACGTGAAATAATATATTTATCGGTAGCAGAAGGCAGGTTAAATTTGATTAATCCAGTACTTTTTCTTTGTAATTTTTTCCATGTTAATTTCTTTGAGTTGACTAAACCAAGTCTCGCTATATGGTCTTTATTTGCTAGTGAATGGCTAAAGCCTCTTTATAATGTTTGGGAAGAGCTAGGGTTTTGAAAGCACAGGTTAAGACGGGCTGTGTTTTTCAGGCCTGCTCTTAGTAAATTAAAATCCTGGAAGTTACAGTTTAATATATTGTCTAAATTCACCACTAAATCACTTTATTCTACAATTCATATGTCTATTAATCCACCATTTCTTCCTTTAGGCAAATAGATACGGGTTTTCTAAACTTGTATTGGAATCTTTGAAAGACCCTTATATTCCACCAAGAATATGGAATATTTGTTGGTTAAGTGCACATGACCATCTTTTGTGAAAGGTAATGCTAAACATAAAAATGGAGGAACGGATGTGCTCAAGGTTATCTTGTATTACACAAGAGGAATCAATGGTACATTTTTTATTGATCGTCCATATGTTAAAACTATATGGGTATAATAGCCACTAGGTGGCACAATGGATACTGAAATAATATTTTGTATGAAGAAATTGTTGGTGGCTTTACTTTCCAGGACTTGGGTTTATATAAGGAACAATACGTATCATTTTCACCTTTATAAAGTTTGTTTTATGGCAAACAAGATGTAAATTTGTTTTACAGCAACTGTAGCAACCTAAGCAGACTGTTATTGTTATGGGGAATGAAACTTGAAACAATGTATGTTTGAAAACAACATATGCCTTCAGATTGTTGGTCTTTCATTGGACAAAGGTACCATTCCTTAAGGATAAAATAGGATAGTTTTCTAGACCTTTTTGGTAGGATTTCTTGTTTCTGTTTTTATGTATCATGTTTCTTTGAATGTAATGTACAGTTTCTCCTAAATAAAAATTTCCCGTTTTTTTCGAGAAGTGCAATAGGATCTTTAACATCCATCTGAACTACCACCAATCCAGGCCGATGGGACCTCGGTTTAACATCTCATCTGAAAGACAGCACCTCAGAAGTGCAGCACCCTCCTCATGCTGCAATACAGTTTCAGTACTGGGATATTAACCCAAGTGCCAGATGTGGGAACTGAACCCACAGCCCTCTGATCTCCCGGCCTCAGAGGTGAGTGTGCTACCTACTGAGCCACTGACACTGATGATTATGATTAGTCAGGTTGTGCTTCAGGTGGAGACTAGAATGGATCTTGAGGATTTAAAGAGTGATGGAATGGGGAGGGTGGGAGGACTGACATTTCTCACAGTAATAATAGGGACAACATTTCACAGTAATAGAATCATGGAAGCAGACTTAAATAAAAGAAGAGATACAGCTTGCAGCTGGCACTGGATATTTCAGGAAGCCAATTGGAGTGTCACAGTCCTGAAGAGGAGCTAATCAGGACACAGAAGAAAGCCGAGTGCCAAGAAATTAAATTCCAGCATTCAGCTCTTAGTAAGGCTCATATCTGGAGGCAGTCTTCTGGATGAGACAGGTAGGTGGAGCAATCTGCGGTGATCATGGAGTGCTGCACCACAGAGGTCAGTGGCGAGGAGCCCACTTGGGGCTCTGCAGCTGGAGGGCAGTGTTCTGGATGTAGTAGGAAAGTGGAGGGGATGGAAGTGATCAGAGAGCACTGCACTGCAGAGGTCAGTGGTGAGGAGCCCGCCCAAGGGCTGTGCAGCTGAGGGCAGTCTTCTGGATGTGGCAGGAAGATGGAGTGGCCAGCAGCAATCACAGAGCATCACATCATAGATATCAGTTGCAAGGAGCCTGCTCAAGAGCTCTGCAGCTGGAGGCAGTCTTCTGGATGCAGCAGGAAAGTGGAGCAGTCAGCAGTAAACACAGAGCACCACACCACAGAGGTCAGGTTCAAGGAGACAGCTCAGGAGTTCTGCAGCTGGAGGGTAGTCTTCTGAATGTGGCAGGAAAGTGAAGCAGTCGCGGCGATCACAGAACATTGTACTGCAGAGATCAGTGGTGAGGAGCCCGCTCTGTGGCTCTGCAGCTGTGGGAGACAGCAAAAGAAGGCATGTGATTAGATTTGTGCAAATGATGGGTGGGGTAGAGGACAGGGGACAGCTAGACAAGGTGAGAAATTGGGGGTAGGGAGGAAGGAGTCTGAAGACAGAAAACAGCTGGGGATCTTATCGGCAGGGGATTGAGCAGAATTAGACTAAACTGGGTGATGGGACAGCAACAATCTGTACAGAAAAAGAGCTAGGTTGAGCGGGTCAGCCGAGCATGGGTGGTGGTAGTAGGAGAAAGAGCAGGGCACAGTTTGGAGTAGGCAGGTAAAGTGCAGAGAGGAGAAATAGCAGTGAAAAAGGGATTAACAAAACAGCACTACCCTTGTTAAAGCAGTTCCCAAATAAAACAGTAAAGCAGTTCCCATAAAACAGTAAGGCAGTTTCCAATTAGAATGGTATAGCAGTTCACAAGTAAAACAGTAAAGCAGTCCCCAGATAAAACAGTATAACATTACATGCAGATTATAGAGCTGAGAAGCCTGGTAATTAGCAAACGTTAATACATAGCAGTAATATAATTCATTATTGTTTTTGCTAGAGGCTTTGTTACACAGACAGTGAAAAAGAAATTTCTCACAGTAATAGAACATGTGGAAGCAGACTTAAATAAAAGAAGAGATACAGCTTGTGGCTGGCAGTGGATATTACAGGGTGCCAATCGGAGGGTTCCAGTCTTGAAAAGGAGCCAGTCGGGACACAGGAGAAAGCCGAGCACCAAGAAATTGAATTTCAGCAACACTGAGTAGGGCTCTTACCTGGAGGGCAGTCTTCTGATTTGGCAGGAAGGTGGAGCCATCAGTCTCAAACACTGAGCACTGCACCGCACTGCAGAGGTCAGTGGTGAGGAGTCTGCTCAGGGCTCTGCAGCTAGAGGACAGTCTCCAAATGCTGCAGGAAGGTGGAGTGGTCAGTGGCAATCATGGAGCACTTCACCACAGATGTCAGTGGTGAGGAGCCCACTCAGGACTCTGCAGCTGAAGGGCAGTCTTCTGGATGTGGTAGGAAGGTGGGCAGTAGATGGTGATCACAGAGTGCTGCACCACAGAGTTCAGTGGCAAGGAGCCGGCTCAGGAGCTCTGCAGCTGGAGGGCAGTCTTCTGGATGCAGCAGGAAGGTGGAGCAGTTGGCAGTGATCACAGAGCACCGCATGGCAGATGTCAGTGGTGAGGAACCTGCTCAGGGGCTTTGCAGCTGGAGGGCAGTCTTCTGGATGTGGCAGGAATGTGGAGCAACCAGCAGTGATCATGGGGCACCACATCCCAGAGGTCAATGGTGAGAAGCCCGCTCAGGGGCTCTGCAGCTACAGGGCAGT
Organism: Neoceratodus forsteri; assembly: GCA_016271365.2. NCBI lineage: Eukaryota > Metazoa > Chordata > Ceratodontiformes > Ceratodontidae > Neoceratodus > Neoceratodus forsteri. The sequence goes on along the minus strand of CM057453.1, from coordinate 1,234,845,574 downwards.
CTTCTGGATGCAGCAGGAAGGTGGAGTGGTTGGCGGTGATCATGGAGTGCGCACCACAGTGGTCAGTGGTGAGGAGCCCGCCTGGAGTTCTGCAGCTGGAGGGTAGTCTTCTGGATGCTACAGGAAGGTGGAGCAGTTGGTGATGATCATGGAGTGCTGCACCACAGAGGTCAGTGGTGAGGAGCCCACTCAGGGGCTCTGCAGCATGTCCATTGTACATAAATGACCCTCCCAATCTTGTTTTAAATTTAGGCACTAAGCATTCTAGACCATCACCTGATCTGAGGCCAGGCTTAGGGTTTCTAAATTGAATATATTCCATTAAATACTCAGGGACTTTTCCCATAATACATTTTATCATAAATAGTATGTAGATTTCTTCTATCATCCAGAGTTAACCAATGTAAGTCCTTGTACATATCCACCCTGTGTGTTCTGGGAACATTTAAGTTAAATCTGGCAAGTCTGTTGTACATAATATCAAGTTTATTTAGTTGCATTTTGAGGCTTCTGCAACATTATGTCTCCTTACTGTAACACCGGTATTACCAGTGCATTTATTATATGTTTCCTAATTTCCACTGTCATACATTATCTTATTTTATACAAGAAACCCAAGTATTTTCCAATCTTCTTTACTGTTGCATTGATGTGTATATACCATTTAAGATGTTCCTTCAAATACATTCCCAAATATTTATAGCAAGCAACCTGCTATAATTTAGATCCTAGCAAGGTTTCAATTTGAATGGACTTCTTAGCCATGCTCAACCTTTTTCCCCTACTGAACATCATAACTTGAAACTGGTTTGCATTTAACACCAATTTAGAATTAAGAAGAAAATCCTGCAACTGATCAAATGCTTCCTGCAAAGATAAGTGTTCATGGGTATCATGTGAATATAGCGACTGAATATGGGCAACCATCAAAACAGTGACTCATATTCAGCGCTATCCCATGGGCTATCCTGCAAGGGTAGAGACCCTATGTGAACATGAGCATAGGGAAGGGTGACTGGAAGAAGAGGATAGCAAGCAGAAGGGAGGGACTGGGAAGGGGTTTTGGGGACTGATGTGCCTGCTGTTACTGAGCTAGCCATGTGGTGTGGTGGTGAGGGTGGATGGCGCAGGTACTGGGTTTGGGGCTGGAGACTGGAGCACACTATTTTGCGCAGCATGTGACTGACTTAATTTTTTTTTTGCTGCAATGGGTGTTTCTCCTCCTCCCCAACATGCACCCCCATGGAGTTAGTAATCATATGTAGGGTGATGTGTGGACAAAGCCCCCATATAGGCACAGCCCCCATAAACACAGATTTCATTGCCAGATATTGGGTCACAAGAATGTATATTGCTGATTTGCTTTTTGAAGATAGACACTTGCCATAATACCAATCACTATTATGACATGGAACCTTGCTCATGTAGCTGATCCATTGTATTCATACCTAATTTTGGCTGTATCAATCTACTACAGGACAATTTGCACTTATTATGGTTATTTTCTTAAATCTCACTGTGCTGCTCATTGTTTCATGTTACTCTTGTATTTTTTAAATATTGTTTAGTGGGTAATGCTCTCTAGGTTCTTTGGCCCTCAATCTAGGCTTTCAAATTCAAGAAAAATATAGGAAATGTTGGGGAGCCCTTTGAAGTAAACACTCTTTGCCCAAGTTATTGTTCTTCAATCTTTTTATTTCTCTTCCCTATTTTTTGCTTGACTTGGAGCTTCATGGGGTTTATTCTTTGTTATACATCTGTAAATACATTTATTTTATGTCATTGTTCAGCATTTTTGTTTAATATGATATTGTTACATTTTTAATTCTTTGGTGTATACACATACCATTCAATAAAGAATATTGCTTAGCACCCTTGTATATATTCTTAATTTTCATAGGTTTAATTTATCTGTACTTGTTTAGATCCTAAGTTGCATCCTAAAAAGACATACAAGTATGTTAGTGAACACAGTGCTGCTAATAACTTGGAACAAGGTTTAACTACTGCCTGTAAGGCATGTTCTCTATATTTCTGGTTTGCAGCATGCCTTATACATTACTTAAAACTTCTTGTCTTTCTTGTAAATAATAATTTTGGGGCCTGTAATGACATAAACATAATTTTTGTAAAGTTTTGCTGTTATTATGTTGTTTAATATTACAATGTGGCCACATTGTGGCTTCTATTTACTGATTTTGTTAACAGCATACCTTAAAGGAGGCTGTGAGCTTCTTAGAGTGGAATCAGTGTTCTTTGTAGTCTGTGAAAACAATCATAGTATTCCCCTGTTGGTCTCATAGCCATCATTTTACTTTTATAATTAAAGGTTTAAATACCAACTTCTAAATATTCTTTAATATTTTAACTGCTTACCACACTCCTTCTGGCTCAAGTTTCTCCTTTTTGGTTAAGTTCCTCTGCATGTAAGCACTGAAGCCCAACATATTTTAATGGTAGCTACTTCTTGATAACCTCTCATCCATTTTGTGAGATCCCATGGTGTGACTAACCATGTCATCACACCCAGTTGATCGTGCATGTGGATCTCAGTTGCTAACAATCAACTACTGCACTGATCAGTGCAGTTGGGTACTCACAAAATGAGCTATTTGTTCTTAGTTGCTGAAGCTCTGTGCTAGTTTACTTTTCTATTTATTTTTAACTTTCTTGTGAGGTTATTAAAATAAAAATACATTGTTCTCATACCATGTTTTCTTTTCACAGGGTGACATGAGAGTAAAAGGATTTTTGCTAATATCAACAGTTCTGTTGCCTTGATTAAAAATTATGCAAATAAATTCCAGGTTTCTCAGAAGTATTATTTGTTATTGTATCACCTTACATTACTGCTTTCTGCAACCCAAACTGTGAAATTCATAATGTAATACAAACAGTCATTATTGTTTACTTGCTGAGGGGTCAATGCAATTTGACCTTCCTATTCATTAAATACTTATCAATCACTCAGTGGCTTAAAATTGTCTTCTCAGATCAATTCTCTAGCTCACATTATACCAAACATATTAAACACCATAATATTGTTTAAACAATCATTATTCAGATAACACTGGGGTCAAATGCAACTTGACCTCCTGTCATAAATACTGAAAGTTCCTCTAGAGGTAAAACATCATCTTTACTGTTTTAGATAGTGATTGTACTATGTTATTTATAATATCCCTAAATTTTAATGTCTCTTATAGAATGGGTAGAAAAAATAAAAGATCTGATTGGCTGCTGCACCTTGCTGACCATCTCCTTATCAGCATGTATTGTAGCCAACCGGCACAAACATCTGCCCAATGACCACATAGCACCAGCGAATCAGTGAGCACTATTAAAGCAAAACAAAAGCTATCATAGCTGAAGCGATCGGTAGTGGTAAAGAGGCACCCATACGAAACTTCATACCTGTCAGATCAGCATTGTATGGCCTGAAAACCAAAGAAAAGCAGTAATTTCCATGGCAAAATCTTTACCGAGTGACCGCTCAACAAAACCATTCATGACAGCTTTATTTAAAGGGATCCAGCCATTCAGCGCCGACACAGAAATGCACCTCAAAAGGTTTGACAGAAAAGGTAACTGAAAAGCACACTAAATGTGTCAGAAGTGAACTCTGAGTTAGACTTTACCAAACCACTAACAACTCTTGCCATTCTGTTTAATAATGAAAAAAAAAATTACTTTAATACATTTCTTCAATAAAAACAAACTTTGTCTCTATTCATCTATTATTTATACCCATTTTATAAGCACAATAACACACTCCAAGGTGTGGGTCATGTGTGCTGATAAGAGCTGCCAGGGCATAAGGCACTCAGCGCATAAGCGCCTCGTGCTTCAGTACACTGCTGGGCGTGCTCTTATTAGCATGTAACCCACACCTCGTTGTGTGTTATTGCTTGTTTATACATTTGCTATAGCAGCATTATTTGTTATCTCTCTGGGATCGATCACTGCTTATTTGTTTTGTTGAGGGGTCAGTTGCTATTTGGCCTCCCTTCATTAAATACTTGGCACTCACTCCATGGCTTAAGATTTTCTTCACAGATCATTTCCTAGCTTATAACAAAATACAAACATTTATTATTTTCTGAGGGGTCAGTTGCAATTTGACCTTCCCATTCCTTAGGTACTTGTCAATCACTCCATGACTTGAAATTATCTTCACAGATCAATTCTCCAGCTCACATTCTGCCAAACTTGTAAATACCATAATACTGTTCAAACAATAAGTATTTAGTTACCACTGGGGTCAAATGCAACTTGACCTCCCTGTTAAAATACTGAACTTGCTGCTTACTTATTATGCTGAGGGGTCAGTTGCTATTTGACCTTCTCCTTCACAATCACTCCAAGGTTTAAAATTATCTTCATAGATCAATCTCTACCTCACATCAAACCAAACTTTTAAACACCATAATACTGTTTAAAACAATCAAATAACATAGGGATTAAGTGGAGCTCAACCTCTCTGTTGTCAATACTGTAAGTTGTCCTGGAGGTAAAACATCATCTTTACCCTTTTAGATAGTGATTGTACTGTTATTTAGAATATCCAGGTGTTTTGATTTCTCATAGTACACTTACTACAACAATGTTATTTTATCACATTTGGGTCAATTGCTACTTGACCTCCCTGTTGTAAAGTGTTACAAGTTGTTCTATAAGTTAAATCTCTACTTCATTTAGTATATCCCTGTACTATTAGCTTCTCATAGTTTACTTTATACAGTAACATTATTGTGACCATACTGGGGTCAATTGCATCTGACCTCCCTATTGTGAATGTCAAAGTTATTTTTCTAGTTAAATCTCTACTTTACTAGTTTACTAATTGATTTCTGTATCATGTTTATTTGTTTTACATGTTATATCTACTCTTTCAGTTCTATCGATCTAAATGCATGCATGCCAGTTTGTTTCTACATTCATCCCAATCCTGTTGTCTAATCTGTTCATGTGAAATATCCACCTCATTTCAGCTCTTAAAAGATAATCCGGTTATTACCTCCTCTTTCTAGTGTCTGTACTTTTTCAAGTTCCCAAAACCTTAAAGAAGCTCCATTATGGCGTGCTTGTTCAAAATATGTTGCTACTGGGTTGCCTCTTCTTTTCTTCTTATATCTCCCTTATGTTCTTGTATGTGGGTCTTGAGCATCCTGCTAGTTTGTCCAATATACAGTTTATCACAAGGGCATTGTATTACATATATTACCCTTCTGTCATGCAGTTAATACCTGTCTAATTGGATGACCATGCCCTGTATGTGGATGTATGAATGTTTGTTTTTGATCTATGACTACATACTGAGCACTTTCACAACGGACCATGCATGGTGTTAATGGTCCCAATAGTAGCTGTACTTCCTTGTTTTCTGATAATTTAAATTGAGATTTTACTATTGATCCTTAAGATTCCGTCTCTTTTTGCAGCTATTATGGGCTTATTTAAAAGTTCTGGAATTTGTTCACTCTCCATTCAACTAAAGGCCAATGTTTGTTTATTATTTGTCTAATTTATTTTAAATTATGACTGTATTTAGTAGCAAATACAATTCTTTGTGGCTTTGTTTTGGGTCCTTTACTTTAATAGGTCCTCTGTGTCTTATTTTTTATTTTTATTCTGCTTGTTTCATTGTCTTAGGCTTATATCCTCTGTCTATGAACCTATTTAACATGATTTTTGATTCTTTCTGTGCTTCTCGTATTTCTGTACAGTTTTGTTTCACTCGAGTTAACTGAGAGTATGGAATACTCTGTTTAAGCTTGGTTTCATGGAAACTATTATCATGTAATATGGTGTTTCTATCTGTTTCCTTCCTATAAAGTGCTGTTTCTATCTTGCTGTTTACCTTTTTTATCTTGAAGTCTAGATATGGTACTTATTTTTATCAAAATTCATCACAAACTTAAGATTTTTAACTTTGTTGTTCAGTTCCTCACGGAATTTAATAAGTTCTTCCTGTGTTCCTTTCTATAACATACAAATATCATCAATAAAATGAAGCCAAGTGTGTATTTTGCTGTTATTTTCTAAAAAATATTTTCTTCAAATTGTCCATATATGGATTGGCATATGCTGGTGCCATTGTGGAACCCATTGCTGCCCTTATTCTGTTGATAGAATGTCCCACTGAACTCAAAATAATTCCTTTTAATATTATATCTGCCATTTCTTGCAGTATTCTGGTTTTAGGTGAGCTGTTCCTGCCCTATTATCTATTATGTACCCCAGACATTGAATACCTTCCTGATGTGGGATAGATGTGTATGAATCTGCTACATCAAATGCCACTAAGATCATTTCTTCACTTAAATCTTGTTCTGTGATTTTTGTAATTTCAAGATCATGTCTGTAGTATCCTTAACATATGATTTTGTTTTTCTATCAATGGTTGTAGGTGAAAGTTTATATATTTTGAAATTGGTTCAAAGATAGATTCAGTGCCTGAGACTATTGGTTGGCCAGGTGGATTAGTTGAATATTTGTGAATTTTAGGTATAAAATAAAAGTTGGTACTCTAGGAAATCTTTGGATAATAATTCACCTTCCCATGGTTCTCTCCATTGCACAGCTTCATATTCATTAAGCATGGCATCAATTTCCTGTTTTATTTTTTAGTTGGGTCTTCTTGTAAAACCTCATAATCTTCTGTGTTCATTAGTAAGTTCATGCACATTTCCTTATATTGCATCCTATCTTGGATAACTATACCCTCCTTTGTCTGCACTATTAATTATGATTGTTTGATATTGATTTAAATTCTCTAATGCTTCTGTTTTTTTTAGTTAAATTATTCCATTCTGGGTTCATACATTCTTTGGTTTTAAATAGTCCCATTATTTCTTTTCAGTAATTTTACAAAACAATTCTGTGTCATGATTTTTACCAGTAGGTGGATTATATTTTGATCTAATTTGCATATTCTCTTTAAGTCTTTGTTTGTTTGTATCAACTGTGGTGTCACTTCCACCAAATTGATTTTTTGAGTGTAGATTCCTATAAAACATTTGCAGGTCTACCTCCAGGTTGAACAGATTGACTGGCTGGGTAGGGGCAAAGATAATCCTAAACTCAGAACTTTTATTTCTTCCATTGTTAGTGTTCTTTTGCTCAAATTGAATATAGGTATAATGTCTTCATTTGTATTTATTTCCTCTGCCTCTCATTTGTCTTGTTTGCCTTCCACCTATTCCTCCTCCCTGCCTCCTCCCCCATGTGAATCCTTCCCTCTGTTTGTAAATCTCTCATTGGTTTCTAAGTTCATATCTATTCTCTGTACTATTTATATTTGATGGTCCTGGTTGTTTGCGTTATATGTTGTTGCTCTGTGTCTTTTGTGGGTCCCTTTGTATAGCTGCTATCGCTATCTGTACTTTCATATGTGTTGTACTGATTATATGACTGTTGTCTCCTGTTGTAGTTCTTGTAGGTATATACCTTATTGGCCTTTAATCATTTGTGTCCCTTATAAACTTTTATATTTTTTGTTGTTTTAATCTTTCCTCATATTCTTCCAATTTTGTTTACAGTCCTCCAGATTTTTCTTAAATTCTTGTTCTTGTATCTTTAATTTTAATGATTCTTCCTCTAATTTTATATCATTTTCTAATATTTGCCTCTCATTTATTATGGCTTGATGAGGACATACAAAAATGACAACTAGCCTTGTTTCTGATCCCATCCGATTTATTGTCTATTTTTCTGATTTTATACCTAGGTTAGGTTCAGCATTGATTCTTAATCCTCTGGGTATTCTATTGTATTGTAAGCATTGTGTTAGTGTTAGACCATGCCACTCTAGATGGCAGTTTTTGTATTTTAAATTTTAAGTACAGATGGCGATAGGCAGCTACAAGGGACACACAAAAAGACACAGAGCAACAACATATAACACAACAACTAGGACCATCAAATATAAATAGTACAGAGAATAGATATGAACTTAGAAACCAAAGAGATATTTACAGACAGTGGGAAGGATTCGGGGAGGCAGGGGAGGAGGAATAGGTGGAAGGCAAACAAGGAAATGAGAGGCAGAGGCAAATAAATACAAAAGAAGACATTATATCTATATTCAATTTGAGCAAAAGAACACTAACAATGGAAGAAATAAAAGTTCTGAGTTTAGGATTATCTTTTGTCCCTACCAGCCAGTTAATCTGTTCGACTCTGGAGGTAGACCTGCAAAAGTTTTACAGGACTCTACACCTAAATAATCAATTTGGTTAGTGACACCACAGTTGATTCATACAACAAAGACTTAAAGAGAATATGCAAATTAGATCAAAATATAATCCACCTACTGGTAAAAATCATGGCATAGAATCATTTTGTAAAATTACTGAAAAGAAATAATGGGACTATTTAAACCAAAGAAAGTATGAACTCAGAATGGAATAATTTAACAAAAAGAAAGAGAGAGCATTAGAGAATTGAAAGCAAGATCAATCATAATTAAGAGTGCAGATAAAGGAGGGGTATAGTTGTCCAAGATAAGATGCAATATAAGGAAATGCATGAACTTACTTATGAGCACAGAAAATTATGAGGTTTTACAAGAAGACACAACAAAAAATAAAACAGGAAATTGATGCAATGCTTAATGAATATGAAGCCATGCAATGGATAGAACCATGGAAGGTGAATTATTATCCAAAGATTTCTGAGAATACAAACTTTTTATTCTGTACCTAAATTCACAAACATGCAACTAATCCACCTGGCCAACCAAAAGTCTCAGGCATTGAATCTATCTTTGAACCAATTTCAAAATATATAAACTTTAACCTACAACCATTGATAGAAAAAACAAAATCTTATGTTAAGGTTACTACAGACATGATCTTGAAATTACAAAAATCACAGAACAAGATTTAAGTGAAGAAACGATCTTAGCGACATTTGATGTAGCAGATTTATACACATCTATCCCACATCAGGAAGGGATTCAATGTCTAGGGTACATACTAGATAATAGTGGCAGGAACAGCTCACCTAAAACCAGAATACTGCAAGAAATGGCAGATATAATATTAAAAGATTTATTTTGAGTTCGATGGGACATTCTATCAACAGAATAAGGGGACAGCAATGGGTTCCACAATGGCACCAGCATATGCAAATGCATATATGGATAATTTTGAAAAAATTTTTAGAAAATAACAGCAAAATACACACTTGGCTTCATTTTATTGATGGCATTTTATGTTATGGAAAGGAACACAGGAAGAACTTATTAAATTCGTGAAAACTGAACAACAAAGATAGAAATCTTAAGTTTGTGATGAATTTTGATAAAAGAGTACCATATCTAGACCTCAAGATAAAAAGGTAAAACAACAAGATAGAAAACAGCACTTTATAAAAAGGAAACAAGATAGAAACACAGATTATATGATAATAGTTTCCATGAAACTAAGCTTAAACAGAGTATTCCATACTCAAGTTAACTCGAGAGAAACAAAACTGTACATCAATACAAGAAGCACAGAAGAATCAAAAATCATGTTAAATAGGTTCATAGACAGAGGATATAAGCCTAAGACATTGAAACAAGCAGAAGAAAAATAAAAATAAGACACAGGAGGACCTATTAAAAGTAAAAGACAAAAAAAAGCCAAAAAGAATTATATTTGCTACTAAATGCAATCATAAGTTAAAAGGAATTAGACAAATAATAAACAAACATTGGCCTTTAGTTGGAATGGAGAGTGAACAAATACCAGAACTTTTAAATAAGCCCACAATAGCTGCAAAAAGAGTATGGAATCTTAAGGATCAGTTAGTAAAATTTCAATTTAAATTACTAGAAAACAAGGAAGCACAACTACTATTGGGACCATTAGAACCATGCATGGTCCCTTGTGGCAAGTGCTCAGTATTTAGTCATACATCAAAAACAAACATTCATATATCCACATACAGAGCATGGTCATCAAGTTAGACAGCATATTAACTGCATGACAGAAGGGATAATATATGTAATACAATGCCCTTGTAATAAGCTGCATATTGGACAAACTAGCAGGATGCTCAAGACCCACATACAAGAACATAAGGAGATATAAGAAGAAAAGAAGAGAAATCCCCAGTAGCAACACATTTTGAACAAGCGGGCCATAATGGAGCTTCTTTAGGTTTTGGGGACTTGAAAAGTACAGACACCAGAAAGAGGAGGTAATAACAGGGATTATCTTTTAAGAGCTGAAATGAGGTGGATATTTCACATGAACAGATTAGACAACAGGATTGGGATGAATGTAGAAACAAACTGGCATGCATGCATTTAGATCATATAGAACTGATAGGGTAGATATAACATGTAAAAACAAACAAACATTATACAGAAATCAATTAGTAAACTAGTAAAGTAGAGATTTAACCAGTAGAAATAACTTTTGACATTTACAATAGGGAGGTCAGATAGCAATTGACCCCAGTATGATCACAATAATGTTACTGTATAAAGTAAACTATGAGAAGCTAATAGTACAGGGATATACTAAATTTAGTAGAGATTTAACTTATAGAACAACCTGTAACACTTACAACTGAGAGGTCAAGTAGCAATTGACCCAAAGGTGATTAAATAACATTGTTGTAGTAAGTGTACTATGAGAAATCAAAGCACCTGGATATTCTAAATAACAGTACAATCACTATCTAAAAGGATAAAGATGATGTTTTACCTCCAGGACAACTTACAGTATTGACAACAGAGAGGTTGAGCTGCACTTAACCCTGTGTTATTTGATTGTTTTAAACAGTATTATGGTGTTTAAAAATTTGATTTAATGAGAGCTAGAGAATTGATTTTGAAGATAATTTAAAACCATGGAATGATAGAGAAGGAGCAGGTCAAATAGCAACTGATTCCTCAGCATAATAAATAAGAAGCAAGTTCAGTATTTTTAACAGGGAGGTCAAGTTGCATTTGACCCCAGTGGTAACTAAATACTTATTATTTAAACAGTACTATGGCATTTACAAGCTTTGTAGAATGTGAGCTAGAGATTGATCTGTGAAGATAATTTTAAGTCATGAAGTGATTGACAAGTACCTAAGGAAGGGAAGGTCAAATTGCAACTGACCCTCAGAAAATAATAAATGTTTGTATTTTATTATAAGCTAGGAAATGATCTGTGAAGAAAATCTTAAGCCATGGAGTGAGTGCCAAGTATTTAATGAAGGAGGCCAAATAGCAACTGGCCCCTCAGCAAAATAAATAAGCAGCGATCGATCCCAGTGAGATAACAATACTGTTATAGCAAATGTACTAAGAGAAGTTAAAATATAGGGATATTATAAATAACATAGTACATTCACTATCTAAACAGTAAAGATTATGTTTTACCTCTAGATCAACTTTCAGTATTTATGACAGGGAGGTCAAGTTGCATTTGACCCCAGTGTTATCTGAATAATGATTGTTTAAGCAATATTATGGTGTTTAACAAGTTTGGTATAATGTGAGCTAGAGAATTGATCGGAGAAGACAATTTTAAGCCACTGAGTGATTGATAAGTATTTAATGAATAGGAAGGTCAAATTGCAATTGACCCCTCAGCAAGTAAACAATAATGACTGTTTGTATTACATTATTAATTTCACAGTTTGGGTTGCAGAAAGCAGTAATGTAAGGTGATATAATAACAAATAATACTTCTGAGAAACCTGGAATTTATTTGCATAATTTTTAATCAAGGCAAGAGAACTGTTGATATTAGCAAACAATCTTCTTTACTCTCATGTCACCCTGTGAAAAGAAAACATGGTATGAGAACAATGTATTTTCATGTTAATAACCTCACAAGAAAGTTAAAAATAAATAAAAAGTAAACTAGCACAGAGCTGCAGCAACTAGGAACAAATAGCCCATTTTTGTGAGTACTCAACTGCACTGATCAGTGCAGTAGTGTTTGGTTGTTTAGCAACTGAGATCGCACATGTGCAATCAACTGGGTGTGATGACATGTTTAGTCACACCATGGGATCTCACAAAAATGGGTGAGAGGATATCAGGAAGTAGCTACCATTAAAATCTGTTGGACTTCAGTGCTTACATGCAGAGAACTTAACCAAAAGGAGAAACTTGAGCCAGAAGGAGTGAGGGTAAGCAGTTAAAATATTAAAGAATATTTAGAAGTTGGTATTTGAACCTTTAATTATAAAAGTAAAATGATGGCTATGAGACCAACAGGGAATACTATGATTGTTTTCACAGACTACAAGAACACTGATTCCACTCTAAGAAGCTCACAGCCTCCTTTAAGATATGCTGTTAACAAAATAAGTAAATAGAGCCACAATGCGGCCACATTGTAATATTAAACAACATAATAACAGCAAAGCTTTACAAAAATTATGTCTATGTCATTACAGGCCCAAAATTATTCTTTACAAGAAAGACAAGAAGTTTTAAGTAATATATAAGGCATGCTGTAAACCAAGAAATATGAGAACAAGCTCTACAGGCATTAGTTAAACTTTGTTCCAAGTTGTTAGCAGCACTGTGTTCACTAACATACTGTGTATGCCTTGTTTAGGATGCAACATAGGATCTAAACAAGTACAGATAAATTAACCCTGTGAAAAATTAAGAATCTATACAAGGTGCACAAGCAATAATCTTTATTGAATGGTATGTGTATACACCAAATAATTAAAAATGTAACAATATCATATTAAAAAATGCTGATCAATGACATAAAATAAATGTATTTACAGATGTGTAACAAAGAATAAACCCGTGAACCAGCTCCAAGTCAAGTGAAATGTAGGGGAAGAGAAATAAAAGAAAGTTTGAAGAACAATAACTTGAGCAAGAGTGTTTACTTCAAAGGCCCACCAACATTTCCTATATTTTTCTTTACTCTTGTATTTTGCTAGATCATGTTGATGTTATTGTATTACTGTACCATTGCAATTGCTGTTTATTTTTGTCTGTAACTCTCCGAGTGGTGCCTGAAAATAGACAATGCTCTTGTCTAGTGTACCTACCCTTACCAAAACGAATTAAATAAATAAATACATAAATAAAGAAATAATAGTATTCATATTCCATGGCATCCCATTCTGTTAGAAGAGCAGTTAGCCCTCTGGACTATTTTCACCAAGCCCAACACAAACTCAGTCAGCTCATTTCCATTTGCCTCATAATAATTCACTGCTAGTACCATTCACTGCTATCCCAAACACTACTTAACTTACACTGCAGTAAGCATAGGAATCAGCTTGTTGAATCTGGTTCCCTCATCTTAATCATCTAGCTTTAAGCAATCAATTACAGTTGGTTTCTTTATCTTGACAATTTGTACTCTTGTACTTCCCTGTTTCATCATGTTGTGCCAGTGGTGCCACAGCGATGCAATTCTATTTGGAAGCATATGCACACAACCATTTTAATGAATGTCAACATAGTGACATTTTGGTGGGATAGATTTGTACATCCATATGTGATGATTGCCCCAATGCACTGAACACCCATTAAGAACTAGTACTAGATGGTGGGCAGCTTTAATATTTAAAAGTGACATCAGCCAGTGTAGGCCACTCTATAACTTGTTCCAATAGAGCAGGGGTTCATCATCAGCTTGAAGGTGCTTGTGGACTGCCATATACACCTCAACAGATCTGGCTGCTGCCATTAGTCCAGCATCTTCTGATGTTTCCTCCTCCTTTTCTTCCTCACAATCAGCACCACCAGCCTTTGCAAGAATTGCCCATTGAGGATTTGATTGTGGAGGTGGTTTACTGGTTGTCTTACTGGTTGATGTCTAAACTGCATCTCCACATCTCTCACTTCCCTGCTGATAGTTGGTGAGGGTGACACAGTGCATCTCATATCAATATGCTGTTTTTTAGAATTTCAAACCATATAGATGACTGATCAGCAGTCTTTGCAGATGCTCAAGTTTCTGACTACCACCATCAATTATAACTGAAATCTCCCATTTGTACCATGGATCCAGCATTGTTATAGCACTGAAATCCACAGATGTCAGGATAACATTCAGATGTCTGTTACGATCCAATAAATTAAGCATTTGTTCAGACAATGCACAGCTTATAGAATAACTGGTTGCCTCAGACCCCTGCTGCACATTACAGATGATCTGCCTCAGCACCCAGACCAGTGGGATGGCCTGTGTAACAGAGAAGTGTCCCCACTCACATCCTGTGTGGCATGATCAAAAGACTTCAAGATCAAAATGAACCCCCCATCTATAAACCTCCACTGTTCTGTAGCCAGCAACATAGAAGTTCTGGAACTGTCACTGCTTGTATGAAGAGCATATACTGTTATAAGGACTTATACTGTTCATATATCTGATCCAGAATATACAGGGTCAAATTCCACCTCATGACAACCTGCTGCTGTAATCAGTGCTGAGACAGGGAATGTTTTAATTGTAGTGCATGTACCTGGTCCTTGGCATTTACGGACTGCATAAATCAGCCACAAACCTAACGGCACAGGGTGAGCACTTCTTTAATGCCACATTGTGGCAAGAACTCTTGCACTACCAGGTTTAGTTAGTGTGCAAAGCAGGGCACTCTAACAAAACCCCATCACTAATAGTCTTGACAACATTTGCACCACTGTCACTGGCTATGAAACCTGCCTTTATGGATAATAGGTAAAACCGAGTGTCAGTCTCCTCCAATATTGATGCCAAAACATTTTCACCAGTGTGTGAATCAAGCATGCTCCTCATAGCCAGTGCTGAATGCTTCCAAATTACAGGCATGTATCTTCCATTACAATTGGTTGCTTACATTTGCTGCCAAGGTAATGACCAGCCTCCGTCCATTCACCTAATGTGCTGTTATGAACATCAATGAACTAGCAGCTTTTGGTCCACTGTTACACATATCTGTGGTAATATGGATGAATAAAATGGAGGAATGCTGCGGGCATGTGGAACTTCTTTTCAACAACATCCCTCAGTTCATGAATTGCCCTTATGAAATGTAGGTCTTGAACAGCACTTCCCATTGGGGGCATGCTTTGGGCATGAAGTGAAGGAAACCAGCATTGTCCACAAAAGGAAATGGAATATGATCAATAGCAATTAGCTCTGCTGCAGCAGCATTCAGATCCCTGGTCACTGATTAATTAGGGGGAGTTTATATTGCTTACATAAAGTGCTAGTGATAGCTGGCTGGATCTTTGTTGGGTAGATCTTTTGGGAACAATTTTATGTGGGCATCATGTTGCTCAGAGGATGTCACAGATGGAGATGGTGTCAAGAAAGTTGTAACTTTGCTGAGGGGTTTTGTCATGGTGATGCTGCTCCTGCTGTTGCTCATCAGTGATTTCACTCTTTATGTGTACTACTGACCTCCTCCTCAACCATTGTTTCCTCCACAACATCCTCTGCCTCATCTCTGCCTCCCAGACCACCTGCAGACACTTTTCGCTGATATGCCTGACACCTAGCCATATGTTTGACTTTTAGGAATGGTACGCTCTCCGCCTGTGCCAGCATGATTTATTTTGCTATGGCTTACTCAGGTCTGCAATAAGCTGCATACTGCCACAGTGTTATCTTTTGAGCAGTAACAAAAGTCCCACACAAGAGATTTTAAAGGATGCACAAATATGTGAGCACTAACTGTGGTGGCCCACCACACCCACACTTGGTTGTGTTCTGGGATATGTGTCATCATATATTATCTTTTGTGGTAGAGGTTGACTACCCTAAATTTAAAAATGTGTATACTTTGCTATAACTCTTTGTTCTTTTTTTTCAGGCTGCCATGAAGGATCGATGACCGTGTCTTCTTACCTTTCCCTTAGTTTTCTCCTCCTACTTTTTGCAGGTACCGATCTTCCTCATTTTGTTATGAAAATAATAATAAAAATATTAACAACCATCTGCCACAGCCCCGAAAGACGTTAGTATTTTAGCATCACTGAAACACTGAGAGTGTACTGAAATTATGGAACTTGAGAAAATTAATTGTGTGAGACTGACAGTGAAAACTGAAAATGCACCAGAAGTTTATGAAACTAAAGTTGTTGCTGGCTGAAGACAAAAGTCTACCTCCCCAACACACAGCACTAATCCAGCACAGCAGCACCACACAGAAAGAGAAAGGAAAAATATCTAAACTGTAGGCAAAAATGTTCAAAATTAAGACTGCAGATACAGAACACCAAGTAGAATAGGGTTTTATGCAATGAACAGCAGTACAAAATTAGTCAAAATTAAGCTCTAAGTACAGTGCAGATCCTATCTCCTGAACACACTTTCTAGAACTGCACACAAACAGATCATCTGGTCTTTTTCCTGCTGCAGTGTAACCATGTGATCTGCAGGTCACATGGAGCAGCAACAGCACTGAATGACTCAGCCATTTTGCAAAGTCCCAATGAATTTTGTCAGTGAAGTTGCAAAATCGCCAACTTCACAAACTTGCCAAAACCTTGAAGTTTGATATTGCATGAGTTTGAATAACTTCATAAAGTCATTGCAAATCAATGTTTTTGAACTTTGCACATCTCTATTGTGCATGTGTTTGTCTCCACATGCTTTTTAGCCTGAGGGTTCTAGCTATCAGCTGGCAAAATGCAAGAAGACTGACAAGTGCAAAGTGATGGCCTTGATGCTTTTTGACTGCTCTTTACTCAAGATACAGGCTGACATACATAAATCTAATGATGGGCACAACTGTAGAGTTTGCGATAAGTAGTATAGTAGGTGGATATCCCTTTAAATTACTACATATCTGAAAAGCATACTTACAGTGCTAACCATTGCTCATGAAGAAGGGAAATTTGATGAATAAAAGTCCTACTTTAGTATGTTACCACATTGGTTGTCGGTGATCTAGAGGTGTTCTTTACCATAAAAGTCTATACACCCTTTCTCAGCCCAATTAATGGTTTGTACTTCATTTAATTTTTGGGGAGAATAATTTGAGCAATATACAG
The DNA here is from genome assembly GCA_016271365.2 of Neoceratodus forsteri. Lineage (NCBI taxonomy): Eukaryota > Metazoa > Chordata > Ceratodontiformes > Ceratodontidae > Neoceratodus > Neoceratodus forsteri. The sequence continues at coordinate 1,234,828,623 of CM057453.1, read as the reverse complement.
AAATACAGTACTCCCACTGCCATATGGGTCTCTTGGTTATGAAGGAACCCAGGTTTGTATCCTGACTCTAATACCACTGCAGAGCAAGTGAGAGACTGAAATAGTATTTTGTAGGATAGGGGAGTGAAAGGATCATATAGCTAGTGCATAAGTACCCCTGGCAGCTAAGCTTGGAAGTGTGGCACTTCACTGGATATGACTATTGTATGTGGTATGCACTGGGAATGCTCACATGTCAAGCATAAATGAACATAGGTTATCTGATACATGTATCCAGGGGCAGGTGTATCACAAAGTGAGCAGCTTTATGCACAATGATTTGTTTAATAATTTAAAGATGCTGGTTTCCCTACATAGAAACATAGAAACATAGAAACATAGAATTTGACGGCAGATAAGGACCGCTTGGCCCACCCAGTCTGCCCATTTCCTACCTACTGATAAGCTGCAGATCCTAGTTAACCAGCAGCCTACTTCTTCCTACCCCCACCCCCAGAATTGCCTTATGGACTATCCCATGCATGCTTGAATTCCACCACTGATTTTGACTCCACAACCTCCTCCGAAGGCCATTCCATGCATCCACAACCCTCTCTGTGAAAAATACTTCCTTAATTACCTCTGAGCTGCCCCTCTATCTTCAAATTGTGCCCTCTTGTTCTTGCACACCTCTTTTTTGAAAGATGCTACCCTCTTGGACTTTGTTGATTCCCTTGAGGTACTTGAAAGTTTCTATCATGTCCCCCCTCTCCTCCTTTCCTCGAGGCTATACATATTAAGCTCCTTAAGTCTCTCTTCATATGTCCTCCGTGCAGACCTTGCACCATTTTAGTTGCCTCTCTGGACAGCTTCCATCCTGTCTATGTCTTTGCGGAGATTGGGTCTCCAGAACTGCACACAGTACTCCAGATGGGGCCTCACCAGCTGTCTGTACAGAGGATAATAACTTCCTGTTTTCTACTGGTGATGCCTCTCCCTATGCATCCCAGTATCCCAGTATCCCTCTGACTGCATCCGAAACACACCTTCACTTACAGTACATCTGATACTCAGGACTCTGGATGAAGATTTGTCTCCCAGTTCAGTTTTCCTCTAGCTGAATGGGCTCTGCTGATGGTATGGAACTATCTTTATTTAGTTTCTTTTTCATGAACCTGCTTTTGTCCTTCAGTACATTTCACCTGCAGACATTTCAGTTTGCTGCTACTCACATTGATTTTGAAATGCAAAGAGAAGAAACTATAGTATAATTAACTTTAAGGTAAGTAAATAATATGATTAATAGAACCCACTGTAACTGGTGCAAAACTCATTGGATGGAAGCCTCAGCTGTATGATGTTTACACAGTTCAAACAGAACAAAGTGACTGTAAATTGTTTCACAGTTCAGGGCTCTAACTACTAGGTCTCACTGCCTAACTACGTTGCTAATGAGATTCTGCTGCAGGGGTATATACTGTAAATACGTCCAAGTGACAGTTCTGCAAATATCTGTATTCAGGACAATAACATTTTATGTATTATTTATCATGCAGCCATAAACTGCTCTAAAACACAGAATGCATCTCCCAACTAACAGGGCTAGTTGTGTGGTCAACCTGCACTACCCAGTATGCTTCCATACCACCACCCCTCCCCAGCACTACCATACCTGAACTGATTATGTATGGCTTCCCACGAGCCCTTTCTCCAACCTAATACATTTTGTTATAGTTAACCTGCCCCATCTGCCCCATTTTTAATGGGACAAAGATCCATCTCCAATGCCTTCCAACCCACCACACCCTATATTGTGATGAGGATGCAAAATTGGTCCAGGCATATTTTAAAATATGTGGTAGTCCCCACCCCTCCAAACACCACCATCTGACTGTGTTCTTTAACATTCTCCACTCTTGCCACCCAGCCCTCTGTAGTGCATTGGTTAAAAACATTACAGCTTTCACCCTTCCTGGTCCCATATCCATGACATAGGGAAAATAGGTCAAATCTTGTCTGTCTAGAGTACCCCTTCTCTACAGAAAAGTTAACAGCTTCTAACATTTGAGGAATCCTGGCAGGAGTAGTCTACAGTACCTAGCATCACTGAGGAGTGGTAGACAGATGCTAAAAAGAATTAATATGGTGCTTGTCAACAAGAAACAGAAGGATGGACATAAATATGTTAAGGTATGGGAGGACTGGGGAGGTGAGGGAGGGAGATGACTGAGGGGTAGGGTTTGAAGGTGACTCGTAACCATCTCACATATCTCACCTATGAAAAAATGCCTCATAACTAATAGAATGTTTTCATCTAAGAGTTGGTTCCTTGTACCTTTCATAAATCATTCTGTATCTCACCCACAGCAGGACATGGCTTCTGACAGAATACAAACTGTAAACTTCATTTTAGCAACATACCATACAATAAAGAAATATAGGTAGACTTAAAATAAATAAAATAGAAAAAAGAAACATCTCAGAAAAAATATTGCAAACTGGGCCTGTTATCTTTACTTGCAAAACTTATTAAAAACTTGTTGGTATCCCTCAATTTTGCATATTAGCTCCTAACTCTCATTTCATTACATGTAGGATGCAGTCATGAGAGACACACTTTTTACACCACAAAACTCATACCTATATATTGTAGCATTTTTTTAGATGACTGTTATAAGAAATATAAATAGGGAGCAATGTAATTTGTTTGACTCTGGTGTTAGAAATCTGACTAATAGATGTGGCTAGCCTTCTAGTCAATGCTGAAACAGACATACAAGTCTGTTTAAAGGTGTCTTTGCTGTAGAGAAGTTTAGTCAGCCCCTCCCCCACACAAGGATTTGCAGAGCCACAATACCTTTCACAGGATGTGAGGCATTAGAGAACATTTGTGTGGTCAGTAGAGATATTGAGATGTCCTGTACAGTATGTGAACCTAGTCACTTGTATCAGAGGAAGGGTAGAAATAGTTCTAAGAGTGACCAGTCATAAGAGAGAGAATGCTAAACGTGCCCATTTGGCAATGTCCCACAAGCATACAAAAGTAATTTGCTTTGCAAAAATAAAGAACCAATAGCTAAACAAAACATATCCTAGTCATTATAGACTTATGTTCTTACTTGATAATGTACAAACTATAAAAGTTAGCAAAATAATACAGAAAAATGATTGGTAAAATTCAAGTTTACTGAGCTACATATTGTATAAGTTTTAACATGGGAGTGGAGGAAGTGGCGAGCATGCAGAGGCAGAATGAGACCTGGTGGGGTCTAGAGATGTTGCAAATTCTAAATCACTGGCAAATGTGGTGCAAAGCGGTGGAACTTTGCACTTCAGGAAACTTCATGAAGTCCACCAACCTCACATCAACTTAACATTTTGTTTATAAAATTAATTAAACAAGAAAACCATCCTCCGCCTTTGAGTCATATGCACCAACCCCACCCACCACACTGCACCATATGGTTAAAGATAAAATCCTCTACCTATTCCACTGCTAGAACCCCACCTCCAAACTCACCCCTGTGCACCCTACAAAGTTTTGAAAAGCCACAAGACTGATAAATGAGGCCCTTCCTTGCCAGCAAAAGCAAGTTCTCCCACCTCCCTCATCTTGACAGTTACCCTCCTCCTCTCCAAAACCCTGGCCCAAATCCTAGTTTTGAGTGTTAAAATATCTGAACTGTAAGTTTGAAAAACATCCCCAATGGAGCAAGGGTTTTCACTCTTCAGTGCCTGCAATCTAAAGGAATGGTGAATGACTTCTATTCTAGCAGTAATACATGATTTGCTGGTCATCAAGAGAAGAGGTATGAGAACAGGAGAAGAAGTTATGAGAAGTCACAGTTGATGAAGCTTGGAAACTTCACAAGATATTTTGTGAAGCAAAGTTTCCTAACTCCTACAATAACATCCCAATGTGGTGATTAGAGTAAGAGATATACTCTCATGGCCTAAACAAACTTAGGATACATCATAATGTATACAGATTACATTTTAAATACTACATAGTTAGGCTTTTTTCCCAAAAGAAAACAGCAAGTTTATAAAATGGGTATGGAATTTCTTGCATTCTAATTGCTGAAAGGGTTCAGAATCCATAGCCTTAAGGACAGACAACCATCTGGCTGGTAACAACCCTTCCAACAACCAGGCGCAGCACACCAAAATAACAATGTTAGAGAAATTGTTTTAAAGCTTTCTGGAAGCCATGTTGGTACCACACCTGACTTGCTATAACTTTAAAACAAAGGTTAACATATTTAAAAACTCCCCAGCCATAGCCCTCACATAAAAACACCTAATATGGTAAAAAGCGTTTGGTACCATGCATATTACTTTTCAAACCTTTTTCTGAACTCAGCATTTACAGGCCGGTAGCCTTCCTACCTAATTTTGTGCTCTGTGTAGATACCAAACATCTCACTGGTATCTTGATCAGTCAACACCCACACCCTCCAGCTTGCTTGTTATTCCAGTAGGCACTTCAGTCATCCTCCTCTTACTCTGATAGCACAGGTAACTCTGCCATATACCATTTATATAATTAATGTTTACAAATTACCTTGTACCTCCATGCTCACACCTTGCAGCCTTGCTGGTATCTCCTGCTTTGTTCTGCTTGGTTCTGGCTTTATAGTACAGGAAGTACACCTTTACAAATGCTCACTTCTACTGCCATTTCCATAACAGGCGGCAGTTTCTGTGCAACAGACAAAGCACTAACACTACTGGAATCACTGTACCCAACCTCTTAGAAGTGCTATTGAATCCTATAATACAAGCATTAAGGACGCATTATTTGGCCAGCCATTCATGGGCAGACAACACCACATAGTGGCACAAGCATGTACTGTAGCAGGAACTACCTTTTTGTACTGAACATATTTAAAATTTAACCAAAACTCACTAACTATAATATCTAAAATATTAGGTAATTTTATTTTTGGATGGGGACTCATTTTAGAAGTGCAATAAGACACTCCAGAATATTGCTTGTTTGGGGTAATGCACTTCATGGTGCTAAAGGCACTCAGCACAAGACTCATTGTGTCGTGTACCTGGGCATGCATTAATCCCAGACAACGAATGATTGTGTTTTACTCTTTATTTACCATGCACTTAGACATACTGTTAAATTCCTTATAGTGTATGGTAGAACGCTGTTCTGCATGGAAATCCATGTCTAGAACAGTGTTGTTCTGCTGCAGTAGTTACATCACTTGTTTGTTGTGCTGCACTAGCTACAGCTACTGCAGCATGACAACATAGAATGTCTTCATGCATGCGAGTTTGTCTAATCTCCAGTCTTCAGTACATGGCCACAGCAGTGAGAACAAGCCCAGAAGAAGCGGTGCTGAAAAAGACTCATAAGTCAGCACACAGTCCTGAATGTATGGTTGCTGATACACAATGAAAGAGTGTGTATGAGCAATCATACACAAGGCTGTTTTACAGTCTCAAGGTTTCTGTGTTAACAAGAACTCTTGAGCTGCGCTCCAAGGTCTCCTGGTACCATGGAAACTCTCAATTGTAAATAGCTCTTGTGTGTATGATTGCTCATACACAATCCTCTGTATAAACACAAATTAATTCATTTTACATCAATATATTAATAATCAATTACGACATCAACAGACATTTTCCAATATCTTACCTAAGCCTCAAAAGCACATTCATAAAAAATGGTTTCCCAACACACACACGCACGTGCATGCATGCACACAGACACACACGATACACACACACACACACACACACACTGCACTGCATAGCTAACCACAAAATCACATTTTAGAGGCATTTCAAATCCTAGGGTGAGACTTTCATATGAAAAGACTTCCTCAACATTTGTGATCCCTCCCCAGCACAAGCACATTCAAAATATCTACCCCTACAGACACACATCCAAAAATAAACATATAAATGCTGTTTTAAAATCATTATTTCAATACAGAAAAGAAGCAGTATGTACTTAACTTAGACCTGCAGGATTTTCAAACCATTTCTTCCATGCTGTCGCTAGTCATCTCTTAGTCATCTCCTAAGTTAAACAGAAAAACAGTTAACTGTATAAAAGAAAACTTCTAAAACCAGCAACACATATCTTTAAACTCGATCAATCTACTGTAATCTGATAGTCTTTCAACAACAACATAGTATTTGAAAGAAGCAGGCCAATTACTTTCAGAAATGTACTTGCAAACAAACTTCAACCATGCATAACAGTAAAATAAAAATGCTGCCTGCAGCACAGAACCTTTAAAGGCCTTTTAAAACTGTAAGAACATATTTCAGACTTAAAAGTAATGTGATTATCTTTAATCAACTGCAAACTAAAACAGCATTTTGTGAAACTAACAGCTAATCAACCAAGGAAGCTGAGTAATGAAGCACTCATGGACTCATTCACAGAAGCTGACAGTAGCAATCATCCACTTTCTCACAATAACATGATTTGAATATCACGAGTCACTCACTGATGCAACAGATCCTGCTTTTGTTAGCTACAGCCATTGAAGTAATGTCTCTCATCTTCCAAATCCATATGAGAGCAATGTAGCATTTCATGTTTATCTTTTCTGTATCTATGATAATGTTGTTGGCCATCCAATAATGCCTGCTGTAAAGCTAATTGTTTAATAAAATGTTTTAAAAGCAATTTATTTTGTGGTTTTGTGTTGCATTTCTGTGTTGGATCTTGCTGCTCTGTTTCTGAGATGGCTCACTTGAGATCTCAAGCAGTGCTGATATCAGTATTTCCTGCTTATGTGTAATCCAGTATGGCTGCTCACCGCCCCTAGATAAAGAAATTACACAACAGTGGAGAAGTCTGTTCCCAAAAAGCTTGCAAATAGCCACTGGAAATAGGAATGAATCTGTGTAGGCAATACGACCAGCAGGGTATGCATTAGACAGTTCTAATGCATGGCCTGGAGTGTAGCACAGCACAAGGTTGCAGGTCCAGTGCCTTCAGCACCTGGCCATGCAATAGAACTGTCTAACGACATCCTCCGAGTGTATCATTGCACTTATAAAATGGGACTTCACTTATGTCAGTAGAAATTAAATAATAACAAGGCTGAAATATGTGAAAATTACAGTGAGTCCTAATTTTAATAAAGCATTCCCTCCAGTGGTACAAAGTTGCTGTGTTTTTTTTAATCAGGGCATTTGTCCTAACGTGGTCACTGTAGTTGTAGTTTCATTTTTCTAATTAGCACATTTGTCCTAATGTTGCCACTGTAGCTGTAGTTTCATTTGTACGAGTTGTTGAACCACTAACATAGTGCTCTGTGTCTGCTAACCCATTCTGTGATGGTGATACTTGGGTCGGGACCGTGCACGTAATATTTGAGAAGCATTTCTTAGCTCATTATTTATTTTTGTCATTAATTTCATTGAAGTATATGGGAGTCATAAATCAGGAGTGCATTACAGGCAATGGTCTTTGGAATCAGCATCAGTGATTGAAGGTAAGTGGCTATTTTTTTCCTTCATTTCTTTATCCACCTGCTGTCCCCAGTCCAAGCAGCATCCCCCAGCCCCATCACTGACCCATCTTATGGACTTATGATTTAACCACCACTTACACAGGCCATATCCACTGGTGGCCAGCTACTCAGAGTTGTGTGGCATCTCTGGGGCATGCCATGCATATCATGGTATTTTCTTCCATTTTCTCCCTGGGGCATCTGTGAGTGACTCATGCATTAGCATGCATACTGATGCACAAACAAACTGCATCAGCGTGTGCCTCACATCTGTAGGCCCCACCAGTATTGCCACCTAGCTTCCACTAGGTTGCTGGTAACTGGTGGGACTCAGAATACCCCCTCCATATGTGAGGAGAGCTGTCTTTGGATGCTCTATCCTCCCTCACTCAGCCAGCCCCAGAGTGATCCTGCTCCTTTTCTAACCTGGGCTACTGGGCCTGGGTGGAGGGAGGTACCATCGCCTCAACCCGCCACGTCCACCGAGCCAGCTGTAGAGGCTATTTATTTAATGAAAAATAAATTAGTTTTTTTTTTTTTGTTGCCAGTTTATTAGTACTTAGCAAATACAGAAAGAACCAGAAAAGTGAGCAGGCAGGTACTCTGACAATGCATGTGAGTGAGCAAGAGGCAGATGTGGGGTGAGGCACACAGTTCCTGACCATGCAGAGAGTAAATCCTAAATCTGCTAAAAAAAGTACAGACAGTAGGCGGATTCTGATTCTTTTAATTTGTTATTGTTGGTGTGCATTTAGCTACTGTGTGTTAGGGACCTAAGGGTTTAGAACACCTTGGAAATCTGAAGAAAATATGGCATCTATGAGTTTTTTTTAATTCTGAATAGGGGCTGAAGAATTTAGTTAATGTACTACATCCAGGCTGGCAGCACTTGTTTTTAACTGTGCATTAGATATTTATGCTAGGCTACCACCCAATCAGGATGCAGGATTTTCATGTCCCGTGTTATAATATGTTTTATTTGAAGCATTCAGGCTGTTAAGCGTTGCTCAAACATCGCAACATTTCATGTTAAACTCTTCATCATGGCAAACAGTACTATGACTAAAACAAATAACTTTTCAGATCATCTTATAATATTTTAACACATTTAATCTGCTAGAACTCCATTAAATGACAAGGACTAAAAAGGTAAAAATAGATAAAGATATACTGAAAACTAGTATTATTGTTTCTACTATACTTGAATATTTAAGGTTACTAGTAAAAGGAAAAAGGAAATTGAGAAACAGTGCATTTAAACAAAATGCATTTATCCAATGTGTCCAGTGTGTATTTAAATGGGCTTCACTGTATATGTCAAGTATGCAATTGTACTTAATATCTTTCAGACATCCCAACCTTGCACATTTTTATATCTATTAAAGTAATAAAGTATTATACCAATAAATTCTATTGCAGAATATCCTGGAATAAGCTCCATGTTGCTTTGTTCATGTCTGGAATTTATTCTCTGTGTTTTTAAACATAATCAGTAAAGGACTGAGTAATAACTGAATCTTTCTTTTAAATCCTAATATAAATAACAAGTGTTACTGTGTATGCTAGCTCCTTCATATAAGCCATAATGCAGGGCATTATGCATAATATAAAGACCACACTGTGTGAGTCATGAAACAAACTGAAATGAATTTCAAAACATTTGGATGTTGCATATTAATGAAGTATTCCCAGCTATTTGTAAAAGTAACATTAATTCCTGCAATTACCTTTAAGTAACTGTCACTCAGCCTTGTCTGACGGTATAACCTTCCTGATTTTATGAATAATAATAGTACTAACATTCAAATACTCATTTAGTGGAATACTATAATCTTCACAAATTCAAAATCAATAATCTTGTTGAAAAGGAATCACAGACTTATCCAAATTGAGTGAATAAGTCAGGTTCCCATGTACAGGTCAGATGACTCTGACATGCATGGGAGCATCATTGAATCCTTGATAGTGTAGCCAGTTCAAAGCTATTTTTCAACAAACTCTGGTGAGAACCAACATGGCTGCTATACTGCTTTAAAGGGACACTGTCCACTTTTGTCAGACTTTTGTCCCTCCTATTAAGTGAAGCAGAGGCATGCTACTTTAGTTACTTAATATTTCTCACCAGATTTGTAATAATTTAGGGACAGCAAAACTTGTAAACTGCAAAATGTAATGTTCTTACAACATGTTTTAAATACAGTTGCTGCAATGTGATTCCTGTAAGAAAGCCCTTTAAATTTTAAAGCTTTGATCTTTTCTTTTCTGCTCTTCAAAATATATGCTGCACACAAGGCTCAGACAATATTTTATGAAGGATGAATTATTTAAATGGAAGTGTTGCATACTGTCATAGTCAAACTCCAGACCACCTTCCTATAAGCACTTCTAATTTTTAAACTTTGTAACTGGTTGCAGCTTTTTCTGTCTGATTCTCAACAGATATGCTGTACACAGTTTTACTCAGGCAATATAGATAGGACTCTGGAAGTGAGCATGAGCAATAAAATAGTGTACTTGGAGGTGGAGGGAGAGACAAAGGAACAGTACTGTGGTCAATGGAGGGGCCGCATGTGCTTCAACTCCTCTGTGGAAGGACACAGTATAGGTATTTGGTCACATGCTTCCAGAGTCCCATCTCTATACTATGTAATAGCAATACATCAGCATATCCCTTAATTAAACAATTTAGCACTTTAATAAAGAATTTTATAAGTGCACTAATAAATACTGAGAGAATACTCCTTTTGCTTTTACTGCATATGGTTCCAATTTTTTTTGTACTCGCCATGAAGTCTGCAATAAAAATTAACATATAATTAAGAACAATTTCAAAAGTCTTATGTCTTTAAACTACTGTAACTTTACTGTCTGTGTTAAACTGTCTTTCCACTGGGACATGAACCTGTGTTACTAGGCGATGTCTTGGTCGCTGAGGCACTCGGGTCTGAAGCTTGTAAGCAAAGAAACATAGAAATGTAGACTTTGATGGCAGATAAGGACAGCTTGTCCACCCAGTCTGCTCATTATTTCTACCTATCGGATAAGCTGCAGATCCTAGTTTTACCAAAAGCCTACTTTCTCCTACCTTTCACTAGAATTGCCTTATGTCTGTCCCATGCATTCTTAAATTTCCTCACTGTTTCTGAACCTATGACCTCATCAGGAAGGCTGTTGCATGCATGCATTACCCTCTCCATGAAAAAATACTTCCTCACGCTGCCCTGAGTCATCCGCCTCATCTTCAAATTGTGCACCATTGTTCTTGCACATCTCTGTTTCAGAAAGATGCTACCTCTTGGACTTTGTTGATTCCACTAAGGTACTTGAAAGTTTCTATCATGTCCTCCCTCTCCCTCCTTTCCTTGAGGGTATCACGTATTAAGATTTAATTAGTCTCTCTTCGTATGGAATCTGGTGTAGACCCTGTACCATTTTTCTTGTCCTCCTCTGGACTGCTCTCCATCCTGTCTATGTACTTGCAGTGATGGGGTCTCCAGAACTGCACACAGTACTCAAGATGGGGTATCACCAACTGTCTGTACAGAGGATAACAACATCTTGTTTTCTACTGGTGGTGCTTCTCCCTATGCATCCCAGTATCCCTCCTGCCCTCCGACTGCTTTCTCATATTACTTGCCTACATTTGTATCATCTTATATGACTACCCCAGGTCCGTTTCCATTTTGTTTTATCAATAATATCTCCCCCATTGTGTACTCTTCCTTGGGTTTTGTTTCCCAGCTACATTACTTTGCACTTCTTTGCACTGAATCTAAGCTGCCATACTTTTGACCATTCCTCCAACCTTGCCAATTTCCTTCTCATCCTTTCCACCCCCTTGTGTATCAACCCTATTGCAGATCTTTATGTTGTCTGCAAAGAGGCATACTTTTCTTCCAGTCCCTCCACAATGTTACCTATAAAGACATTAAAGAGGACCAGTCCCAGTACTGAACCCTGTGGTAACCCACTAGTAACCTCCTTTCTTTAGGGTGGACTCCATTTATAATTACCCTATTCGTCCTATTGTCCAGCCAATTTTTATTTCCAGGTTACCACCCTGGGACCCCTCCCAGGCTGGCTAATTTGTTTATTAATCTTATGTGTGGGACTGTGTCAAATGCCTTAAATGTTATGAAGTGAGTAAACATTGCAGTTCTCATAATCTGTTCTGACTTTCATTACTTGAAAGTCTCAAATAGACTCAAAATGCAAGAGAGTGAGTACGAGACTACTAAGTCATGGGTGACAGGCTTCAGCATGAGTGAAAGTGGAAGGCAGTGCTATGCGTGAGCAAGAGTTTTTTACAGCATGGTACAAGAGTGATTTTCCCACTTGTAGGTATAAGTAGAAGCCTGTGCAAGTAAACATGACTGTTAAAGATCATTAGATAACCGGGTATGAAATCATACCCGTTATTATGGTGTTTGATCAGAGTTATTATCCAATCATTAAATGGGAGTCACCAGTAATTATAGGATAATATGGACAGACCACATGGACCATAAGCCTTTTTCTGCCTTCATCGTCCTATCTTTCCATGTTGATCCTCAGGAAAGCCTGAGGACTTATGGAGGCATTAAGCAGAGTTACATTCCCTAAGAAAGCAATGAGCTCTTCTGAAACTTGGGGAAGACAGGACCCATGACAAGACTTACTAATAGGGCATGTTTGTCCCATACTGCAGAGAATTTAGGGTGGAAGAAGGAGAGGACACTATTTATATATGTGGGTATAGTAAAATGGGAGCAGTCAACATTCCAAAGATCATCTAGGATGGCTGCTAAGTTAAGGGTTTTAAGAGATCTGGCCCAGATGTATTTTGGGGTAACCTTAGGACACCAAATTTTGCAGGCATAATAGACCATGCAGTGGTCACTATGCAAGCCCATGAGAACAAGTGATCTTCTTTCTTAAAATCTTAGACTTGTAGAAGATCCATTCCTTTAAACCGTTATTCTCTTTCAGATCATCGCTTATCTGAGAAGCAGACAGGTGGGTATGTAAACCAGAAGAGAACCCAGGTGCAGGCCAGGGATGGCTAGAGTCAGCTGAAGGCAATGAAAAACAGGAATTCCACACTCTAGGGTTGCTGAGATCTGTAGTAAAATACAGTTCCTGAAGCAAATTTTGCTTAAGGTGTTTTATTACACTCACACAAAGTGTAGTGCAATACCAAGATCAACAGGAAAAGGTACAGAGTGAGAGGCTCTCAGGACTCTACACCAGGTGACCAGGTGCATCATTCATTTACTACAGATGTCAGCAACCTCAGAGTGTGGCCATTCCTGTTTTTATTGCCTCTATACATTTATTTATGCATGTGTAATTCTGGAGAGGATATGTGCCTCCCACTTACCAATTAACTGTCTCAGATAACGAGGGACATCTCTCTTTACCCTCAGAACTGCTCTGTCACCAAGAAAACCCCAGAGGAAAACATAAGGAGATACTGGCATGCAGTACACTTGTTTGAGGCAGTTCTGCCTACTATGGTTTTTGTGAGCATCCAATCCCAACTTTGACCATGCCCAAGTAGCTTATATATGTAGCTGGCAAGTCATTTTGTGATGTGCATGCATTGTTGTTCTTTTCCAGAGCAGACTGTCTTGCCAGTATGAAGTGCTTACCCCAGCACTTAAGTGCTTATGCATGGACAATCCTCACTGAATTATTGCATCATCTTGGCTGTGCTGGGGTCTTACCTTGCCGCTGTTCTTCAGATGGTTTCAGTTCCTTTGGCACATTGTGCTGATGCTGAAGACCAAGAGGAGCCCACAAAGCTGAAGCGTGCTGTCAGGTCACTAGAAACCAAGTCAGAGATCAGCTATGTGGATGAACAATCACAGACTGCACCAACAGCACCCACAGAACTATGTCCACTTATTTCTATGACAGCACCTATTACCTCAACCCTACAGCATGGGACCATGGACTTTCTACACTACAGCAATGAAAGACCCTCGTACTACCTATAGCCATGGGGTGAGGTGGAGGGCAGACCTTCAAAACATTTTTGTTCCACTTCTCTGGGGAATGTGTAAAATTATACAAAGGTTTGAGAAAATCTAGTGATCTGAAGGTAGTAATTTTAAAACTAGGGCTCTGTCATTTTATTACAGTTAAAGGTGAGCTCTGGACAGCAGTACTAATCTCTCACAAATTTGTTTCTTTTGCCGCAGCTAATATCAGGACACCAGCTAATGAATATGTATAAGGGTATCTCCTGTAGTTTGTTTATTGTCTGGACCAGAGGCAAGTCATTTCAGAAACTAGGCCAGTTATTTTAAACAGTTTACTTGCAGATTGGAAGTGCCTGCATATGTGAGGATGAGCAGTGCTAGCAGACAGCTGCCTATTGTACTTCTAATTCCACGATGCTACCCACAGCTCACTGACAGATTTGGTTGGAAAGAGGAGATAACTTGCCATGAAAAATGGATAAGTGGCAACCCTATCAATGTGTCCATATACGCTAGTGATAAGAAAGCACTAACAGTTTTATAAAGGTTAGTACTTTTGAATCACTGGCTAACATAGATACAATAGTCAATCTTATTCTGCTGAACTTGGAAATGAACTAGAAGTGAGAGCAGAGCAATAGAATAGTGTGACCAACAGCGGGGGTAAAAGAACAGCACCATGGTCCATGGAGAGGACCACGTGTGCTTCAACTTCACTGTGGAAGGACACAGTGTGGGTATCCGTCACATGCTTCCAGAGTCCCTCTGTAATATGTAATAATACATCTGTAAAATGAGTAAAATGCCTTGGGACATTAAGAAGAATTATGTTAATTTTCGTAGATTATATAGCCCAGTAGACCTCATAAAGGGGTTGCAATATATGGTGGCAACAAATACCAAAAGTCCTTATAAGACCATATATGTAAGTTTCTTAGCCTTCTGGTGGAGAGCGAAGGGCCAGTCAACCACTGTATAATGGGGACAAAGATGGGTTCTAGAAGGCAGCCTGGTAATAAAAATAGTGCTGTATAATAAGAAACATCTAATTTGGATAGTTGTTTAATAGAGGAGCTTATGCAGAATATATTACCACAGTCAACCAGAAGTAAAAAGTCACCTGTGCTGATCTTTTACCCACCTTTGTGCTAAGGCAGAATATATTCACAAAGTAGAAGCTGAAAAGTAGAAGCTGAAGTGGATGCCAGATCACTTTGCTACATGGATTGTTGGGCTCTTATTGCACAGTAACCATTTCTTCAGCCTCCCAAAGGCTTTGCCTAGCTTGTTCACCCTCCTTACCCTTTCAGTATTGTGGCAGCTATTAGAAGTGAAAGCATGGTCACGTAACAGAGACAGGGATAGGGCTCAATCCCCATTACTTAAGTGGAGCCACTTAGGCCATGTACACACTAGACTTGTTAAAGCATTTTAAGCTCCTTAAAACATTTTAACAAAACCAAACACGTTCAGATTCACAATAAACACGGTTTGAAACCATGTTTAAAAGCATTTTAAACCCTGCAAGGGACCTAGTCTTTAAACTGGTTTTAAACAGGGTTTTAAACTCACAAACACTTTACATGTAGTGTGGACAGGAGATCTATCCATGGGGATATGTGACACCCTGCTTCTAGATCTCACTGCAACTGGAAGGCCAGAGACAGGGATCCATTGGTCAATATCTGTGAGGTCAGCTGGTGTTAGAGAGTTCTGATCATAGACATAATAAAGTATCCCACCTGAATGTTTCCAGGGCCAAAAGCAGTACCCTCCACCCGGTCAAAGCCTTTTCAGTACCTAAGGCAAGGACTGCTGTACCGTGCTTTCTGTGGGATTTTGCCCAACAATGGACAATGTTGAGGGTAATCTGGATATTAAGTTTCCCATCTCCTTGCACAAATCCACTCTGATAGGGGTGTATGATTGTTGTCAGCACTAGCTCCAATCTAGCAGCTATGATCCTAGCCAGAATTTTATAATTTGCAGTTAGCAGAGAAAGAACAGCTGATAGGAGGAGCAGAGTGCAGGGTCCTTGCCTGGCTTGGGCAGTACTGTGATAGTGGCTAACCACATGGAGGGGGTAGTTGCCCAGCTCTGATACTTTCCCCAGCATGGCATGCAATGGTTCCATGATCTCTGGTAACATGAACTTATAGAAATCAATAGGCAGCCCATCTGGCCCAGAAACCTTCCCATTTTTAACTGTTTGATGGCATTTGGAATTCTCAGCAGTAAGGGAGACCTATACCCCCAGAGGTCTCCCCATCCATTGGATGATCGCTGCCTTCTGAAAGAAGGCCTGTATCTGTTGATCCAAAGGGCATGCCTCTGTGGAGTGCAGCTTTTATAGAACTGAACAAAAGTCTGGCTTATTGATTTGTTGTTGGAGACTTGTTGGCCCATGGGAGCTGATATTTTTATCATGTTTTCCCTTCCTTATGTCTTAGCTGCTAGGAGAGCAGTTTTCCTCCCTGTCCCCATCAAAGTAGGGTCCAATCTTGCCTAAAAGTATATTGCATTCCAGGGTGGCTGTACTTTAGGTATTATGCCACCATTTTACCTGCTGCAACCTGTGATAGAGTTCTCTGTTTGGATTTCTCATGTGAGCCTTTTCCAGTTCCCCTATTTTCTTTTCTAGTTCTCTCAGCTCTTTTCTTCTGTTTTTTTCCTTATGGGCAGCATAAGAGATTGTTTGTCTCCTAATATAAGTTTCATGGCCTCCCACCTGGTCACGTGGGTAGTGTCCCCACTTTGTTATTGGCCAAGTATTCCTCGATGGTATCCAGTGATAATAGTGATCGATATGGGTGACCGCCAAAACAGCAACCCATATTAAAGCACCTTATGTTATCCAGTGATAATAATGATCATACATGGGTGACCATCAAAATGATGACCCGTATTACAGCATTTTATCATGGGTGACCTGCAAGGGTAGCGAGGACTGTGACTGCAAGGAGAGGGAAGGTGAGCAGAAAAGGAAAATAGCTAGGGAAGGGAGGGATAGGGAAGAGGGTTATTACCTCTAGTGTGCCTGATCCACTATGCCAGCTGTGTGGTATGGTGGGTAGAGAGACTGACTCCATCACAGCAGGTCATGGGTTCAGGCTTGGGCCGGGAAGAATTTTTTGTTCCCCAGCTGTGGGACCTACTTTTTTTTAAACCAGGCTGTGCCCCTCCTGACATGCATCCCCCAGAGTTGACAATCCTTAATAAGGGGGGTGCATGGGGCAAAGCCCCAGCTAAGCAGGAGTCTTGAGGGGCACAGCCCCAAACACACTGAATCTATTCTGCGTGCCTGGTCACCTGCAAGTGTGTATCGTCGTAATTGCTTTTCGGTGATATACACTAGCCTTAATAGCCATCGCTATAACATGTTCGCTATTATGACATTGACCCTTCCCTTATCGAGTTCCGCAAATATGTCACAGACTCCTCTCTTTAGCAGGACAGGGTCCATTCTCCAGGGTTTAGTAGAAGGTGCAATCCCAGCATCAGTGAATGTGGAGGTAAGCAGGGCATGGTCTGAGACCAAGATTGCCTCATATGCTGCATGACCCCTCTGCATAACAATCTGTGCTGACACTAGGATTCAGTTAATCCTTGCATATGTATGGTGGGCGTGAGAAAAAACTGTACTCTGTCCCCTGGGATGTTAGTGTCTCCAGATATCCCTCAGACTGTATGTGTTCTCAATTTCATAGAGCTCAGGTGTTTTAGTTTTATGGGTGCCGGAGCATTACTCAATCTGTCTATCGTTGGGTCACCCACACAATTAAAGTCCCTCCTAGTAACCATTGTCCCCTGATTGCGCCATGTTCCAAAGCAATTTGTGGTAGAATCTGTGTTTTCTATGTTTGGACCATAGATTGATCCCACAGCTATACTATTTCCTGCATTGAGTTGTATTTGGGCCAGGGCATAGCATCCCTCTGGGTCCACAAATGAGTCAGTAATGCTTCCGGGAACCCTCTGGCAACAAATGGCCACCCCCTGCCCTGGAGTAATAGGCTGCAGTTACCACATGCCCTCCATGCTTCCTTTAGCTTCCCTACTTCCATTGGTGTCATATAAGTCTCATGTAGGAAAGCTATATTGGTTTTGAGCTTTTTCATCTTTTATTTATTTATTTGCTTTTGGTAACTGGTGGGTGCACTAGACATAGAGATGTCTATTTTCAGGCACGACCGGGAGAATACAAGTGAAAATACATGTCACTACAATGTGACGCAGCACAAGGGAGAGGTATACAATGGGATTATTCTACGATACAAACAATATTGTCAACTGGATTGTTATACAGAGATTAGACAAATGTTAAACAATATAGACTAGAGCTAGGAAAAGTAAAACTAAACAAAACAAGTGTCAACAGGACTGTATTTGAGCTGTCAGGAAAGTGCAGAACAACAGTAAGTGCCAACGTGTGGTGCAATATTGAGAGAGAGGAAAAGAGAGAGAGACGGAGGGTGGGGAGGGGAGGGGAGGTGGGAGACAGGGTGAAAAGGAGTGAGGAGGAAGAAGGTGAGGCAGGAAAGAACAGGGTGGAAGGTGGAAGGAGTGAATGGACTAGGGTGGATGGAAGCATGTGCAGGAATTTGAGGCCAGTAGATGTTCACAGTGGAGTTTCTTGAAACTAGCATGGGTGGGAGCTAGGCGAATAGTTTGAGGGATAGAATTCAGTACTTAGGTGCAGAGTAAGAGAAAGCACGTGCACCCATAGTGGTTTTTCGTCTAGGGATGAAGAGAGGGACATAGTCACTGGATCGGAGACCATAGGGAGGGATTTGGGAGTGTAACAAGGAGGCGAGAGATTTGGGGAGACCTGATCTGGTTATACAATCTAGTAGGAGCCAAAGGCTAGTAGCGTGGGCAGAAGGACTGAGTTATTTTAGGTCAGCGTAAGCTGACAGTGATGTTTAAGCGTGGTGATCCAGAGGAATAGTGGCAGATGCTATTGTAGGTGGTGTCCCAACTATGGAGTGAGATCTTAGAAGCTCCTAGGTATGTGACCGAGCCATAAGCCAGGGCTGGAAGCAGAAGGCCTTGAGCCACAGCAAGCCTGGCTGATGGTGTGAGGGCATAGCTTGTCTTGTAGGCACCTTCAGTTTTTGCATTGATCGATTTGCAGGTGGTGGTGATATGGAGGTCAAAGTCCAGGGATTCATCAAGGAGGATGCCCAGGTATTTGAAAGATCTGGTGCTAACTACTGGGGAGCCATTTGCACACAAAATTTGAAAGGAGTTATGAGTCGATTTGAGTCTGGCTGGAGGCCGAAAAGCATGGAGTGTGTTTTGCTTGCATTAAGAACAAGATTGTTTTCACTTAGGCAGGACTGAATACTGAGGAAGCCTTCAATTAGGGAGTGGTTAATATCCACAACATTACTTCCACTACGGTAAATGACAAGGTTATCTGCAGACAGCAAGGAAGAGCAGTCTAGTTAGCACTCTCTTCCTTTTAACCACATCTTTGAGACCATTTACATTCCAGGAGGTGATATTCAATCCAATAGCTCGCTTTTATATTTTGTGTAGAATGCCCATCTTCTCTGTGCCTCCACATGTACCCAAACAATCCTAATTAGTTGTATCCAAGTATAAACTATAAAGATTTGCATTTAAACAGTATAACCAAACATTTTTACCATGATCATCCCTTTTCTCCTCCTCTCCTGTTTACACCTCTGCCTCGCTTCTCTTTCCCACCTTCTCTGCAGCTAGCAAATGCTTAGCTGTTACCCCAACAATATTCAAACTGTCGCTCAGTTTTGAAACTCAGCTATTCCTACCCTCTATTAATGATGGTATTAGTGATGAACACTGACAAGTGATAAGAGTATGAAAGTGATCAATCAAATTAGGCAAAACTGTTAATAACAAAACGAGGTAGCTTGAGTGGTTAAGTGGATGCAGCAGCACCTCCCTCTACTGAGCTAGGTGAGCAATAGCTTAATTTCTGTTAAAGTGGCTATATATTCCTGAGCTGTGAACCCTCATATTGAGCTCTTTCCTCTGATCAAGATCCCCTGACTCCTGTCATCCTCAACCCTCAATAGAAGTTTCCTCATCAACCATACCTTAAGATTTGCAATCATGTATTTAAAAGAACATTGTGCATTTTATATTAGTCCAGACTTTGCTAGCTCCAGGACTCCCAGCAGTGATTGGAAATGTTGCACTTCTCCAATTGTGTCCCCCCAATGATACTCTGCATCCCTTGACACAGTCGGGGTGAGGACTCCTCAGTGTCTATAGCTAGTAACCTGACAAGATTATTCATGGTAGCAAGAGAAGAACAAAGGTCAGATAAACCACCATCTGACCCATTCAATATTTATTCTACCAGTGCTGCCATCCATGGAGGAACTGCAAGATGGAGTTAGAATTATTTCTGGGAGCCTTAATGAGTGGTTGCTGGAGAGCAGTGTTTATCCAGGGAAGGTCACTCTCCTGATCAAGCTTGGGTATGAGTTCCCTCCATGGCACCTCAGGCGCCCATCCCTGTTCTCTGCAAAATGTTTAGGCTTGCTGTAGGTAAGTAGACCACCTGGGAAAGTGCCATGAGGAGGGCGACCCCGATGCATCAACAATGCGGTCAAGATGATGACAGTGGTGTCTTCAAGCTTACTTCTACACCATTTTCTACTACTCTCCAGACTAAGATGAAACTATTATGACTCTTGCTCTCATAAAATACCCCTTAGCCTTTCTCAGCTACTGCAAAGATGCTAACTTAGAGCCAATATGCTGGATTATTTAGGTATATGCTGATATTAAAAGATATATACTGAGGACATGTAGACCAGTGTATTTACTGAGCTCCAGGGAATAAAGGATTAGGTGTGGAAAATCCCAAAAACTGGCTTCTCAGTCAGTCACTCTGATCTTTGCTGGGCCAATCTTTTCAAATTTCAGCTATCGAGGCATCGACGCTGTCATCTGGTAAATTTTGGGCAGCTACTGCGTCCTCCTCCCTGATGAACTTCTCACATCTTGAGGAGTCTCAAAAGAGGTGGCTTGCTTGATCAGATGATCCTGAGGCGCGGGGGAGAGATGCACAAATTACCAGCAGGCCAGATGTAGCGTGGACTTTATCCCATTAAATTTCTGTCATCTTACTTGCAGATCTCTCCTGTAGTCCTGCACAATAAAGACGTTTTCACATCATTTAGAGTAATGGGCCCATGGGATTTAGCCACATGAGCACCACCCCCTTGTCCTGGGAATCAGAGGTACTTGATCAGAAAGTGCTGCGGCATCTCCCGGTCTTGGTTTGGGCACTGTCTGATGCGCCTCTCCACCTCAAAGGAGTTTTCATGATTCCCCAAGGTTTTGCTGTCGGACTATCCAGTTCTGCACTTCCTCCCTGCTCCATTTTTCAATGCCTTCTGAGAGGCCAATAATCCTGTATTGGAGCACCACAATCTGTTTTCCAGATCAAGCACATTTAGCTGCATTTCCATGACTTGTCTTCTCAGTTCAGTCCTGTCCATGGAGAGATCTGCCAGGATGTCCTCTGTCTCCCGATTCTCCTTTCAGCTTCCTCCAGGCAGTTGGCATGGCCCAGAACATTTCAGATAACCCCATCATCACCAATTGTAAGTGTGTCAGCTGTGCCATTATGTTTTGGAATCCCACCTGCATCTCCATTTGCATTCAGTACAGGGTGGCTGGGATTCCAGCTAATAATTTCAAGTTCCGTCATTTAGTCCTGGGTATGGCGGTGGCCTACGCGAACAACGGATCCTTGTGGCAAGCTACTTGAGGTTGGTGCCCTTTTTCTGCTACAAATACCAGATTGGATTGTCTAGTATCCACTTTTGTAGGGACACTTTTTAGTTCTCCAGCCATAGATGAACAATGTTGGTTATTGCTCACTAATAAATTACTTTACTTGCCTGAAGTGTATTCTTCCCACGTTGTGCTGTTCTAAAAGATGTCTGCCATCTTGCCCTATTGGCCCTCCTCAGTCAGCTTGATGACATTCAGTCTTGGATCTTGGCCAGGCACCTGTTAAGCACATCAATGGCATCCACTGTCCCAGGTGCAAAGGACATATAAAGCTGTATCATCAGCATAGCAATGAAACCCAAACCCATATTGCCTAATGATCTTACCAAGGGGCATCATATACACCATGAACAACATGAGCAACAGAACTGAATCCTGGGGTATGCCACAGAACAGAGTCATCGGTATGAGGAAAACCTTCCTAGCACTATTATCTGTGTCCTGTCCCTAAGCTAGGACTCAAACAGTCTACTACCCAACCTAGACAAACTATCTGCCTGGGTTGTCCACTGTAAGCCTGACATACTAGGCATTACAGAGTCCTGGCTGAAACCCTCTATACCAGACTCGGCCTGTGTATTTCCTGGCTATGAGTTTATTAGACAAGATCAGCCTGGAAATAAGCGTGGGGTGGTATCCTAATTTACTATAAAAGTCATCTTAGAATATCTGTGGTAATCTATCAGCAGTCCTCCTGTCTTCCTGTGAGCTGCTGCACTGTTGTTGCTTGGAAATACAAAGAAGCTGCATGTTGTATGCACGTGCAATCCCCAAGGTGGTCTGCTGGATGTGCCCACTCCTGGATACCATTGGTCCTTCTGTTGGGATAATGAACTTTGATCCTAGGAGATGTGAACTTAAACTGGACAGGAGGTAACTCCAAGCAGTTTGAACCTCTGTTGGCGAGTCTTGTCCTGACTCAGCTTATCCAGGAGCCCACTAGATGGTCTGCTAGAGGTGGTACTAGCTCCCAACTGGACTGGGTCCTACCAAACCATCCGATAGAATCAGCTCCTCTGGAACCCTACTTGACTCCATCTCAGATCACACCCTGGTGTACTGTGTGTGAAGGTCCCTCACCAGAACTTCCCACAAAATCATTCATATTAGGATTTCTCTAGGTTTGATCTGGGTCATTTCATGAAGATCTGAGGATCACTGACTGGTCAGGAGTGCTTAGTACCCATGACCCCTCTACAGCTGTCTCCCTGTTTCTCTCTGTTTTGGTGCTCTGCAGGACAAACATGCCTCTTATTAGATGGAGAGTAAGGGGTCAGCCACAAAAGGCTGCACAGGAGCCTCCTAGCCCTCATGCATGCAAGGGACAAGTGTTGGTTTTGCTTCAAAAGCACATTGTATCAGTCCATCTTCCAACAGTATAGGAAGCTCAGAAATGAGTGTAAAATGCCATCAGGGCAGCAAAAAGTGAATACTGTAAATCTGCCCTGCTTAGCTCTGTTAAGGACCCACAAAGGTTCTGGAGGAACATAAAAAACTTAGTCAGCGGCTCCTCCAACTCTGGGGTTTCTGATATGATCATTGGTGGGTCAAGTTGTAATAATCCACTTACGATTGCTAATGCTTTAAATTCCACTTTCTGACTTGTCTGGGCTTACCTCCTTTTCCCTGCTGTAGGAATATCAGTGGCCCTCAGCCTCTGTCCCTCAGGAGGTTCACTCCTCTTGTCCATTATTTTATCTCAGGGCTGTGTCTGTCATTTAGATGCAGAGACTTTTCTCTGGTCTCTCCCTCACTCCAGTGCTGGCCATGATAACATGGAGCCCAAGCTTCTGAACCTGGGTGCTCACCACAATGCCATCCCAGTGGCACATATCTTCAATCTGTCCCTTGCCACTGGTGTTATACCTGGCATTTGGAATGTAGTGAGGATTGTCCCATTCCGAATAAAGGCAACCCCTAAAGTCCTGGACAACTATCATTTAATTTCCATCCAATCAGCCATTAGTAAACTCTTACAGAAAGCTGTGGCTAAACAGCTCACAGAGTACATTCAGGTTCATAAGTTGCTGTCTCCTGCACAGCATGGCTATCATAAAGGGTATGGTATGACCACAGCCCTTGTCTCTGTCTCTACTAGCATCAGGGTGGCCACGGACAAGAGTGAACTCTCTGGGGCTATATTCATAGACTTATCTAAGGCCTTTGACCTTGTGGACCATGCAATACTTTGCTCATAGATGCAGTCCCTAGGCATGTCCCTCCCTGCCTTGAGTTGGCTTAAGAACTATCTCCAGGGCAGAATATAGCAGACTAAATTCAACAAGGTCCTCTCTGACCCCTCTGGTGACCACTGCAGTCCCACAGGGATCAGTTTTGGGCCCCTTCTCTTTTCTGCATTTGTTAAAACCTCCCTGCTGCTGCCTCCAACTGTAGTGCCACCCTTTATGCAGATGATCTTGTTATCCTTACACATTCCCAGGATATTGGGGTTCTTAACCTTCAGCTGAGTGAGGCCTTTAAGAATATTCAGTTCTGGGTAACGTCTCACAAGCTGGTCCTTAATCTAAAAACTCAGGCCATGCTCTTTGGGACAGCAGCCAAGATCAAGGCCACCCCTGTCCCTCTATGTGTCAGTGGTGTGGATGGTTCTCCCCTCCTAACCACGGTTTCAATAAAATACCTTGATGTAACACATGACCCCCAACTCAACCTGTGGTGTCACATCCTAAATGTCTGCAGAACTGTAAACTGTAAACTGGGTCTTGCCTACAGGGCAAGAAAATTGACATCTGCAGCTCGCCTGGCATTGGCCAGAGGTGTGCTGCTCCCTTCACTTAGCTATGGCATTCTCCTGTTCGCCTGCACCTCCAAGGTCCACCTGGCCAGGTGGAACACAACCTACAACAACATCTGTCACTTTGCCCTATCAGCCCCACGTCTCACCCACCATTGTAAATTATACGACAAACTGAGCTGTCTTTCCCGCCAATCACTTTAAATATGGTTGGGCTGCTTCAGAGGAAAGGTGCTAAGAACTGGCACTCTCTCCGGGCTGGTGCAGCTTCTCAAGCCCGCCAAATCCTCCTCCTACTCCTTTAGGACTCAGGGTCCGCAGTGCTCAAAGTTCCTTATACTCGAACCCAAATGGGGATAGGGACTTTGCTACATGTGCTCAAGGCTGTGGAACTCCTTTCTGACCATGTACGCTCCTCCCTCCCAACTGTGTCTCCAGAATTCCTGTGGAGCACTTGAAACTGTCCTCAGTGTGTGGGTGTCCCAAGCCACTCTAATCAGGTCTCCAAATTGGTCCCATCTGACCCACTGCCTCCTGTCCTTTAACTCTGGGAAGCATGTGATTGCTTGCTATCTGCTTATGAATTATGTGGCCCTGAAAAGTGTCACACATATAATGTAATTGCCATTGAATGTCTTATTCTATTTGTTCTTTATGTATATGTATATTTTAACCATTACTGCTCACTGTAGACTGTCTATGTTCATCTTGCTCTCTTGAAACTCTGTACATTGTCCCTCTTGTTGTTATGTACCTTGTTTGAACCTGTATTTTTCACTGTACTCTCCCGGGTCGTACCTGAAAATAGGCATACAACTTGTCTAGTGTACCTACCTGGTCAAAAAGCTAAATAAATAAATAAATGAAACAGCAGATGACTTTGCTTGCATGATCTGCATACTCCTTGAGCTTCTCTAAAAGCTGCCCATGGTCCATGGTGACAAGCGTTGGTGAAAGATCAAGGAGGACAAGACTTGACCATTCTCCTCTATCTTTTGCCCTAAGCAGGTCATTCTGCATCCTAACTAGTGCAATGTTTGTACTATTCCTGGACCTAAGCCCAGACTGGAGAGGCTCATAGATGTCAACAGCAGTGAGGTGTGCCTCAAACTGAAGTGCAGACACTTTCTTAATAACCTTTACCAAAAGGGAGGCTAGAGATGAGTCAGTAATTCACCAAGATGTCCTGGTCCAAAGATGGCTTCTTCAGAAGAGGTTTCACCAAAGCACTTTTCACTGTAACTAGGTATACCTCCTTTGACAAGGAGCAACAGACAATCTAAGTGAACACTGGGCCCATATGTCTAACACAACTCACAAGTAGTCACATCAGACCTGGATACAGGTTACAAAATGTTGGTCACAGCTACAAGATCATGTCACACACCTCTTCCATCATCACTGGACAATACTCACCCTAAGACCACTGACTGCATCTGCAAATCAACAACCTGACTCTACTGGGCTGTATCAGCCCACTTGAAGTAATCCTGGCCCTATTGGAGGACACCTTGTCTGAGAAGAACCAAGCAAACTTCTCACATTTTGCAAGTGAAAATTCTATCATGGGCTCCAGACAGGCCGGATGAAGAAGCCTATCTACAGTTCATAAGAGCTGAGTTGGTCAGTTCTTCCCAGCAGCAATCTCTTTAGACAGAAATTCTGCCTTTTGATGAGAGATTCTTTCTTATACATTAGTGTCAGTGGCTCAGCAGGTTACACTCTCGCATCTGAGGCTAGAAGATCAGAAGGTTGTGGGTTCTAGCTACACACTGGCCACTTGGGGTAAATCCAAATACTGACACTGTAATGCATCATGAGGGGATGCTGCACTCCTGAGGTGTTGTCTTTCAGATGAGACATTAAACTGAGGTCTCATCTGCCTGTTCTAGTGGATGTTAAGGTGAGCGTTAAAGATCCCATGGCACTTCTCTCAAAAATAGTAGGAAAATTTCCCAGATGTCCTGGCCAAAATTTCCCCATTCACTAAAAATACCACCAAAAGCTTAATCTGGTTTAATTTCAGTTGGTTATCATCTGTACCCCCATGGGTCACCCTGAAATAGGGACTTTCGACTCAGTGGGTCTACCCGGTCAACAAAATTCAATAAAATATAAAATAAAAATAATATTCTCGTCATAGTGAGACATGAGAACCAGTTTATCCTCCTGGGGCCTGGTCCTTCTCTAGCAGTATTCCAACCTTGCCACCTGGTTTTCATCTCTCAGCTTACCATCAAACCACAGCAAGCCGAGGCACAACACCAGCAGGCATATATGAACCGTTCTACAAGGTTAAAGGCCCTGTGGCTGCCTTGTTATAGGCCACCATAGCCATCTCAAACCCCAAGTGCATGCTGATAGCACTTCTGAGGTGTCCAGCACCAATGAAAGTCCTTTGGATGAAGCACTCTCAAAGGGCAGAACTGAGCCACCTTCACAGGATGGACTACAAGGGGGCCTGAAACTGAACCTGATACTGCAGTGATCTGACCAGATCAATCTTGAGGTTATAAATCTCAAGCCCCAGGAAGAATACAAAGTCCAAGGCATGGCAGTGTTGATGGTAACAGAAGTAATAACATGTGCGGGGCCTAAGGATTCCATGCTCTGGAGGAATTGACCATGCTGCAATCGTTCGTCATTGACCCAAGCATTGAACTCACCAAGGATAAGCCACCTCAGTGACTCTGGCTCTCAGTCAGTGATGAAAGTCATAATTGTGACCTGGAGGATGGTACAAGAGAAGGATTCTTCAACCTGTACCCAGACCCCAATGCATGGTCACACATTCAAATAACAAGGTATCCCCAATGGATGCACCACCAGTTTCATCTCAGATCTAAGAGAGATGGTCACCCCTCAGCTGCATTCCCTCATCAGGCAGTGCACAACTGAGAACCCGTTTGGGACAGAAGACTCCAGAACTGGGCCAGCATCATCCCTAACCAGGTCTCAGTGTTGCAAGTCAGATCAGCAGAAGAAATTAAGTTTGGCATAATTACAGCCTTATTCTTCATTGATCTAGGATTGCACAGCACTGCAAAAGTGGACAAAGGTGGTAGCTGGCCCATCGGTAACCTGCCCACTCAGACTGGTGGGATCCTTGGGAATAGGGACTCAACACATTTGGACTCACTCCAGTCCCTATTTGACCCCACGGCATCTCCTAGTCCTCACAACCCTAATAGATAACTCTTCATCAGCCCTCCTCATGTCACTCGGTCTCCCCTACTCCTTCTCCACTCCCAACTTCCATTCATTGCTGATATGCAGCAGCTGTTGGGGGCAGTTATAGAAGTGTTGTAGGTCCTCAAGCAAGGTTGAGGAATAGCTGAGCTTAGGGGTTTGTTGTAGGTGACACATCCCAATGTAACTAATATTTAGAAGTCAGCACTAAGGTTAAAACCAACCACCCTCAGAATAACACTGAACCTCACATATACTTTACACAGACTCCCAGTTAGATTACCAACCTAAATAAATAATTATTAACACACAACCCACAGACACATACACCCTAACCCCATTCACACTCCCACACCCACCAACCAATAATTATAATTTAAATAAATAATAAAATAGAATCATAAAATAGAAAAAGTGCTGAAGTCCAAAAACAGCCCCAACTTTGTCGAGGTAAACCATAGATCTTAGTTATGTGGAAACAGTCTCTCCTCTCTTACAGGAGTAGTAACCACTTTATCAGTTCCCCTACTCAGTCCACACAAAGAATTTGAGTACTTAAATGTGATGGGACAGGATTTACCCTCCTCCCCACAATTTACTGTTCTGCTCTAACCTGAACTGACCACCTGCAGTAGCTGATTTTGTAAAGGTAATCCTTACATTACTGCTTGATGTGCTAAGTTCACATACCCACACTTCAATAATGCCCAGACAATGAAAAGTTTTCAGTGCCCACTGGCTCTCTCCCACCGCAAGACTCACTCCCGGGATCCTCTGACCAGTCCTCCAGGATGCCAACCAAACTCCAATATTGGTCCTTTGCGCAACTCCTGTCTAGATCTAGGCAGCTCCCTTCAGCAGTTCTCCGATGTTACCCTCCTGGCTAGGGTGAAAAGAAACCTCTGATCAAGTGACTGCCATGTCTACAATAGGCTGCTCTGTCGGGAAGTTGACACACCAGCTATGGAGTGGTCCAGGCAGCATTGGACCAAATCAGTTATGCCTCTCTAGTTCTCTTGCTGTCTCCTGGGGACCAAATCAGCATCCAGAGAAGCAACCATGCTGACCCTACTACTGGCATTTCCAGCAATTACTGAGATGAAAACAGGATGACCCAGTGCTACAATAACAACCATGCTGGATTTATGACAAAATCAGATATACAGTGATGGGAAGCATAAACGGACCATGGTTTACATTCAGGACAGATTTCTAAAAAATAAACAACTAATTCCTCACACTACTTCATTATTGAGCCTCACTGCCACCATAGCCCCACCACCATTATTCTGTCTGGAATAAAATAATAAAATTCAGCACTGACTCATACCAAAACTAGGGGCATCAAATGGAGAAAACAGGGAGCTCTAATGAAATCACAGAGCTCTGTAGACAGCTCACCCAGCATGGTCAAGTGTTTTCTAATATATACTCTATCAAACTCAGTAAACTGATTTTGCTTTTGTTACTGTTGTCTGGAAGTGTCCACTCCCATCCAGGCCCAACCAGTTGTGTGGCTGTTCTAAGTTATGTTCTGAAGTTGACTCTTGTTTGAAATTGCACATATACGTAACATTCAAAGTATCTCAGTCAACAAGGCTCACTTTGTGATCTGGATGATGATGAACAAATTTGATGTAGTTGGAAGTCACCGAACCTGGTTGCACTCAAACATCTGCACAAATGATATTTCCATATATGGGTAAAATGTTTTCAGGAATGATACATGTGGAAAATGGGATGGGGATATTTGTTCTATATATCTAATAGCCTAACAGTAGTTGAATTCCCTCATCTTCACTTTTCAAAAGATGGTGACCTTCTTTCTGTCAGTTATCTTTCTGGTGGAGTTACAGCCTTGACCTTAAGTGTTGTCTATATGTCACCAGGTTTTCAGGCTGAAGGAATGGATGCCCTGTTTAAGCAACATAAATTACTACCTGGTAACAGGGAATGACTTATAGTGGGGATTTCAATTCAAGATGGTTTTGCAAAACTTCTGACTGCTTTCATAGTCTGTTTCAGTCTCTTGGTTTTGCACCAGGTGATTGACACAGTTACACAATTTAACTACAATTTGGATACCAATATACTGTTCAATTGTGCTTACACAACTGGATGAGATATATGCTTGTGTGACTTTGACACACTGTGGCTGTTCACCTCTCTGTCCATGGGATATATCACCCTGTAGGGGTACGATGCCAGGAACCCTAGAGGATGGTCCCCCATAGGTGCCATGGGAATTATTCCCTGGCTAATGGTAGCTTAGGAAGAAGCCCACAGGAAAGAGAGACAAGTCACTGGAGGAGGAGGGGTGGAGGGCAACAAGAAACAAACTTGGGAAGCCTGGGAGAAGTGGCCTTTAAGGCCTGATGGAGGAATGATACAGTTGCTCCACCCATTGAT
Organism: Neoceratodus forsteri; assembly: GCA_016271365.2. Classification (NCBI taxonomy): domain Eukaryota; kingdom Metazoa; phylum Chordata; order Ceratodontiformes; family Ceratodontidae; genus Neoceratodus; species Neoceratodus forsteri. The sequence continues at coordinate 1,234,799,038 of CM057453.1, read as the reverse complement.
CCTCAGGTTTAAAGCCTTCCCATTCAATTGTGCTTATTCAACTGGATGAGGTATATGCTTGTGTGACTTTGATACATTGTGGCTGTTCTCCCTCTATCCATGGGATATACCACCCTGTAGGAGTATGATGCCAGGAACCCTAGATGAGGGTTCCCATAATAGGTGCCACTGGGATTATTCCCTGGCTAAAGGTACCTTAGGAAGAAACCCAAAAAATACCCAAAAGGGTGTCGAGCATTGAAGAGGCAAGAAATCAGAACAGGTTGAGACCAGAAAGTAAGTAGATAAACGAGATGGAAGAACAGGTGAAGAACAAGATACATCGAGGACAAAGAATGAAATGAAAGCTGATGAGATGCAGAAGGATGACTTCTTAAGGAGAGGGAACAGTGGGGCCACCATACAACAGCAGAACCTAACTATGGAACCTATGAAAGCACTAACCCTATCTAATATTATGACCGTCGGCATGGAAGAGAGGAAAACCCTTGAGGAGGAAACTCCAGGATCCAAGGCCTAGGCCTCCTCCTCCAGGCTGAAGGATGTTTTAGATTAGTGATGGCACAGCTACCACAATATAAAGTCGAGATCAAGGAAGGAGGAAAAGTCCAGTTTAGAGAGCTGTCACCTGACCTAAATGGGCAACTGTGTAGGGATGTGAGCTATGTCACTGCAACTAGAAGCTCAAAGGAGGTGAGGATGTACGTTGAAGGAAAGAAGCCTTGAAGACTTAAATAGTTCAAGGTGAGGAATGACAAGGATGATGTATGATTATGACATGGGGCCTAGAAGGCTGATATGGTTAGGGTGAAACATGAAGAGGAAAATCAAAAATGATGGAGTGAATTCATGGAAGCTGGTATGGGTAAGGTAAGGTATGAAATGAATGATGTATGACGATGGAGATAAGCCTGCCAGCCCTGAGCAAAGGGTCAATAGACATGAAGGAAAATCTCCAATTGTAGAGCAGGTTGAGTAAAGGTAGCATGGACCTAAGAAGGTTATGCTCAAGTAGTCGATGTGAAGGATTGCTCAAGTCATCGATCTGAAGGAGTAGACCCACATAGAGGTCGGATGAGCGAGGGATCTGCAGATGAGGTCATGCAAAGACTGATGGTGATAACAACCACAGGAGTGCAGCAGTTTGATGAGGTAGCATAAGACCCAATGAGAGGTATGCTCGGTTAATCGATGTGCATGAGTAGACCCTGAGGTCAGACTGAGTGAAGGAGAGAACCAGACTCAGGCATTATCGATAACTATGGGAGACCAGGCGTAGGCACCAGAACACCAGATGGACTAGGGTAAAAGGAGGATACGAACAGGGAAGATGATGGCAGGATAGAAAACCCCAAAAGAAGGAAAAGGTAAGAGAAGGAGAGGAAGGGAGGGCAGAGGGAATAGGAAGAGGAGGAGGGAAACAAGAGGAGACGAGAGGGTGGACTCTCTGACACAGTGGAGAAAGTCAGGGACAATCAACTAGGCAAGCAACTGAGGTGGATGAAGGAATAGAGCGCAGCAAGGAAACACAATGAACAACAGCAGCTACAGAAACAACAGCTATATAAATGATTTGAACAGTTTGATAAAATTGGAAAAAGAAGTGAATGGAAGGAGACAGCCAAAGAGAAACAGTGGGAATGTGTAATAAGCAGGGATACATGGGGAGACATCCCTTCATCTTCCAGACTGGTCTAGCTGAAGGAGTGGCCAGCCACGGTGAAAGAATGAGTAGGGTTTGAATAATGCATACCTAAGAGAGTTGCATGTACACACAGAGTACCAGATTAATGGGAAAGAGCCAGCACATACACAACATTTTTTAAAAGGACTAGCGGTGATTACTGCCAATGGAGGGAGCCCACAAAGTGTGAGCAGCAAGAGCTGAGAGAAGGAGACCCTGATGAGGAGATTGAGGAGGCTGATAGCTAGTAGGAATGGCAAGTGGCTCAGCACTGGAAAATCTGTGGCCCCAGAATGCCCAGGCACCATGTAGTGTCAACATTCACAGGCACTGTGGGAAGAGCAGTGCCAGGAGTGAGCAAGTGTGAAGCAAGGGCACCAGAGAACAAGAAAAGGTTCAGGAAGAGCCTGCATGAAGCTGGATGCGCAGGCGCGGGGGATGCAATCAGGAAGCATGGAGGAGGGGAGAAAGCAAGCAGGAGATAAACCACAATGCAGAGAAGGTGAACCGAGCAGAATGAAGAAGGGAGGACTGCCAGGAGAATGAAACCCACAAGAGGTACGGGAGGGAAGAGAAAGAAGAAGAAAGGCAAATGACAGCCACATAGTGAGTGGCAGAGAAACAGGGAATGAGTGGATGGCAGGAGGCAGGACAAGGCAAAATGTTGGAGGACAGCAAGAAAACTGGGAGGAGGGCAGAGCCCAGCCACAATGAGAAACAAATCCTGGGACAGCCCAGGAAGAGTGACCTTTAAGGCCTGATGGGGGAGTGACGAGTTACTACACTCATTGAACCTCAGGCTCAAAGCCTTCCCATTAACTGGACAGCAGTCATGCGTCCCCAGAAAGTCCTTATATCAAGAACATTGCCTGAAGAACAGTGACCTTGGTCTTTTTTTTGCCACAGGACTGCAAAAAGACCATGATTCCTGCAGTGATTATTCAGTCAAGAAATATTAATCATCTTGACTCTGTAGTATGCAACTGGGTTCTCTTTAGACTTGACTATTCATTTTTGACTTCATAACTAATATTTATTTAGCAGCTGACAAAGTTTCTCCATGTTCAAAGTAATATGTGATCAATTGTTATCGATAGAAAATGCAAATAAGAAGCAATACATGTGATTGGATTACCCCAAGATCCTTAGTTTGTTGGAAATAAGAGAACAACAAATGGACACCGTTTAAAAAGAATAAACAATTGGCGTAATTAAAATGAAGATGTTAACTCACTCATAGAGATAAAAAGATATTAGAAAATGGGTAAAAGCCATTCTTAAATCCAACTGGCTGACACACTCACTTAGGTGGCATCTATCAGAACAACAATGCCACCTAAAGCAAGTACCGGTCCAAGGTTCCCCATCATGAAGGGTATCCTTAGGCCACCCAAACTGTGTACACACCCATTTTTTCCTTTCGCTTAGTAAGTGAGTTGGCAGCCGCCAAGCACCTCCGTTTGTGTTTAAGTTCAGTGCCATTACACATAGAAACAAACACCTCCAGTTATATTTTTTTCAGTCCAGCACAGAGACAATTGATCACTTCTGCCATCAGTGATTATTTCAATGGCAGCACTCTCCAACCGCGCTCTTGTGTCCCCTTCTACGGATGCCAGTCTGCTGCATTTCTTACCGTAACCCCAGTGCAGCAAGCACTCAGTTTTCTAAACAGCCACAGCATTCTTACTGCAGTGCTGCTCCACACACACTCCCACCAACAATTTTTTTCTAAACTGTAAAGCTTTCATTCTCAATCAGAAATGGTGGGCGGGGTGAAACAAATGAATATGAAAATAAGAGTAAATTTAACTAAAAGTGCAAAACTGTAAGAGTGCTACTTGTTAAACAAAAAAACTAACACCCAAATGTTTTCTTAAGAAAAGTCCCACACAATGCATCATGTTGAATTGAAAACACACGTACACACAGATTTAAATAGTTAAACCGCGAGTTGCACATCACGTGCTCACCACTACTCCAAGACACCCTGCTCATGTTGACTGCAGCCCTGCTTTGGCACTACCTGTTTTGAAGGGAAAAAAATGAGACTTTCTCATCATTACAAGAATCCTAAGGCTAATCACCCTCTCAGTGTCTCAGTCAATGCTACAGTCCTGGTCACTGCTACAACAAACTGATACAAACACTGCTGGGGTCACGGCTTTAAAATGCTTTCAGTTTCTGCTCCAAGGGTAAGCTCAGTCCCTCTCTACATGAGAACACTGCAGTCCTGGCTCAATTACAACTAATATATTTATTTTATTATTTTGCAAGGCAACTGTGTGGGGGATGCACGGGGACTGTAACCATGACAACCATCATTCTAACACAGGTGGAGAAACTATTTTATTACAAAACTTATTTTAAATAACTCTATTATTAACAATTTCATATCAAACATATTTTTGTTTTACAGTGCCCATTTTTCTAGCACAATAATATTCTAGAGTTGGGCAGTATTGGACTATACCCATCCTTCCAGGTGCTATAAGATCCTCTGCCTGTGGCATCAGGCCTTATTACATCCCATGGAGGTGGGTATTGCCCAATATGCCCACCCTGTCAGATATTATTGCTTGTAGAAACAGATGTAAATCACTGACTAGAAAATCTAAAATCTCATACTATTGTAATAAATAACTCAACGCCAAGTAATCAATGCAGTTTAGGTCAAGCATTCAAGGACTTAACAGATGTAAAGAAACCAGTGATATCCAATTGTTAGTCCATGAGAAAATGACATCAGTGATCTTAGTAGCAGTCTAGTAATAGTAGTAGTAGTAAAGTATTTATTTGCTGAGTGCCCTAACACCAAGTAGAATAACTTGATCAACAAAATAACATAATAAACAATACAGAATACATAAAACAGCAAAACTCTAAAATAATAAAAGAATAATAATATAAAGATTAGTGGCAGCTAAAGAGATTAGAGGCTATGTGATGGCAAAATCATCCTAAAATAGTAGAGTACTCAGTCCCTTTAAAGCCATCAACTGAGGGGCCTCTCGTAAGATTTTGCCAATCTTTTGAAAGGCCAGGTCAGCTGATTCAAAGGCCCAATCCCATGGCAATTTTAGTCTGGCCCTAGGAACAGTGAGGAGGCCTACCTTAGAGGAATGAAGGGAAGTGAGGTCTGAGAGGAGTAAAATATCTCTCAGGTAACCAGGAGACAGTCTGTGTAGGGCCTTGTAGGTCAGCAAGCTTATGGATAATAGTCTGTTTCCAAGCATAATTGCTTCTGTCCTCAATAATCAGTTTGGTGACATTAGTAAATATAGAGATTCCTCTTCCTGTTTTAATAATAATTTATTAACCGATGTTTATTCACGGATTCAACTGTCACAAGCTTCAGCTTAGAATGCCTACCTTTGATGAGGTCAAATTTTAACTTGAAAAACTTAATCCCAACCGTTGTATTGGTCTGGATGGCTTTGCATATGAACTGATAAAATCACTAAGGAAGCAATGGCATTTCCACTTATGAAGTTGCTTAATTTTTCTTTTATGTAGTGGATAGTTTCTCAAATTTGGAAACTAGCAACCATCCACCAGATCCATAAGAATGGCTCTTCAGAGAACATTATAATTACATACCAATTTATTTGCTAGAGTTACTGAGCCTTAGTTCAGCACAACATCAGCCATAAACACAACACTGAGACTACCTCTGTGAGACTCACAAAATACTTCCACCAGGCCATCAATTCTGGTGGCCTTGTGGCTGCTGTGTTCATTGATCTCACAAAGGCACGAGACCTAGTTGACCATGCACTTCCTTGGAAAAACTTTATTCAATGTTCATCTAGCCACTGAAGTTGTAAACTTGTTCAGTAGTTATTTGACTGTCACAGCTCACAGAACTCCTGTCAAAAACATGTTTTTGGACATCATAGCAATTGCATGTGGATTCCACAAAGCTCTGTTTTGGGTCCTGCTTTTCTTCCTGTTTTAAAAGCAACCTGTCACACAACAGAAATTATTCTCTATCCAGATGATGTGCTGATTTATAAACAAGGAGGAAACAAGTTCACCCTAAATACTGCTATTCAGAATAACTTTGATTGACTTCAGGATGGGTTCCTTCAGCACAAAATTGGTGCCTAATGTCAAAAAGACTAAGGCCATGATTTCAGTATCAAGGTTGTATTGAGTGACTCCACATGACGCATTACAAATAATACAAAATAGTACAATAATAATATTCATTACAAAACAAATACATTTGATATACAAAATTTGAAAAGTACAGTTGAACATATTGATATAATAAAATATTGACAGTATCATGATAGCCTGCATCAATATTTGGAATATAGAATTACACGCATTTAACAGTTCTGGGGATCATCACAGCCTTCCCTCAAGATTATCATGCTAGCTATTAACTAATGCTTTTCCAAGTATGCAATTCCACTTAGTCCATTAAGTGAGTAGATGTTAATAATTCAGAAATCAACTAACATGAAACTGAATATAAACAGGACGTAAAGGTCAGGACCGCCATTATGCATAATGAAGCCTAGAACCCCTACATCTCAAGAAGGAGAAAGAAGAGCCTATAAGCTCATAAAGACAGTCACCTAATGGTTCCACAACTGGTAGCAATACAGATAATTCTGAATTCTTTGAAAGATTGGTCAAGAATGAGGAAGGTCTACAAATTCATCAAATAATCCTTAGTCCTTGATAATAATCGCCTAGCTTTCTAATGCATATTTAACTCCTCTAGTGTTTTCAGTATTTTGGAATACATCCATCTTAAACATAACATCCCGCACTGCTACTTCTGAAAATGGATTCAAAAGTCCACATAAAAATCATCTATTGAAGAATATGTTTGGTCCAATACAGTGCTAAACCTTCATTCCTAATGTCATATTTAGGACATATCAAAACAACGTGAAGTAAAGTTTCAAAATCTCAATTGCCAAAATTACATTTCAGATCTTTTAAATCTCCAGGAGCATCACCTTTCTCATATCTTCAATTTAATATTTTAGAATGAAATGTCTCAAGGCTAAATTTTCAAAATATTCTTCTATCCATTGATTCTGTCAGGAACATGACATAAGGTTCCAAAGTATGTGTAATTGTGTTTTTGGAATACTGCATGTCATATTTTAAAGTCTGTATTCTACCCATATCTGCCAAAACAAATTAAATAGAAGCTTTGATTTGACCACTATGTTATATTACTGAGACAGATGTATTTTTCTTCTGGGAGACAGTCCATAAATGCAACACATTTATTGATGAAAGAATATCTCTTACCTCACTTAACTAGGGGATAGAAATTCTTTTGTAAGCCAGAATGTTTTCTCTTCAGACATTTTCTGGCTAATTGATTATCATACATGTTTAAGCATTTTATCCAGAAGGCAATTTTCCTACACTTTATTAATGCTTCCATCTTAGCCCTTCCCAATTCTATTCTGTCTCTGTTGGGGTTGTTTTTGAAACTTGAAGAACAACTCTATTGAACTGATCAAAAGGTTGTTCTAGAGAAGATAATCTCCCTCCATTTCAAATTTCTGCCATATATATTGCTACTCTATTAAGCTTTACCTCTGTAGCTCAAATTGCTGGGATCAGTGACTATTTCCCATATCTTGAATTGAAATACAATATAGAGGATTGTGTATGAGCAAGCATACACAACAAGGCAGTTGTGATTGAGAGGTTTCCTTGGTAACCAGAGACCTGGGGAAGCGTGGCTCGGGAGGTCCGTTACCTGGAAACCTCAAGATCTCATAACTGTCAGTTAATGTGTATGGTTGCTCATACACACAATCTTTATAGTTTATGAGCAACCATACGCAGTACTCAGTGAACACAGGAACAAGTATCTGTCAAAAAAGCTTACTTCTGTTTCTGCTGCCGCATGCTTCCTTCCGCATTGCCCGTGCCCTGCTCAATTAGCATACTTGTGAATGTGTTCGATCTTGTTGTGCCACTGGTGACGACTCGTGCAGTACAACAAGATCGTGATGCACCGAGTGCAGGAAAACAATGCTGTTCCAGGCATGGATTTCATGGGGAACAGTGTTCTACCATACACTATAACTTGTTTTTACCTGCATTAATTTTATTCTTACTGTATATATTCCATTTGTTTTTCCGTGAACTATTATTGGAATAAGTAGGCCAAGATAGCAATATTTTCTCAATTTGAAGATTATTATCACCTATTTTCAACTTTAATTTTGTTTTCTTTTTCCATTAACACAGTTTTTACTTTTGCTATATTAATTCTTAATTTTCAATGCAATACTTCTGTAAGAAAGCTAATTTTCAACTTAACCATTGGGGTCACTGGCAAAAGTATTAAGTCATCAGTTTACATTAAAGATGGAACTAGTATACCTTTTACAGTTAGACAATGCTTTTATTATTGAGAAAAGAAAGCTCCTTTATAAAGGGACTGAATAACAATAGTGCTAGTAAGTAACTTTGTTTCGCATCACTATTTAAAGAAATGTTATTAAAATATTTTCTTTCATGAATGACCAATTATCTGAATAAAGATTAATGATTTTTCTAAAAATAGTATGATCAATATTAATAAAAATAAATTTTCCAGTATAAAAATTACCATTATATAGCATAAAAGTCTCCTTAACCATCACTGAAAGCTAAATAAAGTGGAATATGTTTCTGCATGCAATATTGTTCAACTAAGTTGTAATGTAAAGCATTAATCAAAGATAGAATAAGATTTTCTGAAAACAGCTTGGAATGCATTGAGAATATGTTTTCTTTCTTCCCATAAGTTGAATCTGTTCTAATGATTCTAATAAATATGTTCCTCAGACAGTCATTAGGATTGATTCCTCAATAATTCTTTGGTTCAGCTGGGTTGCCTGTTTTGGAAATTGAACTGTTATGTTCCTTTACCCTCTCTAGAGAAGGCATCACCTTTAATCATTTTATTGAAAAGTTATTGTTAAATCAAACCAGAAGTTTCCCATCAAACGCTCCTGCCCTGCACAACACTGTTCCAGCCATACAATTGAGGGTGGTAGAAGGAAGCCTGGGAGGTCATGGAACAGGGTACAGGGACCTGTGAGGTGCCATAGTGGGCAGCAGGGGCATGGTGATTGTGGCAGGGTGCAGAGGTGTCACCAGGCAGATATGCCCTGGACAGCTGGACAGAGCCACTAGGATTACATACTCTAGTGGTATAACTTTATGACAACAAACCTCCCCACAGCTAATCCATTACATTGACAACAACCCATTGGAGACATCCTACAATGTCAAACAGGTTGTTGCGTGCTGAATGGATACATCAACTTCCCTATAAGCTGCTCTCCTGTAATCCACCCCTGGGTTATCAATCATTAATTCTGAGGGGTGGGGGCAGAGACCCCTACATGAGGGGTGGAGGGTGATGCTTCATGCAAACAGTAAAAGGCTCTGCCACTGTGGATGTCCATTGGCACTTTGCCGTGGTGATATGATCACTGTTGGCAAAGTAGTGTCATTGTAAAGTAATTTAACAACTTTGTTGTTGAGCGACTTGGTGGAACCTCCCTCATATGCAAGCACAGACCTTGTCCAAGACCCCAGATGCCATCAGCCCTAGCACCTGTCCTTGAGCTTGCACAGTCCCTGCCATGTGTCGGTTGGTATTGGCAGCAGGGTACTAGGTGCAGTCAGTGGATGGGGACTTCTCCCAGGCATTGCGACATTCTCTTGCTGAACAGCCTGCTGCATGGAGCCATACAGATGCCTGACTACACTGTCTGGGACTGTGTGCTGGGACAGGTGCCAGGCTGGTGGCACCTGAGGGTTTAGGACAAGGTCCGTGCTTGCCTACCAGAGAGTACATGGTCCTAGTGGCTCTGTCCAGGGCACATCCAACCGGTCCCACCTCTGCACCCTGCCAGAGCTGCCATGCCCCACCACCACTACAGCACCACCACAAGTATCTCTGTCCTGTCCCATGTACTTGCAGTTCCCTACACTTGCCTCCCTCCAGACCTCCAGTGAAGGGGTCAAGTAGACCAGTTCATGGGTGGTCTAACCTCAGCCCTGTTTTGCAGCCATGTCAGGGCTTATAAAATCCCAAATAAGGGGATGTTGTAGCCACATTGTGCTGCATACCCCTTACATACTAGCACCACCTCTTCTAGCACAAGAGTGGTGCAGGATGGTTCAACACATGGCATCCTGATTTCAACACAGCCTGCATTGGAAAATTGAGGAAATGAACATTTGGCACAGGTTGCCACTTGCTTTAGTTTCTTGTGCAGGCAACTTAGTGCCAAATGTTCGTGGTTTGAAAACTGGGGCATTTGTATTCAGATTTCAGAAAGGCTTTTGACTCTGCTCCCCACAGGAGACTGATTAGTAAGCTGGAGGACCTGGGGTTAGGGCAAAGCTAGCTAGTTGGTAAAATACTGGCTACAAGTCAGAAGCCAGAAGGTGGTGGTCAGGAGGAATTCTCGGTGCTAGACTAGTCACTAGTAGGGTCCCACAGGGCTTGGTGCTAGTCCCAGTGTTACTCAACATCTTCATCAGTGACATAACCGAGGGTACAAGGGCAAAATATGCCTCTTTGTGGATGAAATAAAGCTCTGTTGGAGAGTAGACAAAGAAGAAGGACACATGACATTAGGGAGGAGTGGCTAAGCTGGAGAAGTGGTTCAGATATTTGCAGCTGGATTCAATTGCAAAACATGTAAGGTAATGCCCTTGGGAGCAAAGAACCCAGAGGCCACATACAGGCTGTAAGGTGTGCAGGTCACCAAGTTAGATGAGGAGAAACACTTGGTGTGATCTATTATGAGTGATCTGAAGCACTCCTCATATAGTAAAGAGAGCAGCAGCCAAAATAAATTGGATGCTGAGATGGATAGCCATGGATATAACAAGCAGGAAAGTGGAGGTCATGCTGCCACTGGACAGGTCACTGGTTAGGTTAGATCTAGAGTACAGTGTGCAGTATTGGAGCCTTTACCTAAATAAAGACATAAACTTACTAGACACTGTACAGAGAAGGCGACCAAGATGATCCAGGGACAACAAGACAGGCCTGATGAGGAGAAACTCAGGGATCTCAGCATGTACTCCTGGAGGATAGAAGGGAGAGGCTGACATGATTTAAATCTTTAAATACCTTAGGGGTTTCAACAAGTTAACTCTGAGGTCTCCTCCACCTTAGTGGAAATGACCAATTTGGGGCACTGCTTCAAACTTGTGGAAACACTTCAAGAAGAAATGAGGAAACACTTTTCCCTGACAGGGTGTTGGCAAAGTAGAATGAGTTACCAGAGGAATTTGCCTCCTTGAAGACTGAAGACAGCTTTAAAAGAGGCTGAGTGAGGGTAAAATGGAAAATTACATAGAGAGGGTGAAGGCAGGGAAAGGGCATCAAATCGGATGGAGAAGTAGATAATGGGAGGAGGCAGATCCCTGAGTACTACTAGTTGTCGCAAACTCAAGCAGACTAGATAGACCATAAGGCCTTTTTCTGCTTGCTATTTTCATAAGTTCATATTGTTATTCCACCAGGTAGACCCTACTTTAAAACATAATGGTGTATTTTATCCGGATCAGGGCCGATTTCCTTCGTACTTTTATGGCTTGTGCAGCATCTATTGGAGTGATTTGAAGGGTGCTTTTAGCCATCTGTAACTTATTTATCAAAATATTGTAGTTAAAACTTTCAGACTAATTACAGAAAATTTGTTGATAATAAAGAATCCACGTTAATGGTTCAATATGCTGAGACGTTAGAGGCATTAGTTTCCACAGGCCATGATTTTGTCAGGCCCCAGGAAGAGAGCCATTCTTGATTTGACTAACAGTGACATGAATGGTGATATGATCATAACTGTTTATGATTTTAAGTATCTGGACTTGATCCTGGGTAGTTCCCTTATAGAAACATAGAAACATAGACTTTGACAGCAGATAAGGACCGCTTACATAGAAACATAGACTTTGACAACAGATAAGACCACTTGGCCCACCCAGTTTGCCCATTTCCCTACCTACTGGATAAGCTGCAGATTCTAGTTAACCAACAGCCTACTTCCTGCCACCCCCACTACAATTGCCTTGTGTCTGTCCCATGCATGTTTGAATTCCCACTGTTTTAGCTCCAACAACCTCCCCAGGAAGCAGTTCCACACATTCACCACTCTCTCCATGAAAAATATTCCTTACATTACCCTAGAGCCATCCCCTCTATCTTTAAACTGTGTCCACTTGTTCTTACACATCTCTTTTCTGAAAGATGCTACCCTCCTGGACTTTGTTGATTCCCTTGAGGTACTTGAACATTTCTATCATGTCCCCAGTCCTTCTTTCATCAAGGGTATATATATTAAGCTCTCTCAGTCCCTCTTCATATGATTTCTGATGCAGACCCTACACCATTTTAGTTGCCTTCCTCTGGACTGCTTCCATCCTGTCTATGTCCTTGCGTAGATGAGGTCTCCAGAACTGCACACAGTACTCCAGATGGGGTCTCACCAACTGTCTGTACAAAGGATAAACACTTCCCTTTTTCTACTTGTGATGCCCTTCCTATGCATCCCAGTATCCCCTGGCTCTCCTTACTGACTTCTCACATTGCTTACCAACCTTTGATCATCTGATATGACTACCCCAAGTTCCGTCCATTTTGTTGTTGTTAGTACCTCCTCTGCTATTGTGTACACTTCTCCTGGGTTTTTGTTTCCAGGTGCATTACTTTGCACTCCTTGCATTGAATCTAAGTTGCCATATGTCTGACCATTCTTCCAACCTTGCCAAGTCCCTTCTCATCCTTTTCTACCCCCGTGTATCAACTCTGTTACAGATCTTTGTGTCATCTGCAAAGAGGCATACCTTTCCTCAAACCCTCTGCAATGTCACCTATAAAGATGTTAATAAAAGAGGACTGGACCCAGTACTGAGCCCTGAGGTACTCCACTAGTAACCCCCTTTCTTCGGAATGTGTTCCACTCACTATTACCTTCTGTGTCCTGTTGTGCAGCCAGTTTGCAACCCAGGCTACCACCCTAAGACCCACTCCCAGGATGGCTAACTTGATTATTAATCTTCTGAAACGTGACTGTCTGATGGCAGATAAGGACTGCTTGGCCCACCTAGTCTGCCCATTTCCCTACCTACAGGATAAGCGCAGATCCTAGTTAACCAACAGCCTATTTCTTCCTACCCCCCAAAATTGCCTTATGTCTGTCCCATGCATTCTTGAATTCTTCCACAGTTTAAGACCCACAACCTCCCTCAGGAAGGCTGTTCCATGCGTCCACTACCCTCTCTGTGAAAAATACTTCCTTACATTGCCCTGAGCCATCCGCCCTCTATCATCAAAATGTGTCCCTTGTTCTTGCCCATCTCTTTTCTGAAAGATGCTACCTCTTGGACTTTGTTGATTCCACTGAGGTACTTGAATGTTTCTATCATGTCCCCCTCTCCCTCCTTTCCTCAAGGGTATACATATTAAGCTCTTTAGCCTCTCCTCATATGGCTTCTCTTGCAGACCCTGCACCATTTTAGTTGCCCTCCTCTGAGCTGCCCCCATCCTGTCTATGTCCTTGTGGAGATGGGTCTCAGAACTGGATGCAGTACTCCAGATGGGGTCTCACCAACTGTCTGTACAGGGGGATAACAACTTCCTGTTTTCTGCTGGTAATGCCTCTCCTATACATTCCAGTATCCCTCCAGCCCTCCTTCTGCCTTCTCACATTGCTTGCCAACCTTAAGGTCATCTGATATGATTACCCCAGGTCTCTTTCCATTTTTGTTGTTACTACCTCCCTCCCCATTGTGTAATCTTCCCTTTGGTTTTGTTTCCCAGGTGCATTACTTTGCACTTCTTTGCATTGAATCCAAGCTGCCATACTTCTGACCATTCCTCCAGCCTTGCCAAGTCCCTTCTCATCCTTTCCACGCCTCCTTGTGTATCAACCCTGTTGCAAATCTTTGTGTCATCTGCAAGAGGCATACTTTTCCTTCCAGTCCTCTGCAATGTCACTTATAAAGACATTAAAAAGGACTGGACCCAGTACTGAACCCTGCGTATCCCACTAGTAACCCTCTTTCTTCAGAGTGGACTCCATTTACAATTACCTTCTGTGTCCTGTTATTCAGCCAATGTTTTACTCAGGCTACCACCATGGGACCCACTCCAAGGCTGGTTAATTTGACTATTAATCTTTGTGTGGGACTGTGCCAAATGCTAAAGTCTAGGTAGGCCATATCCACAGCCCCTCCCTGGTCTACTTTGGTCACCCAGTCAAAGAAATCAATTAAATTCATCTGACATTACCTTCGCTGTGAACCCATGCTGCCTTGGGTCCTGTGCCCCACTGGCCTCTAGGTACTCAATAATTCTTTCCTTCAGAAGTGATTCCATCACTTTCCCTACCACAGAGGTCAAACTGACAGGTCTGTAGTTTCCTGCCTCTGTCTTGCTCCCACTTTTGTGAAGGGGAATCAAATCAGCCTTCTTCCAGTCCTTAGGTACCACACCATCCTCCATGATTTGTTATAAAGGGTAGTTAGTGGTGTCACTAGTTCTCTGCTTAATTTCTTTAGAATTCTGGGGTGAATTCCATCTGGCCCCATTGCTTTGTCCACCTTCAGTATTAGGAGTTCTTTCAGAAACCTTTCTTCTGTGAAAGGACTGGATCAACCCCTCTCCAGAGTGCTTCTGTTAATTGGATTAGGCACCTCCCCACTTCCTCTTTTATGAATACTGAACAGAAGTATTCATTCAGTATCCTGCTTTATCACTGTCACTCTCTGCCCACCCACCATCCATTCTATTCAGCCTCACTATCCCTCCTTTGTCTTTCTACTCCCTGATATACCTATAAAAGGTTTTATCCCCTTCTTAACCGAGTTGGCTATCTCTTCCTCAGTTTGGGCCTTTGCTATTCTGACTACCCCTCCTGCTTTCTTCTGCCATAACTGGTACAGTTCTCTGTCCTACTGCTTCTGTGTTTCCTTATACTTCCTAAATGCTATCTTTTTCTCCCTAACCTTCACCGCCATATCTTTTGAGAGCCATAGTGGCTTTTCTTTCATTTGACTTGTTTATTTGCTTCACACAAAGGCTTGTTGCCTCTGTGATGGCAGTTTTGATATTTCCCATTGTTGCTCCACCCCTCCTTCTAGCCTGTTTGCTAGTACTTTTCTAAGGCACTCTCCCATCTTGCCAAAGTCAGCCCTCCTGAAGTCCAGAACCCTCACTTTTGCATGGCTTGACTCTGTAGCTGAGTTTATTGTGAACCACACTGTTTGGTGGTCACTTGTTCCCAAATGGCTACCCACTTCTAGATCTGAGATCCTCTCACTATCCCCATTTGAGAGTATAAGGTCTAAGATTGCTCCCTCATGAGTAGGTTCCAAAACTAGCTGTCTGAGGCATGCCACCTGAAGGGCATCAAGAATGACCCTGCTTTTGGATGTGGCTGCAGCAAAGGTGCTCAGTTAATAACTGGCATATTAGGTCCCCCATCAACAGTATCTCCCTTTTTCTGCCATTCTAAGTATGCCTTCTACCATATCCTTGTCCATTCCCTCCCTCTGACATGGGGTCTGTATACAACCCCTGTGCAGATTGTGGTGCCATTCCAGTCTCTAAGGTGACCCACAGTGCCTCTTCTCCTCCTTGTTTACTCTTTTGTTCAGTTGCTTTTATCCCTTCCTTACATAGAGAGCTACTCCCTCTTCTGCCCTCACTGTCTCTCCTGTGGGTTGTGTACCCTAGTATGTTAACATCCCAGTCATGGTTCTCTGTGTACCAAGTTTCTGTGACTGCTACGATATCCAGGCAACCCTCTTCCATCAAGGCCACCAGTTCAGGGGCTTGTTGCCCAGACTACGGGCATTGGTAATCATTACCCTCCATTTCTTGATGGCCTTACCCCTTTGCCCCATCCCTGTCCTTATTGCATTTGTCACTTTCTCTGTTTACCCTGCGCTTCTCCTATTGACATCTCTATGTTGGTGTCTACCTCACTTAGTACCCTGATTTTTTTGGAGGGGTGCTTGGATTTCCTGCTCCTTTCCAGTGTCTACCCTTGGCTGGTTTAAATGCTTGCCAATTAAGTATTTAAACCTATCACCTAGGATCCTGGTTCCCCTCCTGGATGGATGCAGACCATCATGCCAATATAGGCCTGCATCCTTCCAGGGGACCCCAGTCCCAATGAAGCCAAATCCTGAGATCTGCACCAGTTTTCAACCACTGATTGAATCCCATGGTGTGAAGCACCCTAGCCTCATCCATGCCATAGACTGGCAGCAACTCCAAGAAGGTTACCATGTGTGCTATTTGTCTAGGCCCTCCCATCTCCACAAACACTTCTTGCCTGCTCTGATCCTTTCTTAGCCAGGTCATTTGTCCCTAGGTGGACAATGACATCCAGCTCCCTCCCTGTGCAGCTGCTCCTGTGATCCTGAGGTTTCTCTCCTGTGCCTCAAGCCATGGCTCCAGGCAGGCACTTTACCTCCTGTCCCTTCCTCCCCAGTTCTACCTTCCTAACAATGGAGTCCCCACCAGGAGTTGTTTCCTTCCTGTGGGGTCCCCTGCCTCCTGTGGGTCTCCTTTGTGAAGGTTCCCAGCATCCTCCTTGGTCTCCATTGTGGGTGCCTCCATAGAGGAACCACACTTTTCAGAATGGCATAGAAATTGTGAGAGGTACAACTGGAGGGTGTGCCTCTGTTCCACCACTCTCAACCTCCTGAGCCTACTGTGGTCTAACTGCTCCTCTTTCTTGGCAACCTCTGAGGCAATGGCAGTGACCCTGGTGGTCTCTGGGTGGGAGAGGAGGTCCCAATCCTGGCCAACTCAGCCTGGAGATAAGCAACCTCCTCCCTCAGCCCAGAGGTGCCTGCAGATGGGACAACACTGTATCCTCCAGAACGTCTCCCGGAAGACTGCTGCTCCACAGCCACTGCACTGCACCACTCCCATCATGTCTTTTTTCTGGTCCCCTAACTGTTGTTTGGAATACTTATTCTTTCCTCTGTTTGTTTATTTTCTTTCTTTTTCTTCCCTACTTACTTACTGCCTCTGTGCCCTTTTAGGTCCTGATCTTCCTGTTCTAAGACAAGAAGTTCCTATATTTCTCAGTGGTCTCCTTACTTGCTCAGAGTCAGAACTCCAGCAGCTGGGGGATGAGAGCTACTCTTGCCCTTCTAGGATGGTGGGTCTTTGGTGGCTCTGTTATCGCTCACTTCCTGCTCCCAAACAGGAAGTTACTGTTGTCAGTTAAATCCCATGCCTATAAAGTAGAACTGGTTTAGGGTGAGGGGTGGAGGGAAGGAAGGAGGCAATATAGTCCCAGTAGAGAAGTTTAGTTAAACCAGTAGCTCCTTCCTCCTGGTGTTCTGTCTATTCTCTGGCAGAAGCTGTCTAGGGCAGTACTTAAATCTGATTTTAACCTGGCTCCTTCTAGCCAAGTGACTCCCTAGTTTGCAAATCTTTTTACACTTAGTTAATTTCACAGATAACAATTCCTTCTGACACCTGTGACAAGTACCTAGATAAGTACACAGATAACAGATAACAATTTACTTCCAATACCTCTGACAAACACACTAACTCTTTTTTTTACCCTAAAGTGAAGGTCCCAGTACAAGATTTCTAGTTCTTAGTCCCAGAAGAGACGTTTTAGATATACCAGTAGCTCCTTCCTCCTGGTGTTCTGTCTGTTCTCTGGCAGATGCTATCTAGGGCATGTTTGAATCCTTATTAGTTGTCTTGTTAAAGCAACCCATCAAAACTTTGGAATATTATATAGAAATAAAACTGCTCTTGTGTTTGTATTACGGAAATTGTTTTGTTATTTTTTTCCTCAGTAGACTATGGTCTGGTTTGTTATGCTGCTGCTAGTGATGATTTATTGTCTAGGCTCGGGACCTTGTATAATTCAGTCTGTTAATTCTTAACCAGTCTCCTGCAGGAACCCACCATTGCATTCTCTATCAGAGTTTGGTTGACTTTCTTTGAGGATTATAAGAAATTTTAACTTGCCATTTTGCACATAAGGTAGCACTAGGTACAGTAAATGTCCTTGGAGCATATTAGGATGTTATCACTGTTAAGGTAAACTAGGGAAACTCAATCCAGTGAGTCAATCTACTTTATCATTCATGTTAAACTTACTCAATATGGTCAGATAGCTGTATCATATCAGGCTACCTACATTTATAATAATCACCCTCTTTCAATCACACAACATAGGTCCATTCCATCTTTCAAGCAATATCTGTTTGGTCATTATAAATCAATGTTTATTTGCAATGGTTCACCCATGTTGCAGCTAGAGATGCAGTGAAGTTTTAGTTTGCCTGCAAAGTGAACCTGAAGTGGTCCTTCAATTCAAGTATCACTATGCAAATTTTCCATTAAAAGTCAACCCCCACCTTACTTCGCATTGTCCACTTTGAGTTCACTTTGAGTTCCAGTTTGATAAGGTGAAGTTGGTAGAAAACAAGCCATTGATCACATGCCTGACTGTCTCTGCAGGTCTGCAGGTCACATGATTCAGTGAGGCAGTTAAATGAGCAGGAAGTCAATGTTTACTTTCACTTTCTCTTGTAGAAAGAGGTGTTAGCAGCTCAACTTCACTGTGGTGGTTAGTTTATTCAAAAATTTGTCTCTTTACTGTTTTCTGTGTTTAAAACTGCCACTTGTCCACATATCCAGGCTTAAGTGAACTTAAGGTGATGCAGAATGTTGAAGGCATGTCTTACAGTCTCTGTCACCATATGCTATAACTAAGGGACATCACTGGTGGAAAAGTAAGTCCAGGATGGGACCTTCTATTTAGGAAATATGTGTCGCTAGCACCAGAAGCCCACATTCTCCACAAAGGAAGCGGCAAAAGGTCAATTGCCAGCATTTCCACTACGAGCAGCATTGAGTTCATGTGCAACTGCATGATTTGGTGGGTATTTACTGTTGTG
The DNA here is from genome assembly GCA_016271365.2 of Neoceratodus forsteri. Classification (NCBI taxonomy): domain Eukaryota; kingdom Metazoa; phylum Chordata; order Ceratodontiformes; family Ceratodontidae; genus Neoceratodus; species Neoceratodus forsteri. The sequence goes on along the minus strand of CM057453.1, from coordinate 1,234,780,410 downwards.
CCCAAAAGGCAGTGCAACGTGGGCTGCATCATTCATTGCTGTGCATGTGGCATGCTAAGTGGCTCTACTCTGCTAACTGACATGATTGGGTACCTTGGATGTGTGACGGTGGGTGCACAGGTGACAAGCCAATACATGTGGTTATTTTCCATGTTTTAGTATGGGAGCTGATGTAGAAGAATTACAACTGACATTGACTGTCACTGCTACTCTGACCACTGCTTGAACATTCCAAATCATCATCCTCCTCATACCTGTACTAATCCTCGGTGTCATTTCACCACTTTTACAGACATGGCTACTTACACTGAAAGAGGATACCATGCTGGTCTGGTGCGGTGAAGAATTCCCTGTGTGGGCCGTGCAACTCATGAATATCAAAACTAGAATACAGTTCATATCACAGAGGTACACCGTTCATGTTAATGACCTTATTTAGCTGTAGCTCTCCATTCAGCATCCAATACCTCTTTGGGGGTTGGGAGAAATTCTGTGGTTGAGGCCATGCAACTCCTCACTGTTCTAACTTGTGTGCAGCTGGTATGAAGAAGGTATATCATTTATGCCAACATCTTTATTTGTGCTGTGACTCTCAATTCAGCATCCATTCCTTGTCTGATGGGTTGGGAGCATTCTCTGGCTGAAGCCATGCAACTCATGAATGTAGTGATGAGTATGCACTTGGTATCACTGAGATATACTGCTGATGTTAATGACCTTATTTTGGCTGCAGCTCTGTACTCAGCATCCAGTGCCTCTTGGGTGGGGGAATTGTGTGTCTGAGGCCATGCAACTCCTCAGTGTTTTAATTTAATAACTACTCTGTATTTGGTATATGGATGTATACCATTGAAGATCATGCCATCACTTCAGTTGTAGCTCTACACTCAGTATCCACTGCCTGGTCGGGAGGGCAGGCTGGGAGTAGGGGTTGAGGGTTGGTTGGCTGAGGCTGTACAACTCCTCAGTGTTCTAACTTGTGTGCAGCTGACATCAGCTAGGCATACTGTTCATGTCCATGCCTTTAGTTGAGCTGTGAATTTGTACTCAAAATGCAATTCCTGGTCTCCAAGGGGTTGGGGCACTGCCTGCCTCAGGCTGTGCAACTGTTCACTGTTCTAATTTCTGTACAGCTGGTATGAGGGAGGTATACCGCTCATGTCCATCTCTTTATTTGGGCTGTGGGTCTGCACTCAGCATACAATTCCTGCTCTGTGGGTGGGAGGTGGGGTGGGGCATTGCTTGCCTCAGTTCATGCAACTGATGAGTGTAGTAACTAGTCTACAGATAGTATCACATAGGTATACCATTGATGTTCATATATTTACTTGGGCTGTGGCTCTGTGCTCAGCATCCAGTACCTCTTTGTGGCAGAGGAGACAGGGCAGGGGCTATTAGTGGCTCAGCCCATGCAACTCTTCACTGTTCTAAGTTGTATGCAACTCATAAGAAGAAACTATACTGTTTGTGTACATGGCTTTATTTGAGATGTGTCTCTGCACTCAGCATCCAATTCCTGTTCTGGGGTGAGGGCATTGCCTGGCTGATGCTGTGCAACTCATGACTATCATTACTAATATGCAGTTAGTATCACAAAGCTATACCATTCATGTTAATGACCTTACTTGGCCTGTACCTCACCACTTAGCATCCAGTACCTCTTCAGGGCAAGGGGATTCTGTGGCTGAGGCCATGCAACTCCTCACTATTGTAACTTGTGTGCAGCTGGTATGATGAAGGTATGCCATTTATGTCCAACGTCTTTATTTGGGCTGTGACTCTTTACTCAGCATCAATTCCTGGTCTGGGGAAGGGGGTGGGGTGGAGGACATTGCCTGGATCACTTCATGCAACTCATGAGTGTACTAATGACTAAACACTTGCTATCACAGAGGTATGCCATTCATGTTTATTACCTTAGTTGGGCTGTAGCTCAGCACTCAGCATCCACTACCTCTTCAGTGGAGGGTGAGAAGCAGCATTGATAGCTGAAGTCCCAAGAAAGAATAGAAAAGTAGAAGTCACTGAGTTGGTGGGAAAGGGCCCATGCTCCCACCAACTTGCAAGTTTCTGGCTATGTTACACACCTAACAACTAAAACTGCATTGACAGCAAGGCCAGCTACCATACAAATTTCAAGCCACTACCACAATGGAAAACGCTGTTTGCAGAACATGAAATGTGCCATGCAATATCTCTGAAAGAAATATTTTATCTGACAAATAAACACTGTAATTCACATCTAAAGGACATACGATAAACACCCTCAAATTTCAAGTAAAAGACCAAATCATTTCCAAGATATTTAAACTTAAAATTGTGAACATTGGCCTATGTATTCCAATATAAAATCTGGTCATCTTGTCCCTCCTCACAATCAAAGATGGCAATCAAAGTATCTTTAGACCAAAGACTTTGTAGGCTCGTGATCAAACAATTTGCAAGCTCATGATTAAAGAATAAAAATGGTGAAACTCGAGTTTTAGGCAGAAGTACATGAAACCACTAACATGCTTCAATAGAACGAAGCCCCATGAGCAAAACCCACCCTCATTTGTGTTCGTAGCCACCTCTGGATTGAGAAATTTGAATTTTTCAAATGGGCATCTGGGTGACTTTGCGATCAAAGATGGCAGTCAAACAATCTCATGATCAAATAATTTGCAGCATCGTGATCCAAGAAATTGTAGGCTCATGATCAAAGAATAAAACAATGAAATGTGAGTTTTAGGCAGAAGTACATGAAACCCCTACCATTCCTCGATAGAGTGAAGTTCCCTGAGCAAAACACAACCTCATTCGTATTCCTAGACCACCCATGGCCTGCGTAATTAGAATTTTTAACAGGCCATCTAGTTGCATGCTCACAATCAAAGATCGCGGTGGAAGAATCAAACGATCAAAGAATTTGCAGGCTCGTGATCAAAGATCGTTAGTGAGGCACGATCAAAGGATTTAAAATGTTGTAACTCTATTTTTGACCATTTTAGAAAACCAAAGGCATGGGTTGATAAGATTGAAGCCCCCTGAGTAAAACCCATGCAGGTTTCTTCAGGAGTGACCCTGAGCAAAGATATTTGATTTGTTGTGGCAGAATTTAAAAAACAAGATGATGGACCTCGTGATCAAAAGAATTCCAGGGACAAAGATTCTTTGACCATGAGGCTGCAAATTCTTTGACCGCCAGGTGGGACGAGATGTCCCAAACCCCATTCTTTGTTCGTAAAACAACCATATAAATGTTCCATTGACTTATAATGGGAGCTTAAAAGTGCCATAACTTTTGAATGCCTTAATATTTTTCACCAAGTGAAAAGTGGCATTAACCGCTGTGCCAAGCTCTTTCAGAAGAGCCATCTGGCAGGGCAGCATGCCACATGACAGCTACTGAGGCCATGGACAAAATCCCAAAACTGCCTCCAAAACTGGATAATTTTGCATTTTCAGTGTTTTTGTGTTCAAAGACTGTAAGCCTGACCAAAATGAAATTTGGTAAATCAAGATATATACCATGCTCCACTGCACATACCAAATTTCAGGCAAATCTGTTGAATGGGTCCAAAGTTATTAACATGCAAAATTTTGACTTTAACATAGAAGTGGCTTCATAACCCTAACTATAGTGGGCGACCGTGCAACTATAATATATATATATATATATATATATATATATATGTATGTATGTATATATGTATAGCTAGGGTGCCCACCCCAGTACCACTTCTCTGGACCCTCTCTCATACAGGTCACCCAGCCTTGTTTCTGAACATGCTCTGACATTGGGATGCCTAATCCTAATATCAGAGTTTAACCAGAAATAAAGAAAACCAACCTTGTGATTTATTTTCTAACCTGAAGAAAGGAAATGGTCCCTCACTGTTCCGACCAGCCACCCCAACTTCTCACTCGGCTACCACTGCACCCCAACACCGCCCCACACCTCACTCACCTGAACAAAGCAAGGTATGTAGTTCAATGTATAGTATTTCAATGGGGTTTTCAACCTAGAAGCATAACTTTGCCATTTTATATTTTTTTTAGTACTTTCTTTGTGCTGTGTCCTGGGTGGCCCTCCATTCGCTGACACTCTCCCAACCCCATACCCACTCACAGTGCACCTCCTTTCTTCCTTCATGGCTTACCCCTGTGGAGGTATGGTGGGATCCTCAACCCACCAAGCATGAATCCAATTTGGGAGGAGCCTGCCATTCACAGGACTGGTGCCTGCAGGGTCAGCATCATCCAGCCTCACCCATTTTCTCCCTGGTTTACTCCCTCCTGCCACTCCAGAGGTGGAGCAATGTTGATGCAAGCAATTTCTGAGCTGTGCATGCTTCCACCAACAGCATGCCAGCTGAGTACTCTGCCCCATCCCTATGTATGAGACCCAGGCACTCCGACACCCAGCCACTGCTAGGTGTCAGATGCCCTCCAGGTCCCTCCCTCCTGGGAGAGGATAGCTGTCTTCTGGATGCCTGATCCTCTCTCACCGGCTGATCTACCCAGAAACCCACTCAGACTGCAAACATGGGTCACTGGCATAGCAGGAGGTAAGGCATGAGCCTCAGCCCTACACACCACTGGGCCAGACCATTTTTACATATTTTGAGCCTAGGTTTTCAACATGGCCTTTTGGGACCCACCCCATGACCAGTGGTGGTGGAATTATGCATATCAGGCCAGAAATGCATTTTGTAGTCACTTGGTGAAATCACCTTTGGACAGGACCTGACATTTTCAGCACCTTTGTTCATGAGATGGCTATGTTGAATATTTGGGGTCAACATATTTAAAAGGGCACAGTTATGGCTGAATATCTCCACCACATGCACATAAGTTATGTAATTTAAAATATTTTTAGCCCAAATATTCAATATAGCCATTTTTTCACATCACCTCATGAATGTGACAGCTGTCAATTTTCAAATCCTGGCCAAAATGTGTTTCTGCTTCTGTGGCACAGAATTACATTGTCACTGTGCAAAATCACCTTTCAGCAGGTTTGAAACTTTTCTCCACCTATTCATGAGATGAGGTCATAAGAAGGATATGTTGAAAATGTGGGTAAAAGATATTATAAAACAATAAAGTTATGAGCATACATTGAAATTTTGTACATGCTCATACCTTTAGTAATTTTAAATATTTGATCCCAAATTTTCAACATAATCTTTTTTCATCACCTCATCAACATGACAACTGACATTTTCAAAACCTACCTGAAATGTGTTTTGCACGTTCTGCTGAATGGTGTTTGGCTGAGATTTGAACGTTTTCACCTATGGGGCTTCTTGAGGTGGGTTTGTATCAAGGCTATGTTGAAAATTTGGTGTCAAATATAAAAAAACAGTTATGAAGGTACATTGAAGTTTTCCATGCACATTCATAACTTTGGTAATTGTTTACATCTGATACTACATAGAAGAGCAGGGTCACAGGGCCCTACACTTCCATAGGTAGATGGAATCTTCCCTTGGCATAAGGCCCAAATTAGCATGCACATCTGCATCTGTTCACGTAGGGCCGAAGGAACCTGTGTGAATAAGGATACAATTCCACTATCACAAAAGAAAGGAAATTCTTTGCAAAAACTTTATTAATGCACCAGTTAGGGTATGTTTAGTGCCACAAAAGTAGGAAATGTGGCATTAGGGTTTCAGCCCTAACTCCCCACCCTAACCCCTAAGCAGCAAAAGGAAAAAAAAATAGGTTTTTGGGTCTTAGAGTCTTGATGAATCAATGGTGGGGTCTTCCTTGGGGTTGTCAACCCAATGCTCACTCCCCTCGCCTGTAGCCTCCAATCTGAAGCACATGATGCAGCTCCAACTCATTACCTCATAGTGATACACTCTTCAAAGGTAGAGAAGCATGTCTCACTACATGTCGCCAGCACAATTTGTTGTAGCTCTCTTCATGCAGGGCCTGCAGGAGATCATGTGTAACATTATCTGCTCATGAATGGGTGAGCACTAGGTTTACAACCCCATGGAAGACCACATCACTGATTCACCAAGACTCAGCAACCCAAAACCCTAATGATTTTCCTTTTATCGTTTCGGAGTAGGGGTTGGAAGTTAGGTTGGAAACCCTAATGCCACTTTCCCTACTTTTGTGGCCTTAAACTACCTGACTGGTGCATTAACAAAGTTGTTTGCAAACAGTTAATCAATACAGAGAAATTGATTTCCATTTGCCAGCAATTCAGGAAGATATTAAGTATTTAGGTGGATGCACTCGGAGGAAGAAATATGCCAAAAGCTATTCAGTTTTGAAATAAAGCTATTTTATTCTGCAAGCTTAGTGACACTGCATGCAACTATCCCAGCACCCCTGAAGAAGACCTTGCAGTCGGGCGCTGGGGTAGTTACATGCAGTGTCACTGAGCTTGAGAATAAAATAGCTTTATTTCAAAAATTAAATAGTTTTTCTTCTATTATTTTTCCTCAAGTAGTGCATCCACCTAAATACTTATGATTTACTTGGGCTGGCAGCCCTTGGATGCACTGACAGTCTGAATAAAAGTGTGTGCTGTTTTTACCTTAACTAACCAATTCCAGGAAAATAGTAGCCCCTTCTAACCTTCGCTGATGATATTGTACTATTATGAAATTCATAAGGAAAATACTAAAACTTCAGTGGACAAAGCAATCATCCGACCATGCCCTAATACAGTAATGATGAATGGTCATGTGCTTAATCTACATTCCATGCCAATCTCTTTTCCTAGGACCAGAAAGGTATCACTGTACTGCAGTTCCACTCCAAAACAAAATATCCCTATCTTGATTTCACCTTACCTCAGAAAAGAAAAAAGTGCCATACTGTACCTGCATGCAGTTCAGCATCCATGAAGAAAATATTGCTGAAGAATGGGTATTAAACTTCTTTGAAGAAAACCCACCTCCTAAAAATACAGAAAAAACAAACATCTAGAAACAGAAACTTCAAAACTTGTGAGTAAGCACATCACTTTAGCTACAACAGAACTGACTGAAATTGAGGCTGATAAAGATGGAATTAATACTAAAAGACACAGCATGCCACTTCAGCTGCAGCCATAGCCACAGACTTTGAAAAGTGCTTTGACTCAGTAGAGTGGGGTTCCCTTATTGAGTATTAGAACATATGGGCTTTGGACCCTCACGGTACTTCCATACTAATGTACAGAGTACCTACTCTGATCCAATGGTGAGTATACTCACCAATTTCACCATTTCTGCACCTTTTCCCTAGTGAGAGGTACCCATCAAGGCTGCTCACTCTCCCAACTACTTTTGTTCCGCCATCCAGCCCTTTGCAGTGGTCATCCACCAAGAAACCTTGATCCATGGACTCAAAGCTGGAAGAAAGAACCACAAAATCCTACTCTGTGCAGATGGTCTGCTTGTGCTCAGACAAAATGCACCCAGCTCACTTGCTCAGGTCATGCCCATGCTTAATACTTTCACAATAGTGTCAGGCCTCAAGATTAGTAGGTCCAAAATGGAGATCCAACCCCTGAACTGGCACTGAGAAACTCACCATGTCCAGGCCCTTGGCCTGACGTGGGTTACAGAGCAGATCACCTGCTTTCAATAACTCTCAGGAGGGCATAGCTTTCTTCAAAATAAATGCACTTCCTTCAATCATTGTAAGCACATTTTCTGTTAATATAAAATGTTCTCCACTTTTAAGTGCAATGACCAACAACAGGGTATAGGATTCCTCAAAATAAATTCACTTTCTCAAATCATTTAAATACATGTTGCCTTCATTACCAAAGTCACATACTCTACTTAACAGCTGCAGGACTACAGGAAAAGAAAACCTTTCCATGTTATCAACCCAAAATCCACTCCAGAGTGTGGGTTTCTTGAGAATGCACTTCCTAGGTGCATTGAAAAGCACTACGCCTTGACCTTATGTCTTCCCATTCACCTGGTGGTGTGCATTTATTCTGTAGAAAAACATGCCCTGTCAAGTGTTATTGCTTACTTAATACACATGTAGTGGGATGGCATGTGCTAACAAAGTTTAATTTACAGTCTCTGTATTGCTGTTCCATTTATAAATGGTTTCTGTTTATCTGAGAAAGGCTTTATATTTTGGATTATTCTGTGTTAAAGGATATACTATATCATCCCACTATCATATGATCAGGTTTTGACCATTCAGTAAGCAGGATGTTCCAGATCTCATTTTATAATTTCATGTTAAATGTGACTGGAATAAACCTTAGAAGCAACAGTTCTGATGTCAGAACTATGGTACAGTATTTACAGATTCTTTCACCAGTCAGACAATTGAAAACATGAATCCAGTTTTAGCCTTGGTAATATTTTTTGATTTTAATTAGGGCTGGTGTTAATTAGGATTAGAGATGTCTGGATAATCCATGAGGACCATCAGGACTGGATATCAGAGATAGTGGTCATTTGGGGCCCAGATTTGTTTTTGTCAAGAATAGATAACTATGTCTCTGGGACATTACAGGCCCAATAATTGACATTGTCAGCTATTTCCATATGTTTTATGATACTTTTAAAGTGATTCTCTCATGTTGCCCTACATTGGTACTGCAGATTAGCAGGCATTTTCTCGAGTGATATCACAGACATTTTAGGAACTATCTAAGGACAGGATGTACTACTAAGTATTATTGGAATTGCTCTGTGTACTTTTCACTGTATCTCACCTGTATTGTTTTCCAATGTTTGTACGACACCATCTACTGTTGTCTACTCTCCCTGTGATGAGGTGCCTTTGTAAATGAGTCTCTGACTCAAAGGTTGTAAATCCAATTCTTGAAAAATAAATAAAATAAAATAAATATATGGCTATGTTATAAGCTGCAACTGTATCTAATCAAATTATCCAGATTTACTTGATGCATTATCTACAGTATATGCATGGATGTGGGTATTGACTTTATCCAATGGTAGTGCTATGGAGTGAATATTCACTTTATTTTCATGTCTACTTATGACCCCCAAATATTTTTTAATTTACATTTTTTCAGTTTTACCCCATTTTCTCCCATTGTGTCGGGACCCCAGCACATGGCTGTGTATGCACATGGAGGCACATACGCACCCGTGAAGCTGGCTCAGCCCCTTCCACTCCTCCTGGCAATTGCAGAGCTCCCCATGGCCCGAACTGCCATCTGTCCTTCACCAGGTGGCAGCCAGGGTCATGAAAACTCACATCCCTCCCCAGGAGAGGAGAGGAGAGCTGCCTTTGTCAGCTCGATGCCACTCCTCACCCTGCCCCCACTGACCTCTGACAACCCAGGCTCATTTATGAATCTGGGTTGCCAACTATGGCACATGGTGTAGCATCCAGCGCCTCTGGGACGATGATCCAAAAACATTTTAAAGGTTTATATTTTCAAATCTCTTTTGAAGATAACAATTTGCATATTATTAAACTGCACAGCACATGTAAATTACTCCTTTGCATTTGAACTCATCAGATTGTATTTTTCAGCAGATGTTCTATATCGCTTTAAAAAACCAAGCAAAATTTTGTTCGAGTGAAAATTACGGAAGTAGTTTGGTGTGTCATGCAATGTTTTGGCATGCTATCAGCAGCACTCTGTCATTAAAAACAATGAAAATAAAAGTCACCTGGTAGTAGGGTAAAATAGGTAGTCTATCTCACCACTGCATCGTCCTGCATGAACAAGTTAAACAAATGCTACCAATCAAAGTTGTGCTGCCAAATTGACAAACTTTATTTGTACCATTCCATAAAATAATGTGCTCTCAAAAGGAAATTTAATCGAAAAAGGGTCAGGCTTTCTGGTCGATGTTCTACTCCAGGCTTGATTCAGTCTGATTCAGATACAGAGACTGGCCCATCTGTGTTAGTTGCCATGTGGTCCTCCTTGGCTTCTGATGTCAGTGGATTAATTGGTTCAGGCTCCTGAAAGAAAACAAGACAGAAAACTAAAAAAAGAACAAAATTAATTGAGAAATGCAAGTATACTCTCAGGAGGGACTTCACAAATTCAAGCAGTTTGCATGCACCAGTAGAATGCCTGCCTCTGCAAAACATCAACCAGGTACTGCTGCTTTTGTTGGTTTTGTTTTGAATAATGAAAGCAGTGACATTGTCACAAATTACAGTACTCAAAACTTCAAATATAATTCAATGAAACAGGTAGTAGAATCGGGTAAACATCAAACTGCCTATAGATTGATTGACTGATTGAATGCAGACTGAAACTGTTTTATTGGGGCCTTGAAATGGTAGAAGAACCCAGAAATATAGGACTGGATTGGGACACAGTTTTAAGAAAAGAAAGGTTTTCTGAATTTTTGCAATGGACATGATTAATCTAAATATTGAATTAAATGAGGACTGTGATTGAGGGCTTGTACAGATGATTATCAACCACACTTTCTAGCAATGTATACATTTTGGACATTCTGAAATATGCAGGCAATTTGAAAGTGGTTTAGAAACAAATAAGGCAGAACTGCCTTTAGTAATGAGAATGAGAGTACTGAAAAGAGCTCTTGTAGAAAGATAAATGGTGAACACTGGAAACAGTGTTCCCAAAAGAATGATAAACAGTAGCACTGTTTGACCCCCCGCCATGGAGTGTCACACTTCCATCCTCACCACCCACCTGGTTGTATATTCTGATACAAAATTAAGCAGACAAGAAAGAAATAACACAAATAGAGACATCTGCTTTCTTGTATAGAGAGGAATTATAATCTAAAAATAAAATATTTTTAGCATCAGCCAATGGTGTGGGGTGAATTGCCACTAGACAGCTGTATAGGAGTTGTGAGGCTCTGCTAGGCATTTAACCTTCACTCCATTGACAGTTTTGTCAAGCTCTTTGTGAGCAAGAGATGGCACTACTGAACAACAGAGTCAGGAATCACATCACTGGAGATGCTGACACCTCCCACCAATCAGAATGAGTATAAAAGGAGCATGTGTGAGATGCCCTCTCCTGAGAATACAGAGATGGCATCCACACAGTAAGTAAACTGCTGTAATCCAGCCTTGCCTTATTGCTTTTTAAGGTTCAAAATGAATAGGTATAGTTTATAATGTTAATGTTTTATCTAACTCTTTACAGTGAATGGACTAGTGCCCTGAAGCACACTTTCAAAATGGAGATGGAGTAAAGAAAGAAAAGATAAGATGAGGAAGTGATGGTTAGTAAAGATGTACATTAAAGATTTTTGCATTAATGGGCCTAAGAGACAGAAGTGTGATTTGAAAGGAAAGCTCAATGTCCTGTGGTTGCCTCTCTATACAAGCATTACTCAAAAGACTATTAAAATGTTACCATGAATGTAGGAGAGAGTACTACTATAAAGATTTGGCAGATGAGCTGAGAAGCTGATGATTTGTTAAACAAGGAAATACTGTTTCTCAATTGTAATATAAAGGTTTAATGCACATGATAAGAAGGTTAGAGGAGAATAGGAAACCTGTAAGGAGTTGCCATGGAATATGTATTTATATAAAGTTTAAACAAGAGAATGTTTAAATTATAATACATACTGCTAAGTAGATAACAGAGGACAAATATCAAACAGTTTAAAAATATATCGTGGAGAAACATTATGTAGGAAATAAGTGAGAATAAGTATAGGAATGACTTGATAAGAATTTTTTTTTTAATTCAAAATTTATTCAATTTTTCCCTAAATGCTTTAACATAAAGGTGCAGGCACCATTAATACAATTGTACACAATAAACATCAACTCCATGCTAATGCCCCCTCCTCTCTCCTCATCCCACCCCAGCTTGGCACATCCACTCCCAAGGGAGAAGATAATATGTAGACAGGAAATATATACAAACATCATACCAGAGTGGTGTAGTAATATAGATATAGCTAAAAACCTCATAAACCTGGATTCCTCATTATGGCAAGACCCCAGTCTGAAGAAGGTATAGGTGTGAAGACCTTCCCATATTTTCCTGTAATGAGAGAGGAGCCACCAAGACTAACTTTCATTTGTCCAGTCTGGAGTTTAAATAAAGGTCCCACAGCCATTCATCATAAGTGATGTTATCAGCATCCAGCCAGTGATGTAAGATTTGTTTTTAAGTGAAAGTGACATCATGGCTATATGGTACCTACTGGAATCATAGTGAGACCCCCCAAGAGACAGATCTCAGGTGAAAATAAATCCTCCATGCCCAATAAGGGATCTGCCCTGGCCTTGATTAACTCCCATAAGTTCCTAATGAAGGGCAATCCCAGAATATATGAACAAGGTCCCCTCTGCACATTTACACCTAAAACAAAGAGCATCTGGTGATTTTCCTATTCTTTTAAGTTTAATGGGAGTCCAATACATATCATTCTGTATTCAGTACTGTGTAGCTTCAGTCTATCTTGAGAAACATATCTGAAAGAATCTAAACAGATGGATTCCTATTTCTCTAAAGAATTTGGTAAACAAAATTCTAGTACCTAGGAACTCCACTGCATGTGTCAAGGATATTTGTTTGTAGACAGAAGCATATTTGGGAAACTGCATGGGGTTTCCACATACTGAATCAAGGAATCCAACCAGGTATAGCTATCATTCGAGTTCCCTGTGCCTGAAACTTCTTTGTCAGAAGGTGTCTAAGCTGCTAGACATTAAAGATATGTTTCCTATCTATGGAGTATAATGACATGATGGTACCTGAGCCATACACGAGCCCTCGGCAAACAGATCCTCCACCGTGGCATTATTAATTAAGGGAAGCCAATGCGAGAAATTATTTTACCCCAATCTGCAGATTCAGATTGCCTACTAGTGGTTGCCTGGGATCTTTGACATTCCGATATTTAAGGAATGTATAAAGCTGACTATGTTCCCAAGGGATATTAACATGGGAGAATTACAAAGGCAGGAGGAAGACTCCTCATAGGGACGTATAGGAGGGCTCTTTGGCAATATACAGGGTGGCAATTATCTCTCTTTACAGGATTAACCACTCTGGTATGTATGAGAAGGAGGCAATCTCTTCCTGGGGTATAAACCATCTTAAATATTGGTTCGCCTGACTTGCCCAATAATACAGTCAAAACATGGGAGTTTAAGACCTCCAGCCTTTGTGGATGCTGCCAATTTTAGTAAGGGTGTCGAGGATGCCCCTCCATATAAAGGAAGAAATAAGGGCCTGCAATTTCTTAAACCATATTAGGGCAATCATAAATTTAACATATTAAGGGGGTAAAATATTCTGGGCAATATATTCATTTTGATTATACTGATCATAGAAACATAGAAACATAGATTTTGATGGCAGATAAGGACCGCTTGGCCCACCCAGTCTGCCCATTTCCTACCTAATGGATAAGCTTCAGATCCTAGTTAACCAGCAGCCTACTTCTTCCTACCACCACCCCTAGAATTGTCTTATGACTGTCCCATGCATGCCTGAGTTCCACCACTGTTTTGACTCCACAACCTCCTCCGGAAGGCCGTTCCATGCATCCACAACCCTCTCTGTGAAAAAATGCTTCCTTAAGTTACCTCTGAGCCGCCCCCTTCTATCTTCAAATTGTGCCCCTTGTTCTTGCACACCTCTTTTTTTTGAAAGATGCTACCCTCTTGGACTTCGTTGATTCGCTTGAGGTACTTGAATGTTTCTATCATGTCCCCCCTCCTCCTTTCCTCGAGGCTATACATATTTAGCTCCTTAGTCTCTCTTCATATGTCTTCTGGTGCAGACCCTGCACCATTTTATTGCCCTCCTCTGGACAGCTTCCATCCTGTCTATGTCTTTGGAGATTGGGTCTCCAGAACTGCACACAGTACTCCAGATGGGGTCTCACCAACTGTCTGTACAGAGGGATAATAACTTCCTGTTTTCTACTGGTGATGCCTCTCCTATGCATCCCAGTATCCCCCAGCCCTCCTTGCTGCCCTCTCACATTGCTTGCCCACCTTTGGATCATCTGATATGACTACCCCAGGTCCCTTTCCATTTTTGTTGTTGTTAGTATCTCACCCCTCATTGTGTACTCTTCCCTGGGTTTTGTTTCCCAGGTGCATTACCTGCACTTCTTAGCATTGAATCTAAGCTGCCATACATTTGACCATTCCTCTAACCTTGCCAAGTCCCTTCTCATCCTTTCCAACCACCTTGCATCAACTCTGTTGCAGATCTTTGTGTCATCTGCAAAGAGACATACTTTTTCCTTCAGTCCTCTGCAATGTCACTTATAAAGACATTGAAGAGGCCGGTCTAATACAGACCCTTGATGCCCACTAGTAACCCCCATTTCTTCAGAGTGGACTCATTTACTATTACTCTCTGTGTCCTATTCTCCAGCCAATTCTTTACCCAGGCTGTCATCTTGGGACCCACTCACAGGCTGGCTAACTTGTATATTAATCTTTGTGTGGGACTGTATCAAATGCCTTTCTAAAGTCTAGGTAGGCCATGTCAACAGCCCCTCCTAATCTACTACTTTGGTCACCCAGTCAAAGAAATCTATCATATTTGTCTGGCATGACCTTCCCACTGTGAATCCATGCTGCCTTGGGTCCTGTGCCCTCTGGCCTCTAGATACTCAACAATTCTTTCCTTCGAAGTGATTCCATCATTTTCCCTACCACTGAGGTTAAACTAAAGATTTGTAGTTTCCTGCTTCTGCCTTGCTCCACTTTTGTGAAGGGAATCACATCTGTCCTCCTCCAGTCCTTGGGTACCACCCCATCCTCCCATGATTTGTTAAAGAGGGTAGTTAGTGGTGTCACTAGTTCTACCCTTAGTTCTTTTAAATTCTGGGATGAATCCCATCAGGCCCCATTGCTTTGTCCACCTCAGTTTTAGAGTTCTTTCAGAACCTTTCTTCTGTAAATGGACTGGTATCAACTTCTGTATCCAGAGTATTTCTGCTGTTTGTTTTAGGTACCGCCTCTTCCTTTGTAAATACTTAGCAAAAATATTTGTTTAGTATCTCTGCCTTTTCACAGTCACCCTCTGCCCACCCTCCCTCCCTTTATTAAGCCTCACTAACCCTCCTTGGTCTTCCTTCACTCCCTGATGTACCTATAAAGGTTTTATCCCCTTCTTAACTGAGTTGGCTATCTTTTCCTTGGTTTGGACCCCCAGAGAGATATAGGAAGAGATTGCCACCTTTGAAATCTTGTTGAATAGTATACAAGAGAGAGAGTCAAAATTCAACTTCTTCATTAAACCCTCATTTCTAGACAACATCAGGCCCAGGTACTTTATACTCTTAAAGCTGCACTTGTACACCCATAGAGGAGATATCTTGTTTATGAAATCTATGATTCAAGGGAAAACAGTCTTATTTAAGTAAATTTTATAATTAGAGACCACTCCAAATTCTGAGGTAATAGACAAAGCAATGGAAAAGATTTTGCTGGGTGAATCAGGTGAAGAAGCACATCATCAGCATAAGCAGATGACTTAAACAAATGATTTCCTATGGGGATCACTTTACACCCTCATTAGCCCTAACCTAAATAGTAATGGTTCCAAGTAGATGTTAAACAGTAGGGAAGAAAGGGGCATCCTGTCTAGTTCCCGAGTGCAGGGAAAATCTGCATGAAAGGATCCCATTGCAATATATTCTAGCCTGCGGGTTTTGATACCAGGATAAATTGCAACCAACAAATTTAGCTGGAAAGCCAAACTTGCACATGATTAAGAACAGGAATTGCCAATCTACATGAACAAACACCATCTCCACATCCAGAGACAACAGACCAGCTAGTATATCAGAGTCTCTGGATGCGGAGAAGACGTGTGCTAATTTCTAAAGTGGTTTGTCAACTGGTGCCCTCAACATGAAGCCCACTTGGTCAGAATGAATAATGTCTGAAGTACCCCCTTTAGTCTGTTAGTGAAGCTTCGCTAAATTTTGATGTCACAATTCAATAATGAAATTGGACAGTAGCTGCTTGTCAACTCAGGGTCCTTATCAGGCTTGTGCAATACAATTATAATAGCCTCTAGCAGGAACTATCAGTTGGTTCCCCACTAGCATCCACTCAAATAGACGGCTTGAGCAGGGGCCACTTATTTGCTAAAAATGTTATAAAGTTGGGAGAATCCCTTCCGAGCCAGAGCTTTATCTCCTGTCAATGAAGATATGGCTAATTGAATTTCTGTCTCAGACATGGGGCCACTAACAAATCCTGCTGATTTGGGGTGAGAGTCGGGAGGCAATGGGTTAAGGTATTTCTCTACCACTCCAGGAGTAGGCCTATTAGGTTTAGGCTTGTAGAGTTCATTATAGTATCCTGCACATTCAGCTATACTTTCTATGAGGGCAAAGAACCCCTGTTTGCTGAGATCTGATACTCTGACCTATTCGGGAAGATTCTGCCTTTTTAATCTGAGCGCCAGGAGATGACCTACTTTCTCCCTTGGTCAATATAATTCACCCTTTTTAAAATAGCACATTTGGCTTTCTCTCAAAGGAGTGAGCTATATTGATCTTTCAATCCACCAATAGTTCACTATCCACCTTAGGTGTAGCAGAGGACAGTGAGGCCTCTAGGGTACATATTCTGGATAATAAGGAGAGGACTTTTGCTCCTTTCTCTCTTCCAATGAGATGCCACTTTAATGAACACCCCACGATACACACTTTAGAGCTCCCCACTCAAGGTCTGGCCTTGCTGTGAAATCAGATTTACCCTGTTATACTCATCAATTTCTTGTGCAATAATGTCCAAAATGTTAGACTCTTTGAGGAGCTGGCTATTCAGCTTCCACAGCAAGTCATGCATCATATCCAGTGTTAGCATCAGATTTTAGAATACCACTGAGTTATCAGAGATCACCCTGGTGTTATCCCCATGGACATGACCCCGCAGGAGTGACTGGCTAATTAAAAATAATCTATCCGGGAGGAGGAACCATGCATGCTGGACAGGAAGGTGAGACTCTTTAAGGTGGGCTATAGCATTCTCCAGGGATCTGCTAGTCTCAGGTGGTCTACCAACTCTCTAATTGCACATTGTGCTGGAGAGAGCCCTGCCTTTGGGTCCAATTTATCTAAATTAGATGAAAAGGGTAAATTCCAGTCCCCCTATAATACATGGATAGGTTGTAAAGGGGCCAGGGCCTGCAACAATTTAGTGAAGAATAGTGGGGTTTGTATACACCACCTAAGACAAAGGAAGTTCTCTCCAAAGTACCTTTCATAAATATGTAGCACCCTGTGGGTCCTGATAATCTGTTCAGACTTGAAAGATATATTCCTGGCCACTAAGATGGCCACCCTGACCCTGGGTGCTGTCCCCAGCATTGAAGACTTGGCCTACATATTGCCTGCGGAGGAGGGTCCCTCAATTCAAAAGATGGGTCTCTTGGAGAACATAGGCCTCATTTAAGCAAGCTAATATGCTTAACACCTGTCAATGTTTTATTTTAGGCGGAGCCCATGTACATTCCAAGATACTAATTTTTTTCGCCAGCCATTCCCAACCAGAAAGAATATCAAGACCAGTTGAATCCATATATCCTGCTGCATGATATCAAAAATCACCTTTGACAAGCTGTACCTACCACCTCCCCATCCATCTTGCAAAGGCCCACTGCTCTCCACTCCTGATAGCATTTATTCTCTTTCCCAATAACCCCTCCTCCTATAGGTCCACCCCCAGATTTCTTCTTCTTTACAGACAAATAACTTACTAGGGACCCAAAATGAGGACCCCACCCCTTCCTTGAACTTTACAGTGCATGATTCCTACCACTGGGCAGCTTCTCCACTTTCCCTATTCTCCTCCTCCCCTTCATTTACCTGTATTCAACATAATCCCGAATACTGCATACCCCAGACATAATGTCTTCCCCTACAACTGCATATGTACATGACACCTACTACAAAACAATAGTAGTGCAGGGAGGCCCATATGCTTCCTATTCTAAAATGCCCTTATTCCATCCACCCTGATGTGTGCAAGGGTCCACCCCTTGTTAACACCACCCACTATAAGACCTGGTGCTAAATTATCCCAATAGGGGATATTTAACCTAGAAAGGTGAGGAAACTTCCAAAATAGCCAGCACTACTGCCATAACATCTGGAGTCCCTCCTGTTTTGTTCTGGCACAAGCATGCCACTGACCAGTCTAATCTGGCAAGTGACTCATGCAGAGGCAATGCTATGAGCCCTCAGCAGTACCTACCAGGAGCCCCTCAGGATTAACTTAAATTTGGTAAACAGGGCAGTTCACATAAAGTAAATGAAAAGGAGACAATGCAAATAAACAGTTATTTTGCCCATCAGATTGTCGGCAAAATCACCTCATTTGCACTATATTCTGAATCGTCATACATCTTAACACACCCAGGTTTGTAGGCCTCTGAAAATAAAGCTCCTGAGTTCCCTAAAATCCAAATTAACTATATTTAGTAAGTAATGTCCACATGGAACAGGTTCCTCAGTCCATCATGGACAACAACAATGTAGAAACCAATCTGCACAACAACTTTTCCCAGAAATTCCTATACAAGGCTGCTCAAACAGGCACCATAGTCCTGTTAAGCATACTGAGACATATCATTACATGATTCCAATTAGGATCTCACCTATGTCAGAAAAGATTCAGAAGCAGCTTCTTTAATTCCAACTCTGCAAATTTCAGGTCTTCCAGAGGATCATTTCCATCTATGGATACTTGCAGACTGGCAGGGTACAGCATTCAAAATGGATATTTGCAGCGGTAGCTTGGTCACCATACTATGATACTCAGCCCTTTTCTGGTGCACTGCACTGATGGAGGAGGTGTTGGGTGATACAAATCAGGGAGCCTTCCAAAGCACTTCTTTCAACTCTAACTTTTTCCAGCAAGTGTTGACATTCTTGGTAATTAATGAACTTGAAAATAAATGTCTGAGATGAGCCCTGGTGGTGGCATAGGCCTTAAGACTCAGTGAGCCCTTTCCACAATGTATTCAGGGCAAAAGGAGAGGGCCTGCTATTTTTGTACCAGCTTTTGGGTAAACGGACAGTGTTAGTACCTTCCTCACAGTTCAGAGGTCAATGACCACCACGTTGTTGCGATGGCTTCTGCCCTCAAGGTCTTCAACCTTGGCTTCTAGTTTAACAACTCATTGCCTGACAAGTGCCATAGCTAGGTCAACTTCTCTATCTTCTTCTCCAAAGATATAATGTGTACCTCGCAGTCTCCAGTGCGTTGTGCCAGATCTTCTATTTTGCTGGTCACCGCTTTCACTTCATCCATCAGTGATCGTACTTCATCCTAAAGGGACAAAATTCTTCAAGAAATTGCTCCAGGGACAAAAGAATAGTCCCTGTGGCTGTAGCTAATCGTCAGGTCACTGATGTAGTTTGAGCCTTTGCTTTCTTTGCAGCTTTTGCAGGTGTGATCGGTGGAGAATGGTGCGGCAGAGCTGACTGCATTTCCACCTAGATGGTAAGGCAATTCCTCTAAAATTCACTTCTGATGTACACTTTAGGGTTGCAGTAATCTAATACCACCCGATGTCAGGCAATTTGAGGTAAAAATAAAAGATTTAATCGGGGTTAGAAGAGGGAACAGGAAGGAACAGCAGGAGGCGTTTGAGCAAGTGGCTACACAGTCTGAGGCATCACATGATCTTTCACTTGATAAGAATTAACTTGTGACACTGAGTTAAAGGAATGAAGAATTTTAGGAGAATTTTGGCTTGTATAGTATCGTGGTTGTTTAGAAAAGTTCATTATGAGAGGAAATACAACAGGAGACATGTATTGTAATGTTGGCTAGGAAGGAACAAGAGATCACGTTACTGCAGTAGTGAGGACACAGGCAGGATGTTTTGTTAAGAATAATGAAGAAAACATACATTTAGACAAAATAATGATTTAAACATTTTCAAATAGATATATCACTGATTGGGACTGATGAAGTAGTGGAGCCACAAAACTGTCACCCATCAGTAGTGAATGGTGAAATAAAGAAAAATATTTTGAACCTTCGGTTTTAAATGGAGTTCATCCTTGCACAAATGTTTTACATTTGATTGGTCAATTTTGGATGACCCAGGCATCAAGAAAAATTTACCCACAAAAGGGAAGGACAACCTGTATTTAGCACTTTCTGAAACAGTTTTATGGATTGTTAATTGCAAATATTTCAGTGTCATGCTTGTGCTAATTTACTGTGCTGCAAAGTTGTCCACCAGCTGCAACGTGATCTCTAGGGTCATAATTTTATTCTCCTCTATTGTATTTGCCATAAATTACATAAACTAGCAACTGTCAAACCACTATCTATTCCAAGTTTCACATAGGTAATAGTTTCTACTAATCTTATTTGTCAAGGGTGTCATGTGACTGTTCAGTTATCAAAATAAGAAAGCACCTTGAATCTCATGGCAGATTTTCATCAGATATGTTTTTTTAATTTTGTGACTATTCTGTAAGACGAATAACAGACTTCAGGGCGTCCATTTGTGCTAGCTATATAGACATGTCCTGTGGATGAAACTAATGGGATATGCTTTTGTGCTTGGCAACACACCAGAAATGTCTATATATTTCAGTCCAACTAGGCAGCCATCATGCGTTCCTTTCCTTTGTATCCCAGGGACCAGTTGACACTTATGAACTTCTGAAATGTCACTGTTTTTGTTTATGATGTCACCAGATCCCTCTGATGGAACTACAGGCACAGTCTTGTGACAATAGATTGCTTATCTAGTATTCTTTTATGAACATAAACATAAATCAGGCTTGGCATCCATCAAATAAAAACAATCAATATACAAATCATTACCAGCCCTCTAGAGGCATGAAACTGTTTTCTGGTTTGTAGAAAGGAACTGTAGGGAAATATTATTCCACTGTGCAGGTGATAGCTATGTTACTGGATATTATGTGTATTATAAAATAAAAATATGGAAAAACAATCTACAATCTAAATAGGTAGAAACATGTCTCAAAGTGCTTTGATGTCTGTTTGCCACACAATGTATGGTTTCCATGAAAGGGTTAGTTTAACAGGTCTAATTGTGGTAGTCTGTTTTCATCAGTCCTTCTGTGAGGGTGGTATAATGGGAAAATGCCACAAAGCTTATTGCTTTTACTTTTTAATAAACTCATATTGTGCCAACAAGCAGTTTGAAATTCAATACATACAGAGTTTAATACAAATACTCTAGAGGAATGCTGGTGCACTAAGATTTTGTGATTCTAAGTGCCCTAGGCACTGACAGTTTTCATTAGACATATAGCTGAATACAACTATAAAGGGACAGAAGAAACATCACACAATTTTTTTATACAGGCTTCAGTAAACACATTATTTTTTCTCTCTATTGCTTTTTTGCAATTCACAGTAATACTGTTGTTCTCCTAATTCTCTTGAGACACCTTCAATCCTAGTAGACGCCATTTTCCAGATGTCAACATAATTGAATGGATTCAAGCATGGCTAGGTGAAAGAAGAGAGTTAACATCAGAGGTACGCTTTCAGGATGGCAAGGAGTGACCATCGGAGTCCCCAGGTTCTATCCTGGGACTCATACTATTCAACATCTACCTGGTCTCAATGAATACAGGAGACAATGTTTGCTAATAAAGCTTGCAGATGATAGTAAGCTAGGAGTCACAGATAACAACTACACTGATGTAGCGAGACTTCAAAAGGAATTAGATAAATTGAGCACCTAAGCCAAAGACCGCAAGTTAACTTTTAACTTGAGTAAGTGTGCAGTCATGCACTTTGGGAAGTCAACATCTTGGCTTCATACACAGGAGAGCAGAACTCTCAGAGTAACTAAAGAAGAAAGACTTAGTAGCCATTATTTCAAATGATTTAAAAATAACATAAATTGCCAGGCAAATTCCAAAAGAGCAAAAAGTATTCAGAATTGTATATCTATCGCAGTACCTGCAGAAAAATGAAGTCATTATCCTGCTGTATGAGTCACTGATGAGACCTATTTTGCAGTACTGCCAACAGTTCACTGTGCCTGTTATTAGGACGGATGTGAAAATGATGGAGGGAATACAGAAGAGAGTGACAAAATGTTAAGAACATTAATAGATCTTAATTATGAGGATAGACTTGGGAGCTCAATATGTATTCTCTAGAATACAGGGGCTCAGGGAGACATGTGTTTTGTCTACAGTGCCTTCCTAAATGATGATCTTTAGAAATCTCAGGGTTAAGGTTTAATGGGAATAGTCTTGTAACAAGATCTCATGATATGTAATTAAGATGCCAAACATGTAAAACTAAAGAAGAGCAGTTTTCTCAGTCACAGAGTAGTGAGCATGTGGAATCGGCTTCCACTAGAGGTTGTAGTAGCAATAGTGTGACCAGCTTTAAATCCAAATTAGATCATTACTTTTCTACAAACTAAATTAAAGGTTATACCCTTTGAAAAAAGGGTAAGCTGTATAATGGGCATATGCCAGTCTCGCTTGAAATAAGTCTATCATCCCTATGATCCAGTATCTGTATTAGGGATGGCCAAAGGTGACTTGCACATTCAGAGGTCCTGAAATCCAAAACATTTAACAGATATTTGTATGCATAGCTTAGCCCAAGTACAGCCATAGGGTGTCATCCTGTGTTCCTGAGTGGAAAATTGTGTGCTGTGTAAGCACCATGCTGGCTGCATTGCAAGCCTTCAGTAGCAGCAGGCCACCCACGCATGATCACCCCATCCACAGCACATGATGCAGACATCTTTACTTACTTACTTAATTGAGAAATGGTCGATGGTGATTTGATCATGGAAATCTACCAGTATGACAGTTTTTATAGTTAGAACTGGGTCATGAAGGCTGTTGAAGGAGCAACATAGTATTAAATGCAATAGTGTTTTTTCTGATGCACCTCTCCAATGCTCAAAATGCATGTACAAAATGATACATTAGACAAGAAAAAGACACATAAAGATAAACAGCTGTCATAGTTAACCTAAGTCTTTGGACTATTAAAGGGCAGAAGTGCGGAATGTGTCCTGATAACTAACAGAAGCAATAATTCAGAGAAAGTCTGATCCACAAATAATTTAGTAGTCTTAATCCTAAAAGAGCCAGTGGATGTAGATAAATAGATATCACTTGGAAAAGTGTTTTACAGTATGGACAACAACTATAAAAACCTGATCACCAACAGGTTTTAAATCAGAGCTGACCCTCAAAAGTCCCTCTCCCATGGATGGAGTCACCCTTCCTAGTGTGTAGGGGTCCAGTGTTCATGGGGAATATGAAGATACGATCTTTCAGGCCTTCCAAGAAGCTTCAAGAAAAGAATATCATAGTCAATGTGCCACTTGACCAGCAGTCAGTCTAGAGTGGGCAGTGATAGTGTAATATTGACTGCTCTCTGAACATTGATGTATTCTGGACTAGCTGCAGGTGAAGATAAGCCACTGCAAATAATTTAAATCCAGAGGACACAAGGGCCAGCATGAATGTGTACAGGTCAAAATGATCAATGAAAGGGTTCAATCTGGTGATATTTTTAAAATGGGAATAGCAGTATCTGACAACTGCAGACATCTGAAAATCAAGTGTCAGTTGGCTGTTAAATACTGAACCACTCTCTGACTGTCAGCTTTATTTACCCCTTCAAAATGTTTTCTGTCAAGCATTGTTTGCTTGCAGCAGCATCAAGGTGTTTGCAGCTCTTAACCTAATACCACTAGGAGCAGCTACTGTATGTCTTCTCTGTGTTGAGCACCAACTAACTTGAGGCCATCCAGGCCCTGCTCTTGCCAAGTCATCATTCTAGTTTCAGCACAGAAGAACTCTTCAGAAGTGCATAGGACAGAAATAACAAGGTATCATCTACATAGTAGTGAAATTCCATGCTATATCACCTAATGATCTCTCCCAGTGGCAACATCTATACTGCAAACCAAATGGGAAAAGGACATATCCTTGAAGGACACCACAGTCCAGAGCAACTGGACTTGACTGGTAATCAGCAATCTTAATTGATTCCACCCTTCCTGAAAGGAAAGATCTGAAGCATTTGAGCATGGAACCTTAAAGTCTTTCATAGCTCTCTGGTCTATAAACTAACACTCATGATTGACAGTACTGAAAAGCCAATAACAGGTAACCAGAACATTATTCAGTCATCCAATTGACACAGGTCAACCCATGGTCTAACAGCCTTATATACCTCCTGAGCTGAGCTACAGCACTGAATCCAAACTTGTGGTGGCAGTGGAAACTTTGTCTCATGTATTGGCAACACTGGCCTTGAAGAACAGATATAACTGGTGTCAGTGTGGCTTAGTTGTTAACACATCAACCAGAGGGTCAGACGGTCATGGGTTCTAGTCCTACAGCAGAACTAGTCACATAGCATAATTACTGGCATACAAGTGCAGTACTAAGGGATGATGTACTCTAAGAGTTGCTGTCCTTCAGAAGATATAGTTAAATTAATGACCTGTTTGCCTTTTCTGGTTGTTTTTGTTGAAGATACCACTGCACCTCTTGAAAAGAGTAGATGAATTTTATTGGGGAAAAGGATATAAAATACAAAAAAAAATCAAACACAGTCCACTATCCACCAAAGTTCAATCAAGATATATACATAGGAAAAGAAAAAGTTTAACAAAAATTGGCTAGAGCGTAGTACAAGAAACATGAAAAAGTGAGATGCTAATAACCTTTTAACATCCCAAAATATGATGGCAGGTACACCAAAGCACTGCTAGTTGGAGCCACCAGTTGTCAAGCCATCAGTATCATGAATATTTCTTAATGTTATACAGACATTTCATAAGATGGCAGTTGGAGTCGCTGCAGTTTGCTGATGCACCCAGGTGCATTGAGCTTGCCATAAGTAATATTTCAGGACAGCAAATATAACTTGAAAGGTTCCATTATGGAAATATTCCCTCTATCTAGGAATAACCTCTAAAATCAAATCTCATGTCAGCTATGTGAACAGTGTATTGTACTATTCATGTGTCAAAATGTCCAAAATGTCCAAAATTGTGTCACAAAAGGACATTCTAAAAAGGTGCTTCTGAGTTTCCAACACCGTGGAGCACTCCAAATGAAGACAGTAACAGTCCATCACTGGTTTATGTTTGTTATTATTCTTCACTCTCAGTTTGCAATGCAAGCTTAACCACAGCACATCGCATGCAAACTTTGGAATCGACTATTGGTTAATTGGGAGAGAGCCACTGTAGTGTTAAGCAGTGGACAAAGGGAAATGCTCATACAATTGTACATGCAACTATCATAAGACTATTGTACACACATTTTCTAGAAGGAGCCTGACTAACATTATAGAGAACCTTCCATTTTAAAAGTTTTAAACATGGATTTCACACATGGTGGGACCACTGGAGAAAAATAAATCAAGCAATACTTGAACTGTGACCAAGCATGGTTACAGATTGTCACTAAATCAGTAATCACAACTTGCCAGAATATGATCACCTTGTCCACAAATATTATACCAGAGAAATATACTATAATAAAACATAAGGGTTAATCATTCCCAATCCCCCAGCCAAAACTGAATGGTAAGTGATGACCAGAAGGAAAAAAAAGCCACTCAGAATAGGTGCCAGTGACAATAATTAGACTTATCCAGGCAAAGTAATGGTACACTGCCCCATTTTTCCAATAAAAATGGAAGAATGAAACAGACAGACATCAATGTAATAATTTAAATTTTATTTTCTGCATTCCCATATAATATTTGCCACATGAACATGTCGCCATACACACCCCATGTGTGGTATCATAGTTAATAAACATGCTGCTTCAGAGTAGGCAGGATCAGGAAAATAATAGAAAACAACTAGTTTGTACTAAGGAGTGACCCTAGATAAAGAGAGACAACAGAGACACCCCCAGACAGGTTTACTGGAGAGCAAGCAACCTTGGGATCAACTACTACATCTCCTCCTTTATTAACTATGATCTACGCACATGGTCTATATGGCGACATGTACTATGGCAAATATTATGTGGAAGGATAAAAAGAACATTTATAGGCAAAATGAAAAAAACATATCAGAGCAATAAGAAATGAGGATTTGGAGTATGCTTAGCAGTACACATTAAAACAGTGCCAAGAAAAGAAGAACAATCTATTAGATTTATAGGGTTGAAACACTGTAAAACTGGGACCTGGGGAGATAGAGATTTTGCGCTTAGTAAAAGGAGTATTATTGGATGTATCAGCTGGTGTCCATAACACAAAAGAAGGGTTGAATGAGTATACAGAGATATTGCCATATGTGATTGATAAAATAAGATAATAGCTCTTCTGTATATATATCATTCAGGTCACAGATGGAAGGTTAACCCATCCTAGTGTGACAGCTCTTTGGAATCAGAGACCGGTTGGTACTGATTATCAAATTTGGAGATGTTTTCTACCTACATTTAAGTGGGAGTAATAACATCCATGATACGGGTCCTCTTCATGGCTCTTATATACTGACTCTCTTATACAGTTATGGTGTTGCTTTTCTTAATTCCTACCACAAAGTGATACCCAGTGCAAAGTTTCTAGGTTTTACCTTCTATTTCCATGTTGACCTCCTTGTCTGGGGATCATTACAGATTAATGGGTTCTTCATTAGACAATTTTAGTATAGCTGTGTTTGTAGCTCAGGATTCAGTATTCCTTGTTCAAAATGGTGAACATGTAATACATCCAGTTTGACCTTCTGCATTTTGTTGCCTCCTAGCTAATCTACATCAGGTCATGAAAACTTAAATGTGCATATGTAGTTTGATATGGAATGCTTCCTTAAGTCTATGATGGGACATTTTCCCTCATCCCTTCTTTCCCAAACCCCTTGCCCTCTTTCCTCCCCCATCTTCCTGGGTCAGTCTTGTAACTAGGAGTATACTAATCAAAGGATGTATACATAGATGAAATAAACTATGATTACTGTGATCTGACCCTTAAACTCTCTGATCCTCACAGAGGTTTGTTCACTGATTTAGTGTTTAAGTTTTGAAAACACAAATGCATACATGTATAATGTGAATTACAAACCATAAAGAAGGACTTTTAAATGTTTGTATCTGTTATAAAATACAGGCCTTGCACTTTGTATGTTGTAAAGTGGGGCATGGCACTTTTATTTAAATAAGCTAATGATTTTAAGTGAAGCAGATAAATAAAAGTGGCGACCAATCTGAAGTACCACTTTTGTGAACTGGATAGCGATGCCGACGTGTTTCTTCATGAGATGTGTCTACGTTGTTGGCCGGTGTTTGCTCTGATTATCTGGTGTTCCCTGTCAGAGGGTCTTCCCCAATGCCTTGAAGGAGGCATTGGTGAGACTACTCCTTAAGAAACCATCCTTGGACCCAGAGGCCAGGGCAAATTACCCTCCTATCTCTAACCTTCCATTGTTGGTGAAGAATGCAGAGAGATATGGCGCTTCAGTTGGAGGAGTATCTTGTGACCCATGAGTTATATGAACCCCTCCAGTTAGGGTTTCAAGTGAGGCATAGCACAGAAATAGCACTTGTTCAGGTGCAGAATGATATTCTCAGGGCTAGAGATCGAGAGAAGGGACAATTCTTGTTCTCCTCAACCTCTCTTCAGCATTTGACACTGTGAACCATTGTGTGTTGCTTGACCACCTTAGGGAATTCTGAAGACTCAACGGCACTGTCATCTGCTGGTTTGAGTCATTTTTAACCAATAGGAGGCAAGAGATTGTGATTGGAAATTTCTCCTCCACCCCTAGTCTCCTGTCATGTGGAGTTCCCCAGGGTTCGGTCTTGTTCCCAGTGTTGTTTGCAGTGTACATGCTGACCCTGGGAGAGATCATTGGAAGTATGATCTGGGGTTTCATTGCTATGCTGATGATACCCAGCTATACTTGTCCTTTGCCCCAGGAACATCCAACGTGGCAGACGTGCTAAACAGCTGCCTTGCCAAGATCAATTACTGGATGGCCTCCAGCTGGTTGCGGTTGAACCCCTATAAGATGGAGGTATTGGTGGTGGAGTTGAACAGAGTGTGGGATAGGGTGGCCTCTGGTGCAGAGACTGGACTTGTTCTGGGATCTGTCCCATTGAAGTCCTCCTCCAAGGTATGGAATCTTGGTGTCATTCTGGACAGGGGTTTGACAATAGAAGAGCAGGTGTCTTCTACTGTGTTTTCCTGTTTTTCCATCACAGGAATGTTGCCAGAATAAAGCCTCTTGTGCCACCTCTGGACCTCCCCACTTTGATACATGCCTTGGTGACATCAAGGCTTGACTGCTATAATGCGCTTTACCTTGGGGTCTCTGGAGGATCTCTCCACAGACTGCAGCTGGTGCAGAACATAGCTGCCAGGTTAATGACAGTACAGTCTAAATATTGCCATATTACATCAGTACTGCGTGAACTGCACTGGCTGCCAGTCAGGTGGAGGATCCTCTTTAAGGTGGGGTCTTCTAGGCCATAAGGCCCTACACGGCCAGGGTCCTGGTTACCTGATGGACCTTCTCACACCAGCTCTCTCAGTCTGCCCCCTCCGTCTCCTCCTGTTGGGGCCTCCTGGCGATTTCAGGATGAGGCTAAAACAGCCAGCGTCAGGGCTTTTAGTGTCGCCAGTCCCATCCTGTGGAATTCACTACCCCTAGGGGTTAGGGAGGCTCCATCATTAGAGGTATTCAAGGCCCACCTTAAGGCCCTCCTGTTCACCCAGGCTTTTCCTGACCTAGCTTTTAGTGAGATCTTTCTACTATGGTCTAACTCTACTTCTTGGCCTCCTTGTTTTTAGTCTATCTTTGAGATAAATTTATTTTATTATTATTTATGGATTTTAATGTTAAAAATGATATTTGAGTCTATCTGTGTTTATTCATTTGCTTATTTCATTTGTCAGCACCCAGAGCCTCTGGGATTGGGTGTCTTTTAAATAAAAGTTGCCTTGTTCTTAACAGTATAAATAGGTGCTGTGCATTAGGGGCACTATTCCTTTGACAAAAGCCTATTTGGTGAAATATTACAATTGCTGTAACCACAGTGTTGGTGATTTCTTCTGAAGACTGCAATAACATATTACATTTCGTCTGCCTTCGATCTTCTACGTTTAGTGGAATACTAGATAAGTGATGTCCTTTTCACCAGGTTTAGATGGCTGCCCCAAAGTGCTCAGAAAAAGACACTTACCATCCTAGTTTCCAATTGAGCAGGTGGAGGAAAACATAACTAATGTACAGGAATACAGGGATCAGTAGTGTTTTAATAAGTAAAACTCATTTAAGTTTGGAAATCTGTTTATACTTCCAATGTCCCAAAATCCATTCTGCAGTCTGTACACCTTTGTCCAAGTTAAGAAGGCTAAATCTCCAGTCTCGAATAATATTCCCAATATCTTAACTGTATCAGTAGTAGGTGTAATATTTGCAAAGAAACTTTTAGAGCACTGGCGGAGGCCTACAATTAATAATATTATTTTTGGAACCAGATGTCTCTGTAAATTTCTGTAAATATACCAAAATCATATGTTCCATGGTAGTATCATCAAAATGAGCACCACACCATCTGCATAAGCTATAACTTTCAGTGGGGCAAGAATAATAGGTAACTATAAGCCAAAAATATCTAGATCATGTAAAATAAGTCTAATAAAAGGATCAATACTAAAATATATAGAATCGGGCTGGGTGGACAACCTTGTCTCACAACCCTTCAGCAAATAGTGGTACCCAACCAGCCATTAAGAACTGGCTGTGTCTGTGACAGCCCATAAAGGCTCTAATCCAATTATTACATTTGTCAGGGATCCCATACCATTTTAAAGTGAGAAATGATAATCACGGAGAGGTAATCAAATGCCTTCTCCTGATTCAAACATAGAGAGTCCTTCCTCAAATTCATGTTGGGATCTCAAATAAAGTTCCTTTAATAAAAGAAGGTTATCCTGATCACGTTGATGTGGCACCAAACCGCTTTGGGTCTTACTTATCAAGTGGTCAGAAACTTTAACCAATCATTTTGAAAAAACCTTCCCTAGTATTTTAAAATCAGTATTTATTAGGCTGAGAGGCCTACAGTTTTTAACATCTTCTCTATTTCCTTGTTTGTATAAAAATATGAATCTAGCCAATGACGCTGAGTCTGGCAGCACATTATGATATAGAATGAAATTGAATAATGATACCAAAAAGGAGAAAAGTCTGAAATAAACATCCTGTAAAATTCAGTAGTCAGTCCATCAGAGCCTAGAGAGGTATTATTGTGTAAAGACTGCACAGCAGCAATAACATACTTCTCCTTCTTAACTTTAAAATCAACTGTGAGACATCATATTCATTCAGGTTTGATACAATAAGGTTAGTCAGGTAGTCCATGTTAGGGTTCATAGGTGGGAGAGCCGAGAATTCTGCAACAAAGCTGTTCACACAAAAAGCATACCAGATTAGAGGTTTGGCGTCTGAGACACAGTTTGTAGTGCCATAAATTTAGAGCAAGCCATCCTTGTCTTACAAACCTTAAATGGATCAAATGCTTGTCACCTACACTGGGTACCAAATTTCATTTCCTGGTGGAGAGATAGTGCTCAGTTATACTGGGTGGAAAACATATCCTTTTTAATCTGAGCAATCTGTTTACTATAATCAGCTCTAAAAAGCTCAGCCTTTGAAATTAAACAGTTAAAGGTATTTACATAATTGTAAGTAAGTTAAATAAGTATCATTTGCCTTTTTCTCCTGCATAGTTTTGAAGAAATGTTTAAAATCCTTCTTGGAATCCTTCCAACAATCAGTAACAAGTCGTACATATATATAACTGATTTCTGAGCCTCCTATAAAGTATGCCAGCAACAGGAAGCATCCGTGTCTCCCAGCAGCTCAAATTAAGATGCCAGGAACTTTTTGTGCATTTAGGGTAGCATACCATTCAAACTCAGCACAGCCTGGTGGTCAGAAAAGGAAACAGGTAAAGTGTGTGAACTGGTCACTGTAAGAGAAGATGCATAAAGAAAAAATCAATCTGTGTGGCATACAAGCCCCTGAAGTACAGTAGGTATTGCCACCACTCAGATAACATTCCTGTAGGCATCCTTCAACATTGCTGTGGATAAAATATAATTAAGACAATTAGAGTCACAATACAGTTTCTGGGTCCATAGATCCCTGTCAGTTTGATGTAACCCACAATTGCAGTCCCCACCCAAAGATCAACGGAGGGGTGTACAAGTAAGGCTGAACTGCCTTAAATAAAGCCATTTTTGTGTTTTAATTTGGGGAGGCATAAACTGAAATCAAACAAAGATGTATACCGCCATATAGGATATCTAAAAGTAAGGCCTTGCCAGAGGTCTATTTCAGCAATCTATTGACCTTCAAGGCATTATTCATGAACAAGATACCAATGCCATCACATACAGCATCCACAGTTGACCAGGAAGTGGTCCCAAGATGCCACAGTTTACTAGCCTGCAAAATTTCATATAGCATCTTGAGCCTAGTGACTTGCAAACAAATGATGTCTTCCTTGAAGTGCTGGAGCTCCATCAAAGCAGTCACTCTCTTTTCTTGCCTTTGATACTATTAACATTGAGGTAAGCACTTTCAATGAAGGCATTTAGGCAGGAAATAGAAGAGAAGACTAAACTAAGCAATCCAGATCTGAGAATCCTACCTTGCTTCAAAGCAAGGATGTTGTGAGCGTATGCAGTGTACACTAATGTACAAAATTTCTAACCTGTTGTAGCAAACTGAGATTTTTTTAACACCATTTCCTCACTCCATTCTTTGTCCTTACAATCCTTTCCCCACTGCTTTTAATATGTTGTTTTCGTAGCTAGGAAGGGATGAAATTGGGTATGACTGAGCTGGGGTAGGATGGGGACCAAACCGGAGAACA
Organism: Neoceratodus forsteri; assembly: GCA_016271365.2. NCBI lineage: Eukaryota > Metazoa > Chordata > Ceratodontiformes > Ceratodontidae > Neoceratodus > Neoceratodus forsteri. Next base: position 1,234,748,635 of record CM057453.1, on the reverse strand, counting down.
AGTGTGAGGGCATGATAAGCACAGGAACTTATTGGACTAGGCTGATTGGCTAAAGTGAGTCTGGGACCTAATTTCATTAGCTAGTTTGGGCTGTGGGTGTATCTGCAGGCTTTTCAAGTCTGAGGTAAATGTAGCTTGTGTTTACATTTCTTGTCCTGTCTCATGCGGTGGCATGATTACTGTGCTCATATGGATCAAATGAAGGGCAACAGCTTCAGCTTCCAATTTGAAGACATAGAAACATAGACTTTGACGGCAGATAAGGACAGCTTGGCCCATCTAGTCTGCCCATTTCCCTACAGGATGAGGCTGCAGATCCTAGTTAACCAACAGCCTATTTCTTCCTACCCACAAGAATTGCTTTATGTCTGTCCCATGCATTCTTGAATTCTCCACAGTTTTAGACCCCACAACCTCCTCAGGAAGGCTGTTCCATGCATCCACTACCCTCTCTGTGAAATAATACTTCCTCACATTACCCCTGAACCGCCCCTTCTATCTTTAAATTGTGTCCCTTTGTTCTTGCCGTCTCTTTTCTGAAAGATGCTACCCTCTTGGACTTTGTTGATTCCACTGGGGTACTTAAACGTTTCTACCATGTCCCCCTCTCCTTCTTTCCTCAAGGGTATACACATTAAGCTCCTTTAGTCTCTTCTCATACGGCTTCTCTTGCAGACCCTGCACCATTTTAGTTGCCCTCCTCTGGACTGCCTCTATCCTGTCTATATCCTTGCGGAGATGGGGACTTCAGAACTGGATGCAGTACTCAGATGGGGTCTCACCAACTGTCTGTACAGAGGGATAACAACTTCCTGTTTTCTGCTGCTGATGCCTCTCCCTATGCATCCCAGTATACCCCCCCTCCCTACTGCCTTCTCACATTTGCTTGCTAACCTTAAGGTCATCTGATATGATTACCCCAGGTCCCTTTCCTTTTTGTTGTTGTTACTACCCCCCACATTGTGTATTCTTCCCTGGGTTCTTGTTTCCCAGGTGCAATATTTGCACTTTTGCATTGAATCCTAGCTGCCATACTTCTGACCATTCCTCCAACCTTGCCAAGTCCCTTCTCATCTTTTCCATGCCTCCTTGTGTATCAACCCTGTTGTAGATCTTTGTGTCATCTGCAAAAGGCATACTTTTCCTTCCAGTCCCGCTGCAATGTCACTGATGAAGACATTAAAAGGACTGGACCTAATTGAACCCTCGCGGTACCCCACTAGTAACCCCTCTTTCTTCAGAGTGGACTCCATTTACAATTACCTTCTGTGTTCTGTTGTGCAGCAAATGTTTTACAGGCTACCACCCTGGGACCCACTCCCAGGCTGGTTAATTTGACTATTAATCTTTGTGTGGGACTGTATCAAATGCCTTGCTAAAGTCTAGGTAGGCCATGTCCACAGCCCCTCCCTGGTCTACTACTTTGGTCACCAGTCAAAGAAATTTATTAGATTCGTCTGACATGACCTTCCGCTGTGAACTCAAGCTGCCTTGGGTCCTGTGCCCCAATGGCCTCTAGGTACTCAACAATTCTTTCCTTCAGAAGTGACTCCATCACTTCCCTACCACAGAGGTCAGACTGACAGGTCTGTAGTTTCCTGCCTCTGTCTTGGTCCCACTTTTGTGAAGGGAATCACATCCGCCTTCCTCCAGTTCTCGGGTACCACACCATCCTCCCATGATTTATTAAAAGAGTAGCCAGTGGTTTCACTAGTTCCTTCCTTAATTCTTTTTAGAATTCTGGGGTGAATTCCATCAGGACCCATTGCTTTGTCAACCTTCAGTTTTAGGAGTTCTTGCAGAACCTTTCTTCTGTGAAAGGACTGGGATCAACCCCCTATCAAGAGTGCTTCTGTTAATTGGATTAGACACTTCCCCTCCTCTTTTGTGAATTCTGAGCAGAAATATTCATTCAGTATTCCTGCTTTTCACTGTTTCCCTCTGCCCACCCACGTTCATTCTATTCAGCCTCACTATCCCTCCTTTGTCTTTCTATGCTCGCTGATGTACCTATAAAAGGTTTTATCCCGTTCTTAACTGAGTTGGCTATCTTTTCCTCAGTTTGGGCATTTGCTATTCTGACTTCCCTCCTGCTTCCTTCTGCCTTAACTGGTACAGCTCTCTGTCCTGCTCCTTCTGTGTTTCCTTATACTTCGGAATGCTACCTTTTCTTCCTGACTTTCACAGCCACTCTTTTGAGAACCATAGTGGCTTTTTCTTTCATTTGACTTGTTTATTTGCTTCACACAAAGGCTTGTTGCCTCTGTGATGGCAGTTTTGATGATTCCGCATTGTTGCTCCACATCCTTTTAGCCTGTTTGCTAGTGTTTTCTGAGGCACTCTCCCATCTTGCCAAAGTCAGCCCTCCTAAAGTCCAGTACCCTCACTTTTGTATGGCTTGACTCTGTAGCTGAGTTTAACGTGAACCACACTGTTTGATGGTCACTTGTTCCCAGATGGCAACCCACTTCTAGATCTGAGATCCTCTCACTGCCCCGTTTGAGAGTATGAGGTCTAAGATTGCTCCCTCATGAGTGGGTTCCAAAACTAGCTGTCTGAGGCCTGCCACCTGTAGGTCATCAAGAATGGCCCTGCTCTTGGATGTGGCTGCAGCAAATGTGCTCCAGTTAACATCTGGCATATTCAGGTCTCCATCAACAGTATCTCCCCTTCTCTGCCATTCTAAGAATGCCTTCCATCATATCCTTGTCCATTCCATCCCCCTGACATTGGGGTCTGTACACAACCCCTGTGTGGATTGTGTTGCCCTTTCCAGTCTCAAGGTGGCCACGGTGCCTCCTCTCCTCCTCTCTCTGTTTACTCTTTGTTCAGTTGCTTTATCCCTTCCTTTACATAGACAGCTACTCCTCCCCTGTTCTCCCCTGCCTGTCTCTCCTGTAGGTTATGTACCCTGGTATGTTAACATCCCAGTCATGGTTCTCTGTGTACCATGTTTCTGTGATTGCCAGATATCCAGGCATCTCTCTTCCATCAGGCCACCAGCTCAGGGGCTTGTTGCCCAGACTACTGGCATTGGTACTCATTACCCTCCATTTCCTGATGGCCTTACTCCTTTTTGCCCCATCCCTGTCCTTCTTGCCTTTGTCACTTTCTCCATTCACCCCTGTCCATCTTCCTATCGACACCTCTATGTTGGTGTTTGCCACACTTACTAGCGTGATTTTTTTTTGGGGGCTAAGTTTCCCTGCTCCTTTCAATGCCTCCTCCTTGGCCAGTTTAAATGCTTGCCAGTGAAGCATTTAAACCTAACACCTAGGATCCTGGTTCCCCTCCTGGACAGATGCAGCCCATCATGCCAGTATAGGCTTGCATCACTCCAGGTGGACCCCAGTCCCCAATAAAGCCAAATCCTGGGCTCCACACCAGTTTTTCAACCACTGATTGAATCCCATGGTGCAGAACACCCTAGCCTCTCCTATGCCATAGATGGGCAGCACCTCTGAGAAGGTTACCATGTGTGGTACTTGTCTAGGCCCCTCCCCAATTCCACAAACTCTTCCTGCACTTCTCTAATACATTTCTTAGCCAGGTCATTTGTCCCTAGGTGGACAATGACATCCAGCTCCTCTCCTGTGCAGCTGCTCCGGCAATCCTGAGGATTCGCTCCCTGTCCCTCAAGCCATGGCGCCAGGCAGGCACCTTACCCCTCTCCCTTCCTCCCCAGTTCTACCTTCCTAACAATGGAGTACCCCACCAGGAGTTGTTTTTTGCCTGTGGGTCCCCTGCCACCCTCCTGTAGGTCTCCTTTGTGAGGTTCCCAGTATCCTCCTTGGTCTCCACTGTGGGTGCCTCCATAGAGGAACCACACTTGCCAGAATGGCATAGGAATTGTGAGAGGTACAACTGAGGATGCACCTCTGTTCCACCACCTCACCTTCCCTGAGCCCACTGTGGTACAACCGCCTCCTCTTCTTGGCAACCTCTGAGGCAACGGCAGTGGCACTGGTGGTCCCTGGATGGAAAAGGAGGTCCCACAAATCCTGGTCAACTCAGCCTGGAGATGAGCAACCTCCTCCTCAGCCCAGAGAGGTGCCTGCAGATGGGACAACACTGCATCCTCCAGAACATCTCATGGAAGACTGCTGCTCCACAGCCACTGCACTGCACCATTCCAATCATGTCTTATTTCTGGCCCCTTAACTGTTTGCAATCCTACTCTTTCCTCTGTTTTTTTCTCTCTCTCCTTACTTTCTGCCTGTGTGCCCTTTAAGCTCCTGATTGTCCTGTTCTGAGACAAGAATATCCTATATTTCTCAGTAGACCCCTTACTTGTTCAGAGGCAGACCTCCAGCAGCTAGTGGGGGACGGAGCTACCAGAACATATCACTTTTTGTTCAACATAATAGAATTCATTTTGGAGGCCAGCCCATTGGTGCAGCAGTTGGATTTCGCTAGTACACTGGTGACCCAGGTTCGGAAATGGACCCAGGACGTTGGAGGGCTAGACAGGGGAGAAGGATGGAGCATCTCAAAGACTGCTCTCCTTCTCCGGAGGGAGGGAGGGAGTTGATCAGTGCTTGATGGATCCCCAGCAGTGGCCAGAGGTACTGAAGCAACCAGCAACAGAAAGTAGTTTGAGAGGTGGGGTAGACATTGGCCATCATTGCACATCCCTGCCCGCATACAGGAAGAAAATCACTGCTCTCTTCCGCCTGGATGAAGCCTGCCTCTCCGCTCCGATGAGCTCCCAGGCCAGCTCCTTGACCTATCCGACATTATAGCACTTTAGGCTCGGGTGCCACAATCCCACCCTTGGGAGTAAGTCAGGGGTGTCAGGGAGTCACAGCTAATGTGGGAGTAAGTCAGAGGGGTCATGATCGAGGTTGAGGTTATAGTGCAGGTAGCAACATAAAGCATAATAATTAAAAATAATTCATTTGGGGACTAATTTCACAGAGAGGGTAATGATCTAACACGACAGTCTGTATATTGCTGGAAATCTGGGACTTGTAGCTTTCTGACAATATATAGAATGTCTTCCTAAGACAATTAGTTTCTGAGATATGATCCCTAGAAAATAACAGTAGTGTTTTAAAAAAAGCAGCAGTGAGCACAGAGCCTTGTGAGCACAGGAGCAGACATTTTTCATTTACTCCTGTTTGTGCCCTGTCTTTTTTTTCTTGCCATTCACCAAGGTAAGGATCTGATTTTTTTTTTAATGCAAAATGGGAGGGACAGATTAATGGCCCAGCTAAGCTACAGTTACATGATCATACAATTTCACAGTTTTCTTCAAAGAGTTTCCACCACAAGTAGCTAGTAACTATATTCGCAAGGCCATCTGCAAAATGGGTACAGTGGAGACTCCTTGACCTTAAACTGCTGGCGCAAGTTCTTGATGAAATCTTGAACCCCTGACAAAGATCTTCAGTCTCTCACTTAGATTGGGCCAATTCCCCTATCTCCATGGGTCAGCGGTCCTTCACCATAGGGCTCCACTATGGTTCAATACCCTCAACAAAGAAGCACTTTCCTCTGCTACGCTTGGACTCTTTAAAAGGAATCTCTGACTTTACCTCTCCTCTACCACTCAATGTGACTGTTTCTCCTAAAGGTCTTCTCCAAACACCACCTAGTTGCTCATATCCAGTGACCTGCCCCTTCCTGAGTATCATTCTCTCTGGTCCCTGCCCTTCTACGTGACCCTTCCTGCTCCCTTCACCCGGTACTAGACACCCTCCCTTGCCATCCTCTGACAGTGGCCCCTCAGCCTGCTTACTTCTCTCTTCCCTCCTACCCTTTCATCGCTTAAAGTTTGATTGCTTCTTAATTGCACTATCTCTTACTGTTACCTCAGCCAGCTGCCTACTTAAGTTGCTTGCTAGTATGTCTATTATTTATAAGGTGTGTTGTAACTGTAAAGAATTAAAAAACTCTTTGTCAACCTTGATTTGTGTTATGATTGTACATTCTTTGACAATCTTTGTATGTATGTTGCCCCCATCCTCTGATGTGGAACCTTTGTAAATGAGAAGTTCTTGCTCAAAGATATTTGTAATCCTAGAGCTTAATAAATAAAAATAAAATAAATAAATATGATAAAAGTCGATTTGGGATACACAAATAGGGTTACTGTCAGGGCTTATATCACAGCAGGTATGACCTAGGATAACATGTTGTATATTGCTGGAAAGCTTATAGCTTTCCAACAATATATAGAATGTATTCCTAAGTCATCCAGTCTCTGAGAGATGAGCCCGACAGTAATATTATGTTTGTAACAAAAGCGGCAGTGAGCACAGAGCAGAAATTTTCATTTACTGGTGTTTATGCCCCTGTCTTTCTTTTCTTGCCCTCCACCAATCTCATTCACCTCCACCAAGGTAAGGGGCTGAATATTTTTTAATGCAAAATAATGGGGGCGTGCAGATTTAGGATTTAATGTTGATGTTTACAGTTTATCTGTCTCAGTTGGGCAAGCACCATGTCACACCACAACAGAGGGCTTTCAATCAAAATCCATTGTATCCTTTACACTGTGGTTTCCAATGGCTTCCTTTTGACAAGGATTATAATAATTGCCACAGTGCATGTATACCCAGCCTGTTGACTCTAAAACTTTGATTCTGCAGGTCAGAGAACATTATTCTATGGCTTTTAAGTGTTAATTTTGGGACTTATAACACAAAGAAGGTTTGATCTAGGATAACATTATATATGTTACTGGAAAGCTGGGGCTTGTAGCATTCCAACAGTATATAGAATGCCTTCCTAAGTCATACAGTCTTTGAGATATGATCCCCAAAATAACACTAAGCTTTAACAAAAAGTGGCAGTGAGTTAAGGAAAAGCAGTTATATGCTGAATAGCTAACTTTAAACTAAAAAAAAAGAAAGAAAACAGGACGGCAACAAGAATTGTGGGTATGACTGCAGTTTTGAGCAAACAGTATGGCAGATCGCAAGTAGGATGGCAGGTAATCCCATCCATCAGTCCCAAAGACAAAAATAGTCCATGGTGGATGATTGTTTTTTTTTTGAGGGGACTAAGTCCTCACAAATTTGAAAAAAGGGTATAATTGGAGGAAGCGGGAATCAAAACCAGGATGATGGCTGCGCTAGCTTCTACCAACTACCTGCCCTTACCACTGGAGCTATCGGTTGCAGCTCAGCTAATTCACCTCTGTCCATCCTGCTATAATTCACAGAGTGACATGGATGGACCAACCCTAAATTAGGCAGATGACAGAATTACCTGCCGTCCTACCTCGGTCCTCCATTATGTTTGCTCAAAACCTGTAGTCGAGCCGAATTGATTGAACGTCACAGTTTCCCAGATTTTCACTGCTCATTGAGCACCATCCCTTTTGTTAGTGAGTCCACTGTGACAGGTGAGGACTGTGATGTAATAAACAGCAATGGCAGTATACCATTTGACCTTCAAAATAATGTATCTTCCAATACATTGTTGTAACAAATAATTCTTTGTGGTTTTGATGGATTGGAAAAATGCACACTGATAAGTAAACTGTTCTTGCTTGTAAATTTAGCTTTTGAATGGAACAGGTGGTAAGAGTACAACAATATACCTGTTATGTTCTGCGAATCAGTGTCTACTGCTGCGGGGTGGGGTTGAACCAGTAAGTGGGTTTGTTGCTTGGTGGAGGGTGGGTTAAGATGCTGTGGCCTGTGTGAGTTGGTCTCATATGATTCATCTCAATGTAAGGCTTGGGGAGCATTGCCACTTCATCAAAGTCCTCCTCTATGGGCACTGTAAGAAATAATACTGTAAAAGGAAGGATGGTGAGACAGTCATTCCAGCTTAAAATGTAAACAATTTCATGTTTGTTTTGCATTGCAACTCATAACCTTTTCAAAATATGTGAATGTGTTTACTGAAAGCTATTAGCCAATTGAATGTGACTGATAGAGTTGTGACATCCACAGTGGGTAAAAATAATGCTTTTAAATCAGAGAGGGGCTGAGCCATGGGTTGCCACCTGTCAGGATTTTTCCGTAATCTGGTTTTCAGAGTCCTTATCTGGTAATCTGGTTTTGCTCATTGATAGGTTTTGAGCCATTTTGGGTGCTCACATACCTTTGAAACTGATTTTGTCATATTATTCATTGTTTCAGCTGCACGTCCTGATTACAAACAAGTTCTGTTGGCAATATAGCCCTGTCTTTGTAAAACAGTCAACTAGGGAGGTGTAAAAGTATGCCATTACGACTATTTTACAGCTACTTAACCTAGTCTTTCCCATTTTGCATCTTAAAGCAGCGCTGCAGAAAAGCTGGGCAAAAGTCTGACCCTACCTTTTTAACAGTAAAAGGTTCAGTTATCTTCCACTTTTACTTGCTAGTAAACTTTTCTATCTCTAATAGAATGTTAGCATGTTTAAATGTTTTAATTTTTTTTCTCTAGAAAAAGTATGCTCATTCTTTTGACTTCAACATAATATTGTGGACAGAAAAGTGAAAACTGTTTATTGCACAGCCTTTTTATACTGTGGCAGAGTGTTATCATGGATGATGGGAACTAGAATGTGGAGATGGGGTGTTAAATGTGCTGCTTTCAGGCTCCCTATACCTTTTAATGGGTTCACTTTTTAATGGGGATGTCACCATGTGCTGCTTATTTGGTACTATGTGTCATTTATGTTCATCATGTTAAAACTGCCATGGGGACTGTCCATTTTGTATATTTTAAATGTATAGTATTACCCTAAGAATAAAAACAATAGGTTAATTATATTTGAATTGTCCGATTTTTTATTTTTATTTAATTCTAGGATTAGAAAGACCTTTGAACCAAAAGGTTCTGAATCATAGTACAAAATGGAAACAAAACAATAGTAAATCATGGAGGAAAACAAACATAGGATATGAGACAAGATTCTATTACAGAGGATAAGCATAGGATGTAAGGCAATCACAGAACACAACAATGTAGTAGAACTTAGCAATAGTGGTTACAATTAATGGTTGACACAAAACAAGGGAATGAAATAGGGACAGATAAGATTTATAGGCAAGGGTGCTGCAGGAGGGATGAAGGTGGATGTGGCAGTCATAGGAGTGACTTTGTCATGAAGTGCTGGAGGCAGTATGAAGTGCTAAGGAGGGCCACCAGCAAAGAGAGGATATAAGTGGGAGAAGGGTAGCCGGAAGATAAGGGGAGGGACTAAGGGGGGTAGGAGGCTAAGCGTAGTCAAGGGGGTAGAAGAGGGGTAGTGGTAGGGTGGGGTCAACGGAGAGAGTGAAGGGGTGAAAGTTGGAATAGGAAGTGGTAGGTGGGGAAGGGGAACAAGTAGAGGAAGTTGGAAAGGAAGAGATGGGTGGGAGGGAAAAAGGGGGGGGGGTGTAAGGAGGTGGAACAGGTAGGAGGGAGAGCAGAGATGGGACAAGGAGGTAAGACAGGGAGGACAGGCCACGTAGCCTAGGGTAGGGTAGGCTAGAGGTACAGTTGTAATTGTTGAGTTTAGTGAGGTGTTGACACAGGTATTGCTTGTATGGTCCTAAGCGTAACCTCACTGGAGATCTCAGGAGGAAGCCCATTCAACAGTGTTGAGGCCTGGACATAGAAGGAGCGTTGGGCTTGGAAAGTTCAGCAGAAAAGGAACCAGGAAAGACAATTTACCAATACTACATGTACATTGCAGGTAAGGTGGGTAACACAAGAGCATGTATTGATGGAGGGTCATGCAGAGGCAAATTTTCTTACAGAATAGACAGGTTTGGTAGGCAATCCTCCCTTGCAGGTAGAGCCAATTTGATTATCTGTATAGTCTGCATGTATGTGTTCTTTTCCTGCACCTGTCATAAGATGGCAGCACTTATTTTGGGCTGTTTTTATGCATTTTAGAGTGGTGTCGTGGAAGACCCATAGAAAATTAATTCATAGTCAATCATGGGCATAACTGAACTGGTTACGGCAAGGCGCATTGCCTTTTGTTGAGATAGTGGCAATGGCGTACAGAGACCTATCTCTAGAATTTATAGCTTTGGAGATGAGCTTGACATGTGTATTGTAGAGTGGGCTGTCAAGCGTAATCCCAAGATATTTGAATTTGTGCACTTGATCAAAGGGTTGGTGAAGTTTGTTCAGGATTGTTAAATCTGCAGTTCTACGTTTACTGTGGGCACTAGAGAACAACATCGCTTTAGTTTCTTTATAGTTCATAAGCAGTTGTGCTTACTGGAACCCTGATTCAGCAGAGGTAAAATTTGTCTGACGGTCATAGGATACGAGGACTGGATCAGTGTGGGTTGAGAAAAGGATGGCATAATCTGCATATAGGATCATGTTATTGCAGGCTGCTGGGAAAGTGCTGATGAAAAGACTAAAGAGTAGTTGACCAAGGATAGAACCTTGGGGAATCCCTGACTTTACTGGGAGGCACTTGGAAAGTCCCAATCTTGATTTGTTGATACCTCCCATGATAATAGCTTTCAAACCAGTTAGTGACCTCTTTAGAGACGCCAAGGGTGAGGAGGGAATTCAACAGTAGCTGATGGTTAATGGTGTCAAGGCCTTGGTCAGATCTACATACACTGTACCTAATATATGACTGGAATACAAGGTCTTTTGTATGTGGGTGGTGAATTCAAGTAGTGCAGTTGCATCATGAGTGCCTTTCTAAAGCTATGTTGCTGCAGACACTGGATGTTATATTTGTTCAGATAATCTGAAAATTGGTCTGTGACAATGTGCTCCAGGGCTTTAGAAAGTGGGGAGGATTGAGATGGGGTGGTAGTTGGTGTGAAGTTCCTGGGGTATTTGTCGGAGGGACAGCAAGAGGTTTGGAAGTTTGGGAGGGCAGGATGACACTCAAGTAAAAGGGGGAGAAGTTTCAACCAGTATGTCACTGCTAAATCTGATTTCCCTAGCACCTTTAGGAGGTATTTCCTAGATTCAGCAAGTGACACTATCCTGAAGTAGAACAGAGGGCATTAGGGGAGGGCCAGGTTTAGCACTGGTGTCTTGCTAGATGGAATCATTGTTTAGAAAGTCGGGGAGAAAACTGAAAGTTCAGTAAAAGCAACATTACAGGTGTCAGCAAGGGTTTTAGTCCAGTATTGTGGTGCCATTCACCACAATCATAGATGGAGGATTTATTATGTTTACCTGTCAGAGTTTTGATATTTTCCCAAAGGAGTTTTCTATTTCCCAGGAGTTTGTGAGTTCACTTTGTAGAATTCTTGCTTTGCTCTCTGTACTGACTGGGTGCACCAGTTTCTTGCAGCTCTGTAGCATTGTAATTCAGTCTGGAGACCAGTGGCCAGTGCACGGTACCAGAGACTATCCCTTTCTTTCATTAATGTTAATACGGCAAGGGTAATTCAGGGTTTACAGGATCCCAAAAGTTTTTGTCCATGTATGACATCATATGCAGGGGGATGGGGTGAAAGAAAACTAGCATGGGGTAGCATTTGGAGCTACTGTGTACAAACTTTAATTTGCTGGCTACACCTCTGCTTCAAAGACTCCATACTACCCCAGTCCTACATCCCAGAGGAAACATCTATGAGTGAGGATGTTACAGAGGAAGAGTCAGAGTCCTCATCCTCCCTTCCGTGTCACCTCATTGCATTTTTTTTTGATAAAACCTTGCATTCATTAACAGTAGGTAGAGGGTTTGTACTGTACTTAGAGTGATCCTTCTTTCCTTTACCTTTGGAGCCTTCCCTTGTGCCCTAGTGGTCCTAGGCCTTTCTTGGTTTCCACAATGTGGAAGAGAGCGTCTTCAGGGGAGGAGGGTGAGGAGGAATCTTATCCTGTTCTGACATGGCAACAGCAGCCACGTCCTGTTGAGGAACACTACTACACTCACCCTGATTGGCTACATTGTTCATGGGATCAGGGTGCTATTCTGAGGAACATCCACAATATCAGAGGATAACTCCTGATACAGGTGTTGTTCCTTAGATAAGGTGGCAAATCTCACCCTGACACATGAGCTGCCCTTTTGTTGGACCTGCACTACCAGGGACTCATGAAGGCAGCTGTCATCATTGTTTTGGGAAGTCTAGGGGCATATAACATAAGAATGGCCTTTCTTCTCACCAAAAAGGTTAACACAGGTGGCCTCCAAGTGGCCAAAATCTAAACAATGGTTGCAACAGGGGTGTCACAGCTATTACCAAGGTGAAGATGGGAACCATATTTATGACAAGATTTGGGCTGCCCAGGATAGAATATGGAGCCCCAGTCATGGCCAATACAAAACAACTGGGTAAATGCACAAACCCAGTGTCAAACATGATTGACTTAACCTTCTCCTCCACCTTCCCAACCAAATCTGTTCTGTCAATAATAGAGCAGGAGTTTCCAATACTGGATCTCTTTTCAACCAGAAGACACTATCTCGAGACATTCTCCTTCTCATTCTTAAAGAACAGAGTACTGGTCCAGATTGCTGATTTCGTGATTGGAATAGCAACAAAGGGTATGAATAAGGGAGTATCCTTTACCAGGTTATACTTTGTCCAATATCAATCAAGCCCTACCACAGTTTTAAAAGTAATGTCATTATTGTAATAATCAGTATGAATTAGCCCAAATACCTCAGAAGCAAAATTTCAATGCATTTTCCAACAAGGATCATGCAACATACACATACTCAGGGGAGAGTCCAGGCCACCTATATACAATAACTGGAAAGCATTCTTTCTGGACGTTGGCTCACCCCTGTTTTTGACTAAGTCAGACATTCTAAACAAGGGCTTAAAAAAGCTCTTTTGCAGGGTACTTAGGACTAGACACCAAGCCCTACAGATAGGCTTCTGTCTTCCACATTAATCTGCAGATGGCATGAGGAGCTACCACTTGTAGAAGTCCCTTCCAAGGGGTTTAGCAGTTTGGGAGTCCACCACAATTTTCAAAATATCAGAGACCAAAGAGGACTCAGCAGGCAGCACACAGTTCAGCAAAGCCATAGGCAAAACAAGGCTACTCACAGCAGCTGCCTCAGTGGGCATGACAGGGACTGTAAAGGGAAAGTCAGGTTGCCATACAAGCAGGATGTCTGAGTCTAGTAGAGAAGGCAGGTCAACTGGAACATCATGCACTGACTGATCAGTTGGGTCAGGTGACCAGGAACCATCCTTAGCCCAAATCCAACCCACTACCTCTGAAGCCATCTGCACAGACCAAGGGCATCTGTTTTCCCCACCAAGCCATCAATGGATTCTGAATGGTGAGAATGTGGTTTAGATTGAAAAGAAACTTCCCAAGAGTTTTGTGTCCCAAGGGACACTTATTCAAAGAAACATCCAGTTGGCGTACCTGAAGAGGCAGAACAGGCAGAGGGCTATAGCAGCCACACCGGCAGGAGCAGGTGTTTCCGTAAGTAAAGCGATCAATGGTAAACTTTTCCTCCTAATCAGCAATTTGCTGCAGTAGCTGGCATTTCCTAGTTGCCGGTGCTTGCCTCAAATCCTTTTCCAGCACAATCAGGTCCATCATTATCACAGTCTGGAACAGCATCCAAATAGCAACGGAGCTCCGTGAGGTGGAGAAGGTCCTCCGGTCCAGAAAAAAAATAGAAGTCAAATCTTTCTCCGATTCCAACAGTAACATATGAGTGCCAGCAGCATTAGCAGAACTAGAGCAAGTCACTGTAGCCTCCGATGAAGCACACAGCGGAGAAGCCATGCTCGGTATAAAACCCATAGATCAGGAGAAACATGGAAACATAGACTATGACAGCAGATAGGACTGCTTGGCCGACCAAGTCTGCTCATTCCTCTACCTATTGGATAAACTGCAGATCCTAGTTAACCAACAGCCTACTTCCTCCTACCCTAACTAGAAATACCTTATGTCTGTCCCATGCATTCTTGAATTATCCCACTATTTTAACTCCATGACCTCTAAAGAAGGCCATTCCATGCGTCCACCACCCTCTATGTGAAAAAAATACTGCCTCACATTGCTCCTGAGCTGTCCCCTCTATCTTCAAATTGTGCCCCTTGTTCTTGCACACCTTTTCTGAAAGATGACCAATGATGAAACAAGACCTTGTTGATTCCCTTGAGGTACTTGAAAGTTTCTATCATGTCCCCCTCCTTCCTTTCCTCAACTGTATACACATTAAGCCCTTTAGTCTGTCTTCATATGGCTTATGGTGCGGACCCTGCACCAATTTGGTTCCTTCTGACTGCCTCCATCCTGTCTATATTCTTGTGGAGATGGGGTCTCCAGAACTGCATGCAGAACTCCAGCTGGGGGTCTCACCAACTGTCTGTACAGAAGGATAACAACTTGTTTTCTACTGGTGATACCTCTCCTATGCATCCCAGTATCCCTCAGATCTGCTTACTGCCTTCTCACATTGCTTGCCTACCTTTGGGTCATCTTATATGACTACCCACAAGTCCCTTTCATTTTTTGTTTTAAGTCCCCCATTGTGTACTCTTCTCCTTGGTTTTTGCTTCCCAGGTACATTACTTTGCAGTCCTTTGCATTAAATCTAAGCTGCCATACTACTGCCCATTCCTCCAACCTTGACAAGTCCTTTCTCATCTTTTCCACCCCGTGTATCAATCCTGTTGCAGATCTTGTATCACCTGCAAAGAGGCATACTTTTCCATCCAGTCCCTCTGCAATGTCACCTATAAAGACATTAAAGAGAACCAGTCCCAGTACTGAACCCTTCGTACCCTGCTAGTAACCCTTTCTTCGGAGTTAACTCCATTTACTATTAACCTCTGTGTCCTATTGTCCAACAAATTTTTATTACATACCACCCTGGGACCCATTCCCAGGCTGGCTAACTTGTTTATTAATCTTTGTGTGAGACTGTGTCAAATGCCTTGCTAAAGTCTAGGTAGGTCATGTCCACAGCCCTCCCTGGTCTACTACTTTGGTCACCCAGCCAAATAAATCTATTACATTCATCTGACATGACCTTCCCACTGTGAATACATGCTGCCTTGGGTCCTGTGCCATGCTAGCCTCTAGGTACTCAACAATTCTTTCTTTCAGAAGTGATTTCTTATATTCCCTACCATTGAGGTCAAACTAACAGGTCTGTAGTTTCCTGCCTCTGCCCTGCTCCACTTTTACTGAAGGGGACTCACATCTGTCCTCATCCAGTCTCTCAGGTACTACACATCCTCCAATGATTTCTTAAAAGGGAAGTCAGTGGTGTCACTATTTTCCCTTAGTTCTTTTAGAATTCTGGGGTGAATCCCATCAGGCCCCATTGCTTTGTCCACCTTCAGTTTTAGGAGTTCTTTCAGGACCTTTTCTTCTGTGAATGGATTGGTATTGACCCCCTATCCAGAATGCTTCTATTGTTTGGTTTAGGTACCTGCCCTCCTCTTCTTTGTGAATACTGAGAAGTATTCGTTCAGTATCCTGCTTGTTCACTGTCACCCTCTGCCCACCCCACTCCCCTTTATTAAGCCTCAGTATCCCTCCTTGGTCCTTCTTCACCCTAATGCACCTATAAAAGGTTTTTTCCACCTTTAACTGAATTGGCTATCTTTTCTCAGTCTGGGCCTTTGCTATTATGACTGCCTTCCCTGCTATCTTCTGCTTTATCTGGTACAGTTCTCTGTCCTGCTCCTTCTGTGTTTCCTTATAATTCCTGAATGCTATCTTTTCTCCCTAACCTTCTGTGCCACCTCTTTGAGAATCATAGTGATTTTTCTTTGTTTTGTTTTGTTTACTTGCTTCACACAAAGGCTTGTTTCCTCTGTGATGGCAGTTTTGCTTTTCACCATTGTTCCTCCACCCATTCTTCTTGCCAATTTACTAGTGCTTTTCTGAGGCATTCTCCCATTTTTCCAAAGTCAGCCCTCCTAAAGTCCAGTACCCTCACTTTTGTATGGTTTGACTCTGGGACTGTGTTTATCGTGAACCATACTATTTGGTGGTTGCTTGTTCCCAGATGGCTCCCACTTCTAAATCTGAAATCCTCTTTCCATCTCCATTTGAGGGTATTAGGTCGAAGATTGCTCCCTCTTGAGTGGATTCCAACTACACTAGCTGTCTGAGACATGCTCCTGTAGGGTATTGAATGACCCTGCTCTTGGATGTGGCTGCAGTAAAGGTGCTCCAGTTAACATCTGGCATATTCAGGTGTGCCATCAACAATATCCCCTTTTTCCATTATAAGGATGCCTTCTATCATTTCATTGTCCATTTCTCCCCTGAGATGGGGACTATACTCAACCCTCACGTGGATTATGGTGCCATTTCTTGTCTCCAGGTTGACCCACAGTGCCTCCTCTCTTCCCTGTTCACCCTTTATTTCTGTTGCTTTGATCACTTCCTCTACATAGAGAGCTACTCCTCCTCCTCTTCTACCCTCCCTGTCCCTCCTGTAGATTATGTACCCTGGTATGTTGACATCTAAGTCATGGTTCTCTGTGTACCATGTTTCTGTGACTGCCACAATATCCAGGTGTCCTCTTCATTCAAGGCCAGTAGTTCAGGGAGCTTGTTACCCAGACTATGGGCATTGGTACTCATCGTCCTCCATTTTTTGATGGCCTTACCCTTTCAGACCCATTTCTGTCCTTACTGCCTTTGCCATTTTCTCCATATATCCCTGTCCTACTCCTATGAACTTCTCTACCTTGGTGTTTACCTTGCTAACTATCCTGTTTTGTGGGGGATTTTACTGCTCCTTTTCAGTGCCTCCCCTTGGCTAGTTTAAATGCCTGCCAATGAAGAATTTAAATCTATCACCTAGGATGTCAGTTCCTCCCGGACAGATGCAGACCATCTCACCAATATAGGCTCGTATCCCTCCAGGTGTACCCCAGTCCCAGGGATGCCAAAACTCTGTGATCTGTACCAGTTTTTCAACCATTCATTGAATCCCATGGTGTGAAGTACCTAGCCTCACCAATGCTATAGACAGGCAGCACCTCTGAGAAGGGTACTGTGCATGCTACTTGTCTAAGGCCCCTCCCCAACTCCACAAACACCTCCTGCACTGCTCTGATCCCATTCTCAGCCATGTCATTTGTCCCTATGTAGAAAATGATGTCCAGCTCCTCTCCTTGCTGCTGCTTCCATGATCCTGAGGATTCGCTTCCTGTCATTCAAGCCATGGTGCCGGCAGGCACCATACCTCTTCTCCCTCCCTCCTCCCTCCCCATTTCTACCCCCTAACAATTGAGTCTTCCACCAGGAATTGTTTCCTTCCCCTGTGGGTCCTGTGCCACCCTCCATGAAGTCTGTGCCCTCCAGAAATAATAAGCTACAGCTCTAATCCATCATCCCGATGAGTGTTTTCCTTCCTTCCTTTACAAGACAACCTGCACATCAATTTAACAGAAAATGTACCATGCAAAAAATATTTCAATCAGAGAAAAATAAAGCAGTTGAGCCCAAACCTTGTGTTCTGCCCTCCGATGCTCATGCCTTGTCCATGAGAGAACTGCCTTAGGAACCAAGAAGACTTGATTTGCTGGCCAAGGCACCTAGCTTCACCTGAGCTCTTTCCTTCTAAGATTGTTTGAAAGGAGAGAGCAGAGAACCTTACTAGAGCAACGGAAATGGATTAAGACTTCTTTGGCTAAGCAGATTTACTGTGTGTTATTTTTATTTTTGTACTCATAGGGATTGCTACTGTTTGTTGCTAACATTTCATTGCTTTATTTTCTCTGATTCAAATTGTTGTTGCTGGTATATCTTCTTCTGCATTATTACAAGGTGTGCTTACAGGTGTGTGCTAACAGATTACTGCTGTAATCTTCTGAGTCAAATTGTCTTTTGCAAGATATATCTTCTGTTACTGCTTTATTTTCTCTGTAGCAAAGCGTTTCTTACAGGGTATATCTTCTCTGAAATTATTACAGGTGGTGCTTTACAGGTTTTACAGTTTTATCTAACATTAGGATAAGCTTTCAGGGTTACTGCATTTGTTGTTGACTGATTGTTTCTGCTCTTACCTCCTTGTTCTTTCATCCGTGGTTCTTCTTTCTCTGCAGGAAGGACCCAGCCACCACCCTTCCCCAACCACCCCACACTACACTCCTTTTATATGGTACCACAGTTGTGACATTTCCTGTGGCAAAGCAGGAAGGGCGGATCAGTGGGGCATCCACAAGGTGAGCTCATTTACAGGGCACTAGTAATTTAACTTGTTATAACAAGTTATATGAAAACAAAACACAAAATCAAACCAATACTTGCATTTTCTTCCTTCTAATTACTCTGACCAGGTTATAAACCCAGCAACTTATCTGGAATGGATATCATTAACTGCAGGTACTGCAAAACACTTTTCAGAAGGTCAGTCTTACAGGATTTAGGACACTGTGACAAGGTACTTTTGTAAATGAGCCTATGGCTCAAAGGTTTTCAAAACTGCTGTTTAAATAAAATAAAATAAAAATAAAAACACTGTCCCTACATGTTGAGCCACTGGAGATCTTAGGGCTCAGCTCCAGGCAGAGGCATCACCAGCAGGAAAGGAGGTCATAATTCCACTATACAAGACACTAGTGAGGCCCACCTGGAGTACAGTGTACAGTTCTGGAGACCTTACCTACATAAGGACATAGACAGGGTAGAGAAGGTTCAGAGGAGGGCAACAAAGATGGTGCATCACAAGTCCTATGAAGACAGGTTGAAGGAACTGAACATGTACTCCCTGGAGGAGAGGGAGGAGAGAGGGATATGATAGAGACATACAAGCATCTTACAGGAGGAACAGGGTGCAGGAATACACTATTTTAAGTGAAAAGATGTTCCAGGACTAGAGGGCATGGGATGAAGTTGGAGGAGGACAATTCAGAGGAAACGTGAGGAAGACTTTCTTCACAGAACAGGTGGTGGACAAGTGGAACACCCTGCCAGAGGAAGTGGTGGGGCTGAAACAATCATAGGATTTAAGAATGCATGGGATAAACATAAAGGAATTCTGGAGATCAGGGTAAGGGCAACAGACTTCTAGGAAAACATAAACTGAACTTACAAGCTCAAATGGGCAACTGGGTGGGCCATAGGCCCTTATCTGCTGACACTGTCATATCTATGTATCTGAAGCAGTAGGTAAGGCTAGGGGGATGTTAGGGTGTATTAGTAGGGTGCCACAAGTTGTAAGAGGAGGTAATAATCCTTGTTTACAAGACACTGGTTAGGCCCCATCTGGAGTACTGCATGCAGTACTGGAGGCCACACCTCACAAGGACATTAACCAAATTGAGGCAGTCCAGAGCAGGGCAACCAAAATGGTGCAGGGACTGCATCAGAAGACATATGAGGACAGATTAATGGAGCTCAATATGTATACCCTTGAACAAAGGAGGTAGAGAGGTGATGTGATCGAAACATTCAAACAACCTTAAGGGCATTAACAAGGAAAGAGTCTAACATGTTTAAATATAAGAAAATATCAGGACAAGAGGGCACAGCATGAGATTAGAGGAGGTTGACTAAAGAGGAATGTGATGAAATTCTTTTTCACAGAAAGAGTTTTGGATCCATGGAACAGCCTACCTCAGGAAGTGGTGGCTATGAATACAGTGCAGGGCTTCAAACAGACATGGGATAGGCATAAGGAAGCAATACAGATGAGTATGAATAGATAGGCCACTGACAGAGCAAAGGCGATGGCACATTTATAAGGTAGAAAAATAAATGGGCAGACTGGATGGGCCTTGCAGTCCTTATCTGCCATCAACCTGTATGTTTCTATACTATTCTTTTAAATTGTTGCTATTCTTTTAAGTTATCACCTAGCAGAGGCCCCAAACCAAAGAATCAGCAAACAATTCTCACCTAGCCCCAAACCACAGGGCAAAATAGCTCTAGTTTAAGGTCCTTAAAATGTGGGCTACTGTGCTTTCAATTTACTCTACAGACAAAAAGAAAACACAAGTTCAGCTAGTTTCTTCACAATTTACCCCATTTATCTTGTTTCAAAAAACCTCCTCAACTCCTGTCTGTGAGTAACTACAAACAGACTCTGTTTCAAGGCAGCAACCTGAGTGAGAGAGTCTTTACAGTGGAAACAAAATCCAGTCTGCATTCAGAACTGTGACTCACACAGCTCCTCCTACAAGTTATCACCTAGCAGGGCCCCAAGCCAAACAATCAGGCCAAGCAGTTCTCACCTAGCCCCCAAACTACAGGGCAAAAGCACAGATCTAGTTTAAGGCCCTTAAAATGTGGGATACTGTGCTTTCAATTTACTTACAGACCAAAAAAAGCACAAGTTCAGCAAGTTTCTCCACACCTTACCCACTTATCTTGCTTCAAAAACCTCCTAAAGTCCTTTCTGTGAGTAACACACATACAGACTGTTTTTTTTTTCAGAACGTGAGTACCTCCTTCCTCTTCCAGTACAGACATGGCCATCTGCCAGATGGCCAGGAAAATGAGCACAGCTCCCTACCAAAAGAGTAGGAAATGTTTTACCGAAGAGCTTAATAGAATAAAGCATTTTACAATACTGTGATTCAAAACAATACCAAGCAAGCTTTACAAAAGAACATTTTCAGTATTTTAAAAATCATAAATGTAAACTTCAAAGCAAATTAAGGAAACAAAACAAGTAAGAAAAGAAATGAAATCATAATTGTAAACTTTGTTATTCAAAACCATGTGAATGCATTCCAATACGATTGGAAAGTAGAAGAAGATATTTTCCACTTCTCTGCAAAGTAAAGTAAACTCAGACCATGACTAATCTGTGACAAAATTTGAGTCTCATTATATAGTTTTGTTGCAACAAAATGTGATCCTGTAAGGCATATAAAACAATACAAAGCAAATACAATCCTCAAGGTACGGGGTGAAATTTCACTAATCTAGCAGGATATAAACCCAGAACTAAAATGTCATCTGTGATGGGGAGACCCTTTGTCCCCATGTCTTCAAAAAGAGAAACCAAAAGAGTGAGAAAAGGGGCACAACAAAAGGAAGTGCTCATAGTTTTCATGGTTTCTGCAATGATGGACAAGGGCACATCCTTTCATTAATAGCTTTATGCTTATGGGAAGCACTGACCACCAGTCTTCCATGACAAGTGAGCCAAGTAACATCCCAACATTTAAGTGATTCATTTGTCAATTGACTGTCTGAAAATAACCTGTAAATGTCTTCATCGACTCCATAATTTGGAACACTTCATAAAAATATTCCCACAAAACAATGGCATACAATTTTTCCTCATATTCAGGACAATAAACTGAGTTGTCAGTTTCCACTGTCTGAGTTTTGTAAATACTGGATTCAAGAATTTAGGAATGTTAAAAATTTTTAGGTCGTAGGGAACCACAATGGTTCTTAGCCCACCTGTCCTGAACAGATGCTATCCAGCTAAACAACAGACTATGCCAAATCATAGCATCCCCTTAAAGAGTGAAAATGTTCCAATAAATAAAGAAGACTGAGAAAAACACAATCGAGTGAAGATCCTGATATCACCATGGCAGTAGTCATGGTACATATAGTAAAAAACAAAACAAGGCACTGCGCCAGCATGTGGTCTAAAAGCAAAACAAAATGGTTATATTAAATGCACGCTGAAAATAGAAAACAGAGTTAAAATCTATGTTTCAACCTTAGGTCTTCTTCAGGAAATATCTAAAGAGAAAAAAAAACAAAGTTAGTGTAGAGGGAGGTAAAATGAGAGATATATACTGTATATGGGGGAAAGAAGAAAGGGAGGCTCAGGGAGAATAAGTGATAAATGGTAAGATTAAGAGAGAATCTGTGAAACAAAAGGGTGATGATGGGAAAGATAAAGCATAATAGGAGGAAAGAGCTAGGAAGTTCCCAGGTAGGGACTAATTAACAGGGCCTAGTAAGAAAGCTGAAAGGTGACAAATGTATGGGAAGGAGACAGAGATGGAGACTTATGGTGAAAATGAAAAATAAATTCAATGAGTACAAAAACAAATAGACTTTAGGAAAAAGGGTATTGAAAGATGTTAGTGGAAAATAAGTCTATCATTTAAACCAGAGGGCTGCTGGGAGCCAAGGTGGATGATCAGCTTGGTTTCCATATATTATTTTAATGGGGTTGAGCCTCCTACCCCAGAAGCCTTGGAAAAGATATCTGAGACATCATTTCAGATTTTAAAGGAACAGGGAAGATATGGGCTATATGTAAATATTTAGGGAGTATTGATGTTTTAAATAAAATACTCTTTTCTATTTTGAAATGGCTTATATTTCCAAGAAGTCACTATGCCCATTGCTTTTGATGCTGCTAGGTTCCAATTTAATAAATCATCATCCTGACTACCAAACATTATGCCTAAGATCCTAATGGGTGTAGCTGAAATGTCAATGTTTGCAAAAGACTGAGCTTGGCCTACCAAGAAATTAAGCAAGATACTGGTACTTTTATGGTAATTTAGTTTAGATCTAGATACTCCTTCAAATGCTGAGAAAATAGATACCAAAACAGAGTCAGGAGCCTGGGTTGGGGTGCAAATGGAGATCATCCGCGAGGCACTCACCGGAGGAGCTGTCTGCCCATTTGAAAGATGAAGTCTAGGTATAACAGGATTTGTCAAAATTTTCCTAAGCAAGGGATCTATTTCAAAACATACAATAAGGACTGTACAGGACATCCCTGTCTAACCCCTTTTAAAAAAAAATGAACCCAGAGTGCCATTTATGTATGGTTATATCCATGTGTTACTATATGGTAATTTAATACAGGAAACAAACTTTGAGGTATATGATAGTACAGTACAAGTCACATTAAACTGTTCCACCAGTGAGTTGGTTTAGGACTGTTGTTTTACAGTTGGCAGTGCATTGGCAACTCATATTACATTATTGTCCAATGCTTAACCAGCTCAAGAGCAATGTTTGTAAAATGTTTTTAAATCTCATTTGGAATGTAGCAGCTGTCCAGTCACAGTGCAATGTAAAACTGAGTTTAACTCTTAAGAAACAGTTTGTGCAGGGCTTTGTGCTGAGAAAATAGATACCAAACAGAGTCAGGAGCTTGGGTTCTGGTGCAAATGCAGACATTGTCCAGCTAAATAACAGACTATGCCCAATCATTAAGCATCCCTTTAAATAACCAGTGAAATAAGTGTTGGACAACCGTCCCCAGGCCTTGTGATTCCTGTTTATCATTCCTTCTCCTTCTTCTCCCATCACCCTCTACCCTTTTCCTGAACTGTTCATGTACATACTCTATAATAATGCATATTGGCAATATTTTTTCTTAGCCTCTTGCATATTTGCTTGTATAGACCTTGCCTAATACTGTACTATGTTTTATATCCTCTTCTGCATTATATTCCTTGATTGTACAACCATCTTTTTCCTCTATATATTGTTTACTTTTATGTGCATTTGTCCAGGTCCACCTTGCAAATGAGCTCACTCAATGGTGCTTCACCTGGTAAAATAAAGACTGATTGATTGTGTTGGATCCAGTAACACTTATGCTACACCAACTCACTGAAGGAACAGTTTAATGTGACTTGTACTGTAGTCTAAAACTTGAAAAAGTAGTCATGGTCAACACGGTCAAATGCTTTCTCCTGATCCAGAGAAAGCAGCAGACCAGGGATTGCATATGAGAACCATCAACCACTAGGTCCCTCAAAGGAGGAGGTTATGGAAAATGTATCTACCTGAAACTGCACATGTTTGTACAGGGAAATCATACCATCTGCTACTAATGGCAGCCTGTGTAATAGGATGACAGTAAAATTTTATAATCAACATTCAATAGGCTAATAGACCTCCAGTTTTTTAGATTATGTATTTCCCCTTCTTTAAATAACAAAATTAATAAACAGTGTGTCATCTGACCTGGTAACTTATTTGTTTGTAGAATAGCATTAAATATTAAGGTTAAAATGGGAGCCAAAGAGTGCTGAAAGGTCTTATAAAATTCTGCTGTCAAGTCATCTAGGCCAGGTGAAGATTTAAGTTTTAAAAATGTGTTATGGCCTGTGTTGTTTCTTCTGGTGAGATATCTGCTATCATCGTTTCCTGAATGTCCTGTGAGATATCTGGGATGTTCAGATCATGTAGATAATTAGTATCTCTAACACCAGGGAAGGAGAGCCTAACTGGCCTGCTAAAAGCTTTGAGTGACTTCTAAAATAGTCCTTGGATCCTCATGGATCTTATTTTGAACAAGATCAAAACACCTGCAAGGTAGTGTTATTCACTCTATCCTTGCAGCCTTTAAATATGTTAAGAACTGGTCTTCGCCCTATGTACGATATTGAGCCTCCGTTTTTAGAGAGTCAGCCTCTATTATACTGATAAGTCACCCTTTGGTTTAAATGTTTTCAAGCTCAGTTTTAAGGTCTAATTCATGTTTGTGGGCCATAGATATTAAAGAAAATAGGGTTGGCCTTAATTTTAAGTATTTCAACTAGGTCTACTGATTTTTGTTTTGCATCTTTCTGAAAGAAAAGTTTAAAGTCATCTTTAGAATCCTGCCACCAATCTATCAGGGAGTTGTAGGCCTCAATACTAGATTTTGGGCCTTAATCAATTCACTATATTGAGTTTCAATATGTCAATCTAGTAAAGGATGCTATTCATTTTCCATCTGGAACTAGGCTTCTAGGGTTGATCAGCAGATTTTAAAGTACAGGACAAGAGACAGCCAGATGATAAGAGGTTTCACAAGGAATAGTGCAAGCTTGATGAACCTGTAATGTGGGGGATAAAAATAAATAGTCTATCCATGCTGCGAGGGAACCTCTGACATATGTTTTGACCCCATAGAGTGTTTCTCACAGAAATCCATCTATCAACCCAGCAGTGTTGCTAATGGAGTTCAAGCAATTTACATTTCAAACATTTTTCTGTGTGGCCCACCTTTCATTTAGGGTGAGGCTACAATTAAAATCTCTGCCAAAATGACATTTTTATTGGTATGTAGATAAGGTTGCAACTGACAGAAAAGGGCAGTGAGAAGGGCTATGCCCTGTAGTGCATAAATATTCAACAACCTGTATTTGACTGATGCAAACTCAATATCAAGTGAAAGGGCTCAACCTGGACAAACCTCAACCACTCATCTTATTTGGAAATCAAACCCTTTAAACAAAATGCTCACCCCATTATTAGTGTCTGTACCTTGTGACCAATAGGAAGACTCATATACCCAGGCTTTCTGTGCCTGGGAAACCTCATGAAGTGTTTTAACCTAGTGTCCTGTAATACATAGGATGTTGCTGGGCAATTCTTGTAGTATTTATATGGTGTTTAGCCTCTTATTGTAAGATTTTATACTGAAAACATTCAGCATTAAAGGTAAAGCAGCAGGATCACCATACATGTCTTACTGCTGTGGAGAAACCAGAAATCAATCTTGTGCCTTCTGCAGAGGGGTTTTCTCATCCCTTTAACATTTTTTGAGGAGGTGAGTTCAGTTTGGGAGTCCAAGGTGACTTCCATCCTGGATGACGAATAGAGGATGTGTCTGATGCCTCACCTTCATATTCTGTGTCACCCCAATTCTTTTTGATGAAGCCAGAAACCTATTTCTAGTAGTAACCATGTGTTTTGGAGAACATTTGCCAGGTTTCCTCTTATGCGATATAGGAATTAGACACATATAAAACAAATCAGAATTATTTTAGATGTTTTGTAATTAATTATGTACCTTAAATCTTGAGAAACATAAGAAATTGCAAGATGAAATATTTCTATGTCATTATGATGAAATGATGATGTCATTAATTTGCTTGTATTTAAGGGTCTGTCCTATAACAGACTAATGCCCTCTGATGAAGCCCTTATGTGGTGAAGTGCCAGGGCAGCCTGATTAGAGATGGACTTTGTACCTACTCTTCTAAAAAATTGAGAATTTACCTCCAAAATAAACATTTTTGGTTTTGCAATAACTGTGTCTCATGGATTTCCTTCATTGGAGTTTGCAAGGGTAAACTCCTGGCTATGGAGTGCTGGTTATATATTTTATGTTGGTAGTTTAAGGGCAGGAGCCCATGACCAGTACCCTGCCTGGCTGTAGAGTGCAGCATCTACTTTAGTTTAACTTGTTTGAATTTCCCACATCAATGCTGCAACCCAGGCGCTGTTTGATTACATTGAGCGTGAGAGTGAAGGAGTAATGAAGGAATCTTGAATCAAATATAGCAGAGCAGGATTATACGAACTTGGTTGGAAATTGGTGCAACAAGTCTGAATTACCAATATTCTGGGAAAGAGCTGGAAATGAATCCAGAGGACTGCACAAATAACTTCTCAGAGGGTGAAAATACTGCACCACAACTGGTTTGTTTGTCCGTCTGGATGAAACCACCAAACAGAAAATCTCAGCAAAACAACACCTTACAACCAACAATGGTGGCTCAGGTGGAGGTGAGATGAAAACACTATTCAAAACATTAGAAAGACAATTGTTCACAGAAGTTAATATTATGTACAACATTAGCAGCCTGGAACAGTATCTAGAAAAGAAATTGCACGTGGACTCAGGTTAATGGTAGTGCCATCGGGGTTTAGAAGAGTTTGAGTTCATAGAGGCCTGGGAAGAAGCAGCTCAAAAATGTGCTTTAATCTTTGTTAAGATAATTATTCAGAATGACACAAAAAACATGAGAAACTTTTAAAAAGAAATAACCAAGACTAAAATAGCACTACAAAGTGGGAGAGGGTCTTGGCCTGTAACACAGCCAGCCAATCAAGGTTGTTTGCATTTCAGTAAATCTCTGTTTAAAATTCTCATTGAGGCATTTTAAGTCTTCTTGCTGGGGCAGAGGTAGCAGTTGAAGTTTGAAAATGTGGTGAGGTTCTGGAAAGCTAACTTTATTACACGTTTCTATAAGTTGATATTGTTTCTAAGTTGTGTTTTAAAATTGGCCTAACTCCTTCAGAACATTCTGATATAGAGGGACACAAATCCTTAAATCTTTCTGTGCTAGCTGGAGACTGTTCTTGTGGGGAGGGTCTTTGGCCAGTAACACAGCCAGCCAATCAAGGTTGTTTGCATTTCAGTTAATCTCTGTTTAAAATTCTCATTGAGGCATTTTAAGCCCTCTTGCTGAGGCAGAGGTAGAAGTTGAAGTTTGAAAATGTGGTGAGGTTCTGGAAAGATAACTTTGTCATAAGT
Organism: Neoceratodus forsteri; assembly: GCA_016271365.2. NCBI lineage: Eukaryota > Metazoa > Chordata > Ceratodontiformes > Ceratodontidae > Neoceratodus > Neoceratodus forsteri. Next base: position 1,234,721,634 of record CM057453.1, on the reverse strand, counting down.
TTCTGTAAGTTGTTATTGTTTGTAAGTCGTGTTCTAAAATTGGCCTAACTCCTAAAGAACTTAAATACAGAAGAGCCACTGGGGTTTGAGCTTAAAGGCTGGGAGGGAGGAGTTTAGGGTTGAAAACTTCCCTGTGAACAAACTCTTAAGGCTAATAGTTAGGTGGGAAAAGTTCAGCCACTTAAGTGTTGCAAGCTTAAAGTCTTGGACTAGTGGGGAACCTGGTGGATCACCCAAGGAAACCTACTTGGAGAGGGATGGGACCACATGTCATTAGGGCTGACATCTTTGGGAGGGTGGTGGGGTGCACAGGGTGTGGGGCGGCCATGATACTGGACTGGGCTTGGCAGTTCGGTGGTTGCCAAGTGTGCTACCAGCTGGCACAGCTTAGGGAGGAGGTTGAGGGATTAGGACACAGCTGGGGAAGGGGAAGGTATGGTTGGGAAATAGGGCAGGGGCTCTCCCAGGGGTTGCACCAAGCACTAGGGTGGGGGCATAGGAAAGGAGTGCAGGATAGTACTCTGGGGTCACATAGGGACCCTGGCAGATGGGGCCCAAAAGGAGGATACTATGAAGGAAGCAGGCAGTTAACTGGGGACCCTCACAGATGGGGGCCAAAGGAGGACATTCTCAGGAAGTAGGTAGATGGCTGGGGCTGGACAGAAGGAAGCAATGGGGGCGGACGGACCTTAAACTCAGTAACCACTTCACTCTTCCTCTGCCTGAGGATGAGAGGGTGATGTAGCCATGACAGGGGCAGTTAGAGATGGAAGGGAGGGGGCAGGAGGTGGGGCTGAATAACAAAATGAACAGGGGAACTTGGAATGCAGGAAAACGGGGAGCAGGGGATCAGAGCAGGAGAATAAGGAGGTAGAGGGAGGAAAGCACAAGGAAAAGGACTAGTTGGGAGGAAAGGCAAGGAGAAGGACCAGAAGTACAAAGATGATACAGTAAAGGGAGCTGAGGGTTTAGGCCAGGGCAGCACGACAAGCAAGGAGGGGCTGAACAGAGACGGGAAGGAAGGAGGATGAGCCAGGCTAGTTTAGCAGATGGGGGAAGGGACCAGTTGTGAGCAGTAACGCTTGGGGTAGCAAGGTACAGAAGGATACTCAGGAAGACAAGAAGCATAGGTTCAAGGGGAGGGGTGGCCAGGGTAAATAAGGAGGGAATGGCAGGTGGCATCTAGATAGGGCGAGGAACAAGGAGCCGCTGGGGAGGGGCAAAGAAAGGATGAGGGACATGGAAGTGGGGAAATGGAGGAAAAGGTGGTCATGAGTGCTCCTGTTGGGTGATTCCATGATCAGGGGATCAAATGGGATAGGGAGGGAGAAGTCTGCTCAGTTAGAACAAAAATGCTTCCTGGACTAACAGTGCATAGGCCAAGCGTGAGGTATATCAGGCAAGGATTGTGGAGGTTCCCCAGACATACTGGTCCACCTGGGTACCAATGACATTGAGGGAAATAGTGAGTAGAGATACAGGCAAGGTACAGGAGCTTGCCAAGGTCTGTCATGACATATGATGCACACTTTCCTTCTCGGAAATCCAAGGGCTAGTGGGGAACACAAGAGGAATATTAGGTGATAAACCAGTGGCTCAGGGAGTGGTGTGGGGCCAGACGGTATGGATTTATGGGGATTGAGGGAGACCTGGGAGGATAAGGGGCTGTATGCTAGAGATAGGCTCCATCTCAATTGGAGGGAAGGAAATCTTAAGTTGAAAATAGAGGGGTTTATTGGTGAAAGTTGGGGTTTAAACTTGTGAAGGGGTGGGATGGGAGAAAAGGCTGTTGAGGGGTCCGATAAAGGAGGACTCTGTCTCCACTCCCCTGGGGTGCTGTAGGAATGCAGGAAAAGGCTGACTGGTAAGGTGAGGACCAGGAGAAGACAGAATCCCCACGGAACACGAGCAGGGAAATGGAAGTATAGGGAAAGTGTGGAAGGTAGTCCTGCTAAATGCCAGAAGCTTGGGCAATAAAATGCCTGAGCTACAGGTGATGCTAACTGAGGAGAGGTGGATGTGGCAGCAGTCACTGAGACCTGGGCCACCGCAGAGCATGACTGGGACCAGAACCTGGAGGGTACACCATGTTCAGGAAGGACAGGGGAGGAAGGGAGGAGGGTATCAATAATAGTCAGAAACTGCATTGCCATAGGAGGAGTGGGGGAGGCAGAGGGAACTGTGGAGGCCAATTGGGTCACATTGATAACAAGGAGGGCAAGAGGGTAAAAATAGGAGTGGTGTATAGACCCCTTGTGCTGGCGGAGGAGCTGGAGGAGAGTCTAGTGGCAGATGTTGGGAGACACTGAAGATTGGGAAGGGAAGGGTGGTGGTGTTGGGGACTTAAACATGCCAGGAACAGACTGGGAGACTATGACATCCTCGGAGGTCAGGGAACAGAGGTTGTTGGATGTCTTTCAGGATGCGTTCCTAACTCAGCAGGTGGGGAACCCGACCAGGGAGGTGCAGATACTGGATGTGGTAGCAGACAGTGACAAGATTGAGGCCTGAGGTAAGGACCCATTGGCGGGGAGCGAACATACCACGGTCTGGTTCTGCCTGAACACAGAAGGGGTAGAAAGCTGCACAAAGATGGAGGTAACTGATTTCAGGAGGCGGATTTCAAGGAATTGGAAGGATCTTTAAGAGCACTTGGATGGGATTGAGCCAGACATGGATGCTGACAGTAGGGGGAATCATTGGGGGTGCATGATGCTCCAGCACCTGCGCAAGAAGTAAGATGAAAATGTTGTAGGGCCTGAAATCCCTGCTGGTGGACCAGGGAGGTTCAGGAGGTGTTGAGGGAAGGAAGGTGGCCTATAGGCAATTCAAGTGCTCAAGGAGTGAAAGGGACTGAGGGGAGTACGAGCTGATGGCCAGAAGGGCCACTAGGGTGGCGAGGACGCTAAGGCAAGGAAGGAGCAAACCTGCCAGGGAAATTAGGGAGAGGGAACAAGGATTCTAATGAACATATGAAATTTGCCAGCAGATAAAGGCCTAGAGGTCTATCAATTCTACTCGAATGTGCAGCTAGCACCCCTTATTCTGCAGCTGCCCTCCCTTCCACCTTCCCTTCATTGATCCTCCCTTGTCCTGTCGCATCCCTTGAGAAGCAGTCCACTATTCTACTGGATACCACTTCTGCAGGTAACGATTCCACCCAGCCACCACCCTATCTATAAAAAATGTCTCCTCATCTCCTCCTGAACCTTCCTCCTCCAGTCTCATATCATGGCCCCTGGTGTCCCTCCCCTCTTACTTTGAACAGCCCCTCTGTACCTGTCTTGTTTATTCCTTTCTATGTACTTAAAGGTTTCAATCATGTCCCCCATCCCTCCTCTCCTGCAGTGAGTACATGTTCAACTCCTCAGCCTCCTTTCATATGATAAGTCCCCAGACCCTTAATCATCTTTGTTGCCCTGCACTGCACCCCTCCAGTAACTTAATGTCCATCTTGGATACGGCACCAGTACTGCACGCAGTACTCAGGTGCGTGTCTAACTAATAACCTATACAGTGGCAGAATTACCTCCTCAAGGATATACTCTTGCAATACAACCCAGCATTTTGTTGGCCTCTTGCAGCTGCTTTCCTACATTGTGCTGAGTTGTTCATTGACTCTATAATGAGCACCCCAGATCCTTCTCCTCCTCTATCTGGGCTAGCTGCACTCCCCCAGCTGGTAACTCCCCTTGGGTTCTTCATCCCAAATGCAGAACCTTACCTTTTGGCATTAAATCCCAGTTGACAGGTGTCTGACCAGGTTTCAAGCTTTGCCAGATCATCCTGCAACCCCTGCCACCCCCTAGGTCATCCACCACTGCTTTAGATACATTGGGAAAAATGAAGGGTGAAGGGCAGATTCACAGGATTAAAACAGGGGAAGGATGGGCTCAAGACCCGGGGAGCAGGCTGAGGTACTAAATGAGTACTTCACCTCAGTTTTCACCAAGGAAAATGGGGGCTCATACACACATGGGAGGAGATGGTGAAATTGGAGGGGGACCCTACCGATTGGTGGGTCTGGGGAGGGGGCATCACTGGCAGGTGGGGGAAGGCAAGCATGGGGAAGAGGTAGGGAGGTGGAAATCCTGGCAGAGAGAGTGAGGGAAGCCCTCAGGTTCCCTAAGAGGGAGAAAGCACCAGGCAGGATAAATTACATCCCAGAGTGCTGAAGGAACTGGTGGATGTCCTGGGAAACTCCTGGCAGAGCTCTTAGGCATCTCTCTGAGAACAGGGTGGGTGCCCCAGGACTGGAAGGTGGTGCATATAGTGCCTATCTCAAGGGGATCAAGGGAGGTGACAGGGAACTACAGGCCCATCAGTCTGACATCGGTGGTGGGCAAGGTGATGGAGGGCATTGTCAAGGAGAGACTAGGGAGGACCTGGAAAAGTTGGGGTGCATGTAACATAGACAGCATGGATTCATCCTGGAAATCATGTCAGACAAACCTTGTGGAGTTCTATGACTGGGTGATGAGTGCCTTGGACCTGGGTAGACCATTGGATGTCCTCTTTCTTGACTTCAGCAAGGTGTTTGACTCTGTTCCTCACAGGGGCCTGTTGGATAATCTGGGAGGAATGGGGATAGGGAACCGGATGGTCAGATGGATAGGAAATTGGCTCCAGAACTGGCCCAGAGGGTCATGGTTGGTGGGATAGTCTCATCCCCAGGAGGGTCATTAGTGGAGTCCCTCAGAGATCGGTCCTTGGGCCCTCCTGTTCAATGCCTACATCTCTGAAATAAGGAAGGGTATCAGGAGTGAGATGAGTCTCTTTGATGATAACTCAAAACTGGGGGTGGTGGTGGATGGGGAGGAGGGGTGGGTGGCCCTACAGGGGATCTGGAGGCTCTGGAAAGGTGTTCTAGAAAGTGGAAGCTGAGGTTCAATGCAGGGAAATGTAAGGTACTGCACCTGGGAGCCAGAAACCTGGGCCAAGTGTACACCCTGGGGAAATGCTACAAGTCTCGATGGCTGAGAGGGACCTGGGGGTGGTGGTGGATGTCAAGATGAACAACCTCAGAGACTTGTAGGAGGGCAGTGGCAAAGGCCAACAGGATGCTTGGATGCATCGCTAGGGGCCTCACCTCCAGAAGGAGGGAAGTGATACTCCCACTGTATAACTGCTTGGGGAGGCCGCACCTTGAGTACTGCATGCAGTTTTGGAGGCCACATTTAAAGAGGGACATTGAAGAGGGTCCAGAGGAGGGCAACCAAAATGATTTGGGGCTTGGGGATAGGACCTCATGGGGAGAGGCTCGAAAAGCTAAATATGTACACATTAGAAGAGAGAAGGAACTGGGGAACATGATGGAGGTCTTCAGGCACCTGAAGGATAAATAGGGAGGAGCAGTCAGGGTGCTCCAAGGAAGGAGTGGGGGCAACTAGAGGGCATGGGTGGAAGCTGGAGGGGAGATTCAGCTGAGAAAGGAGGAGGTGCTACTTCACTGAGAGGGTGGTGGAGCCATGGAATGTGCTGCCCAGGGGCTGGTGGAGGCAGAAATGGTGGAGGGTTCAGAGGGGTTGGGACAGGTTCAGAGGAAGGGTTCTGGAAGCAAAACCAGTGCAGTGAGAATATCCAGGACTGGGAAGAGAAGCCAGAGAGGAGAGGAGAGCAGCAAGGTCAGCTCCCAGGGTGGGGGCTGACCAAATGAGCAGACATGAAAGACCATTAGGCCTCTTCTGCTGGCATTTTAGTATGTTAGTATGTAGTATAGCCACATGTGCAGTATCACAGCTCCGCTAAAAAATAATAAAAAATAAAAATAAAATATCTATTACACAGAATACAACAACTTGGATACAGATCTCCAAGAAAAGATCAAAAACATGAATTAGAAACTATAGCATGCAAACAACATAAGACAGAAGAAGATTTGCTTGATTATCAAGAAGGCAGAAAATTTAAATGGTCCCACTTTAGTGATCAAAGGTCGGCATCTAGGGATGCTCCAGGTCTCACAAAAGAATTCAAACATTCAACAAGAAACAATGGGAGAAAAAATCAAGAGAAGCAACAGAGAAAAATCAAACTACTAACAATAAAGACACTCAAGCTGCAGAACCCTCCACTTCAGGCACATATCAAACAATCTAATTTTCAGAGGATAACAGAGCACAAACTGAGTCATAGCCAAAAAAGGGTGAAGAAAGCGTGGCAGGAAAAGAGGGAGGCAAAACAGATCATAAAGAAACATACAACCAGGAGTGAGACATAAATAATCTCACAGACTATGAACTAAAAGAAAGTCAAAGAAGGGTTTTGTCAGGCTGGCCCAGTGGAGCTAAGGGTTAAGGCTCTAGATGCCTCACTCATGCCACGCTGATGACCCAGGTTCGGAACGAGCCTGGGAAGTCAGGAGTCAGCAGGGTGGGTAGGGATGAAGCATCTGTGAGACAGCTCTCCTTCCCAAGGAAAGTAGGGATTGTGTCACTCCTGAGTGACCCCTGCTGATGGCCATGGGTAGCAGGATGTACGTGAATATGGGCAAAGACAAAACATGAGGCAGAGCTTGGTGGACGCTGGTTGTCATTGTATGACTGAGATCCGCGGGGGGAACAGAACAAAGCCAGAAAAGCCTCCCCACACCGTCCGGTGAGATGACGGTGGCTCTGGTGGATCCACCCACATCCCAAATGCTGACCCAGATGTGCCCAGGATCTCTCTCCAGGGGCCGCCTCGACGATAAGCAGGTAGGCACCCACTTAGGAGTTAGCCACCAAGAGAGGGGGGCAGAATCAGCCCGGAGATGGTACTGGGGTCAGGCCTGCTTGTAGTCATTCAGGGGAGAAGATCAGGGAAATGTGGGGTTCAGGCTGGGAGTAGGGTAGATCTGAGTGGGCACTCCTGAAGGATGCCCGGGGTGAATGTATAAATTAAGTTAAAAAAGAATGGTTTCGTCAAGGAACTATCATTTCTGCCTGCATCACGCCCAGATGAATTTGAAATTACAGTGCATTTAGAACAGCTGTTCAGAAGAATCAATTTAAAAGTTTTCTTTTCAAAACAAATTCAGAGAGAAAAGATGTGTTTTTGGCCAGAGAAGAAGAATTAGAATGTGATGTAACGGATTTTTAGTTTTGAATTCATCAGAAGAGATGTTGAATTTGATGTAGGAAGATATTTGACTCTTTGGAAATCATAATTTGGAAATTTTGAATGAACTTTGGCAGAAAATGAAGAATACGAAAGCTGGAAATGAAAGTATTCAAATGTACATCTTTATGACACTAATTTAGATAATCTGAAAAATAAGGAAAGAAATGTTTAAACAAAATCGAGTTTTGCCTACCCATTCATAATAATTATATAGAAAACAATAATGAATGAAGTACAGAAATTGTTTATGAATGTTCAGAATAAGGGTAAAGACAATGGGCTGGATATTCAAACGCGCCATTCTGTGGCGCAAGCCCTTGCGCTGCTCAAAATAGTTAGGTGGGGTGTGGCCAGGAGAAATTCAATGGAGTTGGCTTATTGAGCAACTCCTTGAATATCACCCCTGGCCACAGCGCCACTGTGCATGGTGCAGTGGAACTTGTGCCACCGCAAGTGGTCAGAGGGAGCATTCAAGATGTGATGGCATAAGTTCCATTGCGCCATGCGCAAATTTCTGATATTCAAAAGGTGACATGCAAATGAGCCATAATTCATGAAAGGTGTAGGGGAGCCATTTGCATCTACTTATGGCCCCATTTGCATGCCATTAGCATGCAGGTGTGCCGATCCCGACGACTTGCACCTGGCGCCCTGCCAGGCAGCAGCGATCAGGGACCGACACCCCTGCAGCCCGATCGCTGGCAAAACCGTGAGTAATCTCCATCTTCTCGACTGGCCCAATCGAGGGCATAACTGTAGTAATCCTCCCCCCGGATTGGCCCAATCGCAGGCAAAACTGTAGTAACTCCCACTCCCCACCAGTCGATCACGGGCAGAACAGAGTTCAACCTCCCAAGAACAATATCCCTGGTGGTCCAGTGGACCATGAAGCCTGATCATGGGCATTAAGTCAACCCCCAGGTCCAGTACCCTGGTGATCTAGTGGCTCCCTCCCACCCACCCACGGAGCACACCACCCCGCCTCCCGGCAGTCGGCGGGCAGCAGCACTCACCCGCCTGCTGCCCCGCCGCCCACTGACTGATCAGTAGGGCTGCACTTACTGGTTCAGAGCAGAGGCTTCGTCGGGCGGCAGCCCATACTACAAGGCGCAGAATTAATTCATTCACATATCTGACTGCCTATGAGATATGCACACCCATTGGCTCTTGTCTGGAACCAATGGATGCAGCCCTACTGAGCAGTCAGTCGGCGGTGGTGGGCAGCAGGCGAGTGGGGTGCTGCCCGCTGCTGATGGGGAGCGGGTGGTGGGGCTCCATGGGTGGGTGGGGTGGGGGCCACTAGATCACCAGGGTACTTGGACCTTGGGGTTGACTCTAATGCCCGTGATTGGGCTTTACGGTCCACTGGGCCACCAGGGATATTGTTCTGGGGGTTGAACTCGTTCTGCCCATGATTGGGCTAGTGGGGGTGGATTACTACAGTTTTGCCCAGCGATCGGGCCAGTCGGGTGGGATTACTACAGTGTTTGCCCATGATCGGGCCAGTCTGGGGTTACTATTATGCCCATGATCGGGCTGGGCAGGGAAGAAGTGAGGTCACCCACAGGTGGCAACTGCTGTGTTGCGCCCTGCAATGTGGCAGCTCACCTGTGGGTGGCCCTCGACTTAGTCCATTTTTTTTTTGCTCAAAGTCATGCAGGCACAGAGGGTTGGGGTTGCGCCTGCACAACTCTGCACAGCCCGCTGGAATATCGGGCTGTGCAGTTTATGCATGGTTCCTCCTCCGGTTGAGCATGCCTTCATTAGCATTGGCGCTGTTGCTCAGCATGACTTGGGGACGCAACTGCCTCCGCTGAATATGGCAGATTAGTGCAATTTTGGACTTACGAGGTGCAACCCTATTACGCATGGCTCAACCCTTTGAATATCCAGCCCAATATGTCTAAAGCTGAAAGAGAGGCTTTATCTGAATTGAAAAATAACAAAATAGTATTATCAAACAAGTTGATAAAGGTGGAAATGTAGTGATTATGAGTAATGAATTCTATAAGGGTAAAGTATTGTACTTATTATCTAATGCCCTAAAGTATGAGAAGTTAAGGGGAAACCCATTATCACATTTTATTTTACAATTTATTCTCATCCTAGAAAAGCAAGAGATATAGGCTAGATTTCAAAGAAAGAATTTTACTATTTATTAGTAAAACACCCTGTTACACCAACATTTTATATACTCCCAAAGATTCATAAAAATCTGAGGCAACCACCGGGACGCCAATTGTCTCAAGAATTAACTCATTAGCAAGTAATCTATGTGTCTACATAGATTTCTTTCTGAAAGAAGTGTCTCTTGTCTAAATTCATACACAAGAGATACAATGCATTTACTGGAACAGTTAAAAGAGTTTGAATTCACAGAAGAAATGATGTGGTTAGTAACTGATGTTGAGTCACTTTACACATCAATTAGACACAATGATGGGATCGAGACATGTAGGCAGTTCCTATTATAAGATCCATTAAGAGAAAACATGCCCATTAACCTGATTCTTGGAGGACTAGATTTTATATTAAATCATAACTACTTTGAGTTCGAGTCAGAATTTAGCTGCAAAATGTGTAGCTACAGTAGTATCCACAGACACTGCCAGCTATTTCCAGATATTTTGGAAATTTCAAAAGAGTTTCTCTCTGTTGTCCCTACAGTGGAAATGCAGAAAGCAGGAGATTTCTCTAGAAATATCACATAAATTTGGGGAAATAGCTGGCAATGTCTGTGGCTACTATTGGTCAGTAATTGCCCTCCCATGCAAATTTGTTCTTGGGGCTGTGGGAAGAACAAAAGTTCTCAATAAAACAATAAAGCCATTCCATACAAGAATCGGAAATGGGCATGCTTTATAGATGACGTCCTTGCATTTGGACAGGTGATGCAATTGAAGCAGCAGAATTTATAAATGGCTTAATGTGAATGATAAGAACCTGGCTTTTACCTATAAATGTGATCCTAATGAAATAGAATTTCTAGATATAGTCCTGAGTAGAGGCATGAACAAAAATATAGTAACAAAAGGTTACAGAAAACCCACAGCAACTGATAACTTATTGCTGGCTATGAGTTCACATCCCAGATCCCTGAAAATTTCAACTCCCTGTTCACAGTTTCTGAGATTAAGAAGAAACTGTAGTGACACTGAAATATTCAAAGCTCAAGACACAAGAACTGAAAGAACGGTTCATAACAAGGGTTATTGTCCCATGGTTTTGGAAAAAGCTTATAATAAAGCTCTAATCCAAAATAGGGAGGAATTATTAAAACCCAAGGAAAGGGAACATAATCAGATCCAGTAAGTAAACTTTGTAACAAAATACAATAGAATAGCTGGACAAATTGGGAATATAGTTACCAAATACTGGCCAATCCTCTTGAGTGATAAAAGCCTTGCACCACACATTGAGAGAAACTGAGGGTATCCTTCAGGAGAGGAAACAATATTAGAGATGAAATTGTGACTAGCCAGTTTCAAGAAGAAAAAATCCATCAGGAAGAAATACATGATTACCAGTAAAACCCAAAGGAATGTACAAATGTGACATTGTAATGTCTGTTTATTGTGCCAACAGGGGACACATTTTATTTCACCAACAAATAATAGAGAAATTACCATCAGACAATGCTTCACATGTAACTACCTACATAGTGTATGCCTCTGATGCAACTGCCCCAAATTATATGTAGGAAGAATATTTTTATCCATTGAAAATTAGAATACAAGAACATATAAGGAGACCAGGAACATCAATATTGATAGTCCAGTTGCAGAACACTTCATGCTACATCACAATAGTGATCATAGAAATCTAAGATTTACAGGACTGGAACAGGTTAAAGTTAACACCAGGGACAGAACAAATAAAACAAACTGTCCCAAAGAGAAACATTTTGGATCTTTAACTTGAGAGCCCTGACACCTGATGGACTTAACCAGGAAACTAATTTCAGATCTCACCTGTGAGAGCCCACTTACAATACTAACCAATTAATTCTCCCAAAATAGAGGAAGGAAAACCTATAAAAGCCCCCATTTCTCTCTCCCCAATATGAGTATAGCTGGGCTGTCCATTGCTGTACTTTTTATAAGATCTGTGAATCAAAACATAGAAATTTAACACTTCCATTGAACCTTGTTGCTTTGGTGTTTGGATCAATGAATTTCAAAAGAAATAATAAGCTTAATGGTTTACCTGCATATACCCGTATTTTGCTTTTATATTTTCAGTGCAACAATACTCCAGAACTCAGGATCTACCTGTAATTCACCACAGTTTGTCCATCTAAACTTGGCTGAGTAGATGGCTCCTTTAAATGGCACTTTTAAAGTAAAGTATTGCATATTTTGTTCTTTGATGGGACTTTGAAGCAATAATGAAATCAGGGCAGAGAAATGATGTAAACCAGTATATAGTGTATAGTAGAGTGTTGTTCTGTATAGAATTCCATCCCTTTCAAAATGCTGTTCTACCACAGTTCCAATGTCATGGAATGCTGTTCTACTCAAAGAAGTGCAAAATCATGCACATAGGGAAGAGAAACCCTGAAGCCACTTATAGGCTGGGAGGAGTTGCTAGCAGTCACAAAGGAAGAAAGAGACTTGGGCATCATCATCACCACTGATGACCTGAAATCATCCAAGCAGACCTCTAAAGCAGTAGGTAAGGCTAGGGGGTGTTAGGGTGTATTAGTAGGGGTATCACAAGTCGTAAGAGGGAGGCAATAACCCTCTGTACAAGACATTGGTTAGGCCCCATCTGGAGTACTGCATGCAGTATTGGAGGCCACACCTTCACAAGGACATTAACCAAATTGAGGCAGTCCAGAGAAGGGCAACCAAAATGGTGCAGGGACTGCATCAGAAGACATATGAGGACAGATTAACGGAGGTCAATATGTATACCCTTGAGCAAAGGAGGAGAGAGGTGATATGATCGAGACATTTAAACACCTTAAGGGCATAAACAAGGTGAAAGAGTCTAACATGTTTAAATATAAGAAAATAGCAGGACAAGAGGACACAGCATGAGATTAGAGGAGGCCGATTAAGGGGAATGTGAGGAAATTCTTTTCACAGAAAGGGTGGTAGATGCATGGAATGGCTTACCACAAGAAGTGGTGGCTATGAATACAGTGCAGGGCTTCAAACAGGCATGGGATAGGCATAAGGGAGCAATACAAATGACTATGAATAGATAGGTCACTGACATAGCAAAGGCCGATGGGCACATTTATAAGGTAGAAAAGAAATGGGCAGACTGGATGGGCCTTTATGGTCCTTATCTGTCATCAACTTCTATGTTTCTATGTTTCTATACCCCTAGTGTGGTAGAACAGCATTCTAGAACCTCTAGAGGCTGCATGAGTCAGTTTCATTTTGCAAGCAAAAGAACTCAAAAACACATTTTACACAGTACTATACACTATAAAAATACAGGAAGAGTAATTTATGCAGAACCAGGTAGTTTTGCCACATCGGATTCTGTTTCCCATGGACCTCAGAGTTTCACTTCAAGGTCAGAGGGAATCAGAATCCTCTGTGGCAGAACTCACTGGTTCTGCATAGTTGCCCATCCAATATTCTCTATATACTGATATTAATCCATGTTGGCAGTAATAGAAATTGAGCTGTTATTATTTGTGATTTGTTTTAGTATCTAATGAACTGAGAAAGAAACTCAGGAAGAAATATGGAAATGACTTAGAATTTAAATAACAGAATTGTGCAACATAGGAATTAGACACATATAAAACAAATCAGAATTATTTTAGATGTTTTGCAATTAATTATGTATCCTTACATCTTGAGAAACATAAGACATTGCAAGAAGAAATATTTCTATGTCATTATGATGTAATGATGATGTCATTAATTTGCTTGTATTTAAGGGGCTGTCCTATAACAGACTTATGCCCTCTGACAAAGCCCTTACATGGCTAAGTGCCAGGGTAGCCCGATTAGAGACAGACTTTTGTACCTGCTCTTCTAAAAAATGGAGAATTTACCCCAAAATAAACATTTTTGGTTTTATGACAACTGCATTGCATGGATTTTCTTCACTGGAGTTTCCAAGGGTAAACTCCTGGCTCTGGAGTGCTGGTTATATATTTGTTTTCCTTGCCTTCCCTCTTTTGTTGGTTTCACTAGAATCAAAGGGTTTTCCTGTGCAGGGTTAGGTGGAGGAAGCATGTGAGTCACCAGAGGCACTGTACTCAAGTGAGAATCATCTAACACTGGTTGAGAGGGATCTACAGCCTGGGAAACTGGGGGTGGGGGTAGGATAGAATCAATTACTAACACAGAATCAGTGACTGTGGGGGCAGTATGAGGTGTCACTACTTTGGGATCCCAATCAAGAGATCCTTCAGGAAGTGAAGTAGAAAGCATTACTAGGGCCTGTGCCTGGGTCTCTGTGATAAGTTGCTCTTGGTTAAGGGAGGGCATGATCCAATCTGTTTTGTTCCACCAAGGACACTGTCTATAGGGCTGCCCATTTTCATCACAAAGGTTGCATTGAAAGGGTTTTGGCAACCAAGGCTGACATGCCCATAATCAAGGGATAAATTACACCTAGGCTTATTGCAAGCTGTGCTTAAATGTGTTCTAAGCTCCACTTGTGGAGGTTTTAGGTTGGCTAGGATAAAAGCACAAACCTCTGTCCCTGCCTATGTAGAAACTCCCTGTTAAGTGTGAAATGCCTGCATCTGTTTGTTTCAGTTGGACTTTTATTTTGCATCCCTATCCAGACTAGATCAGCATCCAAAATGGGTTTTGTCAATCCAGTATATCACATCTCTGCTTGAGCCAGTTCTGTACATCTGAGATGCTAACTCCTTCATTCTGAGAGAGCAAAGTTATTGTTTTCCCAGTTGGCTTAGTGAGGGAAATAGGAAAAAGGAGGCCCATAAAGTATTAGCCTTTACCATAGGATATTTTCCCAAAACTTTTCCAAGGTGGCCACATTCTTAAAACTTAGATCATAGCTAGGCTCCACTTTAACATGAATTGTGAGGGTTAATACCATTCATTTCTTTTAAGCAGTGCATCTGTCAGGAGCAGTCTGCACATCCGCACTGAATTTTAGCCTAACTGCATTCCTGTGCTGGGCAGGTTCCATTACCCTTGAAAAGATCAGACATTTTAAAAGAAGCAGAGGCAGTTTGATAGGTTCATATTTATTAGATACTGGAGTGTTAATGTTGACAGTTCTGCAGCCGTGCCTGCAGTACAGTGTGGTGGCTAAGGCTGAGTCCCAGAGCCATCAACACCTGTATGTTCAGACACAGCTGGAGCTGTGATCATTGGTGTGCACCTGGGCCACTAGAAACTGCATTAGCAAGTACCTTTGGGTACATATTTATTGTCAGAAATATGCTTTTTGAAATTAGGAAAAGGAGCAGCTTTTGACTGTGACACGTACTATGCCTGTATACCTGCAATAATGTCCTTGCCCGAGATTTCCATCCTTCCCCATAGTAGTCCATTCCCATCCAGCTGCCACTGGCACATCTGCTGGGCTCCAGGCTGGATCACTGGACTATTCTTGGTCACTCTGTCTGCTCTGGAGATGGAGAAGCTTGCAACAAAATCTCACCCTCCAGATTAGCCATTTGTGCTGATTTGTCCAACAGACTGGTAGCGACAGCCCCAACCTGTGAGAGGATAGGCCAGAAATTCTGCAGTCCAGCAATAGAGACTCCTGATGTACCAGGCAAGTCCTCATTAGAGAATGCAGTGAATTTAAATTACTAGTACTTCTGCATTGCCACTCCACTATGCGGACTGGGCAATGCAAGTGCTTACTTACGTTCACCACTTGTGTTGGCATAATGAACGCCAAGTAAGGCGTAAGTCATTGTTTTTAATGGACTTCACGTTCCTCATTATGATTCTAAGTGATCCACTTGGTGTTTCAGACTTGGCAGCCCAATCACATATCACGTGGCTTACAGTACTGTAGTCACATGCCTCTAGCCAGGCAGGAAGGAAGTGAGTCACACAGACAGTTTCACTTTCTCCTGTGCAGACTGAGAGAGAGGAGGTGTGTGTACTAGAGAGAGGAGTGTTTTTTGATTGCAGAGAGAGTTAAAATTTAATACTTAAACCAAGAGCTTTTTAAAAGCTACATTTTTTTGTCTTTTCTGTACTGTTTTTACTCAATTTGTTCTTACTATAAATTTTATTTTCTTACCTACTTAGTTGTTTGTCTGTGTGTGTGTGACTGTGTGTGTGTGTGTGTGCTTGTGTCGTGAGATGGAGCAGGGTGAGGGAATGTCTGGGGTGGGGCAGCCCTGGGAGAGCATGGTAGTATGCATCGTGTGCACGTTAGCATGCGTGGGGGGGCATGGGCACCATTTGTGTTGGACCACTCTAAACTTCTGAGTGTCCAACCCTGGAAGCAGGACCAGCACTGCCTCCTGACTCTGAGGCATTTCAACCACCACCACCACCAAGTCCAGCACAAGGCCCTTTGGAGCAGGATGTGCCTGTTCCCCAGGCCCAGTGTGGATCCCACCATCAGAACTGTTGAGTAGTGTGAGCAGCCTACTGCCAGTTCATCTGGCCCTCCCCTGCCTGTGCCTGGTCCTCCCACATCTCCGTTGTTTGGCAGTTTTTGACTGTGTCGGGAAGAGAGCAGTGTGGTGAAGTGTCGCCTATGTGCGGTGGAGGTGCACCGTGGTCCCCGGGTGAGTCACCTGGGACTGGGGCCAGCACACCCATTGCTTAAACACCACCAGTTGGAGTGGCAGGCTGCAACAGAATGGACCATGTCTGCACCTACTGGCCATTCCATGGCAGAGGGTGTCACTGTGCATAGCGGGCATGGTATCCCTAAGAAGAGGAGGGCCACAGCAGCACCTGTTGCTCCACCAGCACCCCACCACCACCACCAGCAGGTCAGCCTGTCGAAGGTGGACACCAGAGAAGTGTAACACATGTCTGACTTGGCAGTTCTCTGGAGTGCTGTTGAGGAGAACAGCGAGAGGATGAGTGCTGGAGCAGCGGCTGCATGACATAGAGGACATCAGCTTCAAATTATGTCCATGCTGGAACTGCTGCTGGATCACCATAGGATTCCACATTAGTTTTGTTTCTCACACCATGTTCGCCCCCACCTTCCTTGCTGTGCCATAAATGTATTCCTCCACCATCCCTGACCCTTGTATGTAATTATGCCTTTTTGTTGTCTTCAGTATGCATTACACTTTGTATTCTGGGGCCCCTTCCTTCAGTTAAATGTCTATGTGTCTTGTGTATGTGCTGTTTTGGTGCCTCATTTTTCTGCAATCGCAAAAGGCATCTGTCTTGTGTCCAGAAGATTGACAGGTGGTAACACAGTGAAATGAGACTGTTTCAGCACATACAAAGTCCCCAGAATTTATGGCTCACTCAGTCATGCACACCACAGTGGCACAGAGTCCCCAGATTTTTTCTGCAGTCCCACAATGCATCCTCCATGTGTCCAGAAATTGACAAGTGGTAACACAGTGAAATGAGACTGTTTCAGCACATACAAAGTCCCCCAGAATTTATGGTGCACTCAGTCATGCGCATAACAGTGGCACAGAGTCCTCAGATTTTTTCTGCAGTCCCACAATGCATCCTCCATGTGTCCAGAAAATTGACAAGTGGTAACACAGTGAAATGAGACTGTTTCAGCACATACAAAGTCCCCAGAATTTATGGCGCACTCAGTCATGCGCACAACAGTGGCACAGAGTCCCCAGATTTTTCTGCAGTCCCGAATGCATCGCCCATGTGCAGAGAAGTGAAAAGTGATCATTTCAACTGGATTGAAAGGTGCCCTTTGGTTGTACAGTAATAGTAGCTTGGTGAGTATATATATATATATATATATATATACACACATATATATATAGATATATGGTTGTGTATTTTGTAGGTGATGATGAGGGGGTTGAACTTGACATGGACATGTATTCATGCTATTGTTCTGCATCACACACAGGTGACTCCGTCTCCGAACTGTTGCTGTGCACCGTCCAGTGCTCAATGAGAATGTTTTGCACTTAAATGGAACTGGATAACTCTTAAGCACATGAAGGTAAGTATTTCTTTTTGGGGGCTTATATTTCAGTTTTGTCTGTAATGGTTTGTTATTTTTTATTTCTTCACAGATTTCATCAGCATTCTTCTGAGTCTTGTTCTTAATGATAGTCATGGAATGAAATGACTTCTGCATGTTGCATGTGTGCCCAAGCTCGAGTTGGGGAAGAATGTCCCTGATCATGTTGTTGAACTTCTTTGAAAAGGCCACTTTGACAGAACAACAAAGTATCGCAAATTTTCCTAAAAAGAAATGAATGACTTCTTAAAAGTTACAGCTTCATTGTTATGTGTCCTTCCTGGTTCTCAAATCTCAGTTCCTATTGTCAACTAAGTTACATTTCAGAGACACATCTGGTCAAGTACTAAGACAACCTGTTGTTTTGCAATATTTGCAGCAGTCTTTACAAAGCAATGAAATGAATAAAATAAAATCTTCATACTTACCAGAATAGATTTCACATGGACATTACATCGCTTCCTCTCTGTCTGTACGGTATAGCTACAGCATCTTTCCCAACGAGTAATATTACTGATGCAGCCTGTTTTGTTCTCCTGTAAAAGAAACAAAATAAGTAGTACTGTATGTGTTTTGCCACCGCGGCTCTGAAGAGCTACAGAAAACAAAACAGACAACTTAAGGAAGTGAGGCAACATAACAAACATGAGTGCACATACTCACTTTACGGTTTAAATATTAAGAAGCTGGTGGTGGTGGTGGTGCACTGGTAGACTGGTGGTCCGTGGTGGCAGACAGACTCATGGTGGCAGCAGACTTGGATAACATCAGTCCCAGTGGTGGTGGTGGTCCATGGGGGCAGACATCCTCATGGTGGCAGCAGACTTGGATAACATCAGTCCCGGTGGTGGTGGTGGTCCATGGGGGCAGACAGACTCATGGTGGCAGAAGACTTGGATAACATTGGTCCCAGTGGTGGTGGTCCGGTGGGCAGACAGACTCATGGTGGCAGCAGACTTGGATAACATCAGTCCCAGTGGTGTAGTGGTCCGCGGGGCAGACAGACTCATGGTGGTAGCAGACTTGGATAACATCAGTCCCAATGGTGGTGGTCCGGAGTGGGCAGACAGACTCATTGTGGCAGAAGACTTGGATAACATCAGTCCGGTGGTGGTGGTAGTCCATGGGGGCAGACAGACTCATGGTGGCAGCAAACTTGGATAACATCAGTCCCAGTGGTGGTGGTCCTGGGTGGGCAGACAGACTCATGGTGGCAGCAGACTTGGATAACATCAGTCCCGTGGTGGTGGTCCGGGTGGGCAGACAGACTCATGGTGGCAGCAGACTTGGATAATATCAGTCCGGTTGTGGTGGTGGTAGTCCATGGGGAGTAAACAGACTCATGGTGGCTGCAGACTTGGATAACATCAGTCCCAGTGGTGGTAGTGGTCCATGGGGCAGACAGACTCATGGTGGCAGCAGACTTGGATAAAATCGGTCCCAGTTGTGGTGGTCCAGGGTGGGCAGACAGACTCATTGTGGCAGAAGACTTGGATAACATCAGTCCCGTGGTGGTGGTGGTGGTCCATGGGGGCAAACAGACTCATGGTGGCAGCAAATTTGATAACATCAGTCCCAGTGGTGGTGGTCCTGGGTGGGCAGACAGACTCATGGTGGCAGCAGACTTGCATAACATCAGTCCGTGGTGGTGATGATCTGGGGTGGGCAGACAGACTCATGGTGGCAGCTTACTTGGATAACATCAGTCCTGGTGGTTGTGGTCCGGGTGGGCAGACAGACTCATGGTGGCAGCAGACTTGGATAACATCAGTTCTGATGGTGGTCCATGGGTGCAGACAGACTCATGGTAGCAGCAGACTTGGATAACATCAGTCCCGGAGGTGGTGGTGGTCCATGGGGGGCAGACAGACTCATGGTGGCAGCAGACTTGGAGAACATCAGTCCCGTGGTGGTGGTCTGGGGTGGGGCATACGCTTTTAAATACTGCAGTTAAAACCTGCCAACATTAACCACATCATCATCCTCATAAAGAAAATTGCCCTTACAGTCATCGATGTCTGAAGTCTGACCACTGGGAAATTCTTTCTCCATTGTGTCATCATCTACATCAGTGGTGGGCCATTTCAGGCAGCCACTGCCAGTGCCACCAGGATGCTCCATTCCACATCAGCAAGACCACCATGGCTAGGCCGGGGTAAATACCGAGGCTGCAGTCTGTGTTGGTATGTGCCTCTCATTCATTTTAATGAATGTTAGCAACTAACATTTGCAGGAGACAGGTTTGTCCGATGATCCTGACTATTGCACCTGCTGAGCCGAATACCCTCTCAACACTTACACTGGAGGGCGGGCATGTGAGGTACTTCAGTGCCACTCGCAGTCAGCTCTGGCCATTCACTGACCTTTCCACTCCAGTACAAAAGAGGATCTTCACTTATTGTCAGATGCCTGTTTTCAGACAAATATGACTCAACCATTCTCTGTGCCACACTAAGTCCGATTGTTGATGCATCAGCCTGTTCCCCGGAATCAGTGATGTCACAAATACCCACTTGGGACAAAGCCTCCCAAAGTGAGTTGGCACCAACCACTTTGGATGACAGACCACCAGGAACTACAGTCCCTTACCTTGCATGATATGCTTGCTGGTCCTCCAGCTACACCTTCAGATGGATTATGCTGCTGAGGTTTGCAAACCTTGGCACGTGACTTCTGTGCCCCATGAACCAAGCGAACCAGTTGACCACTGATATTTTTACCTGTTCAGGACCTCCCTCCAGTATTGATGCAATTCCACATTTGTATCGTGGGTCCAGCATTTAAAGTTGTCACTACGCTGAATGCTCACAATGTGCACTATTCTGGTCGAATACTGTCAGCATGTGTTGCAGCAACATACTGCTATCACTGCCTCCGACAACATCAAGGCTATGCTGTACATTCACCAATGTCTCCTCAGCACCTGCAGCAGTGGAATTGATTGTCTAATGGAGGCAGACTCACCACTCACTGCCTGTGTGGCATGCTCAAATGGCAGAAAAATTATTACAGAGTCCATGAGGCCTACTGTTCAGTCGTCATAGACATAGAGGCCCCAGAACTGTCATGGCTAGTGTGCATAACAAGATATTCTGTGATGGCTTTGTATTGTTCATACAACCTCTCGCCAAGAATAACGGAGTTCCATCGGAGACAACTTCCAGCTTCAAGCGTGCTGAGGCAGGTTGTTTTATATCTGCAGCTGCTGCAGTTGGTCACGGGCCTTTCCAGATCTTGAAAATGAGAGCAGATACATCGTGCAATGGTCAGCATTTCCTTTATGTCAGGGTGCTGCAGAAACTCCTGAACCACAAGATTTAAACAGTGGACCATGCATGGAACTCAAAAAAACACCATTCGTGATGCATTTCACCACATTTGACCCATTGTCACTTGCTATGAACCCAGCTCTCAGGGACAGAGATTTAGCCATCTATCAATTTCAGTCAGTACCATGTCCAACATGTTCTCACCAGTGTGTGAACAGGTCACACTGTGCATAGCAATTGTTGCATGCTGGCGAATTCAGGAAGATTGCTACCATGACAATCCACCTTCCTGCACTGATTATTCACACTACCAGCATCACAAACAACCCCAGCACCTGCGCCCAGTGTGCAGTTATACACAGATATGAACTCCCGCTGTTTTGCCACTTGTCCACATATCCATACTTAAATGGATGAATGGAGAGAGGAATGTTGAAGGGCATGTCTTACTGAGTCTGAGACAGTGCAGAACAACTCAGGAAGAGCACGGGTGAAAAGTATGTCCTGGATGGGACTTTCCATTTTGGACAGGAACGAGAAAACCGCTGGAACCCAGAATTCTCCACAAAAGAGAAGAGCAAAAGATCGATTGCCATCATTTCTACTACAGCAGCATTAAGTTCATGTGACACTGTATGATTGGGGGTATTCCTTATGGCAAAAAACTCTGTAATGTGGGCTGACTTAAACGTTATACAGGGTGTGTGTTGGTTACAAATGGTTGTGCTCTGTGATGAATGGCATTGGCAGGGGAGCAGTGTGGACATTTGATGAAGATGGTTGCACAGGTGATGATGACAAACCCAGAAATGATGTTATTTTTCTGGATTTTCCAACCGGGTTGATGTACCACTTGCACTAGACATACTGCATTCACCACCACCACCACCACCACCACAAAATTGCTACTCTCACCAGCACTGGACAACATTTCAAAGTCATTATGGTCCTCCACCTCATCATGCCTGTAGTAATCCTCTGCTCTTATTGCCCGCACTACTGCACACGTTTAATTTCCTACTGAGCAACAGTCATCGAGAGGGATAACATGCTGGCTATGGTTGCTGCCGGTGTTACTGGTGAATGCTCAAGTCTGGTATTAGCTGCCAGCTTGTGCTGGATCCACAGAGCCAAGTGCCTATTCTTAAGATGCGTATGTTGTCCTCCTGTCCCAAGATGGCTCCCTTTTTACCTTGACTCACACGCACATGGCAAACCTGGCAGATTGCAATTGAATCATCATTTGCATCATGAACAAAAAATCCCAAACAAGGGACTGTGATGCTCTGCTTTAACATGTCCATGATGATGTGGCTTATTTAAGGCTATTATTTTAAGCATTGAAGTGGGGGGCACGTGCTGTTTCTGGCACTGCACACCTGGACTGCAACTGACCACCATGACTACCTATCATATTGAGTACTGGGTCATCATCATCATCATCATCCACTAAAACCGGTACATCACAAGATTTTATGGGAGTTCCTCCAAACAGATTCAGAAATTTCAGACACAGCCACTTTTAATTTCTTTTCTCCAGTTCCCAACTGGGGTCAATTAAATCATCATCATATTAATTAACGTCACTGTCACACACATCCACATCTTCTGCTTGGATGCTAGATGCGGACTGCATGTTGCAACAACAGCAACATCATCATCATCAGCATCATCACATTCATCATCAGCATCTACACCACCATCACCTAATATTTTTCACCACACTGTGAATCACTGTTGCATGGAAAATGAGTGCCGTTATGCCATGGTGGATGGAATATCACATTGTATGCTATCGTTGACATGATCATCAGAATCAGGTTCAGTTAATGGATGTTACTGGGAAATATGACATCATCTACGCTGTCACTCACTTGCACTGCTTCACACTCAATATGTTTGATACATACACTGGTCGGAATTAGAACTTGACGCAACAATGCTAATACTACCTCCACCACCACTAACACCAGTAACACTAACACCACTGACTGGGAAAACATCTCCTCCAACTATAAGTGACGCTACTGATTGGGCTAAAAACATTGCAGGAGAAATACCTTTCCTCACATCAGCAATGCACTTGTCCATCCGTATACTACTACCACGCCCACAGACCCTCTTATTGCCAACATTGCCATGGCCAGAAACAGCTTTACTTACACATCTCTTTGCAGGCATTTTGGGGATCAATCACAATATTATTACTAAATTCAGATTTTGATATGTTCACTTTCTGAATGGAGGGTCGCTACTATCACTAGCTGGATGTGAAGCAAAATAAACAACTGTGGCTTCAGCAACAGATAAGGGACTACTGTGTTGTGACACTGTCTTGGAATTAAAACAACTTCAGTAACCAGTGGTGCTGATGGGGTCACAAAACAATCCAGTCTGGTAAAAATATCTTTTCAACATGGGGGCACTGAATACAGACAGTGCTGATTTTTACAGCACTACAAGCAGCAACAGTAAGAACAGAGAACACGATCGCAGTACAAAATCAGGCAGCTGCAGTGGATAGCAGATTCACACTGTTGCGCTTAGTTACACTTACACTGATCTATGTCACAAATTTTAAAAGGTGTATAATATTTGATGCACGCAACACTGCACATACAACACAGAACATTTTGTGTACAATGCTGAATGAGAAATGCGATGCAAATGCGAAAGTTCAGTGTACTCAGTGCCATGTAATGTAAATTTGTAATTTAAACAACCTGACCTTATGAAATGCTGCACCACATTCACACAACAAGCAGCAAGAAAATTTTAGCTATCACTGACAATTTTACTATGTGTACAGTAACACAGTCAGTTATATAACAAAAATATTGCTAAACACAAAGAAATCACTAGTTCTCCAACTTAAATCTACCTACACACAGAATCGCCTCCCCTCACAACACACTTCACTGTCTTTCACCACACACCTCAATGTTGTAAATTTACATTCGAAATCACACACAAACAAAAACGCTCGATGGTGTGAGCACAGGAGGATTTCCTACAATCGATGAACTATAGTTGGATCCCAAAAAGCAAAAATGCTTTTGCAGTAGTTTTAAAAGATTTTACAGACAGCTATCAGAGCACACTGTCTCCTATCCTTCCTACTCATACTACCTCGAACTGAGGCTGTGCAGATCAATATAGACCTCATGTAACCTGAACTCCCATAGATCACTGCAAAATCCTCCTTCAGAGCTCAAAAACAAGGCAAAGTGAGGCAAAGTGAACTGCCGCCAATGTATTTCGCCTTAAAAATTGAAAGAGAAGTGACCAGTGGAGGTGGAGTAACGCGAAGTAGCTGTTTTCAATGCACTTTACATTCTCATTATAATGCTAAGTACCCCTTCGGATTGTGAAGCGCCCGCGAATCCACCTTTGCTCCACAAATCACTTCAGAGCTGATTGAGCCCACTTCCACCACCACTAGTCCTCATTATCCTCCTGTAATAGTCATAACAAGAAAACTCTGTGCATTTTCATGGCGTGTCTGAGCAAATCTTCAGAAGAAATGTTAGACATAAGAGTAGTCAGAACCAGCATGTCGATCACAACACAAACAGCAATATTCATTTCTGGAATAGCAGCTATCTGCTTGAAGGGTATAGTTTGTTCAGACTGTTTCTTACTGAAGGAAATCTCTCACTGGGCATGTGGTGCTCCAGGCAAACTAGTCAAGCAGGATTTCAAAAAAGCATTTTTGTGCTTTTTATTAATAAAATATGTAACTTTTATATATCAAGGGTGTCCATGTAATGTGAGGTGGAGTGTGCTCCCTTTGTTCAGACTGTATAACTTGTAGTCATATCCAAAACAGCAGAGACATGTCCTTCCAATATCAGCCATAGTGATATCCGAGTTGTGCTCTCCACCAAGCCTGCAATTCCACATCCACCTCCTTCTCCTCCTCCGCCTAGCTTCAGGAGGTCAGCCATCTTGAGGATGACTGACAAGAGCTCCTCCTACTGATAAGAATAGGGTTTTTTTCGGGGAAGGGGTGTAGAATTCAAACTAAAACAATTACATTTCAGCTTTACACAAACAAATTTCTATATTCATGATTTTTCTTGGTCTATGACTAATATCTTCTAGAAATAATATTTTGATTCCATACACATCACTTTATCAATATTTACCATTCAAATACAATTTTTTCCTTTTTTAGTATCTCATCTCTCATAAACTATATATTGAACAATCCCAAGATTTCCACAATTTTACCAACACTTGTCTTGAAAATATTTTTCTATCAACTTCGTATACTTTTTGTATAGATGTATGTACATTTTCAAAAGGATTTTATAAGACATCCATTGTTGTTGTAGTACCAATATGCAACAAACTTGCCATAAAATAGTACTTCAATACAGCAAAGATGACTTGTAATGTACTGTTATTATACCTTTGCCATGTGGATGGATAAATTGCCAAAATTAATTCTGTATAGGTAAGGGAAGAAAAATATGTATTACCCATAACTACTGCACCTTTTCCACAATTCCTGGACATAACTACAGTCCAGAAATAACTGTTCCTGGGTTTCTAATATTTGATTGCATCCTTGTCTGGGACAATACCTTTCTATGATTTGCTTGTGTTTATTGTTATTTTTACATTAAGTCATGCATGTATGCTAAACCACACCATATCCCATGCATGGATGCACATTATTTTGTAATTGGGACAAAGCCTCCTTAATATGATTATTTGGGCAATTTGGAAGTGTCAGCTTGTTTCTTATGCTAGCCTGTATAATATTTTCATAAACTCCCAATCTAGTTGTAATAATCGTACTATGATAGGGTACTTCACATTTTATCAACTTTTGGAATAGGTTCTTAACTGTGGGAGGAATAATCTGGACAATATTCAATTCTTCCGTTCCATACACACTCATTTACATACTGTTACCCATTCATCACTGACTCCTTCCACAACTTCTGCCCTGTATTTGCTAAAACACTAAAGAACAAAAATATACTAAAATAAAATGCTTGGGGTTTACCATGCCCACCCCTCACCCTGAGATTGGTCTGTAAGTAGTTTCTCTCTTAATGGGGGTTTAAACGGCTCCCCAAAAGTCTGAAATAATATGCTGTATAACCTGGTATCTATGTGTGTGTGTGTGTGCGGGAGGGGTGTTTTATATATATATATATATATATATATATTAGAAGCACAAAAAGCTCTATTTAATGCATTAGTTAGGGTTGTTCCACAGCGACAAAAGCGGGGAATTCGGTGTTGGGTTGAATGCCCCCTTGGACCTCCCAGCCCACCCACCAACCGGCATTGGCGTTGGGGTCATTGGTCTAACTCCACTTCATCACATATGTGAAGAAGCAGAGGTATAGGAGAATTGGTGAGAGTTAGAACAGACAACCCAACGCACACCCCAATGTCGGTTGTGGGTGGTCTGAGAGGTCCAAGGGGGACTTTCAACCCAACACTGAATTTTTCACTTTGCAGCTGTGGAACAACCTAACTAATGCATTAAATGGATTTTTGCTCTAATTTCCTTTTGTGAGAATGATGACGAGAAATAGTGAATGTAATGCGGTGGCTGTAGCGTGGGGCCCTGGTGTCTTGTGACATAGGAACAGGAACAGCAACAGAAAAAGAAGGTGGAAATGCAAATGGTAACAGTAATGAAAAAGCAAGCACAAATGACAATTCAAAGGGTAACGCATGGTGGTGTACACGTAACGGTATCGCAAACAGGTAGATAAACGCAAGTGAAACAGTAAGTGTAACAGTAACAGAAGCACATACCTTGCTTTTACTGAACATCTGCATACAGCAACACAAAGAATGTATGCTTTGTAATGGGCATCGAAGCTTAAAATGAGCCTTGGAAGTACTTAATTGCAAATATCTCAGCAACTGTATGACGTAGAAAAAATTTAAATTTCACATAAATCATTATTTTCCTGGCTACCGTTTGTAGGGCTATGTATCTTGTGACAAAAAATCTGCATCTCACACCATTTTCAGATATTTAAGCCCTGAAGAAGCGCACAGATGCCACCATGTTAGTCTATGGGAAAAATACCAAATTGGAGTACGTAACTTTGCAGCCATGCAATATTTTTCAACAAACCAATAAAAACCACATCTGTGAGGTTGGCTGCCCTCCTCCAAATTTCAGCCCAAAAGACCAAATGGTTATTTTCCAGCAGGGTGACAAAGAACTCCTGTCATTCTGGCCATAGCCTGGAAAAGTACTGTTCGAACTTTATAAAGCTTTCACAAAACAGCATGAAAGTGTTGTATGTGCGAAAGTACTTTGAAAGTACTTTTCCAGAAATTTGAAAACATATTTCTGGTGTGTTTCACCACAAAATAAAGACATGGCTAGCATCCTCAGGTCTGACTAGGTGAATACAAAACAATTAGGTTGCTAGAGGGTCCCAAATTTAAATGGCAATCATTTTTCTGATCACCAACTGAAAACAAAATGGCAGATTTGGGAAAGTAAAAGGCCATTTGAGAAATTAAAACTGCATTTATGATACTTTCTAACTTTCTGTTAACTTTTCCGTGTGACTTATAATGGGAACTTATTTTTGAATAACTTTTGAACCATTTAATATTTTTTCACAAAATCTTCAAAAGGCTCATTGGGGACCCTGGACACACATTCCTGAAGTTTTTGGACCAGTTGCACAAATCGTGCGACCTGTAGGTAAAACAAAGAAATTAAAAAGCGTAATTGTGCAGTTCGTTGTTGCTTCATAACTCCGCACCTGTATATCAAACTAGCACAAAAGTTGGCAGATCCCAAGACTTACCATGCCCAATTCTGCATACCAAATTTCTGGGAAATCCATTAAACAGTGGCAAAGTTATTAAGGTGCAAAGTTTGACCCTTTAACCTTAAAAGTGCTACTCAACCCTAACTATGGTAGCACTACTGTGCTTCCATATATATATATATATACAAAACTGATATATAAAAATGTGGGCACAATCAGATTTTTATCAATAGTACTTTTTCCTTTTGGAAATGTATCTTTTTCCAGCTGTTTACCATCCCTTCTGCTTTCCTTAATTTTTCTTCTCTATTCAAGAGTGCTAAACCCTGTTTCCAAATTTGACTCTAAAATATTGATTGGTTCCTGTGAAAGTGAGATGGCTGCATACTCCTTCAGGCATTTAATGGGCCTGTACCTATACACATCCCTGTAATTTTACCTATGCTGATTGTAGAACCTGAAAATTCTGGATATTGTTTTAAATGGTTTACTACCTCTGCTTCTTTAGTGTTCCTCCTGCTATAATTACGTCATCATCTGCATATGCTAACGTTTTTACTAGTATTCCTTTACTAGTAAGAGGCATAGTTGCATGTTCCTTGAGTGCTGTATGTTTCTTAACAATGGGTCTATACAATAGATGTATGACAAAGGGCTGAAGGGCAACCCTGTCTGACTCACCTTTCTAGTTTCACCATGTCCCTGTCTACCCATTCACTCTTGGGGTTACTGTGGAAAGAGCATATACACAATTTGCCCATGCTATAAATCTGTTATGTATTCCATATTCCCTCAATACTGTAAACATGTAAGTATGGAAATTTAATTGAATGCTTACTGTTGATCCAGACTAAGAATCACAGCTTCTTCTGCCCTCCGCTAGCTCTATGGTACAATTCTCTCAAGAAAATCAAATTGTCTTGTATTCCCTATGAGGGATGGAACAAGTCTGAGATTGACAAATCAAAATATCTGAAACTTTAGCTAGTCTTTTAGATAGAATTTTACTAAAGATTTTAAAATCTAGACTCAAAAGTCTAATAGGTCTCCAGTTTTTAATATTTTCCTTAGGTGCTTTTGTGCAAAAATATGAGGTCTGCTGGTGTCATCGATTCACGGTAAAATGTTGGTCTTAAGTATTTCATGAAAGACTAGCATTAATTCTCATGCAAGTAAATCTTTATGCTTCCTATACAATTCAGTAATGATTCCATCACATCTAGGGCTGTATCATTGTTCTGAGCACTAATTGCTGTTTGAACTTTACTGAGTATAATGTGCATTGTCAGTTTTTCTTGACTATCTATTGATAACTTGGGTATCTGTATGTTTTTCAAAATACTGTGGCTTTGGGTTAATGTTTGGTGCTGAGCCAAATGAAAGTTTAACAAATTTATATATGATCTCTAATATGGTTGGTATTGTGCTGTGACTTTGTCCCACAGCATCTTCTAATTGCAAAATCAGTTTTGTTCTGCTTTCTTTTGTAGACTTTGAAAGCATTAAATGTTTGTTTTTGCATTCAGTTCCAAATCTGGCCTCTTGCTGTAAAGTTTTAGCTCTATTATATTGTTTTAAATAGATCTCATTTTTGATATTGGCTATTTGAAAACTGTAGTAAAATTTTAAAGTTTCTGTTTTGGAAATAAGAGCTTGCAGCTGTTTCCTTAAAAGGGTACCTAACAAGCATTTTTTAAACTGCAAACTCAAAATCTGGCTTCATCAAGGTAAAGTAAAGGCTGCTGTTTACATTTATGTGAAAACTGCATTTATGTAAATAGCATAAATGCAGTTTCATAGCTTTGAAAAATATAAACATCAGCCTTTCACTTTCAGAAAACAGCCTTGGTTTCTCCCAAAATGTCTGCCAAGTGTGTTAAGTGATGAGTCATGATGACATCATCGGAGCCTGAGACAGTGATCCACATATATTTCTATAGTGCTAACTAGTTCTTCTTTCCTCTTTATTTTGAATTGTTGTACCAGAAGGATCAATGCTATGTATTAACTCGTAGATTATTTTGATCAGTACACATGTCAGGCTATGGTTTTATTCATTTTGTTTACTTAACTTGGGAAAATGTTTTGCAATCCAACTTTTTCTTCAGCAAACTGCATTACAGTACAACACTTCAAATATTTGATGATCTAGAGGTTATATGATGGACTGAATTTTATTTTGTGTTAACCAGGAGAGACACACTAAGCAGAAGGTTGTTTACAGGTGTGGCATGGGAGCACAAGGAAGTTTAGTGACTTGCTCAGGGTCACACAGCAAAGTACCAGTCTTGTTCAGTTCCAAAGCTCATGTTCTCTTGTTAATCCACAAACAAGGCTTTCTTTTCCAAATGAACCCCTGCACCTAGCCTGCCTTCTGTTGAACACCCCACCATGCATAGCCTGTCCTTAGTACTGTCTGGGCTGCATATGAGCTTATGTCTCATGAACAGAATTATCACATCCTCAGATTGTAATCTTGTCCTCAGAGAGTTGTGCACAACTATACCGATATACATCATCAGCTGGCACTGTTAAAAAGTGCCTCTCAAACACTCTCAGTCCACATTCTCAATGTTTGACTTCTGCTCCCATGGTAAACATTGAATGGATCACCACCCTTCTGCACAGTGAAGGCAGTATGTACAGTTCCTGCTGTGTTTTTCCCAACCTCATTAACCCATTAACAACAACTAGGTCTTCCTGGAGGGCCAAGCAATAAGCATCATGACCCACCAGAAAAACTGCTGTTCATGCCCTCCTAAGGGCTCCACTTACAATGGATAACAATATTATTAGCAGGAGAGGCATACTAATACCTTGAGTGAATCCACCTGACTTCCAGTGTCAGTCTATTCCTTTACCTGTGATCTGCAGAACCCGCAAGACAGTTCCCAGCAATTCTCCTCAAGTACTTTTCCATGCTCTACTCCACAATGAAAGTTGGCTGGCTACCATCCTTCCAAATCTTGAATGAGCTATACACAACTCCCTCAATACTGTCCTAGCAAACATCAACATCCCCCACCCAAGGGTAATCTCCTACACTGAATTCAAGTAACAGTTTAGGTACAGCCTGCCACTCTGAATATTTGTCATTGCTGGCTACTCTTATCCACTGTCAGGTAGTGATCACGATGCTGGCAGCACCACATTCAGATCTCACAGTGATCTGCTCAGCATCCTCCTTCATGTCTTCAGCTAACCTGAATATAGCTGTACCGCTGGAATGGCCTCTTCAGTCCCTCTCTGGCATTCATTCATCTCGCCTGCTCCCCACTACCAAAAAACTGGTGAGTTCATTACCTTTCCACATCATGAATGTGTTTAGTACAGTCTCCCATGTTATATTTAATTATTAATAATAAACATGCTCTTCTAGTAAGTCAGGCTGATAGCAGCATGGCGAGAAGTGGAAAATAGGCTTTCCTACCCATATAAGATCTAAGCCACCTATGATTAAGCACTATTAAATGGCGTGCTCATGATGTACACACCCATCAGTTAATAGTACCTAATCAAAGGTAGCCTAGCTCTTTTAAGATTTAGGAAAGCCCATCATTCCCTTTGTTCCTGCTACTATGAGCCTGACTTACTGAAAGATATATGTTTATATTTGATATGTCAAAATAAAACAGGGACTGAACTACTTGCATTCATGATGCAGAAGGGTGAGGAGCTCACAGATTTTAGTGTGTGGAGAAACAGTGAAGAAATGAATACCAGAGGGGACTGAGAAGGCTACCTTGCAAAGTAGTGCTATATTCAGGGAAGGGAGATGACAGAAGAAGAGAAATATGAGCAGATTACTGTGAGAAATAAGACGGGGCTGCCAGCACCTTGATCACTACCTGACCCGCTGTCCTGGCTAACATTCCCTTCCCACAAAACCAGTTCATGCAATTGTCCAAGGCTGTGTGTAGATATTAATGTATGAAATGGCTGCCACTACATGTTCAGTTACTTCACTACCAGTCTAGTATTGCTTGTAAAGCACTTTGGGATACACTGTATATGAAAACCACTATATGAATGCTAATTTTATTATTACTATTATTTCCCCATGGAAAAAGAAGACACGACAAGCATATATTTGAGTTTTGAGAAAGTATGAACTCTAACATTGGACTGCACAAGAACTTTGCTACAAAGAAAGTGGTGGCTCTGGGGTGAGTGAAGAATGTGGCTACCCCACATGTAACATACTTACTTGCTTGCTGCTGCTGCTGCTTCACTTTGTTGAAAAGTCTGATTTATTTATTGCACAAATGCTTACATTCAAACTATGGATTACATTTGTAGGTTCTGTCAAAATGTACTAGAAAAGAGTAACAGCAGAAAATATAAAGGTTTAATAAAAATGTTAAAAGTGCATTTAGCATGCACACCATCCCAGCACCTCACTGTAGCATCCTGTATCTACGATAACCACTAGACCACAAGGTTATTCAAGATTTGTACTGCACTGTGGTTTTGCCACAGAGAAAGTCGGTTGGATTAAAACACATTTTCAGCATGTTAAAGTAAACAAAATGAACAGAACTATAGCCTGACATGTGCATTATACAAAATAATACACATGGTTTTGGCAATTTGGGTGAAACAATTCTATACAAAGGGAAAAAAGAACTAGTTAGCACTACAGAGAGCCATATATCTCACTGACTTTGGCTCTAATGATGTCATCATATAACACATTTGGTGTCCATTTTAGGAAGCAGTTAAGAGTTTTTTAAATTGGAAGGCTGATTTTACAATTTTCAAATGCTCTGGAACAACATTTAGGTAAATTATGTAAATGTAGTTTTAGCATTAATGAATACAGCAGCCTTTCCTTTAGTCACCTACAGAGTCAGATTTTTGAATAGTTTGTTGTCAAAATGTTGTTTAGGTATCCTTTAAAGAAAATAATCTGAATAGGTAGTCATTGCTTGTTTGCCTGCCATTTTTGAAGAGAAATTTAAAATGATGTTTGGAATGTTCCCACCAATCTAAAAGACTATTGTACATGCATTTTACAAATTTTCTGGCTTCCCATAAATTAATGGATTCTTTCATCCTCCAGTAGAGTGGCATTGAGAAGCCTTGTATTTTATTTTGCATATGGGGTATTTCCCCATGATATTGTCATATTTATTAAATTATGATCTGAGTATGCTACTGTACTCTTTTCAATATATTCCACTAATAAGTTTTTAGAAATAAAAAGTAACCAATCCTTGTAGATAAGGCTCCCTAAAATGAATATTTCTGTGCTGTATTTTAATCTATAGGCATCTTGTAACTGTTCAAAAATAAAATATCTCTGAGGAGTTGGAGTCACACTACATTTTTTCATTTTACACCCTTTATCTGACTGTTGAAGTGGACAATTAAATCCTCCCATACCACCATCCTTGCAGCTTAATCTGGTTCAAGGTCAGTTGGCATTCATCTGTATCCTCTCCCTGGGTCGTGCCTGAAAATAGGCAGGATTTGTCTAGTGCACTTACCCGGTCAACAAAACTAAATAAATAAATAAATGTAAGTATGGATTTTTTTTTGAATAATTCAATTCTTTGCAATTTGACTTGTAGGGCATATGTGTTGATAAGATGTACATGGGACATGCCAAACTGGATATCTAATATCATTGCTCTCCTGGTTCTGTATGTAATAATCTAGTGACCTTGAATTGGTTATTTGAAAATAGGATCCCTAAACTGTCATGAGTATCTGTGCCTCTGATCAGAAGGTGATACCCTTGCCCTAAAGCGTGGTAGCCTGTGAAATTTCAAAACAACTTTTAAGTCTGGCATCCTGAATACAATATATGTCAGCAGTTTGTACAGCCAGTTCAGAAAGTATGGTTAAATGCCTTTTCCCATTTTTGATACTGTTCATGTTGAGTGATAGGATTTTAAGGAGGCCATCAAAGAATAAGGTGAAAAATCTAAACCTAGATATCATAGTTATTACTTCATTCTAGTGTTTCATTTTTTCTTATCAGTGTCCCTTTACTTCCATCTTTTTTTCTCAAGACTAGTCTATAGAAGAAGAAATGGAGGATCAATCAGATTCCTCTTCTTCTTCTTTTTCTCCTTGTTGTCATATAAAGCCTTTTCCACCAGTAAAGCAGCATATTTATTTGTAGTTTTGCTTTTGCCCCTTGGTTTAAATGCCTTCTGTTCTTTCCCTTTTGCTCAGTTCTTTCTCAACTATAGTTCTTGTTTTTTTTTTACATGTTACTTTTGAAAGTGCTGTCTTCTGTATCAGGTGGGGGGCATTGACTCATGCCCTTGAGCCATTGGTGGTTCTTCTTTTTCTGACTCATTCAGAATATTCCCTTCAGTGGTTGTTTCAGCTGCTTCTTGCTTCTCTACCTCCATTTGGGGGTCTTTCAGGCAGTTTGAAATGTCTTTTCTATTAGTACCATTTCTTCCTGATCTGACATGTCATTCTCCACTGTAGTTTTCAGGTCTGCGTTTGGTTTTCCTGCTTGCTGCAAGTTTTGTTCTTTCTCTTTCTTTTCTTTTCAAGTTCCTGGGCTTTATGTATGGCCTGCATTCTGTGTTCAGAGACCTGTACACAGCCGCTTTTTGGGGCCTGAGTTATTAAAGCTTCATGTACATTCCTCTTCATTGCTGTGAGATGCTCATGGGCACCTAATATAAGAGTGCCCTTTTCATCACATAAATTGCATCTAAAAAGATTAATGCAGGCTGAGGCTACATGTCCAGTTTCAAACCAGTGTACACTTTGGAGTGTCACAAACGTTACTCAGATGTTGATGAGAACCACATTTGTGGCCTGATTTAGGCAGACCTGAATAAGAATAGTGAACCTCTATCTCTTCAAGAAAAAAAAACTTGTAAATGTATTATCCCATTGTTTGACATTATCAACTTGCATTTCACTTTCCATCCTCTGTCCAAAACTGCTCTGAGTCAGTAATTGGGTGGGGTTCTAGGATTTTGCATCGTCTTTAACCAGAATTCAATATCAGTAAGGTTGACACCTTCATTTTTGAATAAGATGATGATTGTTCTGACAGCAGGTTATGTGATAGGTATCACTACAAAGGGTGACCACAATGGAGAGTCTTTAAGTGTATTATATTTAGCCCAAAATCAATCTAAGCATTCCACTCTTTGAAACTGATGTCAAAATTGCATTCACCCATATGTATTAGGAAGCGGTAAAGCACAGTGGCTTATGGCTCTGAGCTGAAAATCTGAAGATCTGGGTTTGAATCCTACTGCTCCTCTTGCATACTATGTGACCCTAAGCAAGTCACTTAACTTCTTTGTGCCCCAGTTCACACTCTGTAGACAAGCTTTCAGCTTAGTATGTTTCTCTTGGTAAAAAAACAAACAAAAATAAGCATTAGTGCAAAGACCTCGGATGCATAACATTTGAGATAATTTTTCAGTAACGTTCTTCCTATATAAACCCAGTCAGGTGGATTTTTAAGACCTCCAATAGAAGAGTCGCACAGTGTTTTTCCATGGTGCAGGATCTGCCTTGTTTTTAAATAAATCTGACATGTGCAGCATAGGTTTGAAAATTTCCTTTGGCTTGGGTCTTGCAAATTCTGTATTTCAATTCCAATTGGGAGGCCTTGTATTTTCTCCTACTCCCAAATTTTAGTGTCTGAGTTATTTTTTGTCCCTGTGGAGTAATGTGGTCTAAATGTGTTTCTCTCCGTATTGCCAAAGGTTCATTTTTCAATGTAGAAGGCCTTTTACAATCCTTTTTAGTAATAGCCCTGTGGTCTAAATGTGTTTCTCTCTGTATTGCTAAAGGTTCATTTTCAATGTAGAAGGCCTTTTACAATCCTTTTAGTAATAGCCCTGTTTTCTGAGTGTCATCACAATCATATTTTGCAGTTCCTTATCCTTTCCTGCTGTAATTACAGTGACATTATTAGTATGTGGTAAAGTGTCATTTCGTATGGTAAAATAAAATTTTACCATACCAAATGACACTTACCACATAGGTCATGAACTAATCAAATTCATCCCTGTTCCATTCCACACAAAATGATGTCATCAATAAAGCTATGCCAATGCACCACTTTATTGAAAAAACATTTGTAACAGGGTTCAAGATGACATTGTCCTCCCATTTTCCCAATGCCAAATTTGCATAAGAAAGTGCCATTGAGGAACCCATTGCTGTTCCACATATCTGACTGTAGAACTGTTTGTTAAAACAAAATAATTGTGCTCTAAAACAAACTCAAGGGATTTCAATATAAAATCTTTTGCACTGGCTCCCAAGTTGTGGGTTTGCTGAGATAGTATTTGATAGCATTAAGACCTGTTTCACATTTAATTGAAGTGTATAGGTTCATGACATCTCGGAAACACAATTGTATGATTTCTTCAAGGTAAATTTTATTTTCTGCAGGAGATGTGTATTGTCTCTAATGTGTGATTTTATGCCTACCACATACTGATTCAAGAGTAATCAACATACTTGCCCAAGTTATATGTAATGGAATCGATGCCTGATGCAATAGGTCTAAGAGGTGGCGAGTTCTGGTCTTTATGAACCTTGGAAGTCCATAAAAGCTAGGAAATATTGGGAAATCTGGTTTTATAAATGACATGTTATCACGTGTTAAGGTGCCATTTATCTAAGCTTCCTCTATTAATGGATGTAACAGCAGAGAAATTTAGCTTTAGAGTCTCTTACTTAATTTTTCATATGTATTCTTATGATTAAGGAGATCCATGCTCTTAGTGACATAAAATTCTTCTGTCATAAGAATAATGGGCCCAGTTCTAGAAAGGTGGTGCAAGTCCCAGCCAAACGCAACTTGTGCCACCTGCAACTCACTCCTTGACCCTGTGCCCTATTCTAGAAGGGGCAGCATCTCTGCAGCTAAGTCCTGTGATTTGTAGCATGCTGCCAGGACGCGAACAGAGGGCTCGTCTGGCGAGCATGTCACTGCCGCAATGCAGACTGCAAGTGCACTTCCATGCCTAGCCTAGCTACACTGGGCACCCTGCAGGCTGCCCACATCAACTAAACCCCCTGTAGTGTGCACATAGAGCCCCACAGAGCTGCCCACCCCCTGCCCTGGATCCCTGTGCACATAATGCCCCACCAGAGACTACCCTACACCCCAGCCCCAGTCCCCCAGTGTAAAATGCCCCACAGGGCAGTGCTGTCATCCCCACCTGTGCCCTGACCCTGGGTCACCTGTGGCAAATGAGGGCAAACACCCTGACAATCCCTGGTAGTCTAGTGGCCCCCACCCAGCATTCCAGCCCACCTAGTACCTCCCACTCATCCCAGCTGGTGGCTGCAACAGCCCACCTCTCACCTCCATGGCCAGCCACTGACTGAATGCTGTGGGAGCGCTACTGTAAAGATGCATTCAGAAATTATTCCCTGAGTGTCTTTCCAGTAAGCACTGCAGACCAGTAAGCGCTACTGCAGAACTCAGTCAGAAGCTGGCCATGGAGGTGAGAGGTGGGCTGTGCCAGTCGCCAGCTGGGGTTGGGTGGGGTGCTGGGTGGGCTGGAAATGGCTGGGTGGGGGTAGGGGGCCACTAGACTACCAGGACCAACGATACTGAATCTCACACATGGTGTGGCGGCAAGAGAACAGTCTGCTAGAAAGATGTTTAAATTGGCACCAGATGCTGAACTGTTACCAGTCTAAGGATATAAATCCATTTTCTTATCTTAGTCAGAGGATCCTGAAATACTTGCAGCCTCTCTCCCACTAGAGACTGGTGATCACCTTTTGGCATTGCAAACCAGGGCTTGTCAGGGTATTTGCCACATTTGTGGCCGGTGACTTGGGGTCGGGACACTGGTGGGGATGACAGCACCACCCTGGGGCATTTACAATGGGGATTTGGAGCTGGGGATGGCAGCCCTTATGGCACATTAATTACACAGAGAGTCAGGGGAAGTTGGTGTGGGCAGTCTCTGCAGGGCCTTTACTGTATGGGGATGGCGGGGCAAGTACTGTATGGGAGATGGGGCAGCAATGTGTGCAATGCCCATTAGAGGCACCATCAGCAGTGATCTGGGCATTGGGGAGGGCACATGGACTGGGTTCTACAGGATCCTCGGAGGACTTATGTAAGTTACACCAGTCTAAATGCAGGTGTAAGCTTACATTGCTGTGTTCTCCTCTGGGGGTTCTTGTAGAATCCAACATTGGGGTCTTTGTTGCTGCCCTTCTGGAATGGGGCTACAACTGCTTCCATAGCCCCAGCACCATGTCACAGGGGGTTTATGGTGCAACTGCTGGTGTAACAGCTGTTCAGCACAAGTGGCCTGCGAGCATATCACAGGCCACTTTGTAGAATCCGCAAGTCTCAGACTGCTGCTGTAAATTGCTACTTACGCCATTCTACTGGCACAAGTGCTATTCGCCAGGCGTAACTTTTCTGGAATTAGGGCCAATGTTAGCAGCCTTATCTGACTGTTTTATAACCACCCTTTGGTTTTTCAAGCTCTTCTAATGTATTCCTTTCATCTGCTGTTATATTGCTGTACTTTTAATTTTTTTGTTGCTTTTAGCCAGTTTATTAACATCACTAAGCACCAATTTCTCAAAGGTTGCAATAGCAGGATGTTGTACCTGTGAGCAAAAGGTTGATTTATTTTTAAGCTTTTCAGTTCTTTTAATCAATATGATTTCTTTTGTATTTTCATCGTAGTTAACTTCTGCATAGTTTGCCAATATTTCCAGATTAGAGTCATCCAGTAAATATGTTTCAGTTGAAGTTCCAATATGTGAAGACATTTCCTCCTATATTTCTGATATTCAAAATACATCATTATTTTCATCATTTTCACATGTATGAACTTGTCCCAGTCTCATTTTATCAACAGTAAAACCCATGTTGACTTTGGTTTTAAAGTAGTTTTTAATTTCAATTTCCTTATGAGTTTGAAAATGTCTGTCTTAATGTCGAAAAATCCACAGGTGGGCTAGGTAAAAAGAAAGACCCTTTCTAGTACTTTTATAAGAATGTCAGAAAGCACTATTAAATTGATTACCATATTTTGGTGGCTTCTTTGAATTTCTTTTCTGCCTCTCCTTTACCCTTCCTCATCACCCTCTCCTGATTTTGCATTTGGATCTTTTACTGGGTGTTTATCCTTTTTGTATTCATGGTGTTAGTTGCCCCTCCAGCCTGTCTCTTCAGTAAAAAGGAGTCTGACGAGAGCCGCCTGGTAATTCATCAGGAATGACCACAACCTTCTGATTAGTAGTTCTTTTGTTTTGATTTTGATTTCTGTTGCTAGATTTAGAGCGATTTCTCCAACCTCTATGGCGTTGTCTGCTCCTTGATCTGCCCTTCTGTGTGGACTGTTCAAGTTAGCTGGGCAATCCCACTTAAATACCTGATTGCTTTCAAAGTTTTCAGAATCTGTTAAGACCTTTGTTTTCTTCATGTTTACCAAATCGTTTTCTACAGTACTTTATTGATTATTCGGGAATATTTTTGCTTAATGAAGCAAAGTGTCTATGTGACTTAAGTGGCTTTAGAGAGTCTTGTACTGTCACAATTTCTTTTCAAGCTTTATTAAATCCCTTGCATCTTTGTTTATTAAGGCTGTAAGGAATGTGTTTATGCACTCTGTGCATGCCTTTTCCCAGTCAGCTTTCAAAATCTGATCTTCAAACCCACAGGAAGGTTCTTTGTCTAACCTCAATCCTTTGGGGACCATCCTTTAGAGAAATACTTCTCAAGTGTTATTTATTGAAGTACTGATTATGCTCTTTAATGCAAAGTTTTCCAAGCTGTGTGAATAAAATCTAATCTCTCCTGGCTTATCATCCTGAATATTCTGTGTGTGTAGTGTCAGTAAAAATTTCTCTGTGTTTTAAAACTGCTGCTTGTCCATCCAAGCAACCAAATGTTCTGTATTCTTCCTCCTTGAGATCAAGGTCAATGGTAGACACCGCCACTGCCATTTCTTCATCCAAATTTTCACTCCTAAAGTAATTGCTCATACCTGTGTTTAGTAATCCTGTTTTGCTCATTCCAAGGACAAAAGACAGTGTTGTGGTTTAAGGCTGTGACACATCATGAAACAGTTTCTGCTTTGCTGGTGTGAAACTCCTCCTGTTCAAAGGCTCTGATACAATTTTAAAGTTTAAATCAAAAATGCCTACTCAAGGAGACAAAGGGCACAGGTATGCCAAAATATTCTTTACAAATTAGATTAATTTGTTTATATTCTCTCTCTCTTAGGCCCTGGACACACTACAGAACTGTTTTGAAAACCGTTTTTAAAACCAGTTTAGCTAAACCATTTCAGTGCAGCCACACTACTCAGTAACCATTTTTGTAACAGTTTAGTGTGGGACACACTGCTAGTGTTAAACCTGTTCTCCTTGTAACTGTGTTGTGTGAAGTCCAACATAGAACTGTTCTTGCCTGACACACTGTAGCTAAAACTGTTTTAGTTAAACCATTACAGCTTAAAACATTTTATTACTGGACAGACCTGTAAGTAAAACCATGCTAGCTCCAAAACATTTTAAAAATGGTTTTAAGACTAGGTATCTAGCAGGGTTTAAAACACTTTTGTTAAAATGGTTTAAGGGGCTTGTAGTCTGTCTGCCAACAGTGCTAGGGATTTAAACCATTTTAAGGGACTTAAACCATTTTAAGTTCCCCAGTGTGTCCAGAGCCTTACAGGTCATGAAAGATCACAGGAGGAAGTTACCAGGCATGGTATTTCTCTTAATTTTGTAGTGATTTGGAAATAGGACAAAATTCCTCCAAAATACATTAATAAACTATTAAAAGTATACCTGTGACCTTTGTCTCCTAAATTGGGTGTTTTTTGGTTCAAACTTTATAAAAACCTTAAGTCACTAAAGTTTTCACCTGGGTACCTGTAGTATTGTATAAATATGTTGTCCATATGTTTCCCATAGTCTAAACCCAACAATCCCCTCCCATCCAGTGTTCCCATTGTATTGTTTCCTTCACCAAATGTTCCCACGACAGAGTCCCCAAGTTTGGATTATAAATTCATTTGAAAAATTTGTGAAATTACCAATTTGTTGAAAGTTTGAAAATATTGTTTTACTGTACAATTACTTTATGTGTATTTACTTTATGCATAACACTTTAAGGTTACCCCATAAAAGTGTAATGGTCTGCTACCTAGACACACACCCTGATGAAGGCCCACTACTGGTGCTGATGCGCTGGGAGCTTTACACTGTGGTTTGCAAAATAAAATTTAATTTTGATTTGCTTGCCTGATTCCCTTGATTTACTGACCTGGGTGCAGATTACTTTGTTTCAGAGATGCAGGTTAATGCACTGAGGTTTCTTTAGTATCTCTTTGTGGAGGGCAACAAGATGGCTGCGGTGTTGCTCCACTCCCTGCTGCTCCACACTCAGCAGGGCATTTGGAAAATCAAAATTAAAAGTGTTTTATTTCTTATTGCCTGAATTAGCTGAATGTAATTTACATTATTTTAGCCATTTGTACTTAATTATGGGATTTTTCTAGCATCGGGAGCTGTTTTTTTTTGTACATTTGGTACTCAAGTTTCAGTCTTATTGAGCCTTGAAGAGATGGCTGCAGTGTTGCCCCACAACCAGCCGCTCCATGCTCTGTGCCCTTTCTGTATTATTTGGCTTTTTTGGCATCAGCAGGCTCTAGTTTTAAATCTCTGAATGAAACCTGTGGTGATTTGGTTTAAGGTTGATAAAAAATGAGTTTTCCTCTGTCAGTTAAAATGGAACAGAGCAGCTGTGCGGTTTTGTTGGCTGACGGTAGTTTCACCCAGTGTTCTTTTAGTCTGAACATCTATTGACAGTAAGTGGGCAAAACACATGGAGAATCAATGAGAACAGAGAACTCCATGCTCATGTGCTAGTTTTTCTCTAATAAAAGGTATGCCATCACTGCCTAGAGCTGGGAGGGTCCTGAATTTCAATGCTGTACAACTTTACTTGCTCAGTGGAGCGTTTTCTTTTCTTTTTTCCTCACAGTTGCTTATGTGGGCTTATGAAGGACAGCAAGTTTTAGCAGGTGAGGACTCCTGGGCATCTTACCACCAGGCTCAAGAAAAGGAGTCAAGATTATGTACCTCCAGCAAGGTATTCTCTTAAACCTCACAAGAGATACCATTATAGCTATACATAGATGGAGGCCAGTGAGATGGTAATTTTCCCTATGAGTTCCTGATGCCTATCTTCCTTTGTTTAATGATTTGATTTCCAGTGTATTTTAAGGACTAAAGAAATGAAGTATGAACACCTCATGCCGACTCAATGATTACATTCATGGTTCAGGCAATTTGTATTTTTACCAATGAATTTAACTTGTGGCATTTGTAGATAGTGAATTTTGTTTCTGGGCCATGCATAAATGCTACATCATTGTATTTGAGGACTGGCTGTAGGGGAACATTTCTCCATGATGTCTGAACTCCTTTATTAGAGCTACATTTTTAACAGATGTGGTACCTGCAGGAACCAACCTCAACACACAATCCAAAAAGTCAAAAAATGAAGCCTTATATGTGGAGCATTACATTCTGTTCAGCTTACAAGATGTTGGGGCTTGTGGGACTCCTTTTATGGAACAAGCCTTGCTGTTTTATTATGCTCTTATGGTATCTGCTAAAATCAACTTTGGAATCATCATATTGTTAGCAGATGCTCTGTACTGGTTTTAAACAATTAATTGATAATAGGGGCTGATATAGCTAGTGGCACCCCTGTTGATGCCTATAATGTCCTTTTGAATTTTCACCAGAATATTGAAATTAAGAAAGTAAGGTTGCACTGACTTTAAGGCAACCTGATAGACGGGTGTTTTTGGAAAGTGCACAGAACTGTGGAAAGATATTTGTTTTGTTTTTTAATAGAATAAGCAGCCAGAGATATTTGATTTAACTTTGAACAAGTGTTTTTATATTAATGCATATGTTTGCATGTTGTAATTCATATCCTGAATTATCCTGAATTACTTAGGTACTGTCAGATATTGCTTGAAGTTTTACATGGGTTACATGGTGGTATTTCTGTGGTAAATTTGGGGAGGTAATCCTGGAAAATTGCAGAAGCTTATACTGAAATGACTACTGGTTTCTATAGTAAGACGGGTATCACTGGACAATAACAGAGTGGCATAACTGAGATGTGTTAGTGGGCCCATTACCAGAATCATAACCTAAGCATGGAGTAAATGACCTGACGGTAGTTATAGGTCTAGTCCTCAGATCCTAAACTTGTGGCTTAATGTACAGTCTGGTAGAGCACCTGACCCAGGGATCTTATAAGCAGAATATGAGGCAGCATGTGCTGTGGGTATCCCATTGGGATCCAGGGTGGGCCCATACTGATAATATATATTGCACAAATTGGGCAATGTGGCAATGACCAGTTAGCTCCTATTCAGGACAGAGTAATTTTATACACTAGTCAAAGAGTTCTGGCATGGGACCAAATCTTCATGAATTGAACTTGCAATCTGTAGGGTTTGGAGATGGTCTCCAGAACAAGGGATGTATTAGTTAGAGTGGTAAATTGCTCTCTGGGAGAACATGGGTAGGCCAATTCCTAGATAAAGCTGCAGCTTACTTTTCTGGGTCCATGTCGATATCAAGTGATAAAAGTAAATTGAATGAAAGGATTAAAGAAATATTTACTTAAATGAATTCTTTCACATATCTGGACTGTGTTGTATGGTATGGACTGCACACCCATTGGCTCACGCTGTGAACCAATGGGTGTGCAACTCGAGCTGTCAGTTAGTGGGCCGGGCGGCAGGCGGGTGGGTGCTGCCGCCCGCCGGCTGACAGGGGAGCGGGTGGTGGGGCTCAGTGGGTGGGTGGGGAGGGAGTACACTAGACCACCAGGATAGTAGGGGTATTTTATGAGTTACAGATGCCTGTGATCGGGCAGCGATCGGTCCACTGGACCACCAGGGATATTGGATGTGGGGTACCATGCCGATGCCCGCGATCAGGCACATAGAGGTCCACTGGACCACCAGGGATATAGGAGGGGCTTATTCATCTACACAAATGCCCATGATCAGGACATAGAGGTCCACTGGACTGCCAGGGATATTGGATGGGGATTTCTACACGGATGCCGTGATGGGGCATGGGGGTGCCACCAGGTGCGGCAGGAACTCGGGTGGCCACACACAGGTGGCAGCTGCCGTGTTGCGCCCTGCAATACAGCAGCTCACCTGTGGGTGGCCAATACTTGTTCTTTTTGGTTTAACTTTGTGCAGGCGCAGGTAGTTGTACATGTACGACTCTGCATCCCGGCCGAATATTGGGCTGTACGGGTTCATGCATGGGCGTGCCCCCACCTGTGCCTCATGCATTACTGATGCACTCCAGCGCATGTCCGAGTTTGTCGGCACTTTTCCCCTTTGAATATCATGTCAAGATCAGTGGGTTGTGCATGGCGAACACTGTTGCTTCATGCTAACCCTTTGGAATATCTGGGCCTACATGTATTGATTAATGTGGAGTATTGTATTGTAGTTTTATTGTATTTTAAATGTAATATGTTGTTATGGTTTAAACAACCAATCAACAATAAACTAACTTGACTTGACTTGTTTCAGAGACTAAAACACATTTTGAGCAGGAGCTGAAAAATTACAGCTGTCACACTCATGAGGTGCTATAAAAAGGCCATGTTGAATATTTGTGGTAAAAATATTGAATATTATCAAACGTATGAGCCTGAGTTTGTACAATTCAGTGTAGGCTCATAACTTTGTTGAGTTTTAATATTTTTGCAGCAAATTTCCAACATTGCCTTCTATGATCCCACCTCATGAACAAGGACAGAGACATTTTTCAACTCCAGCTCAAAGGGAGATTTTGCATAGAGACTGAAATCACCATTCAGGATGTAAAAACATTTTGGCCAGGATTTAAAAATGACAACTGTCACATTCATGAGGAGTTGAAAAGATATATCTACATTGTAAATTTGGGTAAACGATCGACAATTACCAAAGTTATGAGGCTGCATTTGCAAAATTCAATGTAGGCTCATAACTTTATTATTTTTAATATTTTTACACCAAATTTTCAACATAGCCTTCTAGTATGACACCACCTCATGAACAACGAGACAAAATTAACTCCTGCCCTAAAGGTGATTTCTTATAGGACTACAAAATCACCTTTCAGGATGAAAAGAAAAAATAATTTGGCCATGATTTGAAAAATGTCATCCGTCACATTTATGAGATGCTTAGAGATGAGTGAAGTGGCCCCAATTAGCTCCACAGT
The DNA here is from genome assembly GCA_016271365.2 of Neoceratodus forsteri. Taxonomy (NCBI): domain Eukaryota; kingdom Metazoa; phylum Chordata; order Ceratodontiformes; family Ceratodontidae; genus Neoceratodus; species Neoceratodus forsteri. The sequence goes on along the minus strand of CM057453.1, from coordinate 1,234,677,146 downwards.
GATTCGCTGAATGAAGGCAAATTTGCGGAGTACTCCGGGCGTGAAGTGGAATACTTTGCGTTATAAAGGGTAACGTGAACTCAGATGAAAACAATGACTTCAAGCATTTCTGCCTTCCCAAACCACTACTCCAGAATTCTTGAAGAAGTACATTGAAAACAAAGTATTTCACCTCACTTCACCTTGTTATTAAGCTCCAAAGGTGATATTTGCAGTGATTCATGGGATTTCAGGTCACATGGGATCTAGATTGTTCTGCACAGCCTCAGTTTGGGGTAGTGTGTGTAGGAAGCTGTAGGAGACAATCTGTTCTGAGAGCTCTCTATGATTCAGACCTTCTAAAAGCTGTTAAAAAAGCCTTTTGAATAATTTTTGCTCAAACTTTAGTTCATCGATTATAGGAAACCCTCCTGTGCTCATATCATCGAGCGTTTATTGTTTGAGTGTGGATTTTGAATGTTAATGTACTATATTCAGTCTGTGTACTGAGAGACAGTGAAAGTAAGCTTTGGGGAGGGGCGTATCTGTGGTGTAGGTAGATTAACTTGGAGAAAAAGACAGTGCTTTCTGTTTTTGGTATATTTTTCTTGTATAACTGTGTTAATGTACACACAGTAATATTTTCAATAATTCTTGCCATTTTTGCAGATTGTTGTGGTGCAGCAGTGCATAATTTTAGTTTATTTAAAATATGTGGTTATATTACTGAAGTTTTCAATTTGCTACACATTACTTAGTGTTTGTGTGAGTATGTGTGTGATGCATGTCATCAAATCAGACACCTTTTATTGTGCCCATAATTTCAGCAATGTGAACTTGCTATCCACTGCAGCTGTATAATTTTTGTACTTCTTTGTGGTATCTTTACTGGTACAAGTACTAGTGACTGTTTCTGCAGCAGTGCAGTACACTGCCCACCCATGACCCACCCCAACCGCAAAGGTATTCTTTTCCAGATATGAATTTCTGATGGTGAGCATCGGTTGGTTAGGTGTTGTGCCTTTGCATCTGCTTCTCTTGTGTGCAGCGTAATCTTAATCTGTCTGTACATTTGCATCTCTTTAGGCCCAATCTCCATCTCTAACTTAAGTCACAGTTGTTTCTTTGGCTTCCTTCAGAGTACTGGACAGGTGGTGCATAATTCTGCATGAACATTGTACTCATTAATATGCTTTTAAGTCAGGACCATCATCACAAGTCACTCATGATACAAATCACGCTTCTTCATCATCACGTTACAAATGCAGTCACAAATCACAATTCACGATCACGTTACTTAATCACAACATTAATTTTTACTAGTTACTTGGATGTATTGTAAGCCTGTTTTGTAGTATCTCTCCATGCTTCACCACCCACCATTGTACTCATTAATAGAGTGTTTTTAAGTCGGGAGTTTGTGCCACACCTCCTTGAGCTCAAGGGAAGTACAGCCATAGACATTCGCATTTCTTCATCATCACAGTCACAAATGTAGTCACAAATCACGATTTACGATTATGTCAAAATCACAACATTAATTATTTTGCTAGTTACTTGGATGCATTTTAAGCCTGTTTTGTAGTATCTCTCCAGGCTTCAGCACCCCACCATTGTACTCATTAATAAGTGTTTTAAGTCAGGGAGTTGGACAGTGTCTGCAGTACATACACAGACTGGAAAGAAGACTGACTGCACATATGCAGTTTAGCACATTATACTTGCACTGCTCAGAATACAATGTCATGCATATGGAAGACAACAAAAAGGTATAATTACATACAAGGGTCGGGGATGGTGGAGGAATACATTTTATATCACAGCAAGGAAGGTGGGGGAACATGATGTGAGGAAAAAAATAATTTAGGATCCCATGGTGATCCAGCAGCAGTTCCAGCATGGACATAATTTGCAACTGATGTCCCTCTATGTGATACAGCTGCTGCTCCACAGCACTCACCCTCTTGTTGTTCTCTCAACAGCACTCCAGAGAATTGCCAAGTCAGCCTGTGTTTCGCGCAGTTCTCTGGGGTCCACACGCTCTACAGGCTGACCTGCTGGTGGTGGTGGTGGTGGGAGTGGGGTACTGGTGGGCAGCAGGTGCTGCTATGGCCCTCCTCTTCTTAGGGATGCCGCCATGCACAGCCGCACCCTCTGCCACAGAATGGCCAGCAGGTGCAGGCATGGTCTGTTCTGGCAGCCTGCCACTCCAACTGATGGTGATTAAGCATATGGGTGTGTGCTGGCCCCAGTCCCCAGGCAAGTCCCTCAGGGGCCACAGTGCCCTCCACCTCACATAGGCAGCACTTGACCACACTGTTGTCCACCGTGATGCAGTCAAAGAACTGCCAAACAATGGAGTTGGGGAGGACTAGGCACAGACAGGGAGGGCCAGATGAACTGGCAGCTGGCTGGTCATGGTGCTGAACAAGGATGGGATCCACACCTGGGCCCAGGGAAAAGGCACATCCTGCTCCAGAGGACCTGGTGCTGGACTTGGTGGTGGTGGTGGTTCAACTGTCTTAGAGTCAGGACAGGAGGTGGTGCTGGTCCTGCTCTGGGGGACACTCACAAGTTCTGGAGCAGTCCAACAGGAATGGGTGCCCATGCTCCTCACGCATGTGCATGGTATGATGCTTACCACTACCATGGTCTCCAAGAGCTGCCCTCCCCAGGCATTCCCTCACCCTGGTCCATCTCTTACTGAGCTCCCTCAGTCTGAGCAATCACTACTCACACTGTCACACAACACACACACACAGTCACACAGACAAACAACTAACTACTTATAAAGGTAAGAAAATAAAATTTACAGAAAGAACAAATTAAGTAAAAGGAGTACAGAAAGGACAAAAAATGTAGCTTTTAAAAAGCTGTTGGGTCTAAATCAAAGTTTAAATCTCCTCCTTCTCTGATCTCAAAGTATCAGCAGTCACAAAACACTCCTCTCTCTATGTCTGCACAGGAGAAAGTAAAGTATCTGCTCGTATGACTCACTTCCTTTCTGCCTAGCTAAGAGCATGTGACTTACAGTACTGTAAGCCATGTGATGCGGGGGCTGACAAATCTGAAACACCAAGTGGATCACTTAGAATCATAATGCAGAATGCGAAGTCCATTAAAACAATGATTTCACCTTTACTGCATTGCCATTCTGCCTTAACGCGAAGTTTCAAGTTTATTGTAGGAAAACTCCATTGAGCAAGCTCATTCACAAATAGGTCCTGTGAAGTGGTAATGACAGGTGGAGTGAGCACTTTGCATTGCCCACTCCACGAGAGGAGTGGCAACAAGTGCCTACTTTGTTCACTTTGCCGGCAAAATTTAAATTCACTGCATCTCTAGAGGTGCTGTAAAGATATGACTGTGTTGTAAATTTGGGATGAAAATATGGACAACTAACAAAGTTACAAGGCTGCATTCATAATAATCAATGTAGGCTCATAACATTGTTTTTAATATTTTCACCCCAAATTTCAGTATAACATTCTTATGACCCCACCTCAAGAACAGGGGCAAAGAAAATGTTCAACCCTTGCCTGAATGTTGGTTTTATACACAGGGTACAAAATCACCTTTCAGTACAGATTTGCTTAGCAACTGTGACATTGATCATGACATGGTGTCACAAACAAGGCATGTTGAAAATTCAGGCAAAAATATGCAAAAATGGGGAAGTTATGCTTCTAAGTTCACAATCCCATTGGAAAACATTGAACAGCATACCTGTTTCTTCAGTTCACTATCAGGCTTTAAAGAGGAAGACATGTCTGCAGTCCAGAGAGAATTACAGGGTTGGACCCTGATAGGGTAAGTAAGGGCTTGTGGGGTGGGTTGCAGGTGCTGAGTGGGAGGGTCTGGTGAGGGGTCTAAAATGATGCAGATGATATTTATTTATTAGTTTTGGTAACTGGGTCAGTGCACTAGCTAAAACTGCCTATTTTCAGGCACGACCCAGGAGAGTAGTGGTTGACAATACAGTAGTGAACAACAATCAGGTACATAAAGTCAGTTAACTGTAAAGGCAACAATTACATCAGCAGAAGCAGATTACAGGACCTAACAGCACGGAGAAAACATCAGGAACTGGTTGAATACAACTTACATAATCACACAATGATGGCATAATGGCAAACAAACAGTCATATTGCCTAGGTAGGGGAGAAAAGACAGGAAACACTAGTACACATAAGGCTCACATAAACAAAGGGATGTATACAGCTGATTGGACAGAGTTGAGAGACAAACAGCAGTTAAGTGCATTCACAGGTTCCAAGAGTATAAAGGTGAAGAGAACAGGGCATGCTTGAATGTAAGTTGAGATGAGGAGGTCTTAACATGTAGAGGGAGTGAGTTCCAGATCCAAGGAGCAAAATATGAAAAGCTTGCTCATCCATTTTAGTGGAGCAGGGATGAACTGTGAGCAAGGGGAGTGGAGGACCTATGGGAGCGAGAGGAGAGACTGGGGTAAGCAGGTCACCCATAGAGGATGGTTGGGGGTTCTGGATAGGGAGTCAACAAAACACCCAAGTGTATAAGAGCATAGGGCTTCGGGTGACAGCCAGTTTAAAGCAGAATAGAGCTGGCAGTGATGGGTTACATGAGGAGCCAATAAGGCGAATCTACAGGTGTTGTTGTAAGATATGTCCCATTGGCTATGAACCCCAGTATTAGCATGAGAGAGTACAGGGAGGGCATATAACAGTTGTGGGAGTAAAACACCTCTCACTACTGATATCCTAGCCACTGAGTGAGAGAGTGATGCACTCTTGGGCTGCACCAATCTTGGCATTGACTGATCAGAATACCTCACTGACAAGAGCAGCAAAATCAAGTACCGGGTCCAGAGTAACCCCAAGATATTTGAAGGATAAGGTATTATCAACAGCAGTCCCATTGCAGCAGTGGACCAGGGAGCTTGGGGACTCAGCAGGCACCTGTTATATCCTGGGAAGCTGTTATAAGGAACCATAACAAAAAAACTATATTAATATAAATAAAATAATCAGATCATATAACTGGGACATATTAAAAGGGAAGTCCTGTAGTAGTCATGGGAAATAGTCAATGGGGTCCTGCAATCTTGTATACACAATCATGTTCCATTAATCAAAAAATACAATGGGGAAGAATACTGCAGTGGATGACTTTATCAATCCATATACTAATGAACAAAAAACAGGGCATATAAGAAATTAAAAAGTACCCATCTACTGCAAGACTGTCTGTATATAAGTCTCTGGTTAAAAAGACTAAACAGGCTATAAAAAAGGAAGAGCAAGAGCAGAGTTAGCATTGGTAACTTTAAAGGTAACAATTTAAAGCATTTTACAACTATGTTGGTAGCCTGAATAATAACAATAATAATCAGATTACTATGTTAAAAGACCAAGAGATGCAAATTGAGGATGAGATAGGTATAGCGAACATGTTTAATTCATATTTCCAAAGTGTCTATTCCAGGGATGACAGTGATGCTATCAGAGAAGATATGATACATAAGATAGTGGAAACTGAAATTCCAATCATAACTGTAGAAAAGATCAGAAACAAGCTAATGAAACTAAAGAGACACAAGTCACGGGACCAGGTAGTTATCACCCAGAGCTCTTTATAGAAACATCAGAGGAGATCTCTGTTCCACTGCAGGCCTATTCAATAAATCTTTACAACAAGGTAAAGTTTTGGATGTCTGGAAAGAAGCATATATCACACCTGTATACAAATCAGTGGATAGGACGAGACCAAAGAGCTACTGTCCAATAAGTATTACCTCAATTATAGGTAAAGTAATGGAATCTTTCATAGACTAATTCCTTGATAGCAGCTTAAAAACCCTGAATTATACAGACATCTCGCAGCATTGTTTTTTAAGTGGGAGGTCATGTACCACCAATCTTTTACATTTTTTGAGCCAGTGAGTTAGGCACTGGATGCTGGATTACCAGTTGATGTTGTCTATTTAGACTATAGGAAGGATTTCATTCAGTTTCTCACACTGTATTATTTAACACCCTTAAACAACTAGGGCAGAACTTTACTTCAGTAAGTGGATTGCAGCATGGTTATGTAACAGACAACAGCAGGTAAAGGTTAGGAGTATCTCTCAACGGGGCTAGGATGATTAGGTGGGTGCCCCAGGGTCTGTGCTGGGGCCAAGGTTGTTTAATATCCTGGTTTCTAGCATGCAGGTATCCAACGGTGTCTGGATATGTAAATACACAGATGACTCTAAGTTTGGGGCAATAGCCAACAATGCGAAGCAATGGCAAAGTTATAGGAACAACTTTGGCCTCTTGAGAGTTGGGCTGAGTCACACAAGCTGAATTTTAATACTGCCAAATGTAGGGTCATACATTTTGATTATAATAACACCAGAGCACAATACTCACTGAAGTCACACATTCTGGAAGCATCAGGAAGTGAGAATGATCTGGGGTGACAATAACAGAAAGACTGAGTTTTGATAAACATAATAAGACCTGTGTCAACAGAGCTAATAGAATTATTGATAACCTGTTGCATAACATCAGAAGCCGAAGGAGTGAGGTTCTTGTCCCACTGTATAGATCCCTGATGAGGCCTGTTTTGAAGTATGTTACCCCTTTAGTTCAGTACAAAGCCTAGGTGGATAAAAGAATGAAACGAATACAGAGAAGGTTCACTAAAAAGTGGGTCTAGAAAACAATTAAGAATATGATGTCAGACTGAAACATCTAGGTCTATACTAATGGCACACAGAAGAATAAGGGGGATTTGTGCTATGTTTATAGGGCACTGAGTGATAGACTAATATGTGAAGTTGCAGGTTTGATCTGGAAAGAAAGTATAAGAAAATGTGCAAGGCACATGATAAACAACTAAAAGGAGAGCTATGTAGAACTAACAGAAGAGGAAGATGGTTTAGCCAGAGGGTTGTAAATACCTAGAATGAGCTTCCATGGGAGCTGGTGGTGCCAGTACCTTACAGACATTTAAATACTGGTTGGGTATGTACATGGGTGAAAAGAAATGGAGCTACAGTATGTTAATTAGCTGGTTATAGGTCCTTATATGGCCTTTTAGGCTTATGGATCTGAACACTTCCTATGAACCTATGAACCTTTCTAGAGGACCCAAACAGCATGGCCTGGGTCTTGGATAAATTCAGGATTTGTAAGTTAGAAAAACCAGGCTTGTAGGGTCTGAAAGACAGATGAGAGATGTTGATTGATGTCAACAATAGACTTGGAGGCAGAGTAAAGCACCAAGTCATCGCATGTATATGATAATACTGCAGTGGGTAGGCAGAGTGGGGATATCATTTAAGAAAAGAGAAAAAGAAGAGAACTAAGAATTGATTCCTGTGGAACACCACAGGAGATAGGAGCAGGGGAGGAGAGAGCCTTACAGAAAGAGACAGCCTGAGATTGATTTTCTAGGTAGCTGCCAAACCAGGATAGGGTAGTGTCAGAGCGAGCAAATGCAGTTTAGTCAGAAGAAGGGCGTGATGCACCATGTCAAATGCTTTGGAGAGTCTATGAACACTGCTTCAGTAAGTAAACCCTTGTCCATGTTGCATTTGACATCGCTGGATACACTGGGTGAGAGCAGTAGTTGTGCTGTGCCCAGCCCTAAAGCCATGTTGTACTGGAGTTTGGAGGTTGGAATTGTGAAGGTGTGCAGAGACCTGTCAGTGAATCAGTTTTTCAAGCAATTTACTGAGTGTGGGCAGGAGTGATATAGGGCAGTAGTTCAGTAAGACTTTGACGCCCTTTTAAACACTGGAATGGTTCTGGCAACTTTCTAGACTAAGGGATGAGGCAGAGCAGATCGAGAGGTTGAAACGCCTGGTCACAGGAGCTGCCAGACATGAAGCAAACTGCCAAAGGATCCTATGGACAGTTTTCATGTTACAGGTTAAAACAACAGAAAAAAAACTGACCGAGATGCCAATCATTTCACTGGAGATTTGGCGCCCCAGTGTCACTGTTATGTTTCTGGGGTTGTGGGAGGTGACTGCTGACAGGGATGGTCAGGTGGGAGAAGAAAATTAAAAAGGAAGAAAATAAAATGACGTGCATGCACAGTACAGAGGAGAATGAGAATTTCTGCACTGGGGATTGGGCACCCCATGTCACTGTTTATGTTTCTGGGGGAATGGGGTGGTGGGTGCTGAGAGGGAGGGTTGGGCAGGGAGTTATACAAAAATAGTGCGAACATAGTGTTGCATCTGGAGGTGACTTTTTGTCACTCCAGCATGTTGTTTGTTCTACAAGGAATGGAAGAGCCCATTTTCTGAAGCCAAAGGTCTGCAGGGTTCTGCCCACTGCACCCCAAAGAAAACAAGCAAAACATTTACTGCTGAACAAACAAATTTCAATTTGTTATCATTATTTTACATTGCAGTGGTGCAGCCATTAGTATTAACACGGGCTGGCATCACTTTTCTATGTGATCAATGCATTTAGTACAGTTTTCAACTGTCAGCACTCACCTCCAAAAAGTGTCATATGCCTCATATTAGCTGAGCCTGATTCCTTGGTTTAACAAGTCTTTGAATATAGTGCTTCATCTGATGCCATCCCATCTCTATTGGATTCGTGTCTGGCAATGTTGGTGACATCCTGACCCAGTTCCCTACTTGGTCCTTTACGTACACCCCAGATGCTGCATGCTTTGGATCATTATCTGCACCACAGAAAGAACACATGTATAAGTAAACAGATAGGATACTGTGCTGTATATTTCCACCATGAACACAGAGAAACTGTAATTGCAAATTACTCAGTCTCAAACCTTGGAAAGGCTGGGGCCCATCTGTAAAAACTCAATTGAAAAAGGCACCAGTGTATTGTACACTATCTCCTTTCTGAAGGAACTGCCATTCATGATGCTACTGAATAGCAGTATCGCCCAGGCCACAGTGTGAGATGGCACCCCAGATGTATATTTTCAGGGTTTGTTTGGGCTTTGGTTTCAGTACAAGAACGCTTTTTCTGGAAAGCCATGGAGCACAAGGACTGCATTGCTATGGTGTTTTCATCAGTAAGAGTATGTCCACAAATTGTTCATTTTCTTCCATCCACATTTTATGTTTGTTGGCTTCACAAATTAGAGGACATATATTTTTGGGGAGGGCTATCAGTATCTTGCTCTTATAATGTACTGTAGAGTACGTTACCTGCAGTACATACAAGACAGCACATAGATCTTACATAGTTGGTCAGTATATTAGCAAAACATGAAGAGCTTACAGAAATGGACAGTATTTAAATTGTTTTTGGCACACACTGTTCAGAGAAATTGATTACATACATACAGTACATACATACATGCAGAAGCCACTCAGTGTACTTGCCATGCTCTGTCAATAACTCCATCCATTTTTGAATCGCATTTGTCTCACTGATGATTCAGATAATAAGGACCCTCATTCTGCCAGTTTCTGGTGGGCCTCTCTGCACTGCTCCCATCATCCTCCATTGTCAGCTGATCCACAATGTGGAAACATCACTGCAGAAAGACAATAATACACATTAATTAATGACACACCTTTATGTTCCAAAAGTTTCCTATGAATTAAATCATGAAAGTTTGACATCAGTTGATATGTATGCTTGCTGAAGGGCACAGAGTCAGTCCCAGAACATTTCACTGCCTTGTAGTTACTGTGACTTGCTGAAGGCCACAGAGGCACCCTAGGAGCATTTCACTGCCTTGTAGTGTTCTGTGGTTTGTTGAAGGTCACAGAGGCAGTCCTGGAACATTTGTTACCTTGTACTGTACTGTAGCTTGCTGAAAGCCACAAAGACAGTCCTGGAACATTTCACTGCTTGGTTCTGTACTGTAGCTTGTTGAAGGCCACAGAGTAGCCCTGCAACATTTCACTGTCTTTACAGTACTGTGACGTGCCTACAAGCCACAGAGCAGCATTGAAACATTTCATAGCTTCTGTAGTGTACTGTGGCCTGCCTTCAAGATGCCCATCTAGTGCACATTGTCTTCTTGTGCTAATGTTCTTGTGTTGGTTGAATGTTTTGTAGAGGGCAGAGAGAGAAATCATGATGCTGGCAGCTGCAGGTTACTATGTATATCCAGCACTGGAGACCCATTTTTCACATTTCATGGACAGCATTGCTATGTCTCACTTCCCACTTATTGGTCATAGTAGTAGTGTAAAGGTGGTGATGAATCTGTCTGAAAATCTCCTACAAAAGATTTTCATAACTGCACAGCATTTGTGCAGTAGGGGTCAGGTATGATAGACATCCCCAGGAATTTTGATGACTCAAAGCTGGGAATTAAGGAACATACAAATTAGATGTTGAGGATCTGGGAGGCATGACATAACTATGATGTCAGAAACAGTGTTAGCCAAGCAGCTCCAAACTGATAGCTGTCTTGAAGTCAGAGAATGGTATATAATGGGGTTTTGTCAAGCTTGAAATGTACATCTGACTGAGAAGCAATTCTCTGTTTCACTGTACTATATATTGGATTGAAGATGACTAGCAGATTTGGAACTGCAAACTTTATGGGACATCAATTGCAAGCAGACCTGCCAGGATGAGAAACTTTGGTAATGCAACTGAAGAGCAGCACACCTCTGAGAAGAACGAGTGAAAGAGCAAGACAAATGCCTTGCCACCAGTAAAATGAAGGATTTTCAGAAAGCCCAAGAAACATGTGGGTCCCCATATTCAAATGTTTGCGCTGGCACTAACCAGTCTTTGCCCATGCAAACTGGGGTTTGCTCTGGATCCCCATGTTCAAAAGGGCTGTTGCACTGGCAAAGAGGGTTAGTGCCCACACAAAATATAATGTATGCATGCAGGCAAAGGGAGGGCATGGCCAAGAATAGCCATGCTACCTTATATTCAGTGGCTTTGCACTGTGCAAAAGGGTTTAGTGCAGGCCTTTTGCACAGTGGAAATACCACCGAACAAAACTCTGACTTAACTCTAGGCAACCCTAGTGGCTGCTGGAGGTAATGCTGCCACTTAGTCAGTTGGCTGATGGGGAGCTAATAGGCCACTGTGGTCCCTGTCGCCACTGCTGATTGCTGGCCCATTGTGTACACAATAATATCCCTGGTCCTAGTGGTCCCATCCACCACTGATCAGCGGCCCATACTGTTAAAACTATATTCCTACTGCTAGTGGTCTCTCCCCAATCTCCGCCCATTCTGTGAAAATAATTCCTTGGTGCTAGTGGTCCCCTGATCGCCAGCCTGAAAATACGAAACAAAACCTCCCTTGTGTCCAACAGCACCGGGCATACTCTACACTCACCTTAGCATCATTTGCTGTGCTGCAGGAGCATACAATGACAGGTACAGCCCTCCTCACACCTCCTTAGCTTGCTGCCATATGTACAGACAGGAAGCGTGCCTCTGCCCTGTCCTAGAAATAGAGGTGCTCTCCTGCCTCTACATATGATGGCCAGCTGAGGAGGTGTGGGGGTCTGTGCTGGTCATCATATGCTCCTGTGGCACAAATGAATAATGCTAAGGTGAGTTGGGGGTATGCCCAGTACCATGGGAGGAACCACTGGATGTCAGGGAGGTTTTTTTGTACTTCAGGGCTGGTGATCGGATGAGACCACTAGCACCAGGGAGATATTACTTTCTATAGAATGTGCTGGCGATCAGTGGGGGCACTAGCACAAGGATATAGTTTTAACAGTACCTGTGATTGGTGGGGCCACAAGCACCAGGGATATAGTAGTTAAAAGTATGGGCCAGCAATTGGTGGGAGGACCAATAGCACTAAAGATATAGTTTTTAACAGTGCAGGCCAGTGATCAGTGGGGGAGGGACCACTTGCAGCAGAGATATAGTTTTTAACAGTAGGAGCCAGTGATCAGTGGAGGATGGACAACTAGCACCAGGGCTATTATTTTCTGTAGTAAGGATGGCAATTGGTGGGAGGGTGGACCACTAACGTCAGGGATATAGTTTTAACAGAACAGGTAAGCAATCAGTGGGGAACCACTAGCACCAGGGATATCTACACATCTGGGACTGGGCAATTGAGGGGCAGGGCAGTGCTAACCTACCTCACTATGAATGCATATGAGCCCATAATGGGCATGCAAATTTACCCTTAGTGTCTTTAATTCCCAATGGAGTCATTTGCATTGATCCTTTGAATATTCAAATAATTTTCCAGTTCTATCCATTCTGGTGGTGTACTTTGGTAGCCCTGTCCGGGCTGCCCTGGCCCTATATTCAATCGAATAGCACCAGTGTACTATTCTAATTAATGTAGCATCTTTGAGCACTTGGGCAATAGCAAGGCACAGAGCAAATTTTTGTGCACTGCTTTGCGTGAATTTGAATACTGAGGGCCAATTGTTTTGTGCTAATGTTTTGAATAAGAGTATTCAAATAGCTCTCAAATGCAATGATTTTTGTATAATGCCACTAATGTGAATTACAATGTTAAGTACCTGGTTAGAAACTGTCCTTAAAACTAGACAAATGTTGACCACAATATTTAAAATTCTTATTATTTTCCCAGGTGCACCCATGGTCCCATACCCCTCAACCCCTACCTCACAAATCAGGGACAAAGGACCAAAATCAGGAAACATCTTAAGCGTTGGTGATATCCACTCTGGAAGCTGGTAGAATAGGATATTTAGTAGAAATGCTTTTTTCTGAGTAAGAACATTCTGCAACTATAATGTATGGCATTATTTTGTGCTTATAATGCCCACTGTTCTGTCTCAGAGACCTGAATTTTGGAGGGACGTCCTTGAACATCAGGGACAGTTGCAATGTATGCCAGTCCTATTTTCCAGATTGGTACCCAGCACCTCAGTCAGACTCTAGTAAGTGTAGTTCACAGACAGACAAGCAGGCAATATTTCAAGTATTTAAATTCTAACTGCATTTCTTGTTTCAAAACAGTATGATATCATCACTAGGCATAATGAACCATCCTTTATAAAGAGCATAAAGAAAATCTCATGTCAGAATCCCAGGAGGAAGCAGAAGCACAGGGAAGGGCAACACCTGAGCAGCAGGTCTATCCAGAGGACACAGAAGCACCACAGCAGCTGGCCCATCCAGAAGAGACAGAAGCACCTGAGCAGCTGGCCTGTCTGGAGGATACAGAAGCACTAGAGCAGCTGATGCATCCAAAGGACAAGGAATCACCTGAGCAGCAGGCTGGCCCAGAGACCAGTAATCTTGAGAACAGCATGTGGAGGGTACACAAGGGTAAAAAGCAACTAGAGAGCACCAACGAACAGGGTCTGGGTTGAAAACAGCTTCTTATATAACATGGAACAGCATGGGAGAGAGATCTACAGTCAATTTATTCAGAAGAGCATAAAAGAATGGAAGCAAGAATGTCAACAGGTGAGGAGACCATGGAACATCTAAAGGTAGGACAACTCCATCTGCAGGCAGTGATTCAAGACCTGAAAAGGGGAATGAGGAGAAGCAGCAGCAAATGTCAAAGCCATGGACATAAACACCACTGGAGAAGTACAGTACAGGTAGCTTTTTGAAGACACTAACATTATGAAGGCAGAGAAATGAGACACTTACTGCAAGACAGTGACACAGTGCAAGAAGCAATTGCAGATGAAAGGGTACCTGTGTTGGTTCCACTAAGAGCAGTCTATGATCACATCATGGTACAATGATCATTCTGCAGCACATAGGCATTGTGCCTCTCACAAGTGAAAAGAAAGGATCTCAGGTGCTGGAACTCAAACAAACCCAAACATTTTAAAGCACTGATTTTTCATGCCCTTGTGCCATACAGTATATATGTGCAATTGGCAAATAAAGTAAAATATGATAGCAAAGGGCAAAATAGGGCTGCCCAGAAATCTGATCATGCTATCTTGATGCATGTCAGGCAGCACTTTGATTTAACATCACCAATTCTTGTGAAAACAAGAAACAGAATAAATGAACAGCTGTGAATGGTGCAGAATGGTGAAATACATCCACTGACATAGAAATGCACCATCTGCCCATTATATTACTATTTTGTAGTATTGACTTCAAATATTTGTTTCCAGTTGTATTTTGCCCTGCAATGTGTGTGTGTGTGTGTGTGTGTGTGTGTGTGTGTGTGTGTGTGTGTGTAAAACGTGCTGTGTTATGCCATGTAATACCTGATAGTGGTATTTGTGTGTTTTTATTTTTGCTTGCACAATATTGCGTAGTTGTTTGAAAATAAAAGTCTTTGATGGAATCAAACTTGATTACTCTGAACAGAAGGAGTTTTGTAAGATAAAATGATGGTTTGACACACCACGACTTGGGGGTAGAAATATAGCAATAACAAAAACAGGGATGGGTTAATGTTAAATAGCAGAGGTTTGATTTTCAAAGAGCCCCTAAAGCAATGCAAGCTGTGTTAAGAGGCCACATGTGTCAGAGCTGAATGAGCCAGGGACCCTGCGCTATATTTTGGTACATCAGTGATCCCAACGCCAAAGTCCCCAGGGTTGCCACAAGCCATGTCATGTGCCAAGCAAAGGACATGCAGGAGGGATTTGATGGAGGCAGCCATCATCACCTGGTAGGAGAAAGTCTGGCCCAATGTGTGAATGATAATCGTGCATACTTACTGGAAGTGCAGTTGAAAATAATTATTCAAGTAGGTAACAGGACCATGCAAGTTGCTCTGAGCTATGATGGTCTGGTTCCAATTGTCTGTTCTGGGATGACTATATGGACCTGTTATATTGGCAAGAGATGTTATCTGAAGCCAGTCACAGACATACATGAACCACAAGATGCTGGTAACCAATGTGATGACGTCATATTGCGTTACCGGACATAGACACCGTGGGCAGATATACCTGAATGCATCTGATGTGATATGGTAGAAGATAGCAGGTGGCCACCAAAGCACATCTGACTCAAAAAGACTTCTACATTCCACCTGTATAGTAGTGGCAAAGTGTAAGAGCACAGATTGCAGACTTTCTGACACCTTGTTGTCATAATACACATATACTATATCCTAAAGCAGAGAACAGGTAAGACAGCATTACAGTAAATGTTCTGTTGCACTGAGATGCATGCTGATGTATAGTTGCGCTTGGATGTGGTTGACATTATGTAGAGAGTACACATGCCATATAGCAGCCAAACTGTGTTATACATCTAGATATAAGATGCAAACATAAACTACTCCTGGGATGGGGGGACGAATCGATGAAGGATGCTGCTGTGCTCAGACTTCATTGTACATCAATCCAAGTTCAGTGATGTCAGTTGAGGGAAACAATACACTACTGACACGAACACTCATACCACAACATGCAGAGCTGGGAGAGCTCTCCAAATCAGGTGAGTTCTTGCAAAATAGTGTACTCACAGTACACCAGCAGTTACACAACCTACACTTCCTGCTGGTGTCTACAGATGGCTAGCAAAGAGTTTGGGATCGGCTACCAATAGGCTTGTCCGTGTTTTACCATGGGAGCTAGAACCACTAATACAGTATGCTTCTGAGTATCTTGTCCATGTTCTGGTGGCCATGGAAAGGGTGTGCTGTGAGTTTTGTGTGTGCCAATACAGATATCTGCATGGTATCAGACATGCTCCAGTCCATGCCCAGATAGGTCTCATGTCATCTGGTGTTATGGTGCCCACTCTGGGATGCCTGCTGTGACCTTTCTATGTTTGCTCAGGTAGCCTGTATACCAGCTTTGGCTAGTCTAAAGTCTGGCAACTCCTGCAGCCAATCATGGGCTTTGGGAATCCCATCAATGGGGATGTTACAGCTGTGATGTGGTGCATGCTCCTGTCCACCATGATGCAGCCTGTGGCTCAGAACATGCCAAGTGCATGCCGGTCCAGCACAGATGGCCCTGCTGAGAATGGGCTGCATTCAAAAATTGGAAATGGCACATGTTGTGGGGCAGGGTGACCCTTGCATCATTCCTTTTGATGCAAGAACATGTGTAATTTCCAATCTTTTGAAATCAAGGCCCAGGTGTTTACCTCTACTAGACAGACAACTGACTATTTCATTTATTGTATTTTGATGTGTTTGTAGTTACTTTTTGCATTTTATAATACAACATTTGATACACTGAAACAAGGGTTTTTCACCTTTTTTAACAATCAGTTGCTCTCTAATGTAGCTGTTGATTTTTGGCTTGGTGTTTTACCTGTGGCTAGATGCATGTATGGAGAAGGGGAGGGTAGGAAGGTTGCAAGGATGACCTTATACAAAGTACAAAGAAGAGGCTATCAGATGCAAATGTGTATTGGTTATTAGGTATTGCATCTTTAATGTGTACTCCACATTGTCATCTCACCAATGGCTAACTGAGCAACAAATCAAAAGACACCTAGCAGCAGGCTAAAGAATTACACATTCAGCATTTGCTCCATCAACATTGGATGGCATATTGGCAGACTGATAGCACACAACAACTTTGACAGTGATATGACTACCACTGTACTGTTCTCCCTTTCCTAACTAAACCCACATACCTATCTCATCCCTGATTGGAGCTGCTGATTGATTCAGCCTTTACCACATCCTCTAGTAGCTTATTCCACTTGTTCACCACCTTTCCATAAATAAGTGTTTACAGGCTTCCTTTCTGAATCCTCTTCTGGCACCTTTAGCAAATTCCCTCCCATTTCTGTGTTTTGACTCAAGGAGCAGTTTCTTGCATCCATTCTATATATCTTGTGCAGGTACGTATTTCTCAATCATGTTGCCCCTTTCCCTTGTATTTTCCAGGGTCTAAATGTTTAAGTCCTGCAGCTTCTCCTTATACATCATATACCCATGGGACAATAACCATATTAGTTGCCCTGCACTATACTGTAGGGGATGCATGATCTGCATGGGTGGCTGCTTGCTGATGGATTTCCTAACCATGCCGGCCATTCTGCTTTCACATTAGGTATATTGTGCACAATGTTCACTAGCCTGATTCTCAGTTTTCGTGTCAGTTTTGATGTTCCTCAAGGTTGATTTTGAAAATGTAAGCTCCTTTTCATTTGACATCAAAATGCTCCAATATATCAAAACTGAATTCTTTATTTTCCCAAACTGACTACTTAGTGTGTCATATGTTATTTCTCTTTTTCAGGATTACTACCAATGTTAAGTAATAACTCAGATCTGATTTTTGTCTCAATTTACATATTGCTGGATCAAACACTCTCTGTAGCCTGTTTCTGTGAATCGTGTTACTATCTACTGCTCCCTTTTCTTATAATCTGAATCCAGGTGTAGCTTCTCCTAACTCATAATTCCTGTCAGTGTTTCATATTTTCACTAAACTTTTGGTGAAAACTGTCTTCAACCAGTCTGATACCCAGTTTTATTGACCCATAAATCAAGGTATGTAATTTGTATTTTGTCCTTATTCATAGTAAACCATACATCTCTACTTCTATTATTTAATAATAAAAAAAATTAATAAACCAAATAAATTAATACGTGAGTCCTCACTTCTTTTCAAATCAAAAATTAAATCAACAAAATGTCTAAAGATCACAATGTTTTTACATCTGAAACTGTCCCAGCCAAGCACGTTAGTGACAATGGTGGGAGGGAGAGTGTGTGATCAGAGAAGAGAAATGAGGGTGAGTTTAGAGGGAGCAGAGCAAATGTTTAAAGGAAAGAATTCAAGAGTTTAAGAAAGCAGAAAGAGAAGACAGATTTCAGCAAGAGTTTTATGGGGAGGGAGCTTATGGAGTGAAATCAGTGTTACAAAGAGAGTAGGAGGTGGGTGGAGAAAGTAGAGAGTCGAGATAGCAGGGTAGAGGGATAGCCAGTATTTAGAGGTGAAGGAGGCAATGTGGGACAGATAGCAATCATCAAGTGAAGGGAGGAAAGAAGTGTGAAAACACAAAAGAGCTCATACATGGCTAGGGTGCTACTGGTCAAAATCAGACATTGAAACAAATCAAACCAGGCACTCACCACCACAGATAAAAGCTGATGATGCGGGTTTTTAGAAAATATTTATTGTTAAAGTTACTTTAACAATAAACATTTTTTTATATACTGCAGTGTCAGCTTTATCTGTGGTATGAGTGGTTTGGTTTGTTTCAAAAAGGAAAAGAGAAGTATAGAGAGTACAGTGGTGGGTGCAGGTAGGGCAGTTAAGGGCCAAGCAGCAGAAGGAGTTGAAAAGAGGATCCAGTCTGGCCAGGGGTGGACTTGGGGGCAGCACCATAGACTAAACTGCCATAATCAAAGATGGGGAGAATTATCTTTGTAAGGATGTCATGGCAGGCAGGGATTGTATAAGATGGGGCCATTGATGAACCCATACCCATACCTCTGATCTGCCAATGGAGACTCTCTTCAAATTGGAAAGCATTGTTGTGTATAATTAAGTTTGCCAAATCTATTAAAATTACTGTTGTGTACAATGTGGAATTCTGCCGGGTAAATTAGTGGAAAGACCAGTACACTGGGGAATTTTGCTGGAATTTCACTGGTTCTACAAAATTCTGCCTGCTGCAATCTATGGAATACTATTCTACAGAACCAGGATTTTTTCAAGAAAATCATTCCACAACCATTTTGGTGGAAAATATTGAGATCTGCGGAATACTATTCTGCTGAAAAGCATTTTGCCACATAAAATCGTTGTGAGACATTTCGTGGAAAATATTGAGATCCGCGTCTGCATTTTTCTGCCACAGAATTTCACTATTCCATTTCTGATAAAATTTGCAGAAGTTCGGCAGAATTTTGAAAATTCCATGAATTTCATTCCAGTGGAATATGAAAATTCCACACAGCACTATTAAAATTCATTTTGAGGTTTTCTCTTCTCTACATATCTAGGCATGCATCCATTGTTTCAAGCCATCACAGTGAGGAAGCAAGTATATAGTCGATACATCCATGATCACTAAATATGTGTCTTCTAGATTTACATTTTCATCATTCAGATTCTGCAAAATTGGAATACTTTTTAGTATTCTTAACAAAATGAATGCTATTTTTTTACCAAAGTTGTGAAAACAGCTATATACTTTGATAGATAATCATAAGGATAGAAGATGCCTGAAATGATGGGCCTCTAGGCAGGGCAATAAGACTCTTATGAATTTGGGGTAGAATATAAAAGTTTGGCATATTTACATTCTTATTCATTAATAATTCTGTCATTCATGTTTCAATTTGTTTTCTTTCTTCTTTCTGGTTAAATAAACTTTCTCAATACCATTTTATTGTGGCTAATGGATTTTCTGGAAGTTTTATGTACTTTCCTGGGTTGTCTAACTGTCTCAAACATTCCTGTTTATAGTCATCAGATGTGACAGCCAGGATACAATGCAGAAATGCTGCAGAATATAAAAATGCTGCAGTTTACTGCAGGGGCCATTGTAAGTCAATGGCAATTAAGCCTCTTTGTCATGCAGGATTTTGTGACATGTCATTACTGCAAGTTGCTGTGCTTCATCATGGCTGACTCCACTTTAGTAAAGAATGACTACCTCTCCCTTGTCATCTTATTTTATTAGTATGTTGGAGTCTTCTTCCAAGTTTTTACTACTAATGATTCCTCTTTGACAAATTGTAATGACTTTCTGTGTTATGTTCATACTGTTCAATGATTGCCTCAATTTCTCTTTCCACTGCTTCATATACTGTAGGTCTCAAATAAGATGGTGTAGGAATTGGGGAAACATTAAGATATAACACTTAAAACTTATGTGATTTCCTTTTTGTTTCCTGTCCTCTATTATTGCTAGTCTCCATAGGTTCAATTGATATAAAATAGTCTTTAACTTCAATTTTCTACAGAATTTTGGCAATTCATTCTTACTCCATTTGGGTTAAGGTATTTAACTGGGCAAAACTAAGTCCTTTAATTTAAGAGTGAAATATCACTCTAGGTCAGTATTCTGTGTGTCAAATAAAAATTACTACTTCTTCATGTAGTTCCCATTTGAATTCTGGTATTGTGTATACGTTCTCCTCTGTTTTGCCCTCTGCCTCCATCTAGTTCTGTTTCTGCTTGTTGATCACTTTTTAGTCCATTTGTACTGGGACCTTAATCTTGATGGTAGTACAGTTTCCATTGTGGGCATCTGGTAAATGTTCTCCTGAACTGTCTTTCTTCATCTTTCCTTAAAAATAGTCTTGTGGACCACCAGACATATCCAAACTAGTATCAGAAGAATGAACAGACTGTCTGTCTCTAAATGACCACTTCATTTTGTTGGGTCTGTACGTTTTTGCTCCACTTTAACACTCTTTTCTCCTTATAGTCCACAATATCATATTTACATTTTCTCAGTTTCTGTAATTTCATGTTTTCATCAAATTGTTTTAAACTCTTTACAATGTTTTCTACTTTTTCATATGATGCTAAATAAATCTTATGTTTTCCTTGTTCACTTACAGTGCTGATTTCTTCCAGGACCTGGTCTGGGCACGCCCTTTTTAGCCATGCCTGACTATATAAAACATAACTTAAAAGGAACATTAACAAACAATACAGTTACAGTAAGTACATTTACACAATCTTCCAATATGCAGGCTTGTGCAACATTTGTTTAAAATGTAAACGCTATTTGCATTGCATGTCAAATTTCTGTATTCATTTAACAGGGTATGTATATATATGTGAAAGCCTTCCTGCTCATTGGGAGTTTGAAGGCAGGAATGTGATACGATGTTAAGCCAGTAGTCCTGGTCTCTTCACACTAATCTTCTGAATCAGAGAGTTAAATAAAACCTATGGTTCTGCTGAACTACCAGCTCTATATGCAAAGGTATTTTCAAGACTCTTTAACCACCTATCCAGAGCTAGCACAGCTAGTTTAGTATACATGTGACAATTATGAGTTTATAATGGGGTCTTTAGTGCAAATCTGCATATAGTGTTAGATAATGTTTTATATTTGGACTCAAAGATACCATTACATTGGTAAAAATAATGTTACCATACTCAAAAATGGGCATGAGAACTTGCTTAGCTATAGTTACTTGGGCCTGTTCAGTCAGGAGTTCATATTTCTATACAAAATTCCAGTTTTGGGTTTATTTTCTTTCCCAGTCTTTCTATGTGGTATCATGCTCAAGCAGGGATCTAAGTATATGCACAAATATTTGGATGTAGTTACTGATGGCAAAAAACAAACATTCTGACCCATAATTTGAAGTGGGCCCTGTTTCAGCAGCCTTTGTTGAGATCTGAATAACATCACATTTGTTTACTTTCATTTATAAGCATTCAATTTTCTTTTATCTAATTTGATAAGACACTACACTTATTTTGCAGGGATATTTGTACATCTTTGCTGTTTGGTCAGAATCCCATACAACTATATCATCTGCATACAAAATGTTGTTTCTATAGAAAAGAGAAAAGGCATATTATTCATAAAATTGAAAATAATAATGGGCCTAACACTGATCCTTGAGGACCCCTGCTTGAACATTTTCCACATGTGACAGACAGCTGTTAATTTGAACCCTTTGTTTGTGGCCAATCAGATAACTCTAAACCATTCTAACTGGGTCCCCATGACTCCCATTTTCCCCAGTTTTTACAACAAAGTCCATGGTCCACTGTGCTGAGAAGGCACTGGCCAAGTCCACAAAGACTGCACCCATGCTCTTACCTTTATCAGAGGCCACAAGAACAGAATCCACAAACCCAGCCAGCACTGTCCAAGTGGACTGACCACTACAGAAGCCATGTTGCTGGTCCCCAAGTAGATTGTTCCTTTCCAAATGGGCCAGCAGTTGGAGAAGGACACAGTTCTCAAGATCTTGCTTACTGTTGCTTGCAATGACATAGGCCTGTAATTTGAAGTTACTAGTTTATCCCTCCCTTAAAACTGGAATTACACGACCTCTTTCCAAGAACAATTCCATTTGCCAGTGAATGGATAAACAACATTGTCATTGCACCTTAATGTAATTTGCTGATATCATTAGTAGTTGAGTGGGTACCTCATCCAGTCCACCACTTCCCCCCCTTCAAAACTCTGCAATAATTTTAAAACCTCATTTCATCTACTCAATCAAAAACAAAGGAGGGCACCTCTTTTACATTTGTTACCATTTTCTGTTTAGCAGGGCCTGCTTTTAACTGCTCTATTTCCAGATTGCTAGGACTTATTTTTTTTAAATACATTTTTTCCTAAGAAACATTCCAGTGGAAGCTTAAATTCAGTTCCATGAGACAAAGTCCTCATGACATCTTTTTGTTTGTTATAATGTATGAAGGTTACAGCATGTAAGTCATCAATATTCCTTTCTTGTAGTTGTTCATACTTATTAAACAATGAATTACTATCCTTAGTGTCTGTGAGATTCCTTTTGCTTTGTACAAGTCCAAGAATCCTTTGCTCTTCATCGGTGGATTAGCCCTTTCAGTGGAGAGAATTGAATTTATGATAAATTTCCATTTAATAGATTCACCACTCACAAAGTCCCAATCTGTAAGACTGATATCAGTATGAGTGGGAAATACAATCACTAAACTATAAAAGAGAAAAGTGAAGCAGTATAGTCTATCATATTGCAATCTTCATGGTGAGGAGTCCCTTCTCCCCGGACCCTAGTCTTAATAGATCCACAAATCACATAGGAACCAGACTTATCTCAGATGGGATTATTCTTATTGTAGAAATTTATTTGGATTCTGCCATAAAATGATGACCAGCATTTCATCAGAAAAAAATCTTATAGTGGAACATCTGTTTAAAAGAAATTAAAACAATAATATATTATACAACTATGTATCCATGTATTTAGACAAAAATGTCAGTGGATCAGACTGAATAATATTACAATCCACTATGAGCTAATAACTTTATTGCTCTAAGGCTCAATGTCATTATTTTCAACAGATTGCAGTTCTTCACTTGGAAACCATATAAAGTCTTAATCATATATTATGTAGTTCTTTTCAAAGAACCATATTGTGCAACAATAATATGAAATCTCAATTACCTTAATGCACAAAACTTCTTTTGCACATGTTTATATTTTGTGGCAATCCTCCTCAAACAATTTATGTTGCTGTAAAAATATACACAGTAAGACAACCACTTAATATTGTTTAACAACAAATTAATGTGTTTCAAATACATTTATATTCCACATTTCTCCACCATTATTTACAAAGAAATACTCTCTTTGGTGTATACACACTCAAGTGCGGCTCTTTCATTTTAAAAGCATGCAACTTGAAATCATAGCTCATCACTCACTTCATAGAAGCTTGAGTTTATGCTGTCTGAGATTTTGTAGCTGTAACAAAATGGAATCAATTAATTTGCTATTCTTAGTTTGCTTCCTGCTAAATTCCAAAGGAAGCCAGCACAAACTGTACTCCCTTTATATGTTGTATATATGTCCTTTACCAGAGAGCATAAGGTCCTTTCTCATTTTCATATGTGTTTTAACTGGACAATAGACAAACATCATGTCATCACTGCCATTATGGGCACTGTATGTGTGCAATAGCTTGATAATGCTCTGTGACTCCTATCAACATTTTATAACATGTTATAAAATACAAATATGTGTGGGTTGCAAATCCAACATCAACATATCTAAAGTGTGATTGTGCATTTATTTGCATTATCCATGGATGTAATTTTTTTTGTCTGTCCTTCTTTATTTTACAATGGTGTTCTTCTTCTGCTATAGTATATACCCCAAACAATGAATTCAGCAGGACTGGATTTTTCTTAATATAGGCCCAAATATATAGCAAAATAGATGTAATGGCTTTATGACATCACAGTTAACAAATTTTGTGACACTAGTTGGACATTTGCGTCTCATGATATCTCTCTCTTCTGTTCATCCAACATTTCTATAGGAGGGTCTCATGGGATTTTATATATTTAGAATAGAAAATGTTAATTAAGGAAAATGTTTGATATAATACTGCCAGTTTGAAACAAAACACGACCTCATATCAGTCATAATGTTTTCAACAATTTGAAATATGACTTGTTTTGTATCTTGTGTGGTTTTCAAATAATTTTTTCAATAATTTTATTTTAAAACATTGCTGAAATCTGAAAACTCAGCATATCAGTTCTAATACTCTTCTCAGCATAATGACATATCCTTATTTCTGTATCAACAATATTGTGCTTACAATTTTAAGTTAAAGCATTGTAACATCAACTCCTTTGTTCTCAGTTTGTGTCTTGCAAGACTGTTTCTTCTGGAGTGCAGGCAAGCTGCAACTCACCTGTCCATTTTAAACAGAAAACCAAGCCACAATTGTCTTAAAAGTCTCACAACTTTCTTGTGCAACATTGTTACATATATTTTTATTGAGAAGCAAAGAGAGCTAAACAATCTTAAAAATATATATAAAAAGATGTAGACAGACAAAGTTATAATACTTCACCTTAAAGCCATTGCTAAAAGAAAAAATATGACCTACAATTATGAACTCACCCTGTCCTCTTCTGTAGCTGTTTAGAAGAGGGACCCAAACTGCATAATACATTTTTATGTGCTTAACTTTAAAATCATGTTGTTTTCTAATGGACTACAGTCAATCAAACAATTTTTCCACTGGTTCTAAGAAGGTGGAACAGAGTCTTTCCACATTTGTGTTATGCACCTTTTGGCATTAAGGATCACCAATTGCAAAATGCGAGGTATGACCTTCTGAAAGAATTTGGGTTTGGAAATTAAATAAAAGACAAGATTCTGCTTTTGGGGTGAGTTCTATGGGTAAAGTTAAATTCATTTTTTTTAAATGTTGCCAAAATAATATAAGAGCAGGGCAGAGACAAAGCTCAAGGGACAGATGTGTTACCAGACTTCCTAAGTGATCATTCCTTATCAGCTGCAGATAGTCTGCCAAGTACTGTAAGTGTAAATCATATAATATAACCTCATGTATTCCACATGCATAAGCTCCATATTTTAAAGTCTTTCTACAGCAACTAGATTTGCATTTTCTTATGGAAACTCAAGATTTAACCTAGCTCTTTCCTGTTTAATCATGGAATTTGATAGACTCAGTGACATTGCCCCAGGCAAATAGTCAAGAAGGATAACACACAGGAATGGTTCATACCTGCCATTAGGAGCAAGATGTATGACAGAGATAGACTATGGAGCCCATAAGGTCAACAAAAATATTTACAAAAATATACAGTGTTGAGGAACTCCGTAATAGTAAAACAAAATGGGTTGCTAAGGCTGACTTTCATAAATCTCAACAAAAAACCTACTGAACCATCTTAAGAAACTTTGGACACTATTAATGGCTCCTTGGTACATCTAAGAAAACACTACCCTACACCATCATGAAAGATGAAACTGTTATTAGTGGCACTAAGAATATTGCCAATGTATTTAATAAAACTTTTAGTGGCCTATCTGCTTACATATATGACCCAAATAAGGCCTCACCTCTATTTGGTGATGTGTTAGGCAAGAACAACCTACTAAAAGTCTGTTGTATGCAGTTTACCTGAACTGAAGTCTATGGCTACCTGGGTAAATGTAAAATCAGTTCTAGAATGGGCATTAACAATATTGACATGAAACTTCTGAACTCAGTCTTAGAGACGTTACTTACACAATTTAATTAATCTTTAACTTACACTATTGTTCATCCTATTGTCTTTTGGGGTAGAATTACAGTAGGCCTTGCAGCCCATTCTAACTGCTTTTGAGAACAGGTAAAATTCTAGACATATGGAGGAAAGCATGCATAGTTCCTATTTTAAGGTTACTGCTATTAATATCCTTACAAACATTAGACAAAAATTTGGAGCACTCACAACTGGAAAACACTGGCTAGTGCAAAGGCTTTTATTAAATTGGTGTCTCAGGTACAAACAGGTGCAAACAAGTTAAAAAAACAGCATGCCTCAATAGGTGTGAGCTGCCTAACACATTTCTCACATATAATGTGCTTTTCATCCTTACAAAGTACCACTCTATGTCTAGCCTCTCAACACTGTCCAAAGCCCTATAAATGATAGTGAATGACCAGTTTAGAAATACCTCAATAAATACTGTATGTGCTTTAGGCTAGTGAACAACATGGCATCAGAAAAGAAATTTAGCACAAGTAACACTTTGCTTGAATTCACTGAATTCCTCCACTGGTCATTGGACAGATGGTAAATGACTGACTCAGTATATACAGATCTAATGATGGCCTTCAGTCTAGTAGACCATGCCTTACTGTGTAAGAATTACTTTCACTGGGCTGTACAATGGATTCAGTCAATTGGTTTACTGATTATCTGACTCATACAACCCAGACTGTAAAATATATGGATGTCATGTCCACAGTCCCTGAGTTCTGCAGTTCTCTGACACATGGCAATTGACATAGAAATCAAGGTAAGCTGCAGAATTTTGGTCTGGCCACAACATTTTTTGTCTGGATGCAGAAATTACACAGAAGGTACCTCAGTAAATAAAACAAAGACTGCCCTCACTCTTTTCTGCCCACTACTCTGCCTGTGTATAGCATTATAATACCTAAAATTCACTCCTAACAATCTCAGCCTCTCATACCCAAACCCTCCACCACCCAGCTCCAGAGTCCCCTTGAAACACGCTATTTTTATAATGGCACTGTTTTCTGGTCAAGGGAAGTTTAATGATCAGCTACCTTTTCCTATCATAGATAATGAGCCAGAATGCTTGTTCATCATTCTAGTAGTACTTTCTGGGGACCACACAAAGCCGTACTGTGGCATGGATCCATCATTTGAATGCAACAGTAATAAGAAGCAGTAGAGGATCATCATACAGTGTTGAACCCAAAATGTGTGACTATATAAACAATAGAGTGACTCGATGAGGCCCTGGGTGGAGTGAGTTTAGTGGCTAACATATACAGAGTAGATTTTTCTTGTTTCATGAGAGGACAGAATCTAAGAGGAGACAGTACAATACTATTGAGGAGGAGGCAGATGGTCATTGTACAGTGTTGGACTTAGTATGGATAATGACAAATTTAAAACTACAAAGTCAAGGCTGTTTAGGAAGGTGTTGGGGCTGAGATGGGCAGGATTGGTTTTATCTGTTTTAAAACCATGAAAGGGAAAGTGCTTGCTGGGCGCAGGGTCATTTGCAATTCATATGGGTTAAGTACAAGAGGTGGCTCTGGATGGTGCTGGAGGTTTCCAACCTGATGAATCAGCATTGGTGCCTGGGGTAGAAATGTAAATTATATAAAAAATAAAGTAAAGGAACCACTGAGTAAACAAAATTACTGAGGCAAGAAAAGAATAAGAGAATACTGGATAAACTGAAGAAATTAAAAGAAGTAGCCAAGATAAGAAAAGTGAAAATCCAAAGTTAAAGATAATTTACACAGAATATGGAAACTAAATGAGGAAAGAGAGAAATAAACAGAAAAATAGAATAAAATGATGACACTGCAGATAAAATATTTTTAAATATGTTGATGTTTCTATAGTATGTGGCTTCGGGATAATATTGTTTTGACAAAAAATGAAAGGGTGGATGAGGGATGTGTGAGCATGATAGGTTTTAATTTCACTTCATTTCAACTAAAAATGTTATTGATAAGCAAACTGATTTTCCCATAATGCACCAATGCAGCTTAATTTTTTTTTAAGTATACGTATCTTGACCTTTCAATACAGTAGTCAAAGTAAGCAAATAATTATTTAAGAATGGGACTAACTTAGTGGCAGAATCAAATTTTGACTATGTGTAACTGACAGCACTATCTCTTCCAGTTCCCTAGTCTGACAGCCACCCCAGTATATCATTCTGTGATGAAATTGTTTGTAAAGAATTGCAAATATAATCCCTTCCCTTCATATGGTGGTTGGTAGGACTGTAATGGGTGGGGTGGACTACACTGGATTTTAAAACCTGGGATCAGGCATAGCTTTTCATGGAAGGCAGGATCACATAAGGGAGTGGACAGAGAATATTTTTGCCATTAGATCAAGGGTGGGAGGAGGAGAGATAGAGCATTGCTTCCATTAGGTAGGTATGGGATAGGGTGGAGATAGCTCTTCTTTATTAAGTTGGGGATGGAGAAGAGAGCAGAGAGGCTTGCAACCTTTGGTCTGGGGTGGAGGAGGTAGTTTTGCTGCCATTATTTCCTCTGGGGAAGTGGTTGTTTGTCTGACATAGAAACATAGACAAAGAAACTACAGATAGAAAAGAAAAAGTAAAAAAAAGCCAGCTGAGCCACCATACAAGGCCAGTGGTAGCATATCAAGGTTTTGTTATGGCAAGTCCTGTTCAGGTGTGATCCTGGGATTATGCGGCCAACTCAAAGACAGCCCATGGTCAGGAGGTGCTGAAGAAGTCAGGGTTTTCAGGCTAGAGCAGGAGGTACACAGGAAAAAAATGAAGAAAAGTTTAAGCCAAAGTTATTTAGATGACAGCCAATTTAAATATTTATTCAAAATGGGAAAATTAAACTAGGAATGAGTAAAACATAAAAATAGAAATAATCACCCTAACAGAGCAGATGCTTAAAGTTTTATATTTTTAATGTATGGCAGTTTTGGAGGGTGGCAGTATGGGAGCCTATGTGTCCCCCAGAGCCCACCACCCAAATGTGACTGCACATGGCACCCCAGATACGTGTCAGAGAAGAGGGTCTTGGTGCTCCATGGCTAGGATACCTCAGGCTCCTCCTTGGGAACAACTATTTAGCTGTCTGTTTGCTGCCAGCAGGTTAGGGGTGACTGCTAGTAGCCATTACTTTTGCATACAATGACACTTAACCCAAATAGATTTAGATA
This sequence comes from Neoceratodus forsteri, assembly GCA_016271365.2. NCBI lineage: Eukaryota > Metazoa > Chordata > Ceratodontiformes > Ceratodontidae > Neoceratodus > Neoceratodus forsteri. The sequence goes on along the minus strand of CM057453.1, from coordinate 1,234,648,468 downwards.
AATATGGAGATTCAGAACAGCTACTGAAAAGCATAATACTGGATGCTTAAAGAAAACTATGTAACTTATGTTTATGTGGTGGGAGTCAGGATTATTCTTCATAGTCCATCCATGCTGGGTCCCTCAAAACTGGAATGCTGGCTCTGAATTATTTATTTATTAATGTACCACAGAACCTTAAACCTTGCCACAGAACATGATCTAACTGTGCCTCAGAAGTTCAGAATCTCTGGCATGGAATTTAGTCTACAGTGCCGCAGAGAACAGAGAGCCTTGTTATATCCAATGACGAAAGTTTCTATAGGTGTCCCCAGGAGTCAATATTTGGACCCTCTTATTCAGCCTGTTCCTGAGCCAACTATCCTCAGTCTGTCAGTCAATAACTATTACCCTATATGCAGATGATGCTGTAGTCTTCATAAGTGATAAAACCCTGATCAGTTGTGATTGTGTCTCCAAGTAGACTTCAAGTTATTCAGAACTAGTTCTTACACAATCTGCTAAGTTAAGAATGAAAAGAAAACAAATAGCACTTGCTTGCCACCCATAACAAGCAGGTTTCTGCCCTGCCCTAAACATTTGCACCCTAACTGGCACTACCCTTGAACAAGTGAACAATTTTCAATATCTTGGGTGTTCCTTGACAGTATGCTGTCGTTTACCAAACATAATGACTACTTGCCAATAGTCATTAATACTCAAATTAGCTTTCTCTACCAAAACAGAAGGAACTTCCTACCTTGAAATAAAAAAAACTCTTGGGTGAATGTTTCATCATAGCATTGTTGATTATGGTACTGTGGTCTGTGGTTTGTCAAGCAGAGATGTGTGAAGTTGACAAACTTTACTCTATGAAATAATTTGCAGAGTGCCAAATTTGTGAAGTGCTGACTTTATAAAGTTTTGGCAGGTAAGTGGTACTTTTCAGGTGACGTTGCAAGTTTGGGTTAATCTCACCTGACTTCACCTCAAAAAGTGTCATTTCCCATAGAAAACTGAATGTAAAGTGGAAAAGTGGGCAGTTCACAACGTTAGTCACCAAGGCAAATTTTGCAACTTTGCCAGAATTTCATCAGCGAAGTAAAACTTCACAATATCTCTATTAGGCAGTGAATGTGTGCTGATCAAGGTTAAAAGTCTTTAGAAACAAGACCTCAAGCTTGACACCCACACCTTTGTACTTTATGATACCTCAGGATATCTATGTTTTAACTTATGGGCAAAAAAGTGCTACTTGGGCTACATGCTATAGGGCTGCATTCTAAATTTAGAGTCATTGACAATGTAGACTCAAATCAGGGTATAACTTGTAACTTTTATTACTTCTGCTTAAAACATCCACACTAGGTCAGAACTCATTCTCCTATAGAGTTGCTAAAACCTGGAATACATCAACAGACTTGTTAATGGGTTGACACTATTGCCTCTTTTAAAAACTAATTACTGGTTGTACTTATGTACAGTATGACCCTAGATCCTTTGAAAATAGGTAACATATGTAACCTATGTTATCTTTCTTGATCAGCCATTGGCCATTACACATAAAATCAGAAACACAAGCATCCATCATATTAATCAATCAATAATCTTTATTTTACCAGGTGAAACACCATTGAGTTGAAGCTCATTTCCAAAGTGGACCTGGGTGAGGTATACATAAATACATTTCAAATAACAAGGAATACATAATTTGTGTTGGAACAAAATATCAAAATAAGTAGGGTAACACTGGAATAATACATTATATAAATATATATATATATATATATATATATATAAATATATATATATATATATATATATATATATATATATATATATATATATATATATATTTATATTATGGTAGCACAGTAAGTACCATAGTTAGGGTTGAGGAGCCATTTACATGTTAAACCTAAAAATTTTGTACCTTAATAACTTTGCAACCGTTCAATGAACTTGCCTGAAATTAGAATACATGATCAAGACCCATACACCTTGGGATCTGCCAAGTTTTGTACTGGTTGGATATATGGCTGAGGAGTTGTTAAGCGTGATCTGTGCGCACGTTTACGCTTTTGGAATTCTGTGGTCGTGCCTACAGGTCGACGGTTCCATGACGGGTCCAAAATCTTCAGGAATGTGCAGCCGGGTCCCCAATGTACCTTTGAAGATTTCATGAAAAATATTAAACGGTTCAAAAGTTATTCAAAAACAAGTTCCCATTATAAGTCAATGGGAAAAGTTAAAAGTTTGACAGTGTCGCAAATGCAGTTTTTACTTTCTCAAATAGCCCTTTTACTGTTGCAAATCCGCCATTTTGTTTTCAGTTGGTGATCATAAAATGCTTGGCATTTAAATATGGGACCTTCTAGCAACCTAATTCTTTTGTATTCACCTAGTCAGACCCTGAGGATGCTAGCCATGTCTTTATTTTGGGGTAAAACAGCCCAGAATTATGTTTTCACATTTCTGGAAAAGTACTTTCACAAAGTACTTTCGTACTTGCGACATTGTTGAATGAATTTGCAGCTTTACTTGAAATTGCGACAGATACTTTTCTAGGCTGTGGGAAAATGACAGCAATTCTTTGGCACCTTGCTGCAAAAGAACGGTTTGGTGTTTTGGGCTTAAATTTGAGGAACCTCAGCCGACATCTCACAGATGTGCCTTTCACTGTTTTGTTGAAAAATATTACATGGCAGCAAAGTTACGGCACTCCAAAGTTGATGCTTTTTCCCATAGGATAACATTAGGCATCTGACGCATTGCAGTAATCCTTTGGCGCCTTCTGCAAATAACGGTTCAGTCTTTTGGGCTGAAATTTGGAGGAAAGACAGCCAACATCCCACAGATGTGCCTTTCAGTAGTTTGGTGAAAAATATTACAGGGAGGCAAAGTTATGGCACTTCAAACTTCTTTTTTCCCATAAGATAACATTATGGCGTTTGCAGCGCCTTTCAGGGCCAGTATCTTGGAAAGCGGTGCGAGATACTGACTTTTCGTCAGAAAATGCTTAGTCCCCTAGCAGGGGCTGGGCATAAAACTAGCCAGGAAGGTGATAATTCATATCACTTTTAAATTTTTTTCTATGTCGTATGGTTCCTGAGATATAAGCAATTTACTATTCCAAGTCCTCATTTTCTGCATCGAGAGTCATTATTTTGCATACATTCTTTGTACTCACTGTGTTTCTATATGCAGCATTTAGGGAAAACTATTGTGTGCATTTCCATAACTCTTACCCTTAATGCTTCTGCTTCTGGTTCTGTACTTGTTTCACTTACTTTTCCTGTCTCGCCACCTTCTGCGTTGCCTTTGCGTTTTCATTTGAGCTTCTGTTTCTGGTCCCATCGCTGTATTACATTCACTATTTCTCAGTACTGTTTATCTTTGTTTTCACTTTGTGTCACCATCGCATTACCATTTGCATTAGTGGGCACTGTGTTACTATGTGTAAAGACTCCGTTAGATTCACTATTTGTCATTATCATTCTCAAAAGAAGGAGTAGAGAAAAAACTCTGTTTAATGCATCAGTTAGGGTTGTTCCACAGTGAAAAAAGTGAGGACATTCGGTGTTGGGTTGAAAACCCCCTTGGACCAACCCACCTCCCCAACCGGCATTGGGATGCGATTGGGTCTTGGTCCAACTCTCACCCCATTCTCCTATACTCTGCTTTTACACATGTGATGGGGTGAGAGTTAGGCCAATGATCTCAATGCCCACCCCAATGCTGGTTGGGGTGGGCTGGGGGTCCAAGGGAGTTTTCAACCCAACACCGAATTTCTCACTTTTGTCACTGTGGAACAACCCTAGCTGATGCATTAAATGGAGTTTTGCTCTAATATATATGTATATATATATATATATATATATATAATAGTAGCACAGTAGTGCCACTTTAGTTAGGTTGCACATTCATTTCTATGTTAAACCTCAAAATTTGTACTTTAATAACTTTGCAACCATTTGTCCAATTTGCCTGACATTCAGAATGTAGGAAGATGTTTCATAGCTCTCCAGATTTGAATGTTTTCATGTTGATCGGATGTATGGTTGTGGAATCATAGTACATTAAAAAGTGAAAATCCCCAACATTCCATTTTCTTTAGACACACATATTGGACTGAAGAATGCAATTGAGTGGGCTCATATTGGGTGGGCTGCATGGGTCCTGGCTAGCAGTGGTGCTTTTGAAAATTTCATGAAAAGCTTTTTCCATTCCAAAGTTATAGCATTTTTAGTGTCCTATTACAGCCTATGGGAAAATTTATATATGCAGCTCAAAAAATTGTTGTGATCATATTTTTAGTGTCGAACTTGCCAAAAATAGTGTTGTGCTGTGGCTATCTTGTTTTCAGTTAGCAAGAGAAAACAATATAACTCAAAATACTGCACTTTTCAACACACCAACCATTGGGTTTACCTATGCGGGCACCGAGGAATAGGAATCTGGCATAATTTTTTCTAAGCTGGTCTGGAAATGTGGTTTCAGATTGTTTTCACCGCTTTGCCATTTTTGATGGCGCACTATAATATACAGTATTGCCGGCAATATGGGCGATCTTAAAAATATAAACGGAAACGCTGTTTTTACATTTACTGTTATATTCCCATTATAAAGATAGAGTGTCACGATCATATTTTAAATGATCACAGTAACACTGCACAACAACATTTTCTTAGATGCTGTTTTCTTTGTCCTTGATTGTGGCAAGCTGGATTGTGATATTGGCCTGAATTTTGCAGGTGCCAAGTCCTACTGCCACAGATGTGCCTTTTCAGTGGTTTGCTTTGAAAATGTTCACTATGTCCCTAGTTATAGTGTTCCAAATTTATGAATTTTCCCATAGGATAACATTGTGGGAGTCATTTTCTTTGTCACTTCATTGTGGCTATGTGGATTGTGATATTGACCTGACATTTTCAGGGTGCAAAGTCCCAACCATACAGGTGTGCCTTTTGATGGTTTGGTATGGAACTATTGAACATGGCCATAGTTACAGCATTGAAAAGTTTGGAAATTTTCCCATAGGATAACATTGTGGTGCTGGTTTTCTTTGTCCCATCATTGCGGCAACATGGATTGCAGTATTGCCTGAACATTTCAGGGTGAAAAGGCCTAATCCACAGGTGTGCCTTTTGGTAGTTTGGTATGAAAACATTCAACAGGGCTACAGTTACAGCATTCCAAAGTTTAGAAATGTTTCCATAGGATAACATTGAGGCACCAGTGACAACTTTAGGGCCTGTATCTTGAAAACAGTTCGAGATATGGACATTCTGTCACAAAATTTCTTAGCCCCTCCGAGGGACCAAGTTGAGAAGTAGATTACAAAGCCATGAAACCCCTGAAATTAGATTTTTTTCTAGCATGTACTGTTCATGACATATTTGCAAATTATTTTTATTTCATTTTTTTTATCTATTTAATTGAGGAATTAACACCTTTGAGCCAGAAAGCTCTTTCACAAAGGTTCCCTGTCAAGTAGACGAGAAACAAAATTCACATAAACAGGTTACACAGCATTCCAGTAAAGAGGTTACATTCTGTATAGGTACCAATCAAATAGGCTGTAACAGTGTCAACAGACATTTCTGTAAGATTAGGTGCAATTCAACATCATGAGCTGGTAACAGAATAAAAAAGGAGAAGGAGTCAGAATGATGTTTGCACAGGGCAAGGTGGGAGCTGCCTGAGTTGGCTTTGTCACACAGTGAGGAAGGTGGAGAGAGGAAAAGGGCAGGGGGTGGGCATACCTCTCAACTGTCACACATTCTGATGTCACTCATTTTACCCTCAGAAATCCTCTGCCCACATAAAGAAGGGATATTCCACATTTCCCTGAGACTTTAAAGCAGAAATTCATAATTATCTACTATGCTCAGTTATCAACAAACATTAAGAACATTAGTGCACTAACAGCAATAGTGTTCTGAGCTTGCAGTGCCAAGTTTGATGATATGTCACACATTTTGGTCATTTGTCACACATCGTGTCACACATTTCAGGGAAGAAAGGTTGAGAGGTATGGGTGGGGCAGCCTCAAGGGGCTTTGTCTGAGAGGGGTGGAGGGAATGGGGTGGGAAAAAGGAAGGGGAGGTAGGCAGGGGTGAATTAGTTGTGTAACTGTTTAGTCATGTGTGTGTTTTCTAATTGCAATCACAAAGGGGTCTTTTGGGCCAGGAGGGTAAGCAGTTCTCTTTAAAAGGGTGCAATTTTAGTGTACTCCTGTGTGGTGGCTGGGGGCTCATTAAACCAGGTGGGCCCACAGTAGGAGAATGAGCGCTGTGAGAGAGCAGTTCTTTGAAGGGACCTGGGCACTCCCTTGGCCAAGCTCCTTGTGACTTTTGTAGAGTTGGTGCACTGGAACAGAGTGGCGGTGGAGGAGGAGGAGTGAGTCTGACAAGGCTTTTTGCCTATTAGGCAAGCCTGATACTTAGTCCTACGGTGTAAGGGAGCCACCGATAGAGGAATAGAGGGTGCAGGTATGGGTATGGTGATTATCCCCAGGAATTAGTGTTCCAATTGGTCACTTCCATGTGCATCGCCACTATTATGCCCCCAGAGTTAGCAATCACATTGCGTTTCAGTGCCAGTAACTCAGAAACAATGCAAGACACAGGTTCTGTCTATGCATTGTCATGATAACAATTCAACTTTCACCATGACAACGACACTTGAAATTTTTTCCAGTGCCTCACGGTTCATGAGATATGGGCAAATTAATGTTACAAGGCCTCCTTGCCCTACAGGGCTGCTGTATGGCTCCATGCTTATCTGTAAGTGGGAGTGCAGAGCCGGAGGGCCACGCTCCACCCACACATACCATTTGCACAAAACAGATGGCTTGGTTTGGGCCCGCATTCCCACCAAGCCTCCCATTTCTATTACTACTTACATTACACTTTGAAAAAAGAAGAAAGTTCTTTGCAAAAACTTCATTATTGCTTTAGTTAGGGTTGTTTCCACACCAAAAAAAAGTGGAAATTCCATGTTAGGGTTACCACTCCTCACCCCACCACCACCCCTCAGCCTCTGCACCAACAGGCATCAGAATGTGTGTTGGGGTGGTTTGTCTAACTCTCACCCCATTCTCCTATACTGCACCACCAAAGCTTCTTTACACATGGAATGGGGTGAGAGTTAGGCATGACTTCCTAACACACACCCTGATGCCTGTTGGTGTGTGGAGGGTGGTGTGGTGGTAATGGGGTGTAGGGGTGGTAACTCTAACGTGAAGTTTCCACACTTTGTCGGTGAAACAACCCTAAAGGATGCATTAACAAAGTTTTGGTAATGAATATATATATATATATACATATATATATATGTGTATATATATATATATATATATATATATATATATACAACATACATACTATAGTGGTGCAGTCGAGCCTATATTTAGGATTATGAAGGCACTTACACTGTATGTTAAAGTGAAAATCTTGCATGTTAATAACTTTGGATCCATTCAACAGATTTGCCTGAAATTTGGTATGCATGATGGGGCATAGTAGATCTCTTGATTTGCCAAATTTAGTTGTGGTCAGACGACGGTCTTTAAGCACCAAAACGCTGAAAAATGCACTTTTCGCCAGTTTTGGAGGCAGTTTTGGGATTTTGCTCAGGCCCTGTGTGGCCATCATGTGGTGTGCCAGTCTGTGAGATGGCTCATCTGAAAGAGCTTCAGTGGCCAAACATGCCACTTTTCATTTGGTGAAAAACATTAAGGCATTCAAATTTTATGGCACTTTTAAGCTTCCATTATAAGTCAATGGGAAAATTTATATGGTTGTTTTGCTAACAAAGAATGGGGTTTGGGCCATCTCGTCCCACCTGGTGGTCAAAGAATTTGTTGCCTTGCAGTCAAAATCTTTGTCCCCAAGAATTCTTTGATCGCGAGGTCCACCATCTTGTTTTTAAATTCAGTCACATAAATTTAATATCTCGGCTCAGAGGTCACTCCTGAAGTAAAACCTGCATGGATTTTATTCAGGGGCTTCAATCTATCAACCCATGCCTTTGGTTTCACCTAAAATGGTAAAAAAAGAGTTATAATGCTTTAAATTCTTTGATTGCGACTCAGCTATGATCTTTGTTCTCGAGCCTGCAAATTCTTTGTTCGCGAGATTCTTTGATGGTGATCTTGCATCCATAAGTAAAAATACAATTTTGTCAGCCCAGGGTGGCCTAGGAACACAAATGAGGGTGGGTTTTGCTCAGGGGCTTAATTCTATAGATGCATGATGGTGGTTTCATGTAATTCTGCCTAAAACTCAAGTTTCACCATTTTTATTCTTTGATCATGAGCCTGCAAATTCTTTGATCGCAAAGATTCTTTGATCGCGATCTTGCATCATAAGGGTGTAGATGTGGCCCTTTGAAAAATTCTAATTTCTCAGCCAGTGGTGGCCTAGGAACACAAATGAGGTGGGTTTTGTTCAGGGGCTTCTTTCTATTGAGGCATGGTGGTGGTTTCATGTAATTCTGCCTAAAACTCGAGTTTGACCTCTTTTATTCTTTGATCGTGAGCCTGCAAATTCTTTGACCATGAGCCTGTAAATTCTTTGATCGTGAAATTGTTTAATTGTGATCTTGCATCTTGAGGGAGGGACAAGATGGCCAGATTTTATAATGGAATACATAGGCCTATTTTCACAATCTTTAAGTTTAAATATCCTGGAAATGGTTTGGTCTTTTTACTTGAAATTTGGAGGGTGTTGATGGCATGTCCTGTACATATGAATTATGGTGTTTAGCCTATTCCCCTGGTTAGCCTACACCCTCTTGCTACTGTCCTCACCTATGTCTACAGCAGCACTTACATTGATCACAATCAACTGTCATTACAGTGGTGCCGCCTCTTAGCAGCACAATATGGGTTGCCACGAAGAAATAAAGCAGCAGTCTCCATTCTTATAAGCTCCTTAAAGAAGGTAATACTTCTTCTTCTCTGCTCAGGAAATGTGGAGTTCAACCCTGCCCCCCCTACAACTTACCCTCGCCTATCTATTTTGCTGAGGCCACAGGTCTCAAAATGATGATGGTCAACATTTTAAGCCTGCCTAAAAAAACTTGTACAGCTGCAAGCCTGGGCTGCACACGTTAACCCAGACCTTATCATAATTACTGAGTCATGGTTAAAAAGATGAACACTGATCAACAAATATCACTGCAGGGCTACAATTTATTTAGAGAGTCCAGAGGCGGGTGTGGTTAACTATGCCAAATCTAAGTACTTGGTCACCAATATTAGTTGCAAATCTCTAGCCAAGGAATTTGAGTTAGTTTCTGAGCCTTCATCTCCCTCTTGGAATGTATCATTATCCTAGGTGGCTATAGACCCCGTCTGGTGGTGATGAAGTCCTTAATCTTTGAAATCCATGTTCGTAGATGCAAAAACTGAAACAATATTTCTAGGAGATCTAAATATGGACTGGCTGTTACCTAAATCACACGGCCTCAGATCCCTTTGTAACGAGCTAGGTCTTGGGCAATTAGTCAGTGAATCTACTAGGAACAACACTCTAAATACTGCCAACAGTTCCATTCTAGATGTGGTACTAACCACCCATCCACACAAAATATCTCATTTGGCAGTGTTTCACAATGACATGAGCGATCATGGAATTGTTGCTTGTATAAGATCTCAAATTAAGGCCCGTCCGCAACCCATCTTTATAACAAAAGATCCTTCGCAAATTCAGTGAGTAAACTTCCTATCTGACCTGAGCATGATCAGATGGCAAGATCTTTACCTAGCCAAAGATGTCAACAAGGCAGCTTGCATCCTAATGACAAACTCACTACAATAATAAATAAGCATGCCCCTTTCATCAAAGTAAGGGTACAGAACAATTCAATCCCTGGTTCACCTCGGATCTCAAGGAGCCCTTATAGCTCGAGATAAGCTCTGGGCTAAAGCTAGACATTCCAAAGAATCTTCGGATTGGCAGGCCTTTAGAACAGCCAGGAATAACTGTGTGAAAAACTTCACTCTGCTAAAGCTAACTATTATATTTCTACTGTGAACAAGCTAAAGGTAACCCTCATAAAATATGGAAGACTATCAAAGCTATAGAAGGATGGCCCATGGCCCCTCTGTCCCAACAAAGATAGTTGCAAGTGGCAAGATTGTGGAAAACAAGTCCCTAATCCTGGAGGAACTTAACTCCCACTTTGCCACAGCTGGATTAGCTTTGACTCGTCACCTTATGCTGGTGCTGCTGTGAGCCAGCATACCCTTCTGCCACATCTAGTCCTGCACCCAGCCCTTCCAACTGCATGAGATAACTTATAAAGAAGTAGAAGATTCTCTTCTTAACTTAGACACCAAAAAGCGCAGGGGACGATGGCTTGGAACCCTTTTTCCTAAGGTCAGGCTAATCCCATCTCACTGCCCCAATTCTCCACATCTTCAATCTTTCCATTCTATCATACTGTGCCGTCCTGCTGGAAATCAGCACATAGCCTCCCTCTATTTAAATCTGGTGACCCATGCGATGTAAACAATAGGCCTATCTCCATATTGCCTATCCTTTCTAAGTTCTCGAAAAACTGATCCATATTCAGTTAATATCTCTTGGAAACCTTCTCTCTCATTAACCCAGCTCAATCTGGCTTCCGGCTAATCATAGCACAATCACTGCACTAGCAAAAAGTAACCAATGATTGGATCTCTGCTATAGATGCTAAGAAGGTAACTGGTGCAGTCTTTTGGACCTCAGCAAAGCTTTTGATACTGTTGATCACAAACTATTAGTCAATTGCCTTGCAAAGTTGGGTGCTACATACCATACCACCCAGTGGTTCTCTAGCTACCTAACTGGAAGATTCCAAAAAGTAAAGGCGAAGGCTTTTCTGCTGCCTTGCCAATTGCAAGAGGAGTCCCCAAGGATCCATCTTAGGCCCTATCTTGTTTTCTCTGTACATTAATGACTTAGATGCTAACATATCTATGTCCAATCTGCACTTTTGCAGATGATACTGTGTTGTATACTTCTGGCTCATCGTTATCTAAGTCAAGGGGTGCTTCAGCGGACTTCCCCAACGAGCATAATCTAATAAAGGCAAGCTTCTGCTCAATGCTAGAAGACTAAAGCGATGATATTCTCCGCGTGCTGTCTCAGACCCCCAATACCCTTGCCCAAGACTTCATTGTCACCACGCTAAACGAGCCTCTGGAAGTTGTAACCAAATTTAAATATCTAGGTATCTGGATCGACAATAAATTATCTTTCAGTGACCATGTCAAAGATGTCTCTAGAAGGTTAAAAGCAAGGTTAGGTTTCTTCTACAGAAATAGACCCTTTTCCCCTTGAAATTCGAAACAAGCTTGTACAGACCACTTTCTCTCCCTACTCGACTATGGCGATGTAATCTATTCCTCCACCACTCTTGCAAATCTAAGTAAACTGGACATCCTTTATCACCGTGCTTTACGGTTCATTACCAACTCCCTTACCGTTCGCACCACTATGACTTATATGCAGCTGTTGTTTGGACATCCCTTACTACTAGGCCTGCTCCATGCTGGGCTATGGACTCTTAAACTGCAGAAATTGCCAAGCTATCTCTTCCTTATTAGTATCTCATATAGTGCATACTCGTTAGAAAATCTGACTTTATTATGCTTGACATACCAAGGCGCTGACTTCCTTTGGTAAACGTGCTATTGCATATGCCCTTCCATCCATTTGGAACCAATTACAAACCGTTCTGAAACTAACTAGCACAGTTTCAATAAACTTCTACAAATCGCTAAGTTCAGCCAAAATAAAAGACACCTGTAACTGTCATTAAGTCTCTTCCTTCCCATGTGTGCCATATTTATCCACTGGTAAGGTATAATTGACTTGTCATATTAACTGCTTTCCTCCCTTCTACTCCTGGCTTTATCTTTGCTTACGCTCCACTGCTACTCTATCAAATCACTCCTCCCCTATATCAGTTGTAGACTGTTGTCTGTTCTAGCTGCCAAAATACTGTATGTGTACTGCACACACCAGTCATCATGTTTCATTTATCAGTATGCAACCTGTAAGTCACTTCCCTGTCTCATATCAATGTTTACCACCTGCGGTCACCCTATGTGGTACCCTTGTATGTATATCCAGCCTGTATCATGTAACGTGCATTTCATGTATATACTGTTATTACCTATCTGTGTTTGTACTTTAAGTGTTTATGTCACAGGACCTCCTTGTGAATGAGCTTGCTCAATGGAGTTTTCCTGCAATAAACTTGAACTTATGTGTCAGAGATATTGCGTGATGCGATTTATGTTTTATGGACAGTGTTTTGCATTGTGGTGGTGCCTTGAAATTGATAGGGTACCTAGTCTTAGTGTCATGGATGTACTTTTTAGTCATTGTGTCTGTAAAATGTCAACAGGTGCAGAATTCTGAAACTCCAATGAATGAAAATCTCAAACTTTAATATGTTACATCTTGAACACGGTTTGGTCTTTTACATGAAACATAGAAACATAGAATTTGACGGCAGATAAGGACCGCTTGGCCCACCTAGTCTGCCCATTTTCCTACCTAACAGATAAGCTGCAGATCCTAGTTAACCAACAGCTTACTTCCTCCTACCCGCCACTAGGACTGCCTTATGCCTGTCCCATGCATTCTTGAAGTTCCCCACTGTTCTTGACTCCATGACCTCCTCAGGAGGCTGTTCCATGTATCCACAACCCTCTCTGTGAAAAATACTTCCTCACATTACCTCTGAGCCATCCCCTCTATCTTCAAATTGTGCCCTTGTTCTTGCACATCTCTTTTTCTGGAAGATGCTACCCTCTTGGACTTTGTTAATTCCCTTGAGGTACTTGAAAGTTTCTATCATGTCCTCTCTCCTTCTTTCCTCAACGGTATACATATTAAGCTCCTTTAGTCTTTCTTCGTATGTCTTCTGGTGCAGACCCTGCACCATTTTGTTGCCCTCCTCTGGACAGCCTCCACTCTGTCTATGTCTTTGCGGAGATGGGGTCTCTAGAACTGCACACAGGACTCCAGATGGGGTCTCATCAACTGTCTGTACAGAGGGATAACAACTTTCTGTTTTCTACTATTGATGCCTCTTCCTATACATCCCAGTATCCCCCAGCCTTCCTTACTGCCTTCTCACATTGCTTGCCCACCTTTAGGTCATCTGATATAATTACCCCAGGTCCCTTTCTATTTTACTGTTGTCAGTATCTCACCCCCATTGTGTCTCGCTTCCCTGGGTTTTGTTTCCCATGTGCATTACCTTGCACTTCTTTGCATTGAATCTGAGCTGCCATACATTTGACCATTCCTCCAACCTTGCCAAGTCCCTTCTCATCCTTTCCACTCCATCTTGTGTATCAACCCTGTTGCAGATCTTTGTGTCATCTGCAAAGAGACATACTTTTCCTTTCAGTTCCTCTGCAATGTCACTTGTAAAGACATTAAAAGGACCGTCCCAATACTGAACCCTGCGGTACCCGCTAGTAACCCTCCTTTCTTCACTGTGTACTCCATTTACTACTACCCTTTGCGTCCTGTTGTCTAGCAATTTTTATCCAAGCTACCACCTTGGGACCCACTCAAGGCTGGCTAACTTGTGTATTAATCTTTGTGTGGGACTGTATCAAATGCCTTGCTAAAATCTAGGTAGGCCATGTCCACAGCCCTCCCTGGTCTACTACTTGGTCACCCAGTCAAAGAAATCTATTATATTCATCTGACACAACCTTCCTATCATGAATCCATGCTGTCTTGGGTCCTGTGCCCCATTGGCCTCTAGGTACTCAACAATTATTTCCTTCAGAAGTGATTCCATCATTTTCCCTACCACTGAGGTCAAACTAACTGGTCTGTAGTTTCCTGCCTCTGTCCTGCTCCCACTTTTATGAAGAGGAATCACATCTGCCCTCCTCTAGTCCTCAGGTACCACCCCATTCTCCCATGATTTGTTAAAGAGAGTAGTCAGCGGTGTCACTAGTTCTACCCTTAGTTCTTTTAGAATTCTTGGGTGAATCACATCAGGCCCCATTGCTTTGTCCACCTTCAATTTTATTAGTTCTTTCAGAACCCTTTCTTCTGTAAATGGACTGGTATCAACCCCGTCTTCAGAGTGTTTCTCTTGTTTGGTTTAGGTAACTCCTTCCTCTTCCTTTGTGAATATTGAGCAGAAATATTCATTCAGTATCCCTGCTTTTTCACTATCACCCTCTACCCACATTTCCTCCCCTTTATTAAGCTTCAGTATCCCTCCTTTGGTCTTTCTTCGCTCCTAATATACCTATAAAAGGTCTTATCCCCTTTCTAACAGAATTGGCTATCCTTTCCTCGGTTTGGGCCTTTGCTATTCTGACTGCCTTCCCAGCCTCTTTCTGCTTTAACTGATAAAGTTCTCTGTCCTGCTCCTTCTGTGTTTCCTTATATTTCCTGAATGCTGTCCTATTCTCCTTAACCTTCCTGCCACCTCTTTTGAGAACCATAGCGTTTTTCCTTCTTGTGTTTTATTGATTTGCTTACACAAAGGCTTGTTGCCTCCATGATGGCTGTTCTGATCACTCCCCATTGTTCCTCCACCCCTCCTTCTTGCCTGTTTGCTAGTGCTTTTCTGAGGCACTCTCTCATTTTCCCAAAGTCAACCTCCTAAAGTCCAGTACTCTTGCTTTTGTATGGCTTGATTCTATGGCTGTGTTTATCGTGAACCACACTGTTTGGTGGTCGCTTGTTCCCAAATGGCTACCCACTTCTAAATCTGAGATTCTTTCTCTGTCCCCATTTGAGAGTACTAGGTCTAAGATTGCTCCCTACCGAGTGGGTTCCAATACTGGCTGTCTGAGGCATGCCCCTGTAGGGCATCAAGAATGACCCTGCTCTTGGATGTGCCTGCAGCAAAGGTACTGCAGTTAACATCTGGCATATTCAGGTCCCCATCAACAATATAGCCCCTTTTCTGCCATTCTAAGAAAGCCTTCTATCATTTCCTTGTCCATTCCCTCCCCTGAGATGGGGGTCTGTATACAACCCCATGCAGATTGTGGTGCCATTTCTTGTCTCCAGGGTGACCCAAAGTGCCTCATCTGCTCCTGCTTACTCTTTAGTTCTGTTGCTTTGATCCCTTCCTTACATAGAGAGCTACTCCTCCTCCTCTTTTACCCTCCCTGTCCCTCCTGTAGATTGTGTATCCTGGTATGTTGACATCCCAGTCATGGTTCTCTGTGTACAATGTTTCTGTGACTGCCACAGTATCCAGGCCACCCTCTTCCGTCAAGGCCACTAGTTCAGGAGCTTGTTACACAGACTATGGGCATTGGTACTCATCACCCTCCACTTTTGATAGCCTTACCCCTTTTAGCCCCATTTCTGTCCATACTGCCTTTGCCTTTTTTACATTTAAATCTGTTCTGCTCCCTAATAACTTCTGTACCTTAGTGTTTACCTCACTAATCACCATGTTTTGTGGGGATGCTGGGATTTCCTGCTCCTTTCAGTGCCTCCCCTTGGCTGGTTTAAATGCTTGCCAATGAAGCATTTAAACCTCTCTCCTAGGATCCTGGTTCCCCCAAAGATGCAGACCATCGCACCAGTATAGGTCTGCATCCTCCAGGTGGCTCCCAGTCCCCAATGAAGCCAAAACCCTGAGCTCCACCAGTTTTTCAACCACTCATTGAATTCCCTGGTGAGGAGTGCCCTAGCATCTCCTTGCCATAGACAGGCAGCACCTCCGAGAAGGTTACGGTATGCGCTACTTGTCTAAGGCCCCTTCCCAACTCTACATACTCCTGTTGCACTGCTCTGATCCCATTCCTAGCCAGGTCATTTGTCCCTAGGTGGACAATGACATCCAGCTCCTCCCTCATGCAGCTTCTCCCACAATCCTGAGGATTCACTTCCTGTCCCTCCAAGCCGTGGCGCCAGGAAAGCACCTTACCTCCCTCTCCCTTCCTCCCCATTTCTACCCCCTAATGTTTGAGTCCCCCACCAGGAGTTGTTCTTCCCTGTGGGGTCCCATGCCACCCTCCTGTGGGTCTCCTTTGTGAAGGTTCCCAGCATCCTCCTTGGTCTCCACTGCAGGTGCCTCCATAGAGGAACCACTATCCACCAGAAGAGCGAATGAATTGTGGAGAGCTACTGCTGGAGGGATGCAACTCTGTTCCACCACCATCCTCTCCTTGAGCCCACCCTGGTCCAGCCTCTTCTCTTTCTTGGCAACCTCTGAGGTAGTGGCATTGGCCCTGGTGGTCCCTGGGTGGGGAGGAGGTTTCACAAACCTAGCCAGGTCAGCCTGGAGACGGGCAACCTCCTCTCTCAGACCAGAGAGGTGCCTGAAAATAGGCAGCATCACAGCCTCCAGAATGTCTCCCAGAACACTGCCATCCCAGTAGCCTCCTTCTTCCTTGCTCAATATCAGACCACCAGCAGCTGGGGGAGAGTGAGCTACTTTTTCCTTTAGGGTTGACAAAACCAATGTTTCTCTGTGATCCTTCCTTCCTACTGCCAAACAGGAAGTTCCTGTTGACAGTCAAAGCCAGTGGCTATAAAAGTAGAACTGGCTTTGGGTGGTTGGGTGGAGGGGTGGGATGGAGGGCAATTAGTAAGAAAAAGGCTAGCAACAGGAAGTTGTAATTTGACTCACCTGCTTTTATAGTGTCTAAACCACACCCCAGTTAAGCTCTCTTTCCTCCTACTGGTTTAGCAAAGTCAGCTGTACAGTACCCTTCCCAGCACAGAACACACTGACTTTTTCTTTTCTTTCTTTTTGTACCCTAAATAAGATCCCTTCTACTTCTGATAAAGTTATCTGTCTACTTAATCTTAACAGACACTGACTCCTGCTGAGATATAAGTTTTAAATTAATAAGAAAATGTAGCTTCTTTTAGTTAGCTTTCTGCTCTACAAGCAAGGCTAGCAACAGGAAGCTGTAATTTGACTTTACATTGAAATTTGGAGGTGTTGATGGTAGCACACTTACAAGTTGGTGGAGTGAAATAAAGGGCATGCACTCCCACCAACTTCCACAAGTTCTTAGTTTTCTATTCTTTCTCAAAAAGTAATGACATTCTATGCAAACAACTGTGTTAATGCATCATTAGGGTTAAAACACAAAAGGTCAGGAAATGAAAAATCTTTAGGTGGCTCCCTTTGGACCGCACGATCATGCCAAGATTGACAGATGACGGGTATGTCATTGGGGTTGTGAGGCCTAAATGTTGCCCCATTCTTGTTCACTGTTGCTTCCCAATATGATTACACAAGGACTCACTGAAGGACTGTCTAAATAAGGTTTTAAATGTAGAAAGTTTTATGGGGAAGGCTAATTTCAGTGATTTTGGAAGTTGTTTCCACAGGAAGGCAGAGAAAAACTAATGGATAATCTATCAAATCTGGTTCTAACATTGGGGATGATAAGTGTTATATATGATAAGCTTTTAAGGTATAATTACCAGGCACACTGATAGGCATACAGTTGGAGACATATTGAGGAAGCAGTTTGGTGATGGCTTTGAAAGTCCAGGTTGCTGCATTTCTTTTCCGCCTGAATGACAGAGATGTCCATCCAACCAGAGAGTAGAGATCAGTGTGCGTGGGGTAGGAGCACCAGTAATGAATCTTAAGGTGCAGTAATATAGGGTGTCTAGCTTGGAAAGGACAGTGCTAGTTCCCTGTCCATACAAGATGACTGCATAGCTTAGGAGTTGGAGGAAGGTGGCTTGATTACAGTAGCAGCCACAGACACTGCCAGCTATTTCAAATTTCTGTGATATTTCAAGATATATCTAATACTTTCTCCATTTGTACAGTAGGGCAGCAGAGAGAAACTCTTTAGAAATTTCATGAAATATCTGGAAATAGCTGGCAATATCTGTGGCTACTACTGTAGTCTAGTTATTGCTTCTTTGTGAGTAAGTGCCTAATCCTGAAAATAGGCCCAGTCTCTGTCTTAGTTTTTTGTAAGATTCTCAATGTGATCCGAGAAGGTTAACGTTCTGTCAACCCACACCCCCAAGTATTTCAATTTGGCCACTGCTTCTAGTGGCTCACCTAGAAGGGTAGTAACTTTTGGTAAAGTGTCTAGGGTGGAGTATGGGCTGCTTTACAGACGGTGAAAAGAACATAACCTTTTATTTTTGCATTTAGTAACCATTTAAGGTGTAGTAAATTTGTCTGAGTCTGTCAAAATCTAGTTGGAGATCTCTACAGGCCAATTCAGGGAAGGCTCATCAATATACAGCATGGTGTCATCCGCAAAAGGTGGATTTTAGCATAGTTTATGCCAGCGTTGATGTTATTGCTGTAGATAGTGAACAGGAGGGCCCAGAATGGAACCTTGTGGGATGCCTCTTGATAGAATATTTAAAGAGGAGAATTCACCACTGGCTTTTATCTGCTGGTAGCCACCATCAAGGTAGCTGTAGAACCATTTAGTGGCTGTTGAGTCCAGCCCAGTATTCGAAAGATGTCCAATAGTAATGAATGGTCTACTGTGTCAAATACATTGCTTAAGTCAAGGAACAAGACACATGTTGCTTACCATCAAGCACTTTCAGCCAGTCATTGGACACTTTTTCCAACACAGAGATACTACTATGACATGGTCTAAAGCCAGACCCAGCATGTGTAAGGGGATTATGTAACTCTAGGTACTTTTTAACTGTGAATTAACTATCTTTTGAGGAGTTTTGACAGGGTAGTAAGCAGGGAGCGGAGCCTATAATTGTTTAGGTTGGTGGGCTCTCCAGATTTGAAAAGTGGTATGACATGTGTTGTTTTCCATACAGTGAGGAGAGCACCTTGGGCGAGTGACAGGTTGAAAAGGTGTGTTAAGGGATAGCCAGTATGTGATATCCCAATTCAGAAAGTAGGGGTCATGAGGTCAGCAATGGCACTCTTTTTGTGTCCAGTTGTAGTAGTAGTTCTTCCACTTTAAGAGCAACAGGAGTAAAAGAGAAGCTTGAGACCAGCCTAGGTGGGAGGGGTAGAAAATGTAGGATCTTAACCACAGAGTTGATCTCAAAGTTTGTTAGCAGGTGACGAGTCAAAGGCCAGCCCTGTAGCAGCAAAGTGGGTGTTAAGTGGCTCCATTATTGTCTGTTTCTCAGTATAGGTTTGTTGTCAGATATAATCTGTCAGGCAGGGAGGAAGTTAGTAGTGCTATGTCCCTCAATGTCTTTAATCGTCTTTCATAGTTTTGCAGAGCAGTTGGATGATGAGTCTAATTTATTACATAAGCATTTGGCTTCATGGATCTTATGAGTTTTGTACAGCTGTTTCTGGCAGCTCTGAATGCAGCCCATTCAGGAGGAATTTTGATCTACACACTTTCTTCTAGACAACACCTCTATGAAGTAAAGAGATTTGAGAGTCAGATTAAACCATAGGCAAGATCTTTCTTGGTCTGCATTTTAGTCATAGGGGTGTGTCGATTGATGACATTCAGGACAATTCTGTGGAACTTTTGTAGTTTTTGTTCACTGTAGTTGCCAGGTAAACGTCCTTCCAGCAGGAGTGTTGTAGGTCAGAGATAAATGCATGCTGGTCTAGATTATGGTGACAACTCTTGAATGTATATCTAGATGTGGACATATCGTTTAGGAGCAGATCTCACACAAGCAAACATACAATGCTGCTGAGATCTTTAAAAACACACTGGAGTGTGTGAAAAGATGAGGATTATTTACTAAGATGATGTTGAGTAGGCTACTGTGTTTGGGCATATCAGGGCAGGTGGGTTCTGTGATTAGCTGCAAGAGCTCGAATGAGTCATAGAATTCTTTAACGGTTTGAGCAGGCAGAGAACTTGTTGAGATTAAGATCTCCGATGATAACGAACTCAAAGTCAGATGCATCCAACAGTTTAGAAAGGTGACAAAGCACCTTAAGTCTGGCAGAAGGAGATCTATAACAGCCAATAAGGTGGAAAGATTCAGAGGGTGATATCTAAACCTTAATGGTGAGACATTCAAATTCATTGGGCACCATGGTAGTGTCTATAATTGTGACATTAAATTTGTTATGGATGTAAATAGCTACTCCTCCCTCTTGTCATTCTGTCTATTCTAAATATATTATATGAAAGAATGTTTGTCTCTTGATCAAGAGTAGAGGGTGTAAGCCACGTTTGGATACCACCAAAATATCAGGAGTGGCATGGCTAATCTAGGTTTGAATGAGTCAAATTTCCTTAACAGGCTACAGGTGTTTACATATAGAAGGCCCATTCTCTCTTCAGCTGAGCTAGCTGAGAAGGTGCCTGGATAGGTGCAGGTGGACCAGGGTTCAGTTCGACATTCCCTGAGCAGAATAATAGTAATATCAGTAGCTTTATGGTGGTTTGTATAAGCAGCCTGAGGAGATGGAGTCCAACCCCTCTTTTCCTTGTAGGTAGAGGGAGAAGAAGAGTAATTTCTCCAGTGATTGGAAGGATTTTGTTCAGTGAAGAGAAGCACCCTTGCCTCGAGTATCAAAGCGGTCACAGGCACAGGATGAGACAGCACAGCACAACTTAGTTTCTAATGGGGTGTGTGTGAGAACCATAGGTAAGGGGGGCAGAGAGAGATTTAGGTAGGAGGATGAGAGATTTAGGTGAATATAGTAAGGTGCATTTAGGGAGCAGGTATTCATTTTATTACATGCATATAGTCAAGGCTGGATACTACTCAGAGCTTAATGCGTGGAGAGCATGATAACAGTACAGCACAGGGATATGAATAGTGTCTTCATTTTGACCCAGCTTGTCTGCAAATTTGAATTGAGAGGGAGTTCCAATTAAGAACTAGTTTTGAAAGGGACACTATATACATGGCAGTTCAGGAGTGTTTCTTTAAGCCTCTATTGTCTCTTGCATCTCACTTAGGCAAAATAGAAAAATATTAGAATAAAAGTAGTAGTTCAGGTCAGAGCTGCCAGGAGACTGGCTGAATACTACGACCAGTCCTAGTGCTTGAGGATCCAATCATCATTGATGCTGGTTCAGTGATACAACAGCCAATGGGGGGTGATTGGCAAGGCAAGTAGAGTATTTAATAGAGGCTGGTCGGAAGGGTGGGTAGGACACATTATATACTGACAATATATAAAGCAGAACAGATTTTACACTTGAAATATAGTAAAAACATGCTAGCAGAGTGTTAATTTAACATAAATCACATAGTAAATTTACAGATGAACATATCACAGGTGCAAAGAAAATCATTTACTGTTATGCCATATACCCGAAATTACAGCTAGAAAAAGTATGCAAATTCTTAAGTAGATTGTATCAATAAGGATAGATAAGGGGATGTTTCAAAATATATTTTACAGTATAGACAACACGAAGTAACTCATTAAGCAGCATGTATAAAAGGAATGGACAGTGTGCCCAAAAGTTTGAACAACTCCTCCTAGAGTATTGAGAATAAATAGGTCATTGTAAGGTTCAGGTCTGAGTACCAACACCACTTACAATGTCTTTGATACCAGCAGTTCCATCCCTATTGAGAGACTGGAAAGTCCAATATAGGACTTACAGAAAGATTCAGTCACAATTGTTCAGTCATTGTGAATTTAAATATAAAGTGTAAGATTATGCAGTATTAGTTACCCAGACATGCTGCCTTCTTATTTTATCACACCCACAAGAAAATAGCAAGTTTCTACAGTATGTCCAGGTTTTCAGCATTAAATAGGAGATCCAATATAAATCTGACAGGTACATATAAAGTGTCTACTATGTTACCTGATTTTTTGTAATAATTCAGTATACTTTATTCCTTTTATAAGACCAAAATACAATACAAAAACAGAGAAAGAACTAATACAAACAGTAGCAAGATATAAATAACATATCAAACAAAACCCACCCATCCCACCTCCCCACCCACAAGCTGAACAACCCAACCTCTGGAGGGAGAAGGAATCACAGGTAAACAAGCATAAGGAAAGAGAATGCAAGAATCTTTTATAGAGTAACGCTTACTCAGAATTATGTTCTCACTGAGGTTAGGAACAATAGTGCATAAAGGGACTCACATCTATCATGAAACTGCTATGCACATCGATGAATGATGCAATTTGTTTTTCTAACATTAGGGCATTTCATTTCTCCTGATGCCATTCTCTATAAGTGGAATGACATCAACAGTCCAGTGGTGTATAATGATTAGCTTCACAATGATCACAATTAAAACAATATGCGCATTGTGGGTACCAATTAAGTCAGTCGGTACATCCCCACTAAAAGATAACAGGTCTGAAAAGATCTTCTAAACCCAAAAGAGGGTTGAGAGATGCCTAAATAGCTGACCAGAAGGGTACCAATCTAGAACAGTCCTATAAAATATGTTGAAGATGTCCCTCAACTAAACTGCAGTGAGAGCACAGTGGGTCGAATGTCTGCCTATTTTATTGAGTTTAACAGGGTGTAATATATATTATGAAGTATTTAAAACTGGGTTAGATGCGGCCTATCCTGTTTGATGACTCTATATAAATCATGCCAAACAGCATGTCATACTGAAGGGTTATCTGAAATATTAAGGGCATCGTCTAATAATAACAGATTCCTCATGGGGTATTTTTGTCCGGAGTCTAAAACAATTGATATAACCAAAACACAGGGTGAGGCTATGAAACCGCTGAAAAAGACATTCAGGAACTGAAGGATCCATCAATATCCAAGGCCTGGGACCAAAATATGAAGAAACCGTGTTAATCAGTTGGAAAAATTTTAAACTGACTGTCTTGGGGATTTGAAATCATTCACTGACAGTAGAAAAGGGCACAAATTTATCTTCCTTGAGAAGGAAGTGAGAGACATGTCCCAGAGCTGGGAAAAAAAGAGGGTGGGGTGGGATAGGGCAACTGGCAATACGAATATTAGGATTAACAAGAATAGGTTGGGTCACACATCTAGATCACTCTAAGCACAAGTAAATGTCAATCTGATGATGGGCCTTCAAAGACCAACCAATAGTAGTTATTCAAAGCTTTGTAGGAGTTTGGACGGCTGTACGTACAGCAAGCAGAAAGGTGAATACCAGCTCGCTGACATAAAGCATGTTCTGTTTCAAGCCACAAAGGATAATAGGCTGAGTCATGCTGGCTAGTTCCAGGGTTGCCCCACTGGTAAACTTTGCTGCCATGAAGGGCACAATAATATGAAAATATGTTTAGAAGACAAAACTCATCCACCAATTTAGACACTGTGGCCTAGATATTCAAACTGCTCCCAAATAGTGCGCAATAGCAGGAGCAGGTGCAAGTCCATTAAGCCCATGTGCAAGAGGCGGAAAATTCAAAAGCAGAGCAGGCCAAACTGCGCCTACAGCCAACGACTGAATATCGCACCACCTGCACCGTAGCGCAACTAGGAGGGGAAGCTGAGCATCTGATGCACTATAGTGCAACAAGGGATGTGCAGCTGAGCAGTCCAGAGGCACCATAGCACAACCAGGAATGCCCCAGCAGCAAAGCAATGCAACTGCACAACCAGGGAGGTAGGGCTCACCACCTATGCCACAGATGGGCACAAGAACACACAGCAGAACAGACATCATCCCCACACCCCATGCACTGCACAACTGGGGAGGGCTGGAATAACCACCGCCCATGGAGACAAGCAAACAACCCACAGCCAGGCCATGGTGCCCCATCACACCCCGCAAGCTGTGACTGGCACACAAGGAGGCTGATCACCCCATGCCACACCATCCCCAATGCAGAGCACACCCTGCACCGTGACCCCAGACACCCCCCAGGAGCAGCGACCACCACTGCAGGAAACCCCATGCATGCCACCACCCCACTGTAACACTGCAACCCTGTGCACCACAGAACCATGCAAGGCAGCCCCACCATGAGCACCCATCAGTGGGTGGCAACACCAGCAATGCAACAACGACATACACAGTACCACCACCACGCATAGTCCCCTGAGATACTGCTGAGAGACCAACCATGCGTCGGCACATGAGGTACCCACACAGGAGCAGGGCTTGCCCTGGACAACACCACCAGTGGTACAGCACCCTGCACAGTATTCCAATGACACACCTGACCCACCACTGGCCACAACAGCCAGCACAGACACTCACAGTGGTGCATGGAA
The DNA here is from genome assembly GCA_016271365.2 of Neoceratodus forsteri. Taxonomy (NCBI): domain Eukaryota; kingdom Metazoa; phylum Chordata; order Ceratodontiformes; family Ceratodontidae; genus Neoceratodus; species Neoceratodus forsteri. The sequence continues at coordinate 1,234,624,404 of CM057453.1, read as the reverse complement.
GCATGCACCACACTGGATGCCACACAGTGCATGGACTGACACCCACCCATACCTAAGGGCACAACAACACAGGGACGCAGTGGCGGGGCACCAAGCCCCAACATGGGCCCATGTAAACTGTGTACACACAACCAGCAGTCCTCCATGGCACTGGAGTGCCAGCCACCCTGCAAGCACTGTGGACCCGACACAACCATCATTTGCCCGAGCACAAGTCACAGACAGTGGTGCACATCCCTGTAACACACACAAGGCACAGCATGGAGGTGGAACAACAACTGTGGAGGCCACAGTGTCACCCAAGGCAGACATGCACCACACCAGTGACAGAAGGCAACCCAGCATTGTGACGGGTACAGTGGCTGCCCTGCAGAACTCGCACCACTGATATGCCAGCAGACCGTGCAGGTCACAGACATGCATGTGTCAACTGCACAGGCCACGGACGGGCTGATAGGGGCACTATGGACACAGAGCATGCACCATGGCCCACTGCACACAGTCATCCAGTGCACAGAACATACACACACACCACAGACACTGACTGATAGCTACCCCACACCATAGTCACCCACACGGACACACACATACCCATGACTGCACCACCCCTGACCTTATGCACACTACTGCAGCTGAGCACCTATAGCCCACTGCAAATCAGAGACCACCACAGTATTCATATCAAAATAACTGTATTGAACAAACATAGAAAAGTTAACTGTTTACAAGACTATTTACAAAATATATACAAGGTGGGGGAGGGCCACAAACAAGGTGGGGTGGGTAAGGGCAGGGGTGGACAAATGGGATGGGAAAGGAGGGTGAGGGTGGGTCCAGGGGTAGGGGATTACAGGGCTGAGGGACCCTTAGCGGGAGCGCGCTCCCCACTCTGACTCCGTCTTTGTCGGTGCCTCCGCAGGACCCCAGTGTTGTTAATCCTGCAGGAGGATGTCCAGCGACACCTTGCCACCTGGAGTATCTCCTGCAGCGCCTTCCTTATCTCCTGGAGATGGAGTGTACCTAGGACAAGGGAGCACAGTCAGTGGTGTGAATGCACAGCCCCATACAGCTCGCCCACTGTGCATGGCATACGGCCATGGGACATACCTCTGTGATGGTGTGTGACCACCCACAGTGATTACGTCCACATGACCTGCCCAACCAGGTGCATACAGCCACTGGGAATGCTGCACACACCCACCGGCCAAGTCAAGCACAGCACCACCATGGCCGTCTTAGTGACATGGCTATGTGGTGCAAAGGCAGTGGCACAACCATGTACCTGGTGCACGATGGACCACCATCGACGACCTCCCAGACATGCATTGCCACTGAAGTCGCGGCATGGCAGTGGTGTCGATGGATGGTGGCCATGCCCGCTGCCCACCCTGTTACACAGCATGCAATAGTAATCATGGAGGATGGCACTCACCTTCATCGGACCGGTCCAGTGGGCGGTGAGGGCCCTCGCCCCGGGCTTCCTCTGCTCCTCCTGCCGGCGAAGATCATGGGCATGGTGGCATTCCTCCGGGCCTGTGGTGCAAACATGGAGAAAGGAACATCAGTACAATCTCAGCAAAGTCCCCTGCCCCAGGTATGTGCCTCCCACCCAGCCAGACTCACCCAGCCCACACCCTGATAACACCACCACAGCCAACCCTGGATGGTCCCTCCCCATGTGCTGAACACATACAACAGTGTTACCCATATGGAAGATAAAAGTGTGTTGGCGTACACCTACCTGGCCGTGGCACCATGCCCCAACTGGCACGTGCCCGCGGGTGTGCTAGCAGCCTGGCCCCTCCGCCGCAGGTCCCCATACCTATGGAGGCACTGCTCAGTGCTCCTCCCCATCCTGTGGCCTCCTCAAATGCAGTGGCAACCTCCTCACATCTGGGTCCTGGACCTGTCCAGGGCACCTCCCGAACAGTGGCCCATTGTGTGGCTCCACAATGGCTACTAGGTTGGCCAGTTCTATTGCTGACCACTGAGCTGCCCTCCTGTGTGCCATGCTCTCTGCTCAATTTGCCAATATGGCACTCTGCAGTGCGGCTCCCCACATGCAGATGCTGCACGGTACAGCGTGCCATTCCCTATCGTGCTGACACTGAACAGCACGATAGAGGTGCACCCATGCCGGTCGATGGCGCCTAGGGGGCAAAGATCGGGCACAGGGTCATGGGTCTCTGGTGCACGGACAAGCACAGCGCCATTGGAACCCAATGCATGGCATGATTGGCTGCCTGTGTGGTACCACCATTAGCGCCTACTGCGCAGTTGGCCTAGTGCACCTATGATGGCCCAGTGCCACAGCGCCGTAGTGACCATCTCTATAGCGCCACTGGCACAATGGTGGCCGTGCCCGCATTGCCTACTGCACAGCACATCAGCAGCATGGCAGACACCTGTGTCAGCAACCCGGGCATGCGCAGTGAGGTGTGTACTACACATGTCACAGAACTGTGCCATTGGCTCAGCGCGTTCAACACAATTGTGCAAAGTGCAAAAGCGTGATATTCAGCCGTCATATGCAGATTATCTAATCAGCCATTCAATGGCGCAGCACTGCAATTGCATCCACTTAAAGTTGCACCTCGCCTCATTTGCATGGGTTGCGCTATAAAAGTGCGACATTGGGCTGCAGTGGCCATAGTCGGTTACTGCAGTGTATTGGTGAGTTGCATGCTGTTTGGGAGTGCGGTCTGTGGATTTAGGGACCTGCATGGGACTGCACAGTCACAGGTAACAACTGCCATTCTTACAGGCTAAATAATGACCGAGCAAGTTGTGAGAGGAGGAACACAGTGGTGGGGGAGGAGAAGGCCTAATTTACCAAGGCGAGACCGAAGCCCTGTTTGACACCTACCTGGATCAGGAGCGCTCTCAGCAGATGGCAGGAGCACCTCAAGCCCATGCTCCTGCATGGGAGGAGTGGTACGGCTGTGAACCTGCATGGCAGCCTCCAGCTCCGTGCAGGAGTGTAAGAAAGATGGGCATGGACAGGAGGAGGATAAAGGAGAAGGTGGCTGCCATCAGAGCAGCATGACCTGCAACAGGTGGAGGACAGCGGAGGTGGTACAGCTGACCCCACAGGAGGAGGCTTGCTGAAGCTATGCAGAGTAGTGCCATTGAGGGTGTTCCAGGTGGTGGCTTCCAGTCGGGTGGTGGCCCATCACTTCATGGTAAGTCATGGTCTCTCTATGGGGGCAGGGTAGGTCACATGCAGTAATGCGACTTTGCTTTCCTTTACAGATCCTGAGCATCTGCATGGGCCAGCAGTGGTGGCCTTTCACTGATGACAGTCAGCTGGAGATGGAGGAGGCCCATCCACCTCACAGGTATACGTGGATCAGTGCGACAGTGGGGCCGCCTGGCTGTCCACACTGATGTTGTTGTAACAGGTGCAGAGGAAGCCCTGCCTGTGTCCCAATGTGCTGGTGTCCATGGATGCCAGCATGCTGTGACTCGGGCCGGTGCACAGTCCATCACCGATGATGATGTCGGCTAACGTCATGGGCAGTGACACGTGTGTGCTAAGGATGGCCACAAAGCAGGACACATCGTGGCCATGGCTGTGGGTGGTACTGCTGTGGAGGCTGCGTGTCATCACAGTCCCAGCCTGTGCCTGTCAGCACCAGTGGGGCAGCACTGGTGTTTGTTCAGGTCAGTGGGACTCTTGCTGCCACTGTGGCAGCACCACTGAACCCTGGTGAGTGGCAGCCAGAGGGCAGCATCAGCAGTAGGCCAATGGGCTTGGGGTTCAGGGTTCAGCGTCGGCGTCTGTGCACCACCTGTGGACATGCCCAGACCTGGTTCTGGTGTGTAGCACTACCCTCAAGGGGTGCTGAGCATCAGGGCCGCGACACCTTGAGGGACAGGATGCGAGGAGGCAGATGACCTCTTGATGAGCACACTTACCTACTGCAAGCATCAGTCCAGCAGCAGATGCGGCTTGCGACGTCGTTGGATGCACTGCATGTGGCTGTGGGCGGGCAGAGGAGCATCGCAGCAGGGACACCACTCTGATTCTGGCAGGGATGGACCAGTTGCGGAGGATGTGACGCTGCCATTGACAGGCATGCACAGGCATTCACTGCTGTCATGGCCACAATGGGCACACAGTCAGGTGCCTTTGTAGCGGACACCACGCAGTGCACTGTCCACCCCGTTCCCAGCATCATGCGACTCCTCCCTGTTGACACTGGGTTCAGCTGTGGGCATCCCGAGCACCCGGGCAGGATGTTCGGTGTGCTGCAGACCCCTGTGCGAGCACAGTCGCGTTCACAAAGTGGAACCCCTGGGGACCATTGGTGCCAACCCATGAGGCCAGTGGTCAGCCTGTCAGTGCTGGTGGGTTTGCGTGGGGCCGCCAATGCATCCGTGGTGCAGGGGCACTGTGTCGCGTGACTGACCTGTCCCCATCGTGGCTACTGTCTGGTGCTGCCTATGTGCATTGTGTCTTTCAGTGGGCAGTACATAGGTGGGTACCCACCCTGCACGCTGACACACAGTCCACCTGCACACCCTCCTGGCTGCTGTCCAGTTGCGTGGTGCATGATGATGCCTGCATTGCGCTGTACACCAATGTGCAATGGTGCTCAGCATTGACACACGCACATGGACAGGCAGTGGACGTGGTGGCTCTGTGAACATGTGTGTGGCTAGGTTGGCATTCTGGGTCGGTGTGCCTCCTGCCCTCTGTGCAAGTTTGGTGCCTTGTGTGTGTGTGTGTGTGTGTGTGTCCTTCTGCATAGCATGTTAGTCCTCACCCATCCCTGGTTGTGTGTGTGCTTCTGTGCCCTGCCACTTCCTTGACGGCATGCACCACTGGTGTGTGTCCATGCATGTTTGTGGGTTGTGCCTTAGCCACTGTTGGCTGCACATGGCCCCATGACTTACCTGGGTTGGCTGAAGTGCTCCTCCGTGATGGTGTCCCAGTGCAGCTGTGCCAGCCTGATCAGCCGGGGTCCCGTCGCCCAGGGGGCTGCCCATCACCATCATCACTGGCATCCTCATCATTCCATCGCTGTCCCCTCTTCAACCTGTAACGGCTATCCCCATTGGTTGGCCATGTTGTGCAGGATGCAACAGGCCAGGAATAGCCCACAGGCCTTTGAGGGCTGTACTGTAGGTCACCGCCGGAGGTGTCCAGGCAACGGAAATGTGCTTTCAGCATCCCGAACACCCGGCCGATGACATTACATGTGGTGGCGTGTGCCTCAGTGTAGCGTTGCTGCGATGTGGTCACAGGCCGCCGGTAGGGTGTGAGCAGCCAGGATGGAGTGGGTATCCACTGTCACCTGTGTGTGAGGGTGGAGGTTAGTTTGGTGATCAGCATCGCCTGCCCCAGGCCATGTAGGCCACTACCCATGTTACCTCTGGCCATGCCCCCAGGCCCTATGATTGTCCATGTGGTTTGCATACTCACCCACTAGGTGGCCAGTGGGGATGTCCCCACTCTGAATCTGTGGCACAGTGCTGACTGGTGCCAGATGAAGGCATCATGTGCTCCCAGGGTGTGTGACACAGACATTGATTATGCACCTCCTGGCATCGCACACCACCTGGCAGTTGATGCTGGCATAGCCCTGCGATTTATGTATGTGGCCCCTTGGGGCCAGGTGGTGTCTTGATACGCCACATGGGTGCAGTCTATTGCCCCTAGCATGCCAGGCATATGTGCTACCCTGTGGAACTCCGTATGTTTGCTGTGCACTCCTCCGGTGTGCTGGGAAATGTATGTACTCCACAGCATGTGGCAGCAGTGCGCTGAGGAATTGGGTGAGGTGGCATGACGTGGCCGACTGGGTTATGCCTGTGGTGTCCCCAGTTGGTCTCTGGAAGGTACCCTGGTGAGCAAGCACATGCAAGTTGTTACTTTAGTCTCCACTGACAGGGCATGGCTCTGTTGTGTGGGTGCCTGCATCACATCACTACACAGCTCACAGAGCCACCTCAGAATTGCCCTATTCAGGTGGTACAGACCCACAATCTCAGTATCACTGTACAGCCTCGAAGCTGGTGCGGCTCCTGCACTGCCTGTTGTGGGCATACTGCCAACGGGCCTTCCACGCCACGCCCCCTGCCACCCGCCCTCACCCCCTCATAATGGCCTCCATCTGGAAGGTGGCACTGGCCATGTCCCTGGCTTGTGTTCACCCCCTGGCAGCTGTTACTGTATTCCCTGCTGTCCTCACTGCTACCTCTGCACTGGGAACACTTGCCTGTGGTGGCCTCTGTGCTGTGTGACACTTCCTTCTGCACTGGCTGTGGCTCCCCACACCTTCCCTGTGCCTCTGTGTTCAGGGTGCCCTTTCCTGGCCTGCCCTGTGTGTCCCTCCTGCCCTGTCTGTGTGGCTAGAGTTCTGCCTCATGCCTGCCCTGTAGCGCTCTTGCACCTCTCCCTTGCTTCTTTTATTTTGGCTCATTTCGCTATGGGGCATCTCCGTTCCCCATTGCACATGGCACAAGTTGTTGAATATCACACTGCACCATTTATGCATGGTTCCTCCCCTTCAGTTGCGCATGCCTTCATTATCATTGCGCTGTTGCTCAGCATGATTTTGGGGCGCAACTGCTTCCTGCTGAATATCGCAGAATGGCGCACTTCAGACTTGCACTCGGGCAATCCTGTTGCGCATGGCTCTAACTTCTTTGAATATCTGGGCCTGTAAGTTTAAAATAGAAGCCATGTACAGCTTGGTCTTTCCAAAGAAAATTATTAAGTAAACTTTGTACTCAGAGAAGCCAAGATTTGGGCAAAACATACAAAGCATACCTAAAGGGTACAATAACCAAGGCAAAATGTTCATTTTAATTTCACTCAAAAAGCTTGGGGTTTGTTATTCTCAGGTTTGGGATTGTCTGGATTTTTTTAAGGATTTCTAGTAGGGTCTGATTTAGCCTTGTTTTTGATGACCATGGTTGTTGTTTTTTGGCGGGGAGGAGGAGGGATCTTTGCTCAGAGACCCATTGGCATACTCTGTTTTTAAGTTAGAATAGGAATCACCTACACTTTGCTCTTGTGTGTATAGGGATATGGCTGGCCTCTATACCTTTCTAACATGGAATATTAGAGGTGCCTAGGACAATTGTAAGTGCCATATGGTGCTGCAGCACTTAGAAAGTTGCAGGCTGGGTTTGCCTGCCTTCAAGAAACCCATCTCAAAAGGAGGACATCCATTATTTTCAATGGGAATGGGTGGGGCAGGTATATGTGTCTGGCAATAGTATTAAATGGGTAGGGCTTGCAGTCCTTGTGGCACAGCATGTCCCTTTCAGTTGATTCAGGAGTATTGGAATCCGGAGGGTGGTATATTGTATTACATGATAAGGTGGGCATATCTGAGCTAATGGCGGGTTCTGTTTATGGTCCAAAACACCATTACCCTGGGTTTTTTACTACACTTGCCACTCTTGGCTTCTTTCACCCATTGTTATATTTTTTAGGGAGACTAATTTAGCTAACCAGCCTGATATGGACAAGTCTGGTCATATTTGATGAGGTTTGACTCCTTGGCAGAGGAGCCTCAGGGAGTTGATGGATGGCATTGGTTTCACTGACCCCTGGTGCCTGCTCCACCTTACTGCCTGACAATACACCTTCTACTCTTCACCCCATAACACATTCTCTCACATTGATTATTTCTTGGTGAATTGGGAAAGTCTTCCTGGCCTTCTTTCTTCTGTCCCCATCTACTCAACCATTATTTCTGACCATGCTCCGGTGAGTCTTGGATTAACTCTTAGCAGACTGGCAGACCATGACTCTGTGTGGCAGCTCAATCCAGAGTTGCTTTAAGATTCTAATATTCTTCTTCAATTAAAGCCTGTATATTAAACATTTTTCAGGTGAATGAAGGTTCATTCCAGGCCCTGGATATTCTCTGAGGTGTGGCAGTGCCACATCCATGGAGAATGTATCTGTTTTACCTCCAAACATTGTAAGGCCAGAGCTTCTCATCTGGATTGGCTCTTACAGGAAATTAGACAACTGGAGCATTCTTTGAGGAGGGATACCCCAGCTGATGTATGGACCTGCTTAATCACCCTAAGAGTACAAGATGCTGATTTGCTTGTCCAGAAAGCTGAGCTTGCCTATCAGTGTGCCAAGATACAATATGTGGAATCTGAGAAGTGGGCCGGCAAGCTGTTAGTCCTCAGCTTATGCCAGTTGGAAACTTCAAAAATTATCTCAGGTACTCAGCCTAACTTGGATTCTGAAGTAATTACTCATCCCATATATACTGTAGATGTTTTCATACCTTTTACTCATCATTATATGCTGATGATTTTTCTTCAGGCCCTTCTTTGGAGAACTGTATCTCTGCCTTCTTAGACCCTTTACCTCTCTTGACCCTCACCCCTTTCAGAATGACTGGTTCAAACTCCTATCTATATTTCAGAAGTCTTCAATGCCATTAAGCAACTATCTATGGATAGGGTGCCTGGGTCAGATGGTTTCACTAATACTTTTATAGGGCCTGCTCTTCAGAATTAGCCCCTTCCTCACCCCGTCTATATAACTTTTGGTACTCTTCTGTTTTTCCCAATTCCTCTTTCATAGAGGCGTGGAATACGCTTCTTAAAAAACAGGTAAGATATTATTTGAACCGGAAATTATAGTCCCATTTCATTGCTCAATTCAGATCTAAAAATATTGTCCAAAATACTGGCTAATAGGCTAGCTATAGTATGGGATACTATCATTAGCCCAATGCAAGTTATCTTTATTAAAGGGCATATTTCCAGTGATCACCTGAGGAGATTACGCCACCTTATGTCTGCATCGGGGAGAGCCAGAGCCCTGTGGCCTTGGTCCCCTCAATGCTAAAAGTGTTTGATTGTGTAGCTTGGCCTTTTTCTTTTCTGTCTTGAGCAAATATGGCTTTCTGCTGCCATTTATAACCTGGATACAGCTTCTATATGGCACCCCAGTTGCCTGCATCTGGTGCAATGGTGTATTGTCAAACCCTTCCATCTACACCATGGGACTAGATAGGGCTGTCTGCTCTTGCCTTACTGTTAAACCTATTCTTAGAGTCACTGATTTTCAGCATCAGTGAATCTTCTGAAAGCCCTTCCATAGTAGATCAGATACTTTTAAGATCCTCTGTAATGGTTTTTCATGTATCCTTTGAAGGTGACAGCTCCTGAGGAAATCAGTCTTCTATGTGTGACAGAGGAAGGAGTTTAACATTTAGTGTTTGTGTTTGAGCCTTTGAGTGTTTGAGATCTTTTCTGGAGTTGGAGATGGAGTGGTACATCTCCCCCAGTCTTCATTTCCACATCCATCTTTTCAATTATTGTTGTCAGATGTAAGCTCCTGGGAACTTAAACAGATGAAGATAGGCAAAAGTTCTTGAAAAATGTGACCTTTTAGCAGGAAAACAATATAGAGGGTTTAAAGAAGAGGATTCGACTTGAGCTGCTCACTCATCAGGGTGCATCATATGACTCTACCCAAACATTAATTAGAAATTTGTTTGTACCAAGGGCAATGCAAGACAACATGCAATAGATCCTCAGTTTCCAATAAACCACAGTTACAATTTGATGTTACATTGTCTTCCTTCCTGTATCTAAGATCAATAACATTGCTAAGAAATGCCTCAAACCTGAACAGATTCAATATGTCTCTATACTCTGGATTCTGCACTGAGTTCAAGTAATATTTAAAGAATGCTCCTTGGTGTTATTTACTAACCATTTAGAGACTGTCTTCTTGGTGATTAGGTTCAGGTTATCTTCTTTAGCTTTCTGTAGGATTAATTTAGTGATAAATTTAGTATAAGAGTAATGTATCTTTATATCTCAGCCCACCAAAACTTTAAGATGAGCAACATTGCATATGCTTAGTAGCTTATAAATATTAATTAGCCATGACTCTTTATAATTTATTTAGATAAATGTCTTTTTCTTCAATACAGTCTGATAAAATTTACCCAGAGTGTTATAGGATCATTTTATTATAAAATGTATCTGTCTAATCTGTACTATATATTTAATACTTATTTGTCCTAGCTGAGTTCTAACCAAGGAGTTAGGTGTTCCTTTAGGCAACTTAAACATTTACTTATATAATAAATTCAATACAGAATCAGGTAAATTAAAATTGGTGTTTACCATGCTTCAGCAGCATGCAGGCCCTGATTTATAAGTCTTACATTAACGGCTTTTACCATTGGAGACACTGTCATACCATAGTACATTCTATTAAATCTCTTCAATGGTCCTGCTGTAATATGTATTCTACTACCAACATATTTGACATGCCTATTCCATTTCATATTATGTGTAAAGGTCAGGCCCTATGGAAATTCCTGTACAAATTATTTTGGCTTATTTGCTAAGTATAATGTTTTATATTTCTTTTTACTACCAAGGACCATGGCTTTGTTTGTTTTTGTTTTTTGAGTTGAGTATAAGATTTAATTTAGAACACAGCTTATTAAGTTTACATAAACTTCTTTGTAACACTAATTTGCTGGTAGAAATAATTACCAGATCCTCGGCATATGTAAGGGCAGGTATATAGTGTCTTGAGATCTTTGGAATATGATATTCAGTCTTATTTAGCTCAAGTAAGTTCTCATTTATATGGATATTGAATAAAGTTGGAGCACATACAAATCTCTCCTTACTCCCATGTTAGTTGCTATCTTTTCAGTTAGATCTTCATACTTAGTGTATTTGATTTTTATCCATGCATCAGTCTAAAGATGTCTTATCAAACCAACAGATTTTTGTAAATCCCAAGTCCCTCAGCTTCATCCATAGGTGACCTCTTATAAAAGAGCCAAATGTTGTTGAGAAATCTACAAAAGTAGAAGGGTTCTGTTTTTTGTTTTTTTTAATAATGAAATGTTTTCTATCAAGTGTGCTAGTAAAAATGTTTTGTAGTAGTTCCTGTTTCTTTTCTGAAGCCTGCTTGTAATGGGGGAGGCATTTTCTGTTTTTTCTTTCCTCCATAAGTCTGTTTAATGTAATTTTTGCATACATTTTGCCATGTTGTCTATTAAGCATATTGGTGGATAGTTTGCAGGGTTCTCCTATCCACTTTATAGAGTGGAACTATATAACTGCCTCTCCAAGAGAGTGGTGTAAAACCACACAGAACAGCCTTGTTATACAAGTCTTTCAGTAGTTCTGACCACTATTTTATAGAAGTAAATGTGTATTTCATCTAGGACTGGGAATTTGTTATTCTTAAACTGAATATTGTTTCCATAACTTCTTGTTATGTAATCCATATAAAGCATTCTTTATTTCATCATTTTTATTGCTGAACGGATACTGTGGGTTAAAGAAAATACTCTATAGCAGTCTGACCATTATTCTGGTAGAATAGAGAATCTATTTGGTTTTATATTTATTGGTTCCCATTGCAACCAGTTCCCACAATTGTGTGTAGTCTTTTCTTTTTATAGCAGTTATCATATATCCCCATAGTTCTTTCTGGTGGTTGATTTTGGAGTATTCACTTGAACCTTGAATTGTTTTCTAAGTCTATTTAAGTTAAGATTTGTTATTGTTGGATATTTTTTGGTATATCCTAGCAATTTTGCAAATTCTTTTTTGTTGTTTACATGTCCTGTAGAACCAGTTCTCATACTTGACCCAAGCTGTACCTTTTACTTATTTATATATCTCTTTAATGGATTATAGCAAATTAATATGAATATAGCTCTTCTGGTTCAATTTCTTCTTTCCAAATTTTGTTTATTTCTTGTCTGTATTTGTTCATCATTTGAAATTTTTACTTTCTGGAATTCTGCCCTATTTAATGTTTGTATTGTTTTATCTCTAGTGATTCATACATATTGTGTAATAACTTCACTGTTGACTTCCTGTAAACCAAAATTGCTGAATGGTCACTTTCAGTTCTTGTAAGGATTTTTGATCCTTGTAATTATAACAGCCATAAGGGAGGACATTATATAGTCCACCAGTGAGGTGCCCATATGATTTATGCAGTTAAATGTTCCTTCTTAGTCAGATGGAAACCTTATATTGTATATGATCATATTTAAAGATTCAGAGTAATTTCATGTGTTCAGGGTTATCAGCATTTGTTTTCTATCCAGGGTCTCTTATTCCTTGCACCCAGTGTATCAAGCATAAGTTTAATTTCTGTGTAATCATGTAATCCAGTACTGCCATATCTAATGTTAATATACCCTACAAGTAACAGTTCAGCATTGTTATACAGTGTTTGGAGAAAGAAGATATCTTGCATTGTTTTATTAAGACTATTTTTATTATATATAGGTGTATTTTGAGGGAATTTTATCTATTAACCAAAATTATTGTATCCTTCCAGGTTTTTATCACTATAATCATATAGTGTTGATTGTCATTTCGACTTCTTAACTTCTAAATAATCAGATACTTTGACATAAGTGATTATGCCCCAACTTCCATGGTTATTTTCTTTAACTTTTGTGATGGTATATGAAATAATCAATATCTATTTATGTTTATAACATCCATTTGTTCATTACTATGCCATGTTTCTTGTAGATTTATTATATCTGAGGCCTGATATTCAAAAATGGAAGCAAAGTGCAAATATTTGCACTGTGTTTGCACTTGTCCATGTGCCCAAAATGCTACATCGGTGGAATAGCACACTGACGCTTATTTGACTGAATTTAGGCCATTATGGCACAGCGCTAAGCCACTTAACACTTGGCAGATGTGGCTACAAAAAATACGCATTATAATAGCTTGCACCCGAGCTAAATTTCTGATATTCTAAGTCTGACTTATGCAATGAGCTTCATTGGGCATGTGCAAGGCACTAAAGGGCTATTTGTATGCCCATTATGGGCTTATTTGCATAGTTAGCCTGTGATTTAGTATGATGCCACCTCACACTTGCTCAGTCCCAGAGAGCTATCCTGGTGTTAGTGGTACCCCTCCTTGCTGATCAGCATCCCAAAGTAAAATAGTAACTTTCCCTGGTGTCTAGTGGTCCCCTCATTGGTCGCTGGCCCAATATAAAATAGTAACTTTCCCTGATGTCTAGAGGTTGGACCAGTGCTATGTCTGCTATGCAACATGACCATGCAAAGCATCCTTGTGTGGCTAACATACTTTGAATATTGGACTGTGCCAATATTCAGTTCACCACCCTTCATTTGCATTTCACCTTCCCATGAATATTGCCCAGGTGCAAACCCAGTTTGCCTGCACCAACCTGACTTTTGAATATGAGAATTCCATGCAGAACCCAGTTTGCATGGGCAAACCAGGATTCATGCCCAGGTAGAATTTAGAATATTGAGCCCTGCTGTCATAATAAATTTGGAATATTCAACATCTGCCAGTTTTGAGGAATGCACAGTAAACTTTATATGATAAAATGACAACATTTTGTTTCTTCTCATTTAAGAAGACATTTATGCAGCTGTCTATTGCCCTTGAATGATTTATTTTATTACCTGATTCTTCTTAATTAATTCCATTTCAAATCTCTCATGCAAGATAATCAAATATTCTTATAATACAGTATCTGAAAGTATTTACTAACCTCTACATTATACTCCTGTTGCAATGGTCTCCCTTTTTACAATCAGCTCTTTGTATTTGTCCATAATTTTTGTTCATGTAATTGGTCAAAATGGACTATCAAAATTCCTAAACTATCTCATTTATGCCTTGCCATTAGTATGTTTTCTGCTAGAACTCTATTAGGTTATGCCAGGTCAATCTGATCTACCTGAGTCCACTTTTGAATATTCTTTGACATCGACTATATCCTCTCTATAAAACTCCTGTCCAAAAAGTTTCAAAACAGATAACAAATCATGTCTTTGAACTTTGTTTTAGGGGAACGCTGAACTGAAAATAGGCCCTTGAATAAAGGATTTCCAAGCAATAAAATCTGAAAAAATTGAAATGAAAACTGATACTGAACGTTCCTGCTGCTCAAATCTGTTACATAAATTGGGACTAGCTTACACTTGTTACATAAATTGGGACTATTTGAGTCAGCTGTGTTAAGAAAATAAGGGATATACTGTACTACATTTTGCACAAAGTAAAAACTGAATTTTATTCAATATGTTATTTAAAGAAATCCTCCAGGAATTACAGATTATTTCCTAGCTACTTATAGGAATGTCAAAGTGTGATTCCTTCTGACAGCTTCTGTGCAGTTTGGATAGATTTGGAGTAATCATAAGAAACACAAATGTTATAAAGCTTTGATAATAAATTTCCTATTCAGGACATGACAATTATTTCATATAATGCAACCTTATTTTTGAACAAAGGTTACTTTTTAAACTCTATGAATCACAGATTCTGAAAAGTTTAAAGATGACAAATAAAACAATTATAGTCCAGGTAATAACAATGTGCATCCATTTTTTTTTATCATTGTTTCAAATTCTAATGCATGTAGAATGATGATTTTAGGTATACTGTCACCAAGTGTGGATTTGGAAAGAAAGGGTTTGGTGGCATTGATTCCTCCACTGTGCTTAACAGAGGTGTACAAACTGATCACATCTATTTTTGGGAAACTTTATTTCATCATCATATCAGTACGACTTAATTGTCGACAAGTACATAAGTACAATATCATATGTTTTAACACATATCATGGGAAAATATAGTCATTAAAGGTGATAGGAAACAAGTTTTACACCTCTAGATGCCCTACAAATGTTATTTTATTGACTACCTAGTATTCTGATAGGTTTTGCTTTTTTGTTACAATAAATAATCTTATTTTGTTGCCTTTGTAAATGCCCTGAATCCCTCTTTCCTCAGCAGTTGCTGCCCTCTATTTTCATGCTGCCTGAAATTCTAGGACATCAGAAACATCCATTCCAGGCCATTAAGATGAATAGCATGAAATGGGAGTTACTGATGTCATTGATTGTCTTAGAAATATGAAAATCAAGAGCAGTCTCTGTGCAGAGAGTGGCACTCTATGCAGATCTGAGGGCATCCCAAAGCTAGACTATTTGTTTAATAAAAAAATCATCAAAGCATATCAGAATACATAACTGGCATGGAAAGGAAGAAGGAAGGCAGTTAACTATGTAAACATTTCCTATCACCTTTAAAAGTCAGGCACATTGATAACATTGTATTAGTTACTAATGGTATTTTACTTACATTATAATTTTGCTAAAAGATGACCAGATTTCCTGCCAGACTTCCAGTTTCTGATGGCATATAATGAATTTTCTCAATTTTAATAAAATCTACCATGAAATTAATCCACTGTGTATAGCTGGGGCATTTTCATCTTGCCGCTTCATTGAGAAACATTTGTTAACAATAGAAACACTTACTGTAGTTGTATTAGTTTGAACTGGGGAACTGTTAGTGTCAGTGGCTCAGTAGGTAGCACACTCACCTCTGAGGCCAGGAGATCAGAGGGCTGTGGGTTCCAGTTCCCACATCTGGCACTTGAGTTAATATCCAGTACTGACACTGTAGTGCAGAATGAGAGGGTGCTGCACTTCTGAGGTGCCGTCTTTTGATGAGACATTAAACTGAGGTCCCATCCACCTGTATTGGTGGTAGTTCAGATGGATGTTAAAGATCCCATGGCACTTATCGAAAAAGAGTAGGGGAATTTCCTCGTGTCCTGGCCAAATTTCCCTCATTCACTAACAATACCACCAACAGCTTAATCTGGTTCAAGGTCAGTTGGCATTCATCTGTATCCTCCTCCGGTCATGCCTGAAAATAGGCAGGATTTGTCTATTGCACTTACCCGATCAACAAAAACTAAATAAAATAAAATAAATAAATAAATTGTTCTATATTATTCTAGTAAGATGAAGGATGGGTTAGGTATTAATTGTATGCCTAATATTTTGAATATTATGGCAAATATAGCATCACAGAATGTTTTAAGCTTAGGACAATCAGCTAACATATGTTTTATATTGGCAATAGTACTGTACCTTTGCAGTGTGGGCAGGTGTTGCTGACAGAATTGTTCATTTTATGGAATTTATTCAGTGTGTAATAATTCTGTGTAAGATATTAAATGTTATTTGTTGGAGTTTAGTGGAAATAGTGTCTTTAAAGGGATATCAGAGAATTGCCACCCATTCTTGATCTAAACATTTTTATCAAAGTCCAATTTCCATCCAGCACATATGCATGTTTAGGTCTGTCTAATTAAAAGACATTATTTTATAATATACTCTAAAAATCATTCTTGAAGATGGTGGTCCTGCAGTCAATAAAGAATGAATTGGAGAAAATGGATGCATAAAATGTCCATTATTTTTGTAATATAGTCGTGCATTTTTAAAATATGCAAACAAATGATTATTAAGGATGTAAATTCCTGCTGAAGCTGCACAAATGGTTTTAGTATACGATTACTAAAATATTGGCCAGTGCTATTTAAACCTTGAATAGCTAAAGCTTAAATTCTGTACCCATAATGAAGGTTGAAAATTATGGTTGTTGATTATAGAGTCTCTGAACCCACTCCTACTGGCAAGTTTATCTGTTGATGTACTTTTAACCAGATCTGAAAACAGTCCAAATTGAGTTTAAAAGGTCTTTGTATTTCACTTTTGGTAGACCAGCATACAACATAGCAGGTCATGATTTACATGGAGTTGTATCCGGTTCTAAAATATTATTAACCTAAAGAGGGTTCCTAAACCAGTATTGTGCTTGGCTCAATTGACATGCATACAAATATGTCTGGAAATATGGTAGTCCTAGACCGCTCACATTTAGGTAATATTAACTTAGAAAATATAATTCTCAATCTTTTCCTTCCACATAAAGTTTGATATACCTTATTCAGCTTTTTGATAAATTGTTCAGGATCATAGTTGGCAGTGCTGAAAATAGAAAAGTGATTTCAGCAGAATAAACATTTTACAGCATTCACTCTTCCTATAAGAGTCCAGAGTAGCATAGTCCATTTTTCTAAGATTGTAATAATTTCTTGTAATAGAGGGAGTAATTCAGCTCAAAGAGTTCTGTAGTGAGTCTGGAGAATTTCACCCCTAAGTATTTAATAGCCAGTGGTTCTATGGGAGCTAATGTAGAGAATAAATGAGTGTTCACTATTGGAGTTCATTTGCAACATCTCTAGCTTCAGCCAGTTAATTGTATACCCTGAAGCTTGTCCATATGTTTCTACAAGGGTATATAAAGGCCTAAAGAATTATCTGAAATAGTAAGAAGGATATCATCTGCACAGAGACTTATTTTGATTTGGCAATATTTTATATTAACACCTTTAATCAGGGGTCAGCTCCAACTGCAATTGCTAAAGGTTAAATAGCTATGGCAAACAGCAGTGGGATCAAGGGCATCTTTGGTGGGTGCCTCTGATAGAGATATTTGTTTGAAACATTACAGTTTGTTTTAATCTGTGCCCTGGGACTGAGGCATAATAACTTTATCCAGGTTCAAAAATTAGGCCTGAAGCCAATTTTGGACAAAACCACAAGCAGGCAGACTCATTTTACTCGATCAAATGCCTTCTCAGCATTCAGTGTGAGTAGAACTTTGTTTGAGCTTTGGGATTGTTCAATAACTTTAGCTTGGTGGATATTACAATGTATTTGTCTGCCCTTTATGAAACCTGTCTGATCAGGATGAATTGGTATCTGGACTACTTTCTCTAATCTGGATGCTAGTACCTTTGTGAATATTTTTAGGTCAGAGTTCAGTAATGAGATAGGGTGGTATGAAGTGCACTATTAGGGATTCTTATTCTTTTCACAAAACTGTGATTATAGCATCATAATATGTTTCAAGTAAAGATTTCATAATAATCAATTTGTTGATTAAACTCATGAGCCAGGAAGATATTATTCTAATAAATTATTTAAAGAAATCCACAGGTATACCATCTAGTCCAAGTGTTTTGATGGATTTTAGATGGTTAATGGCTTTCAAGATTATAGTGTGCTGAATGGCTTTTCTAGGTCTATTACTTGTTCTGGGGATGGTCTGGATATCTACACTTCAAGAAATTGATTAACCCCTCAGGCCAGTTAATTCTTTCAGGGTAATATAGTTTTTGATACTAGCTGTCAAAGACTTATTAATTAGTTCTGTGTCTTTTACCTTAATGCCTGCTGAATTGAGAATTGAGCTGTTCAATTTCAATGCCTGTTCCTGTTTAATTTGGTATGCCACTAGTTTTCAGATTTATAACTCATGTTGCAGTAGAAAGCTCTGGGTTTTAATAGTTGGAACTTGACCTTTTTAGTTAAATTATTATCTCTTATAATGATGTATCTGTCGGCTATAATTCATATTGTAGATTAAGATTCTCCAATTTCCTTTCTAAAGTATCTAATTGTGAATTTATACCTTTGTATTTATTATGTGTATATGATATAGCAATGACTCATATATAGGCCTTAAGACAGTCCCAGACTATTGGCACTGAAACCTTCTGGTAAGAGCTTATCTCAAAGAACATATGAAGATCACTATTGATTAGAGTATTCAAATCTGGTTCTATTATAACTATTAAATCCATACACCATAATCTCTGGCTTTTATTTATTGTATTTTTATACTGTAGATAAGCCTATGGGTGCATGATCAGAAGAATGAATTTCATAATACTCTACTTTATTAATCTCCTGTATGACCTCTAGAGATGTCAAAAAAATCTGTGCATGAGAAGGGCTGGTGAGCTGCAGAGAAAAAAGGATTACCCTGCTACTGGATTTGATAACCTCAAGGGATCTTCTAGGGATAGCTCTTGCATAAAGTACTTGATAGTCTTAACAGCTGATAAGCTTTTACATGCTGAACAAGGTGATATAGCTAATAAGTTATTCAGCACTAAGTTGAAATTGCCACCTATTATGAATGGTGTTGGAAATGTTACTAGATTTAGGAAAAAATCAGAGAAAAAGCAGGGTCATTTTTATTTTGGCCATATACATTAGCAGTGAAAATATCTGATCTAGAATTATTATTTCTTGTATTGCATAGCGGTCATTGTCTGTCTTGTAGGGATCTACCATTTTTAAAATACTGTTTTCTTTATACATAGCACAACGCCTCTGGCTGTTGAGGTATAACGTGATACAATTCTAGGGCACCACTTTTGGGGAAAAAGTTGAAATCTTTTGAGTAAAATGAGTCACATGAAGTAGTAGAATATCCTCATTTTTCTGTTCATGTAGTGGATGACTTTATTATATTCAACCAGATCCTTAGGGCTGTTCACATTCCTGTAGCTATTAATTGTGGTTCTGCTCATTTTCAGTGTGAAATAGCAATATTTATGAGTAACACACTTTCACACCTGTGCCTGTATGTAAAGTCATAATCAATATGATATTCAGCATCTTATCACTTTTTCTAATAGTTTCCTTATTTTTAAGTTTATATCTTAACCAACAAACTAAAGTGTAGAAAATAGAGATGCAAAAAGTGCAGTCCCTGTCCCTCCTGACCCCATCCCCTGTGTCAATCCTACCACCTCCCCACCCATGGTTGAGCACCCCACCCATTCACCCCATCCACCAGTGTTTAATATTTAAAAAGATAGCCACATTACTTACCCATCATGGTGCATACATGCTGAGAGACCAAGCAGGTCATCATGCAGTTAAGAAGAAGATTGTAGAGAAAGCCTCCCACTACTGAAAGAAGGGCAAGAAGAGAGAGAGTGAGAATCAATAAATGCATTTTATAACTAATGTCTCATACCTTAAAAAGAGTCAATTATGGGCATTGTATAACCTAAACACACACTAAATACTTATGTATTTTATGAGACATTCAAAATAATAGTGGATAGAATAAGTATAAAATGAGAGAAAGAGAAGCGAGCACCAAAAGTAAGAGTGGAAGAAAAGAGGAGAAACAAAATTCCATTTTTTTCTTTCTTCTTCTTAGTCTTTTGAGTTCAAAGAGGGAGCACTAACCTGAAAGAGGAAGAAAGAAACACTTTTCCATTTTCTTTTCCCCTTCTCCTTATCTCCCTCTTTATGTAAATCTTCAGCAGTTCATATTCCTGTTTTGCTTTCTCTATTCTTCTTCCTCTTTCGATGCTTTCCTCCAATATTTTCCTTCTTTTTCCTTCCTCCTTCGATCTTTAATTATTATCTACATTTTGCATTATTTTATCTTTTATTGTGCCAAAGTAGTTTTTTTGATACGTAGTCTTTTGATTTAGCTCAACATTTAGTACATTGATTGTAGGAAACCCTCCTGTGCTCATAACATCGAGTGTTTATTGTTTGTGTGGGTTTTGAATGTTAATTTAGAACATTCAGTCTATGTACTGACAGACACTTGAAGTGTGCTTGGGGAGGGCCCTATCTGTGGTGGAGGTAGACTAATTGGGAGAAAGGCAGTCTTTCTGTTTTGGTTATATTTTTCTTGTATAACTGTGATAATGTACAAAGTAATATTTTCAGTAATTTTTACATTTTTTTTTAAGCTGACGGTTGTGGTGCAGCAGTGCATAATTTTGGTTTGTTTAAAATATTTGGTTATATTGCTGAAGTTTTCAATTTGCTGCACATTTCCTGTAGTGTGCGTGAGTGTGTCTGTGATCGTGCCATAAAATCAGATACATTTTATTGTGCCACACAGTAATTGCAACAGTATGAATCTGCTGTCACTGAACTGAATTATTTTGTACTGCTTTCTGTTATCTTGGTAGTGGAGTGTTACTGTAGTGCACCCCCCCACCACAAAAGGTATTCTTTTCTAGATTTGGATTGCGACTTGTGAGCACTGATTAAGGTGTCATTGTGACTTTGCTTCTGCATCTCTTGATTGTGCAGTGCAATCTTAATCTGTCTGTGCTTTTGCATCTGTTTAGTGCCCAATCTCCATCTGCAAGTCACAGTTGTTGTTTTTGGCTTCACATCCACCGCCCAGACTGAAAGTTCAGAAATCTAAATTTGCTTAGAATTTTCTTGGTGATCCCCAATAATGCTTGCAAAAGACATGCAAGCAAAGCTGTTCTGGCCATGGCACTGCGTAGGACATGGTAGTACGAGAAGTGCATAGCTGATGTCAGTAAAGGATTTCTCCATACAATCATAGAAACATAGAACTTGATGGCA
Organism: Neoceratodus forsteri; assembly: GCA_016271365.2. Taxonomy (NCBI): domain Eukaryota; kingdom Metazoa; phylum Chordata; order Ceratodontiformes; family Ceratodontidae; genus Neoceratodus; species Neoceratodus forsteri. The sequence goes on along the minus strand of CM057453.1, from coordinate 1,234,603,351 downwards.
GATAAGGACCACTTGCCCACCTAGTCTGCCCATTTCCCTACCTAATGGACAAACTGCAGATCCCAGTTAACCGACAGCCTACTTCCTCCTACCCCATAGTAGAATTGCCTCATGTCTGTCCCATGCATTCTTGAATTCCCACTGTTTCTGACTCCACAGCCTCCTCAGGAAGGATGTTCCATACATCTACAACCTCTCCATGAAGAAATACTTCCTCACATTACCTGTGAGCCATCCTCCTGTCTATCATCAAATTGTACCCCTCATTCTTGCACGTCTCTTTTTCTGAAAGAAGCTACCCTCTTGGTCTTTGTTGATTCCTTTGAGGTACTTGAAAGTTTCTATTATGTCCCCTCTCCTCCTTTCCTCAAGGCTACACATATTACGCTCCTTTAGTCATTCTTCATATGTCTTCTGGTGCAGACCCTGCACCATTTTTGTTCCCTCCTCTGGACAACCTCCACCCTGTCTATGTCTTTACGGAAAAGAGGTCTCCAGAACTGCATGTAGTATTCCAGATGTGGTCTCACCAACTGTCTGTACAGAGGGATAACAACTTCCTGCTTTCTACTGGTGATGCCTCTCCCTATGCATCTCAGTATCCCCAACACTCCTTACTGCCTTCTCACATTGCTTGCCCACCTTTAGGTCATCTGATATAACTACCCCCAGGTCCCTTTCCATTTTGTTGTTGTCAGTATCTCCTCCCCATTGTGTACTCTTCCCTGGTTTTTGTTTCCCAGGTGCATTACTTTGCACTTCTTTGTGTTGAATCTAAGCTGCCATATTTGATCATTCGTCCAACCTTGCCAAGTCCCTTCTTATCCTTTCCACCCCACCTTCTGTATCAACCCTTTTGCAGATCTTTGTGTCATCTGCAAAGAGACATACTATCCTTCCAGTCCTCTTCAATGTCATATAAAGACATTAAAAGGACCAGACCCAGTATTGAACCCTTCAGTACCCCACTAGTAACCCCCGCTCTTCACTGTGGACTCTGTTCACTATTGCCCTCTGTGTCCTGCTGTCCAGCCAATGTTTTACCCAGGCTACCACCCTGGGACCCACTCCCAAGCTGGCTAACTTGTTTATTAATCTTTTGTGCAGGACTGTGTCAAATGATTGCTAAAGTCTAGGTAGGCCATGTCCGTAGACCCTCCCTGGTATACTACTCTGGTCACCAAGTCAAAGAAATTGATTAGATTCCTCTGACATGACCTTCCTGCTGTGAATCCATGTTGCCTTGGATCATGTTCCCCACTGGCCTCTAGGTACTCAACAATTCTTTGTTTCAGAAGTGATTCTATCATTTTCCTAGCACTGAGGTCAAACTGACAGGTCTGCAGTTTCCTGTCTCTGTCTTGCTCCCACTTTGTGAAGGGAATCACATCCACCCTCCTCCAGTCCTCAGGTACCACACCATCCTCCCCTGATTTGTTAAAAGGGTAGTCAGTGGTGTTAATAGTTCTCCCTAGTTCTTTTAGAATTCAGGGTGAATCCCATCAGGTTCCATTGCTTTATCCATCTTTAGTTTTAGGAGTTCTTTCAGAACCTTTCTTCTGTGAAATGACTGATATCAAACCCAATCCAGAGTGCTTCTATAGACTGGATTAGGTACCTTCACCTCCTCTTCCTTTGTGAATTCTGAGCAGAAGTATTTGTTCAATATCCCTGCTTTTCACTCCTCTGCCCAACCACCCTCCCGTTTTCAGCCTCGGTATCCCTGCCTTAGTCTTTCTTCACTCCCTAATGTACCTATAAAAGGTTTTATCCCCTTCTTAACTGAGTTGGCTATCTTTTCTTCAGTTTGGTCATTTGCTATTCTGACTGCCTTCCCCACTTCCTTCTGCTTTAATCAATGTTTTTAACAGTGCAATCTGTAGCTTCACTGATAGTTGGAGGAGATGATGTCATCCCACTGGTGGTGTTAGTGCAGTTGCTGCTGGCACGAATATTGCTGCCCCAAGTTCCACTTCTGACCAGTTAACCATTTTAAAAATATTGTTGAGTCTAAAGCAATGCCTGACAGTGCAGATGATGTCATACTCCCATTAACATCCCCATGGTCATTGAACATGATTCTGATCCTGGCACCTGATAACTCACAATGCCACATTTCTTCCAGCGCTGTTGAGGTCATGCCTTTGCCATCCAATGATTCAAAATGTAGTGCAAAATATCGCATGATGATGATGATGAACCTGTGCTTGGAACATGTTCTCCACCTGACAGCATCAAGCTGAAATTGTGGATGCAGATGATGTTGATGAATATGATGATGATGTCAGTGATCCCTGTTGTGAACGGGAGGAAAAAAGGTCAAGGTGGCTGTGTCTGGGTCTGTTGGTGTTAACCCCCTCAAAAGTTGTGATGTAGCGGTTCCTGTTGTGATGATGATCATGATGACCCAGTAATAATCATAGGTAGTTATGTGATGGTCAGTTGGAGTTCAAGTGTGTCCAGCCAGAAAAATCATGTAGCACACCCCTTTCTTTCAAGCATGAGGTCACTTCCTGCATGCCTGCCTGAAGCATATTATCTACACTGTGTAAGCCATGTGATGTGTGTGTGCTGCCTGTGAATTCTCAATCCATTTTAAAGCAAAGTAAGGCAGAGTGAAATGCCAAGTCATAATCACAATGCAAAGTTGCAAAGTGAGGGTTTTAAATAGGCATTTTGCATATAGAGGTGGGTGAAGTGGCCAAAATCCACTCTGTAAAGCAATTCAAGAATTAAGGTAGAATCCATGAAGTAATCTGCAATGTGAAGCAGGGTACTTCACGTCATAATGAGGAACATGAAGTCCATTGAAAACAATAACTTTACATTACTCCGCCTTCCCCCAACTGCTTCTGCACCAATTTTAATGCAAAGTACATTGAAATCAATGTACTTCACTTCACTTCGCCTTGTTGGTGAGCTCCGGGTTAAGTTTGCAGTGATTCATGGAATTGCAGGTCACATGGGCTTCAGATTATTCTGTACAGCCTCAGTTCTGTGTAGTGTGTGTAGTGGTAGCCGGAGACAGTTTGTTCTCACAGCTCTGAGATTCAAACCCTCTAAAACTGTTCAAAAGTATTTTTCAATCATTGTTTGGCTCAACATTTAGTACATTGATTGTAGGAAGCCCTCTTGTGCTCATATCATTGAATGTTTATTGTTTGTGTGTGGGTTTTGAATGTTAATTTAGAACATTCAGTCTGTGTACTGACAGACACTTGAAGTGTGCTTGGGAGGGGCTATCTGTGGTGGAGGTAGATTAACTGGGAGAAAGGCAGTCTTTCTGTTTTGGTTATATTTTTCTTGTATAACTGTGTTAATACACACAGTAACATTTTCAGTATTTTTTTTTTTGCTGATTGTTGTGGTGCAGCAGTGCATAATTTTGGTTTGTTTAAAAGATTTGGTTATACTGCTGAAGTTTTCAATTTTACATTACTTGTAGTGTGTGTGTGTGTGTCTGTGATGCATGCCATCAAATCAGACATATTTTATTGTGCCATGCAGTAATTGCAGCAGGAACCTGCTATCCACTGCACCTGCGTTATTTTGTACTGCTTTGTGTTATCTTGGTAGTGGACTGTTACTGCAGATGCCTCCCTCCCAAATGGCAAAAGGTATTCTTTTCCAGATTTGGGTTGTGATTTGTGAGCACTGGTTAAGGTGCTGTGACTTTGCATTGCATCTCTTGATTGTGCAGTGCAATTTTAATCCGGCTATGCTTTTGCATCTGATTAGTGCCCAATCTCCATCTGCAAACCACAGTTGTTGTTTTTGGCTTGACATCCACCGCCCAGATTGAAAGTTCAGAAATCTAAATTTGTTTAGAATTTTCTTGGTGATCCTCAAAAATGCCTGCAAGAGGCGATGCAAGCAAAGCTGCTTCTATGCGCCAACTTTTTCACAAACAGTATGAAGACGTCCATAGGCATGTTAGTATGCAAAGTGCATTGCTGATGTCAGTAAAGGATTTCTCCATCAATGTTTTTTACAGCACACTCTGTAGCTTCACTGATAGTTGGAGGAGATGATGTTGTCCCTGCTGGTTGTGTTAGTGCAGTTGCTGCTGGCATGATTATTGTTGCTCCAAGTTCCACTTCTGAACAGTTAACCATTTTAAAAATTATAGTTGAGTCTAAAGCTGTGACTGACAGTGTAGATGAAGTCATAATCCCATTAACATCCCATGGTAGTTGAACATGATTCTGATCCTAGTGACGCTAACTCACAATGTCACATTTTTCTAGTGCTGTTGATGTCATGGGTTTGCAATCCAATGATTCAAAATGTGGCACAAAATATCAGGTGATGATGATGATGATGATGTTTCTGTGATTGGAATATACAGTATTCTCCACATGGCAGCATCAAGCTGAAACTGTGGGTGTGGATGATGTTGATGAATATGATGATGATGTCAATGATCCCTGTTAGAACAGAGGAAAAGAAAGTCAAGGTGGCTATGTCTGTGTCTTTTGGCATTAAATCCCCTTCCTCAAAAAGTTGTGATTTAGCTGTTCCTGTTGATGATGATCATGATGACCCAGTAATAATCATAGGTAGTCATGGTGGTCAGTTGGCATCCAAATGTGTCCAGTCTGAAAAATCATGTAGCACCCCCCATTTCAGGTGTTAAAAACCAGAGTCCAAAAATCAGCATCAGGGACACGTTAAAAGTAGGGGATCACAAACCCTTGTTTGGGATTTTTTGTCCAAGATGCAAATGATGAGTCAGTTGCAATCCCAGCTTTCGCTTTGGCGTGTGAGTAGCGGTGAAAGGAGTCATCTGGGCATGGATGGCCAGCATACACATCTTAAAACAGGCACATGGCATTGTGGACACAGCACCAGAGGACAGCTAATGCCATAGTGGGACGTTCACTGCCGTCATCAACCTTTCTGAGCATGTTATCCCCTTCCATGAGTGTAAGACCAAGTAGCAATGTCTGTAGTAGTGTTGAAATAACACCAGAGGATTAGTACAGGCATCATGAGGGGAGGATTATGATTTAGAAATCTTGTCACGTGGCTGTCAGCGTAGCAGTGGTGGTGGTGGTCAATGCAGTATGTCTAGTGCAAGTGGTAGATCAACCCTGTACTAAAATGAGGAAAATAACTTAATTTGTGGAGATGTCACCTGTACCCCTCTGCATCACATGTTCACACCCACCCGACCATTTGCAGAGTAGAGCCATTTGTCACCCTGTGCAAAAGCGTGTAAGACAGCCCACATTGGAACATGTTTTTGCCCATAACCTGAAGTACCCTCCCAATCATGTAGTGTCACCTGAACTTAATGCTGCTGTAGCTGAAATTCTGGCAATTGATCTTTGCCCAGCTCCTTCATGGAGAATTCAGAATTCGTTTATGTGCATGTGCCTGTCTGAAATGAAGTCCCATCCCGACATACTTTTCCACCTGTGCTGTCCCGAGTTGTACTGTACTGTGACCAACTCTGTAATACATGCCCTTCAACATTCCTCCTATCCATTCATCCATTTAAGTATGGACATGTGGACAACTGGCAAAATGGATGGGGAGTTCATATTGTGTATAACTGCACATTGGGGCAGATGCGGGGTTGTTTTTGTTGGTGGTAGTGTGACTAAGATAGTTTTCCATAAGATTTTTCTCTATGACTAAGCAGCACAGGCACATGGCATTGTGGACCTGGCACCAGAGGACAGCTAATGCCATAGTGGGACATTCACTGTCATCATCAACCTTTCTGAGCATGTTATCCCTTCCATGAGTGTAAGACCAAGTAGAAATGCCTGCAGTAGTGTTGAAATAACACCAGAGGATTACTACAGACATCATGAGGGGGAGGATTCTGATTTAGAACACTTGTCTAGTGGTAGTCAGAGTAGAAGTGGTAGTGATGGTCAATGCAGTATGTCTAGTGCAAGAGGAACATCAACCCTGTACTCAAAATGGGAAAATAACTTAATTTGTGGACTTGTCACCTGTGCACCCTCTGCATCACACATCCACACCCTACCCTGGCCATTCACAGAGCAGAGCCATTTGTCACACCCTGTGCAAAGCGTGTAAGTCATCCCACATTAGAATGTGTTTTGCCCGTGACCTGAAGTACCCACCCAATCATGCAGCGTCACCTGAACTTAATGCTGCTGTGGCTGAAATGCTAGCAATTGATCTTTTGCCCTGCTCCTTCATGGAGAATTCAGGATTCTGGCAGTTTGTGGCACATGCCTGCCTGAAATGGATAGTTCCATCCAGGACATGCGTTTTCACCCATGCTGTCCCCGAGTTATACTGTACTGTGGTAAACTCTGCAAGACATGCCCTTCACATTCCTCCTATCCATTCATCCATCCATTTAAGTATGGACATGTGGATAAGTGGCAGAATGGGCGGGTAGTTCATAGTTATGTATAAATGCACATTGGTCACAGGTGCGGGCTTTGTTTGTGCTGGTGGTAGTGTGAATAAGGTAGTTTTCCATAAGATTTTTCTCTCTGACTAAGCAGCACACAACCTCTTTCTCCTACTACAAGGCAAAGGTGAAACTCTCTTTCAAGCATGAGGTCACTTCCTGCCTGCCTGCCTGAAGCATGTGACCTACACTGTGTAAGCCATGTGATGTTGTGGGCTGCCTGTAATTCTCACTCTGCCTTAAAGCAAAGTAAGGTGGGGTGAGAAACACAAAGTCATAATCACAATGCAGTGACAAAGTGAGGGTTTTAAATAGGCACTTCATGTGGCGGAATGACAATGTGAAGTGGGCCACTTTACATCCACTTCGAAGCGGAATTTAGTTTCACTGCATCTGTACTCTTGAGCACATTCCGATTCTTGCATCTAGGGTTGCTACCTGTTTGCAGTTTGTACTTGAGATTTATAGAGAGCTATTTGGTAAGCATTCACTCTTGCTTGAGGAGGGGGATCTGTCATTGCAAAGACTTGTGAAGCCTCTTCTGGATTAGTGAAAAACCTTATCCTGCCATTCAAATAGAGTTTAAGCTTGGCTGGAGGAAGCATCGGTGCTTGATCCAATTTGAATACAAAACAGATTTCACTTGGTCAAAAGTTGTTGTTTTGTTTCTCTGTTTGCTCTTGTCGCCTCTCCCTCAACCACCACTGCTACCTCTACTAAGCCTTTTGCACTACTGTCCTTCAAAACCACCGCATCTCTCACTGTGCTAAATTTGTCTCCAACCTATGGCTCAGGTCCATCCCTCCTGCCTTGCCACCATGCTAACAGATGCCCCACCCCTCCTCCCGTCATCTTAGATCCATGACTCCTGCCAACTTTCAGTCCCTAGGCGGAAGACCTCTGCCAGTCAAGCTGCTTCTGACAGTGGCTGCCAAGCTCTGGAACACGTCCCACCGCAAATTCAGCACGCCTCCTCTTCCTCTCTCTGTCTACCACCCTAGCAAAATTCCTTATTACAAATTGTTCCTGTCCCTGAACCTGCCATGCCCCATTATTCCCTCCCCAATGCCTGATCAGTGGCCTTAGCCTTGCTACAGAAGCTGTCATATAACCCCATCTTGCACTTATGTCCTGGGCCTATTTTGCCTATGTACAGTGTATAACTGTGTAACTGTGATATCGTTCTCTGTTGTTTACAGCTGTTACTACTGTACTAATTAACCTTGTCTGCTGCTTCTTGTCACAAAAATTGTTGTTTGATACTATAATATCCTAAGCATTCAATGTGCGCTGCTTGTATATTCATGCAATCGTGTATCCTTATGCTGCTTTCTTGCTTTGTTAACTGTTCACTTGATAACCTGCATGTTATCATATCCATGTGTACCTTCCAGGTCAAACAAGGAGATGAGCATCTTGTTGCTCAGTATGCCTTTCCTGGTGAAACAATTGCAATAAATAAATAAATACATACATAAATAAAAATTGTTTGTTGTGGCATGATGCTACTAATGTCAGGGTAAGCATGAAACTTGACATTTTCAAAAGTCAGTCCGCTCTCCATTCTGGCTTTTGTAGGATTTCTTCCTTCTCTTGGAATCTTTGTGGTTTAATGAATAGAGTCTGTGGATATGCTTGCACAAAATATTTTTTGGAATGTTTTCATTGGAGGGCGTCAAGGGCCCTCTCTGAGAAATAACCTCTTCCAGATATTTTTCTCTATGGAAATGGTGATAATTTTCAAAAAATCATAGAGGATTTTCAGTTCCTTCCACTACCTCTGGAACGCAAATGAGTTTAAAATATCCCCTCCAGGCCTGATCTTCCTGATCCTACACTTTCTTCATTAATTGTTTCAGCTGTTTGTCATGTCAAGATACAGTTTCAAACCATGGATGCACTGTGTTTTCTTTTTCTGTAACCCTCTCTTCAAGCTGATCTGTTCTCAGGGTTAGGATTCCATTTTGAATTTACAGAAGCAACTCAATCAGCAAGGTCGGAGATTGTGCTATGCATTTTTCAACACCCCATCTCATTTCTCTGCAACATTAAATCATTTTTAAAGCATACATCCATATGAGGAGATTGCTGCTCACATTCATTTGAGCTGCAGCTTGTCTTGATGTGTTGTCAAATATTGGAGAGATTGGGTGCTGAAGAGCATGTATAAAGTAGCATTCAATAGGGAAGCGGAGATCAGTAATATTGTATTCTGCTGTTTTCAGCCATAAGTCAGAGTCCCTGTGGGCTATGTGGCTAAAACCTCTATATTAGGATAGCGTTAGCAGAGTCAACAATCGTATTTTCTGTTGTGGAGTGAGTGCAGAAATAGAGTTTGTGAGAGTAGTTTGAGCATTTGTTTGGAAAGATGCTGGCTCATATTTAACATGTCAGAGTCATCCAAGGGGTTATTACATGCCCTTACTGCTGAGGCATCCCAGGATTGTCATGGCAATGTTAACGTTGACATTTTCACCCAAATGTTGTGTTTTTGTACTTTGCTTACCTGCCTGAATACACACTGATTTTTTCAGAATCAAGGGAACCTTGTGGTGAGATTAAAGGTACTATAGGATCCAGATTAACAACCATTTCAAGATACGGTGCATGAGTTCACTGCTCTACTGCTGCCACTCCAACTGCGGTCTTATTAATCTGGTCTACTGGCTCAGGCAGCACAGATGCTCCCAATATAGCTAAAGCTTTAAGTTGTTCTTTTTACATATATTTATTGTCTGCTCACCTTGCCTGGTATCCCCATCACCATGTTCCTCCTCTCTGTGGATCATCAGCTGAAGTGCTGACATGCTTCTGGTTTTGGCAGGAGAACACCTCACACGAATCTCCGCTTGGACCTTTTTCCATCTGCAATAGCTCAGAAATGTCATTAGCTCTGTGAACTCTTGTTTTGAACATTTTTCCAACAGACCAAGAGAAAGAGGCAGGGACTTTCTCTTCCTGTGCTCTGGTGCTAATCGCTTATCAAGATTGTGCACAGCTCAATAGTTAATCACTTGGGCAGTTGCATTTAATATTAAGCTGCAACTAGTCAAGTGAGTGAAGATTATTACCTTTGCATTCACTTCAGTGAGTACAACTGTGTTTGTCATCCTGTTTCTCTCTTTATCAGCTGAAAGACCCAGCAGAAGGTTACAGAGCATATTTTAGCCTCAGTGCTGTTTCATATGACTGACCTCTGTGCCATGAATTCTTGAAGATTATTAATTCAACCTGTGTGGTCTCACCAGCATTGCACCTATAGCCTCTTGATGGCCATCTTGGATTTGTTGAGACTCATATCCTCCATCACAAACTGGTCATGTCACACAATGTTCATCCATAACTTCATTAACGAGCACCTTTCCAGTCCTTTTGGCGTTCATGCATAATTATCCCTTCTTGCATTGATTCTGGAATTGTATTTCATTTCTGTCCTCTGCAGTTGGTTTTGCATTCTGAGTTGCTAAAAGCTGCAGGGTATACTAGACTTCTATAGCAAGCCTGGCTTTGCTGTTGACCCAGTGCTGTACTGCTGACATCACCTATAGGGTAGAGGAGTGACTCACACTGTGCAGTGCAGTATAGTGCAGTCAGAGCAGTTTACAAGGAAAACTACCAGTACTCAATGTACATACTGAGTTTCCCCTTCCCCAAGACACCCTGTTAGCAATGCATTATGTCAAAATCCGAATGCCTTGTCAGCATGTTTTTGGAAAATTGACTTGCGTGTGAGTCACTCCTCTGCCATATAGTAATGTAAACAGTACAGCCCTGCATCCACAGAAACAACAGGCTTGCTGGAGAAACTGGTACACCCTGCAGTTTTTAGCAGCTCAGAATGCAAAACTAACTACAGAGGACAGTAATGAAATGCAATTTCAGAATCACCGCAAGAAGGGGTAACTTATGCATGAAAGTCAAAAGGACTGGGAAAAGTGCTCTTTAAATCTCAATTTCTCTCTATCTCTCAATAAAATATTGCTCTGTTTTATAACATGTATTTTCCTAGCAGTTGAAACGCTACTGCCTGTTCTTGTAAGTTTTATGTCCTGTCTTTCACAAAATGGGTTAATTTACTCATGAAAGTCAAAAGGACAGGGAATGGTGCTTACAGTAACTATCTTCTCTCAATCCTTATGCTTTCTTACAGAGGAAGAAGTAAATCAATTTTACAAAAAAAAGTACTGAAAGGGCATTTGATTTTGGCATAATGCATTGCTAACAGAGTGTCTTGGGGAAGGGGGAACACAGTATGTACATTGAGTACTGGTAGTTTTCCCTTTGAAAAATTGCTGTGATTGCACTGTACTGCATACTGTGAGGCATTCCTCTGCCCATAGTGGTGTCATCAAGAACCAGCAGCCCAGCAGCTGAACAGCAAAAGGTCCAGGAAGGCTCAAAACCAAATCTAAAATATGGAAGGCAGAGTAAACCTTGACCAAAAATAACAAATGCACATACCTTTCAGGTCTAGTACTGCATATAATGACTACAAGCTGTATCTTTTAGACAATAATGAAAGTTGCTCTTTAAACTTCATTATTAGAATTTTTAATTCTGCATATTTGTTATGATGTCTTCTTCAAAATGGCACTTTTCTTATTTCAACAATATGTTTACTTTCCAAATTACTTGAAAAACTCATGGTTTCTCAGTTTCTTTTGGAGTTCAGCAGCAACTCTCTGTATCCCATCTCTAGCATTTTAATGCTACTCCACTCTGAGTCTGACCAGTCCCAAACATAGGTTTATAATAGTTGGCCCTCACCTTCTGACCTGGATCCATGATTTGTGAGTACTCTAGTTTTAGTTAAAGTAATTTATAAAGTTCCCCACATGCCTTTTTTGCAAAGTATGCCATTGCCAGCCATGCTTCAGATGTTGAAGCTGCAATTTGTTTTGTAAAACAATCTGTCTTAGTAATTTTCTAAGATGTTTTATCAGTGCTTTGTTTTGGCCACTTTCAGTTTTCTCTGAGTGATAGCTTGTGCACACCCCCAAAATGATGTCATGCAAGGGCCATCAATCATTTCTCTGGCTGCAAGGTCTATTGAAGAGGGAAAGTGACTGAGGCTCCAGAAAACAACTGAAAAACAGAGCCAGATTCTGAGCATGCTTAGTAGCTCCTCTGAATCTAGACTTTGCTTTTCAAGGTTATTTTTGGCACTTTCACTGCCTTTTTTCATTCAAGGGTGCATCTAATTGCAAAGTGCAATTATTACAGCATAATTCCACATCCCTGAAGTGTCTTATTGTGTTTATAACATGTGTAGAAAATTTGTTACAGCTCTAAAATTAAAAAAGAATCACAATACTGCTTGCAAAAACATTTTCATTTATTATTGTAACTCGTTTGGAGATAAAGTAGTCTGTTTTGTTATATCAGCTAACTCTTATTTTAGTAATGGTTACAGCAGGAAAACAACTAATATACTGATTTACATACAGCAACAAGGAATTCTGGCAATGATTATAATGTTGACTTAAATGTTCTTTACTCAGAGGTGCGGTTCCTATTTTGGTAGTGGTGACTGCAGAATAACACCTAATATGTATATGCACATAGCATAGCAAGGCATTGTCGGTACAATAGGAAGTTGGTTACCATTTTCCTCACTGTAAGGTGAGGTGTAGTCTCTATTTTTGTATGGTTGCAACAATATAAGATCTCTTATGTTTATTTTCAAAACAAGGCATTGTGTGCACAGTATCTAGCTGACAAGATTTATATACCGATAGATGTAGTCTCCTATTTTTGAAGTCAGTACAGAATTATAGTCTGTATACTAATTTACTTAGTGAGGCATTGTGGGTATACTAAATAGCTGATTTTTCTATATCCCTAATCAAAGAGCAGTCTCCTATTTTGCTAGTGTTTACAGTAGTACAGCAGTACAATCTGTAGAAAATTCTCTGGAAAATGTTTTTGTTATGCAGGTAGGCCAAAAAGATAATGTGCCATTCTTTGCAGATGCTGTTTCACTTTTTACTGCCTGCTGGTGAAGTGACAGGTCTGAAGTGACAGCTCCTGTCAGAATGTGGGATGTAATGATACTTTTCTGTTTATGTTATAGGGCTTGAATGGCTGTAAGTAGTTCAGGTGTGTAAGTATGGATCATTAATTACACAGCTCTGAGCTGCTTCAGCAATCAAATCACTTGAATGTTTTTACATATGGTATACTGTTAGATAGATCTACTTGCAAATAATATAGTCAGCTAAAACTGCCAGTGTCACTTTAATATAACTTTGTTTCCCTTGCATGATGTAAAGGTTGAGGGTTGCAGCAATGAGAAAAAGGGGCAGGGGCTATACAAATGAAACAAAGCACTGAAACAGAAGTTATTTTTTTTATGGAAAGCAGTACTTTCTGGCAGTTTGAATGGTAGGAAACAGATTCACAGCTCATACAGGTTGCTATGCCCTTTTGCTATGGCAACCTTCCATAAATCACTTTAAATTTACCCAGCCAGTCAGTCCCCTTCCTACTAATGAGAAAGTTGCTCATGGTCCATTGAAATTTGTAATATGCTTTAGAGCAAGCATACTACAGGATGGGAGACCCACTGGTTAGCCAAATGTGACTAAAATTATCCCTGCTCCCAATTAATAGATCAAGAATTGGAATGATCGAGTACTTATTGTTTTAAGATCTGAGACCATGGACAAGGGGAGGTGAGTAGAAATGATTGGAATTAAGAGAGGGTAGCCAGGACTCAAGCATTGGCTACCAAGGGAGGATTAGGGTTTGTAAAATATTTTTATTTTAAATTAATTCCCAAATAAGTGTCACAAATAGCAAATCATGTTTGTTATTCAGTCTCAAATATCCAGGACCCTACTGTTCATGGTGTTCAGGATTTCAGGAATTAATATTTGGACTGTGCACCCTCTAATTTGCATTATGTGCTCTCTCTACTGTTCTCCAAGTACAACATGTTAAAATGTCCAAACTTGCCTGACAGCTCATTGCTTCCTGACCCAGTATAATTTTTGTAGCCATTCACTGTACAGTTTCTAACCTTCCCTTTATTCCTTAGATTCAGGTTCCAAAACTGCATGTAAATCTTTAGATGTGGTCTAGCCAATAACATATGAAGTGGTGCATTCACTTCTTTGCTTTAACTAGTAAAACCCTGCTTGATATATTATGACATCCTTTTAACTTTCCGTATGCCATGCAGCATTGGGTTAAGGCTTTCAATCTAGGTCCCTATCCTCCTTTGAGTGTTCTTACATGACCCAACTGATGTAATACTCTGAGGATTTTTGTTTCCAATATGCTTTATATTTCTTGGTTTTGAATTTGTATTATTATGATCTGGACCACTACTCCAACTTTGCTACATCCTCATTCACGCTAGCTAATTTCCTTATTATTATCCACTCTACTGCAGAGGTTTGAGTCATCTGTAAACAGATTCACTTTACTGTGCAACCTTACAACAATGTCACTGATATACGTGATGTTGTTGAAGGGTAATAGCTCTAGTACTGACAACTGTTGTGCCCCATTTGTGACTGCCTGACATTAGAGAATTTATCATTCAGGACAACTCTCTGCGTCCTGTCTGACAAACCAGTCCCAATCCATCTAGTTAGTCCTCTTCTTAGTCCTATGTCCCCACCTTTCATATACATCTATGCCACACTGAATCAAAAGCCCTTCTGAAGCCCAGGCACTCTACAAAATATTGGCTCTCTTGCCCCTGACCCCAACCTTCCATCTGTGTCAAAATGTTGAAAAAATCAGCTAGTTCATTTGTCATGATCTGCCTCTCATTAAACAATGCAGATTTCTGTCCATTAAGCTGTTTTCTTCCAAGAAGTTAACCATCTGTCCCTTTACAATGGAATTCATCAGATTGCCAGCTAATGACATCAGGCTCACAGGACTGTAATTACTGTACCTGAGTTTTTCTATCCCTACTCTTGTGCAAGAAGACTATGTTCACTGCCCTCCAGTCCATCAGCACTTTGCCTTTGCCAGTGATTCATTCAATAGTTCTGCTAAGAGGCTGCCTGGTTCATCTCCTTAGTACTGTTGGGTGCAGCCAATCTGACCCTGTTGACTTGTTAATGTTCAGGTCCTGAACACTCTTTAAAACTCTCTCCTATGTATAAAACCCTATCTAGGGGGCATGGCTTGGACACAGAGAACAATGGGTGGTAAACTTCATCACTCCACCCCAATCTGCTAAATCTCTTAAGTTTTCACATGCCAGACAGCTTGAACTGTAGGTCACCAGCGCTCATGCTGGTACAATACAATCCATACTAAAGATTGCGTAGTAAAGTTCCCAATCAGATGATGCTGTGGTCAATTTTACAACCTAGTGTATTTCCAGCACTTCCCACTTCGCATCAGGCCCTGACACCGACGCAGTTCAGTACCTCTCCCCTCCACACAGCCTACACCATAGCAGGAATGGAAATAGAAAACAATGCTAACCCAAATCAAGCTTCCTGGGGTACATCACCTGATTGTTTGAAACTCTGGTTACCGACATGGCCAAATTGAAAACAGCAAACTCAAACACAGCTAATAATAATAAATAATAACAATAATTTTATTTATATACGCTTTCACTATATCAAGGCGCTGAACAGATCAATAAAACATCAACACACAATACAAACCACAAAACCATAAAATTATAAAATATGTTCTAGAAGCATAATAATATAATAAAATTTCACACACTAAACAGTGCATTTAACTTTCCGAAAAGGCCATTCTCCAGAGAAAGGTTTTCAGTTCCTTCTTAAAATCTCCACGGAGAGTATTCCCGAACTGCATGGTAGAGAATTCCAAAGAGTGGTGCAGCATGAGAAATGCTCTACTGCGGAGGATTTCAAACTCACTCTTGGAATCTCTAACAACCCCATGTCGCCAAGCGGGTGATCGCTAGGGGTAAGGAACCAGAAGGTCTTTCAGATAGGACGGACTCTAAAGATGTCAAAAGGTGCTCTGAACACATGGATGTGACAGAACAGCAAGTAACTGACATGGTGGATTTCCAGCACAGCATCCTGCTGTGCCTAGATGAACATGAATGCTGGCTGGATCATTTATGGGAGAGCGTGGAGGATCAATAAAACTGAAGCAGACAGAACAACATAAGGATTCTTGGGGTCCCTGAAAAGCATAGGGAGCCAACATGGATCTTTTCAAACAGACTTCCTACCTCAACTAGTGGGTCCAAGATGGCAAGGCCAGATTGACGTTGAATGGTCACACCGACCAAGGGGTCCCCTGCAGCTGTGGGATCCCAACCCTGATCAATATTAGCATATCTACCATGGCTTTCACAAAAGAGAAACTTCTGAGGGCCACGAGGGAGAAAGGAGACTTATTCTTGCTCAATTGTATTATTTTATCTCAGGAACTAACTCCCTTCTAACGACCCATTGTGTGGTCCAGCATAAACCTAAGAGGACTTTGGGGCATTAGGTAGCTAGATGGGAAGGTCATAAATTGTGAATGTGGTAGAGAGCAATATAAGAACAAGTTATAACCACTGTCAATACATAGGTTGTGTTTGGCGCTGCTCCCCTTCCACCATTCCCAGCTACCCTCTCCCTCTCAAAAGATCTCCCCTCATCTTTGGGTAGCAGCCTCAATACAACCTCAGTAGGAAAGTTGACCAAGGGGCCATTTCACTGCGTAATGTTACAAAGTTAGGAATGGTTCCATGTCATAACAACGCAAAACAGAGATCACATTTATGGTGAGTGTATATTGCCGAAAAGCAAATCAGCAATATACACACTACAGTGACCCGACTTCTGGAACTAAGTAAAGTGCTTTGTGGGGAGTTGTACCTCCCATGCCCCCTATCATGGGGGTTTTCCACCCCCTAGTTAGGATTCTCAACTCCAGGGGGGCTATGTCATGGAGGGCAAATCTGGATTTAAAAATTAAGTGCCACAGCTTATAGCTGTGCAAATGCAACCTGCATTTGTGTCTCAAACCCAGTACTTGCTCTGCCAGAGGTAGCCTCCACACCACCATGCCACATGACTAGCTCAGCAGCAACAGGTACTCTGTCTCTGAGAACCCCTTCCCTATCCCTCCCCTTCCCTCACTATTCTCCCTTCCATTCCACCCTTCCCCATATTTGCTTTCACATACCCTCGCTATTCTGCAGGATAGCCCAAAGATAAAACACCCAAAATGAGTCACTGTATTTCTAGTCACTCATTTTGGGTCGCTCTATGATGTGCTACCATTAGGAACTATATACTGTAGCTATACAAACCTTAAATATCTCAGTGATACAAATCGCAGTATGTTCCAACCATGGTTCAGGACTACTTATCCATTCCCCCGCACTATGAGGTACCTTAGACAGAAGGCACAACATAAAGAGAAGTGTAAGACCTCCCCTTTTCTGTTGGTGTAGGGGTAGTAAAAGTCGCAATTGGAAGGCTCCACCTATGGTTCGATGGACAAGCAGCCAGCCACTCCCACTTCCTGAGCTATATAAGCAGTTCCCCTCAGTCTCCTCCTAAAGCACTTTTTCTTTGCAGCCAGAGGTTCTGTCCATTTGTTCTGCAGCTAGCTGGGGCCTTCCTCTCCCCCACCTTGCTGCTGCTTCTGTTGGACTCTGTATTTTCTTCCTCTGCTTCTGGTTTGTATTTTGCCTCTGGCTATGTACTTCCTTTTATTCCTTCCTGTTTCTTCTGTGTTTGTATTTTTATTTTCTTTTTGGGGATTTGATTCTCAGCTCCTACCATTTGCTTACTCATGCCGTTTGGCCCTTTTATAGCTCCAAATACTGCTTTTGCTTACTCCCATTGCTATTGTAACCAGTATATGTATTTTCCATGACCCACACCTGCTCCCCTTGCTATCTAGCCTAATTGTTTTCACCTGATTCAAGCTCCTCTAAACCTTGCTATGCAATTCAATCATGTTTTCCTGCTCGATTTAACTCCCCTGTGGTCATAGCTGTTTCACTGCATCATGAGTTTCTCCTTCCATGCTTAAAGACTACAACCACTTATAGCTGATGCTGTTCCCTATTTGTACACTGCTGTTCTACTCTGAGGTCAGCTAAAGCTCCTGCTGTTGCTGTTAACTAGATTTATTTTCCACATGTGGTTCTCAACCCTTCCATCACTTTCTTGTTTGTCCTATGGCAGGGACTGGGAAATGTTTGGGAAGTCATGGCCCCATGTGGCTAATTATTTCTGTTTTAAATGCTGGCTTCACTGCCAAAAATCCTCAGAGTTTTGTCACCTTGATTTGGCTTTTCAATGCCTGACTTGCTTGCCCCACTATCATACTTCTCCTGTTTATGTTCATGTCCCATCATCGTCACATGTTTTGCAGACCTATGTGTCGGTCTGACTATTCCTATTGCTTACTGACCTACTTGCAGGTCCAATTATCTGTTATGCTACTCTGAACAACTACCCTGCTTTACTGAACTGTGTCCAGGTCAAGCCCTGCTTACTCCATCATTTCTCCCTGCTCCTGCTGTCTGCCCTCTACAAGGTCTCAGCACTCAATGCTTATTCAGCTGCTCAGCAGTCCCTGGCGACCCAGCCATAGCATTCTGGTGCGGGTTTCTCTGCAGATGATGGTCTCACTCTGCACCTAGAGTCTGCAACTTGGGCATGTGAAGCTTGGGGTTCCTTCTCACCTGGCCCATAGCTGGAATGTCCTCACTCTGGGTGGAACAATAGTCATCATCCTTCAAGGCACCCCAAGTTGTCCCATGAAGGGGGTTACAGCTCATGGCAAGACACCTTCATTGCATTCTCCTAAGACCACCTCAGGTTCAGCTGGATTGTTTTCTAGATCAGTCAGCTGGATGTGTGCCTGGGGGATCGTTGCTGTCCTCCTCCCACCTTGGTCATAGATTGTTTTAGAGTGGCGCTGCAACCTCCATGGCATTCCTGTTAGAAGGATAGAGTGAGAACTTCCTCCAAATTGGAATATTTTCCATCCTCATTCTTTGGACTTCCAAATTGCAGTAGCAGAGCCATCACTAATGAACCTATCCCAAGCCTGGAGGGAAGGAGGCCTAGGTCTTGGATCCCCAGAGATTTCCTTCTCAAAGGGTTTTTTCTCTTCTCCATGCCGAAGGCCATAATATCTAGCGTAGTATTTCCTAGTTTCATTAGATAGGGTCTGCTGTTGGATGGAGGGGATGGTGTCCCTACTTGCTGTTCCCTCTCTCCTTAGAAGTCCCCTCCTCCCTTTTTGCAACCCATCAGACACATGCCATAGCTACCCTGCTAACCTATTATGTGATCAAACTGCCTCATGCTTATTTATTACCATGGCTCATAACTTCTGATTGTTTACACGTTTCTTACTACTTCCTTTTGGTTGTCCATATGCTTTATACTATTATTTTCATTTTTGGGATTTTTCCTAAGGTACCTTTAGCCAAAGGAAGTTTCCCATGGCACCTCTAGAGGTGGAACCTCTAGAGGTTCTTTGCCTTGGTACCCCTACAGTGGTAATTCCTCCAGAATAGAAAGTGTGAATGGCCAAAACCTAATAACACAGTTGCACAAGCATAACACTTACTGGCTGCATAGGCCATTGAATTGGAAGTCTCCGCCTATGGTTCGATGGCCAAGCAGCCAGGCACTCTCACTTCCTGAACTATAAAAGCAGTTCCACTCAGCCTCCTTCTGAAGCACTTTTTTTCTTGCCCCACCATCCTCCTCTCCTCCTCTAGTGGCAGTGCCTCTCTCCTTGGGGATTCTTCCTAAGGTACCTTAGCCAAGGGACACTTTCCATGGCACTTCTTGGGATGGAACACTCTAAAGGATTCCTTGCCTTTGGTACCCCTACAGGGTGGTAATTCCACCAAAATAGAGTGTGAATGGCCAAAACCTAAGTAACACAGTTGCACAAGCATAACACTTACTGGCAGCGTAGACAATTGAATCACTATTGCTCCAACCTTAATCCTTTCTAAGAGGTGAACATAATTGCTATTCTACAAAAAATGGTCTTATACCAAGACCCAGGTTTGTTGTATGTTAAAGCCTGTTACTGTGTGACCTGTGAACCTCCTGTTTGGCAGACTGATTCTTTCTGCAGGGGTTAGGATGGGTCTCTCTTTTGAAGACTCTGAACACCTTCCTGTAGTGTTCCTCTCTGGCAGAGCTGGTTGGAAATTTCCTACCCTGCTGCATACACAATAGAACTTTAAATTTGATTCATAATCCTTAAAGTAAACTATACTCTGTTTTGTGTTACATTGTATCTGCATTGTTATTGGGTAGGTATACCTGTATATATCCATGGTTGTCACAACTAAAGGATTACATCTTCTGAATATTGGTGCCCCGGTTATTGAAAGGCTATGTCTGCAGTTCAGTGGGCTGGAGCAATCAGCCACACCTCTGCATGAGCTATATAAGCCAGTTCCTTCCAGCCTCACTCAGAAACATTTTTTTGCAGCTGAAGGCTCTGATGGGCTCCCCTTTGTATCCAGCATTTCCTCCCATTTTCCCTGTGCTTTGGACTTCCATTTGGTTTGTGCTGGATTTCTGCTTTGTTTGTGCTGGACTTCTGCTTAATTATGCTCTCTGACTCCTAGGTTAGTATTTTGCTTATTGCTTCCTATGTGCAGTTGTGCCTCCCTCTGTCTCCTGTTTCTGCTGCTCACTGTTCTCCCTGTTCCCTGTGCTTTCTCAGTATCTTTTTGAGCTTTTTAATTTCCCTGCATCCTGAATTCATCAATTGCTTTGCCTTGTGCTATTCAGGCCCCACTTACTGTTTTTTCCCATACCTTCAGCAATCTCAGTTCCAACTACAATCCCTGCACATGTTTACACCTGGCTCATAGCTAGGCAGTTACATCATTCTGTGTTATGTTGTTGTTCACCAGCAGACTGCTTCCTTATTTTTGGTTTACAGAACTCCTGCTTTTCTTGCAGTTGGAATTGTTTATTTCAACTCAGCTAAACAGCAATGTTTAACTCAGTTCCTGCCTCATACCTACATGGAGGTTACAGAAAGTAGCACAGTCCATTTATCCTAGGAGTTCACCTCCTCAACCTTTGTCCAAATTATAGCTGAATTCTTACCTCAGACCCACGTGAAGGCTTGAGAATAAGTCAGTCAAATTTGACCTCACAGTAATTGCTGATACTTATGTGGCAGTATCAGTATACAAACTGTTGGATGGAGTTGGATGGTAGCTCTCCTTCTTTGCCATACTCATTCTCCTTTGGAAGTCATGCACTTGCTTCAGTTTCAATATCTGTTAGCACTGCATCTCAGTCCATGTCTGTTTCCATTCGCCACCAGTTGCCATCAGTCTGTGCTCCTCAGCCTCTGTGGTCAACACTTGCTGCTCAATACTTTCTTTTTGGGGTCCTTCCTAAGATATCTGTAGTCTAAGGGAATCCTTCTTATGGTACCTCTAGGGATGGAACCCCCTCAAGGTTCCTTACCTTTCGGTACTCAGACAGGGTGGTAGTCTAAGTTTATCAACAGTTGCACAAGCATAACTACAGACTAAGTTGTGTAAACCTATTGATTGAAAGGCTATGTCTGAAGTTCAGTGGGCTGGAGCAACCAGCCTTGCCCCATGTCTGAGCTATACAAGTCAGTTCATTCCAGCCTCACTCAGAAGCACTTTTTTCTTGCCCCACCATTCTTCCTCCTCCTCCAGTGGCACGCTCTCTTCTTGGGCTTTTTCTAAGGTACCTTTTAGCCTAAGGGAATCCTTCCTGCAGAACCTCCAGGGTTGGAACCCTCCTTGAAGGTTCCTTGCCTTTCAGCACACCGACAGGGTGGTAGTTCCTGTGGAACAGAGAGTGCACATAGCCAAAGTTCATCAACAGTTGCACAAGCATAGCTACACACTAAGCTGTGTATGCCCATTAAATCAATATTACTCATAAAATGAAAGAAAAGTGTAGAGTTGTCACAGTAAAATGGCACTAGGTTATAATGATGAAAACAAGAAAAGCATTGTCAAGAACTAAGAGCACAAACAGCCTGTCAAAACAGTGCCAGGAAAACACCATTGGACAATACAGCACCAATGGTAGCAGTCGGAAACCACACCAATGATCGCTACCATAGATAAAACATAATATATAGTTTAGTTTTGATGGGGCTTTTTATCCCTCAGACCCAGATATTTAAAAAAAATTCTTGGGGGATCTCGGAGAAAAGTAGAAGTTTCGGGGAGTGATTTTTGCTACCTACTTTTAAAAATACACTTGGGGAAGGGGAAAGTAGTAACTAACGTTTCTGTTCTACCCTTGTCGCTATCAAGGCAGACATCATTCATGGAGCATAGTTTTCACTGTGCTATTCATGAAATGGCAGTTTAACAGGTTACAAAGTAAAACTACATCCCATAGCATAGTAACAGGCATAGTAAGGTGCACATCTGATCTGACCACCCTGCCATTACTGTCTTACTCTGACAGGTGAAACAATCAAGAGTGGGTTTTCCACATAGTGGCCCCCTCTGATGGCCAGCAAAACTCACAGCTCCCACCCACTATAATCTAATCACTTCACTCTCACTCTTGGAAGAAACACACCTCTTGTGATGAACTATACAGGGATGGTGGAAAGGCCACACAGGATTATGATTGACCAAAGGAGTAGTAACAAAAGGGAGATGTGAGATGTGTCTCTTGGAACAAGAATAGGCTCAATCACCCAGTGAAAAGAACCACAGTGCTACAACACCTTAAGGTATTAAAATGGATATAGTGCTCCTACAAGAGACACATCTCACTCCAAAATGTGTACAGTGGCTGCAGAAAGACTTGGTAGGCCAAACCTTTATACAGTAGCTCAGCACAGACCAAATTGAAAGGGTGGCCATTCTCATCCACAAAGCCTTACACTGGAATATGGATTGTACCGTAACAGGTAGATGGATAGTGACCCAGATCTCTACCCCTGGAGGCAAACTTCTTAAAGTAAACATTTTTGCCCCAACACTGATGACACACATTTTTTCTCCCAAATCAGCTAAGCTATAGCAGACTTCATGAGAAGAAGCTCAGAAATCCTGTACTTATGGGAGGGATTTGAATCTAGCATCTGACCCTTTTGGACAAATCTGTAATAACACAAAACACCCACACTAAAGCATCAGAGGCACTACAAGTCCTTATGTCCAAATGGAGTCTCTCTTACTTATGGAGGTGTAACTACCGAACTTGCAGGGACTATTTTTTCTTCTCATCAGTTCACAGGTCCTTTAGCCGCATCACTGTATGGCTAGCTAACAACCCAACATTTAATCCAGCAATGGAAAGTATACTTATTTCATATCACGCTCCGATTGGCATATCCTTCAACCCCTGGTGACCTCCTAAGATCCCCAGATGATGATGTAACCCTTCCTCGTCCAAGACTCTGAGTTTTACATATTGATCACATCTGAGGCACAGCTCTACTTCCAGGATCATGCCTATGGGAGGTTTCTTTGAGTACCATCTGGGAAGCCTTTAAGGCTTTTGTAAGACGGAGAATAACCTTTCACTGCCAGATGGAACAAAGCAAGGGCACAGGAAGTGGCGACCTTGCAAGCAGTACTTCAGAAGTAAGGAGCACAATTCAGACTAAGTCCTCCTACTTTACATGACATCCTGGCCACCATAGTAGGCCTTTAATACAAAATTAACATCATCCTACAGCATAAAGTGGAGTGGTTACTCTCAGATCCAAAGATAACTTTTGAGCATCTGGGGAAAAGGGCAAACTGTTGGCCTACTGACTATGCAAACAGAAGGCTGAGTCATAGATCACAGCACTACTAAGCAGTCAAGACATCATATTCTCTCACCACAAGGAATTAATGAAGTTATGTGGCAATATTATGAAACACTGTGTGCATTGCAAACAGCTAACTAACCTAACACTCATATTCGCGAGAATTCCTGGGACAAACACAAACACCCAGCTCTCCTCAAACTACAAAGAGAATTAGATTGCCCACTTTTGGAAAGGAGCTACATGAAGCCTTGATGCACCTCACTATAGGCAAAGCCGGGAAAGTTGGTTTCACAGTGGACATATACCAGATTATGCCACAAATTACTATTTCTCACCTACTAGCAACACTAACAGAGTCCTGGAATAATAACACTATGAATGAGGTGCTGATAATTATTTTTCCTAAAGGATCTAATGACCTCTTAACTGTGCCAACTACAGACCTATCACCCTTATCTCCAACGATACCAAGATTCTGGTTAAAGCACTAGCAAGCAGACTCAAAAGGTCTTACCATCCCTAATTCATCACACTCAGGCCAGGTTCCACAAAGGGAAAACAGGTGGACATTAGTCCTACTGTTCTAGATCTGAAGTGGTATACGACAGTCTCATACTCCCATGGCAGCAATGGCTGTAGACTTTTGCAAAGCAATTGACTTGGTAACATGGGGATGCCTACACTCAGTGTTATGAACATATAGTGTGGAACCTTACTTTAAGAGATAGATCACCTCCTGTACTACAACCCTATGTCTGCTATCCTCACAAATAGCTCCATTTCCATTTCATTTACACTACAATGGGGCACTTGTCAGGGCTGCCCCACCCCCTACTATTCCTGTTGGCACTGGACCCACTTACCAGAAAACTACTAGACTGCAAAGAAATCCAGGGATCAAGGAAAATGGCAGCAGCTACCTGGTAAATATTTATGCAGATAACAGATAATCTGCTCCTCACAGTGGCTCACCCTACCTAGTCCATACCCTTGGTTATGCAGATATTTGAGTTCTTTGTGTCCTAATTAGGACTAATAGTGAATTGAAAGAAAACCACCATCTCACCGCTTAGCAATGTGTGCAATGCTTCACGCACAAACAGTACCAATATAGTGTGGCCCCAGACAGGTTCTCTTACCAGGAAATTAAAATCTCCACAAAATGATCAGAAATAATCCCAGTGAACTACTTCCCAGTTTTGAGCACTTTAGAATCTGAAATACAAAGGTGGTTACAGATGCATCTAATACTGAGAGGCAAGATAGAAATTGTCAGAATGATTGTACTCCTAGGCCAGCTAACCTCTCCATTAATGTTCCCCTTCCATTACCAGAAAAATCCTGCACCAGTTTAATTGCCTTTTCTCCACCCTAATATGGGAAAGTAAAAAGCTTTGGGTCAATAAGTTCAAATCTAGGGCGCACTGGAAAAAGGGAGCACTAGGCCTCCCTTGGTTCCAGTGATACCTGTGGCTGTATATAATGGCACAAGCCTCAAAATGGTTTATCCCCATGTCTGAGAATACCCTGCAGTGGGTTCTGATGGAGCAATGTCTAACCAAAACACCTTGAATGGGATTACTCTTAGGTAGCCAGAACAAAAAGATAGCTGGAGTAAACCCCATCATCCGAGAAACCCAGTATGGCTGGTCTAAATGCCCAAATCTCACACATTGTCCCTGAGTAGCAATGACACCCCAGATGCTGCATATAAGTCTGGCAGAACCCAGATGTCAGATTGGGGATCCCACGCCCAATGGAAGGAATGGGAGGGTTTTAGTATATGGACAGTAGGTGATATCTCACTAAGCAACACTGAAATCCTTCTCTCCTTTGAAAATTCCAAGCCAAATTCGCATACTGAAGAAAGATTTCTGGAAATTCTTGTAACTTAAGGAGCTTTCTAGGTGAAACACACAGTATCTCAGGAAGAACATTGGAAAAGGCTACAGCAAGTGCATAAACCTAACTACTCCAAAGGTCTAGATGGCAAGATATACAGCATTTTCAGGGACACCCAACTCAACCCCTTTGACAAATGCAAAATGATTGGGAATCTGACTTACAACTGACAATTCGTCAAGCCAGCTTGGAGAGAGATATATTGGGAGTGCACACCTGGCATATAAAGATGCTAAAAGCCAATTGATTCAGTTTAAAATATTCCACTGGTGGTACAGAACCCCCAGAGATATTACACCATAGCTGAGTAATGCCACACTCCAACTGCTGGGGTGCAACGCTCCAGATGTGGGACTACACATCCTCTGGAGCTGTCCCCAAATTACCTTGTACTGGAAGGAGATACTGAATAACTGGTCTAGAGCCCTGAATATGAGGATCCCACAGGACCCGGCTCTAAAGATTCTAGCAAACACTACACTTCTCCAAGGATGTTCTTCCCTAGTAGCGGACTGGTTACTTCTGGCTCTTATGGAGGCAAAGAAAGCAGTTCTCAGAAGATGGAGACAACAACCCCCCAATCTTCAGCTGGCATATGGCTTTGGCAAGAGTGGCCACATCTGAGGGCTCACATTTGTTTCTCAAAACAAACTCCATATATATAAGCAAAATGCCCTTTCTCAACTCCCACCTATGTTCAATGCCACTCCCTCCACCTGCCAACCTCCTGAGGACTGATGGAACACATTGAAGGTCCTCCAATGTGCTCAATCCTCAAGCACTATTCTAGAAGGAGGAAATCACCTTCCCACCACTGCAAGAAAGCAATCAACACTGAACAAGTCCACGAACGCCTTTCATAAAAGAAGAACCCCTTGGCCCACAGTAAGATCACCTTCAAGAGACCCCACCCCTCCTCAATCCCTTAATTATCTTTACATGCCATATAAATTCTAGATGTCAGTCTAATATGCCACCCAATTTCATATGGGCCTTGTACATGGTTAATGGTATATGATATTATGAATTCAGCATTATCTATGCATTATTTATGCATTTTTGGCAAGTAAACAAGTTTTTCCCTCGTTGTATCTATAATAATGCATACATGCAACAAGAATTGCATTTAATTGCTCTTTTCCCTTCATTGGTTACTATTGTTTTCATTCTTGTACCTATGTTGGTTATTAGGGGTATATAAAGAGTACTGATTATGTGTTTAGCGTATTTGTATGAATACTTTGTAGGCAATAAGGCTACCTCTAACTATGGGCACGGGGTCATAATGTCACAAGACATTATGCCACATGGCAAAATTGCACTGCCAGTACAGCATGATTTCTGCCATGAGTCTTTTCTATGTGGGAGCTCTGCAACCCACACATCTGTTATGGGGTTGCACCCTGAACCCCTCATACTAAAGATTCTGAACTCTGGGGGTTACCTCAGGAAGCACACAAAGTAATAAAAGTTTCTGGGACTGGGAATCAAACCTGGTCCCAGATGCAGTGCTTGGTTTGCTGTTGTGGCTCAGTCCAGTGAGCCACGGCAGCTGCTTAGCAGAACTTACTCCCAGCAGAGGTCTTATCCTCGTTTGGGAAGAGGAATGGTGCAATACCATGTACAGCAGTATACGTATTGCACCATTCACTCTTACCTATGGTGCTATCCGGGTTAGCATTAATGTTGTACTCTATTAAGTGTGCAACATTATGACCGGTAGGTAACTATGCTGGGGTTTATCAGACATAATGGCTACACTTGCTTACTTAGATTGCTGGTAAAGTTGTATATCTCAGTCATGCAGATTTACTTCCTTCCTTGTCATACCCTCCTAGGTCACCACACTCGCCGAACACACAAAACACGCAGATTCATGTGTCTTGTGTGCGCCTCTGCATGCTGCACTGCTCTCACCCTGCTCACAGCAGGGCCTACTGTTATAATGGGTGATGACTTGGAAGTACTGCTTCAAAGTCACACTATCCCCAGTTCACAAATATAGCCAAAACTGCAATTAAACCATGTGTTTTCCACTTATACGTGGAACAGGCACAGAATGTTGTCAGCAATTACTGTTTAAAGTTAAAATATGCCCCAAATCCTGAGCTGTAGTTCTTGAGTAATGAATGGAACTACAACTCACTCTTCTTGTTCCTGTCTGACACAGGAGGCAGGGCTCAATACACAGCTAAGCTGCAAAGTACAAAACACAGAATAAATGGTTTAAAAGTCTAGCTGCAGCTATTATAACAGCTGCAAACAGTGCAGACAAGATTTCAGTGACAAATGGGGTTGTCAGCCATATGCTCATCCAATTCCACCCCATCTACCTTGCAGCCACTGACAGGCATCAAAGGTGTGCCTAGGGGTCTTCAGCCCTAATGTTCACCCAATTCTCCTATACTGCACCCATCTCAGCTTATTTCCTTATGGAATGTGGTGAGCATAAGGGCGAAGACCTCAAGGCACACTGTGACACCTGTCAGTGTCTGCATGGTGGAGTCCATGATGGAATGGCATAGTGTTATGGCGAAAACCCAAAGAGCACTAACGCCTGTCGGTCTGCAGGGTGGGGTTAGTGTCACTTCAATACTTCACTGCCATTCCTATTATGCATCTCTCTAACTCCTGCACTACCAATGCCAATAAAGGAAGCAAACATTCGGTATTGACAAATGCTTGTTAAATATTGTAGTAGTTTTGTACATTGCCGGCTTGTTGAGCTGTGTCACCTAAGAAACCAGAAGTGAGGTCCTGTGAGGAAAAGATCCCGTCCAGATCGTGTTACTTAGCTACCATGGCCTTTTTCTGTGCAAAGCAAAGTCTGTCTGGCTTTTTCTGTTATGTGGGTGTTCAGATTTTATTTTGCTTCCTATTGAAAGGGAAGAGGTTTGCCTGAGTTGGCTCCCAATCACATGCCCAATTAACTTCCCCTCCTCATTTTTTTCTCCTGGCTGCGTGCCCATAGTCCTGACTACCAACAAAAACACAGCAGCTACACAAGTCTTCCTCACCATCAACAGAACATGGCGTTGCTCTGTGTGTCCCTGAGGTAGTTAACTCTGTATGTGGCCAGAGATTGTAGCCAGCAGTGATTTTGGTGGAAGTTGCTACTTCAGGGTTTAAAGCAGCTTCCATGGCAGTGTGCGTCCCAGATCCTGACAGCAGTTGCTAGCTGCCGAGCGGTATACAACAAAAGTCACTGCAGTAAATGAGGGTACCACCTCTAGAAACTGCAGACTGATTTGTGTAGGGGTTTGAGATGGTCTGCTTTCTTGAACACAGTACCAGACAGCAGCAGTGGGGATCTGCTTTAACAAAAAAAGAGCACACTAGAGAACGGGAATGCTGTAACTCAGTTGCAGCTAATGATGAGTGTTGTGCAAGCTTATTTGAAACATGGTAAGGTTTCAAATAAACTTACACAGCATTAATTGACGTGTATGCATAGTTCATTTTTTCCAGGAGGATATCCTACATGTCTCAAATCGTAATCTTGTGTTCTCCAGTTTAGATCTCCACCACTGCTATCTGGCACCATGGTCAAGAAAGCAGTTTGTCTCTCAAAACTGATACACAAATCCTCGTCTCAGTTTCCTATCCATGTCACTCCAGTGAAGGGGAGGGAGAGAGAGAGAGAGAGAGAGAGAGAGAGAGATAGAGGACTCTGCTTGCAGCTCATTCTGTCAAGAAAGCTGCTTGTCTTTTCAAACCCGCTGCTGCCAGTGTTCCTAATGAAATCACCACCACTCTGGTGAAGAGAATGTCCCATTGCACATTTAGCATTTTGGGCTAGTTAGCACTAAAATATCATTGAGACTAGTAAACAGTGCTGTGCTCACAGTAAACAGATGCTGCAAAACCACAACCAGATTTTGTCTGATGCCTTTGAGGGTGAGTTAAATGTGTAAGAGCAAATGTGACCCACTGTGAGGAGGGAAGGGGTTGGGTCAGATTGACCGGACTGTTGGGAGGAGGATGCCATGGCATTTAGTTCTTGGCCTTAGAACTTCTATGCTGTGTACTCGATTCAAAATACCAGGCAACTTGCTCCCCACTATATCACTTCCTGTCTACAGGCTAGCACTTGAGCGGTAAAGCCAAGACAAATACTTGCAACTTGGTGTTGACTCATGTGTAAGAACTAAAATATCAACAAACAAAAATAAACAACACAGAAGTAACTCAGTACTCCAGTAAGCTCAAATTGGTTAGAAATGCATGATACACTAGCTCTTTAAGGTCTCACAGACAGTGAATGAATGAAGGTTGTAGGATGGAAAAATTCTCTTCAGGTTCACTTCTCTGTGCTCTAACCACTACACTGCACTGCCTCACCCCTCATGCAAGTAATAATCCAATCAACACAGAACTGCTGAAGTGTGGAACTCTCTACCCTGATCTGTTTATTTATTTTTTGTACATTGTTAAACATTAATGAAGAAATAAAGCACTTTACTTTCCATCATATATAGTAATGGAGGCATGATTCTTTAAAATAATGTTTTTCAGCATGTTATTCATTATTGTAATAATTTACTGGAACCAAATCACCCTCACAAAAAAAGTTATATTCTGGTGTTTGTGGTCCAGGACACATTTGCAGTTGCTTTCATGTACAGTAGTGTCTTCTAACACTATTTACTGTTACTAATTCTGGTACCAGCAGAAATCTCACCTGTTATTGATTTTGGATTGGATCCATTTGGTTTCAAGGCAATTATTTTACATTCAGCTAAGTATCCTAAAACTGGTATTTCTGATTGTTGCTGTACTGGTCTGAAAGCTAATTCAGTGTGAGTTGAGACTAATGAGTGCTTTTTAAGTTCGCCGCACGCACGCACAGTGAACTTCTTGAAATTAGTTGCTTTTGAATGGGTGTGACATTGTTGATCCAATGCAGAGTTCTCTGCAAGGGGTTTGACTGAGTCACACCAATCATCAGCCAGGCTGATCATGACCGTGTTTTGTCTGAAATGGTCTACACCTAAAAAGAAAAAGCTGCACCAATCATGTGTCTACTTCTTCCTTTAATCTGTAGGTCACCGCCCAGCAAACAGCTGTTTGCATCCCGATCAGCCTGGCTAATGTCCCCCCACCGGTCCTTTCCTCACCAGTCTGGCCTTTTCTGCTCTCACTGCTGCCTCCTTACTCTGCTCTCACCATCATGGGGACAACCAGGATTTTGTCCCAGGTCCTGAGCTCGGGGGGTTCATTCTGGCTGATTCCCCCATTGCCTAATACCCCAGCCCCACAAGCCTAGAGGGGATTTTATTCCTATATTCATGGTACAATCCTCCCACCTGCTCTTGCAATATAGTACCCCAAAGTTAAGGGCACAATAAAAATGGGGACTCTCTTCCTAACATGGGATTTTCCTTCTTCCTTATCCCCTGCATTTCAGTCCCTTGCCTGTTGTCCCACAGGCCCCTCCCCGTCTCTTTGTTCAATTTCATGCCATTTATCACTGAAACAGAGGGCCATAGGCAAGACACACTCCTCCCAAGTCATGGTGCCAGAACCTTGAGGCTGCCTAGTGGGACTCTCCTGCCCCACAAAAGAGCCAAGGAGGGACCACAATGAAGAATCGGTGCCTGAGCATGGAGGGTTGAGGCCACAGAGATCACAGACAATGGAAAGTTACCTGGGAAAAATCAGAATCTTATATTGTTGATGAGAAATGATGCTACTCAACTGCATGTAAATAAGCCTGCACTGGGACCTGTAGCCCTGCCCACCTGGTGCAATACTAATGCACATACAATAACAAACTTCAGCATTGACAAATGCTTTGTTTTTTTCGCTATACTTATAAACTTTATGCAATCTCTGGGACTTTCTATTTTGCCCCTTTAATCACTACCCACTTATTTTCCTCCCTCTATTTTGTGTAGGTCATTCAGTTCTTCGATTATTACTTCCATTTTGTTAAAGTCAGCCTTATAAAAGTCAGGAAATATAGTGCTAAATTTCTATTGCTCAGATTTCTTTGATTCCGCATGCTTTTGAGATTACTGGTATCATGGTCATTGTGACTGACTGGGTCCTTAGTCAAGATATCCTATTTGGACATCACCAAGTCCAAGATTGACTCCCTGGTTTGTTTACTAACCACTGTGTAAAAAGGTGTCCTTTCTTAATTCTAGAAATGCTTTTACAGTAGCTGGCTGGTATCAGAATATTCCATTGCATGTCTAAAGACTGAAGACCCCCCAAACACACACACACACACTTTAGTGCTTCCTGGGCTGGCTGCTGTTCATATTACCTTTCTAATTCTTCATCCCTATCTGATTACTGATTTGATGGCCTTTAGATTACTTCAACCTATATCCACCCTTATCACCTGTTACTTGGGTGATATAAACATAACCCCACAAAGACAGATTTGCCTCTGAGACTTTTTGTGACTTAAAAATACAGCAACCAGTGGCTCCTTCTTTACAAAAAACAAGTATGGAAAAGAGGTGCACCTACCAGGGTAATTATTTAGATACAGTCCAGAACATACCCACTGAAGCAGAAAGGTCAGCATGCCACAGTTCTGAGAAAGGCATCAGTAGTGGCATTGAGACATCAACAGTCGCCGCCCGGTGATGCTGAGGGTTGAAGCACTGGACACCACACCTTGCACCATGCCAGCGACCCTGGTTCAGGAATGAGCTTGGGTTCTTGGGGTTGGCATGGACATCAGAGGAGGATCGAGCATCCAGAGGATTGCTTTCCTGTCCTGGGGAGGGTGGTATGAATGCCACAGTACCAGTGGTCCCCGGTTCAGACCAAGGGCAGCACTACTCATGGCACGCTCTTCAGGGATGGGGGTGTTGGCAGATGTCACGCACAGGAGTGGGAGTGCTCCCTGCCACATGCAGGACATCATGGCATGTCTGAACCCCAGGGGGAAAACAGAAAACAGATACCCCTGGCACCCAGACAGGTGAAAGTGGGCCAGAGGACTGCCTCATGCTTATCGCCAGATCCATCCTGGCTGGTTGCTGGCTTCCTTCAACTCCTGGCGGCCCTTCCAGAATATAGATACAGCACTGGAGGAGTATGGTGGTCCCACCCCGGGGACTCTAGAGCTGGGAGCAGGACGTCAGATGAGTCGGGAGGAGAGCTTCTGGTGACAGCAGACCAGACCCAGGAGGATTTCAAGCAGGGCGGGATAGGCAGGTTCTGAGCTACTTCACTGGAGAGAGGTCTATGGGCCAGAGAAAGGAGAATAACGAGATTTAGAAGAAAAAAACCCATCAATGGTCACATGGACAAGTAGCTTGGTTGAATGATGGTCTGCATGACACTGAAATAAACTAAGTTTGAATTACCACTGAATAGACCATTTTATTATGAAATATGTGTTTTCTGATGAGAAAACCTGAGCCTGGATTTTAATGCTACTGATTGTTAAATGAAGATTTAATTCTACAACTTGAAAGAAATCATGAAGAGCTGACCTTTTCCACTTCAATGGGTGTGTTCTGGACTTTTATGACTTATTTTCATTCACTGTCTTCCATCCTCCCACTTGGCAACCATCCTGTCTTTCTTGAATAGATTATAGCCAGGTAGATTTACTTACCAGCTGTTTGTCTGATTCATCCCTGTTTCCATTAATGCTATGATATCCAGATCATTGTGCAGCCATTACCACTTTCAATGCTTCCTTTATATTCCCTAAGTGTTTTGCATTTGTATACCTGACATTTATTTAACCTTACACTCTCCTCTTTATCCTTCTTACCTTAATAGATTCCGATTCCCTACTGTTGCCATATGGCCTCTCACCCGCTTCCTCTATATTCCTGCATCTGATGTATGCTAGAGAGCTGTCCTGGCTACCGTTAATGTGTGTGTGTGTGTGTGTGTGTGTGTTCCTGCATCTTATCTGATAAACTGTCCTCCCTGCCTAGTTTAAAATCTTACTGTTACATCTAGCATCTACCCTAATGAACTGGTTCCCCACTAGTTGTGATGCAGGCCATCCTCAGTGAACATCATTCTATCTTTACAAAATGCTTCCCAGTTTCCCAAAAAGTGGAACACCTGCTTCTCGAACAACCCTTTGGCCACATGTTAAACTCTGTGATTTCATATTTTTTTACTGTCCTGCACATGGCACTGGCAGCACCTCCGAGAAGGCTATTCAATCTGTTATAGACCACAAGTTATCGCCCAGCTCCTGAAGTTGACCTTTCCAGCTTGTGAGTTACCTATTCTGCTCTTGCCCCAGGGACACAGAACTGATCCCACTCCCATAGACTGAGTGGCATATCAACATCCCATTCATTTGAATATAGTGTCCCAGAGCACTCTGATGCATTTCTTGCTCCTTTGTTGCTGCAACCTCCTCCACTCCAACACATCCTCTAAGAAAGAGCCACGCCTCCACAGGTACTAACTACTGCATCCACAGTGGAGCAGTTCCTATGACACTAGTTCTGCCAGTGGCACACATCTCTTATGGATTTTACCCCAGAGGTCCTGTCAGTGCTTGTTCTGTTACTTCTCTCTGTCCTCCACTACCTTCCCCACTACAGTCCATCCCTCTTTAGGGGCTCCTGATGTTTGCTGATGTGAAGGAGGACAGTTCCTACTCAACCTCCTGCTAGATTGCTGCTGAGATGCTGAACTTATGTAACAAATCACCCAATTCTGGGCCCCAACCAGCCTCCCAGAACTTCCTCTGGCAAGCAGAAGAGCATAAATCCCTATTGTTGACCAGCTGCTCCCCAACGTCCCCTGTACAATTTTTGCATATGACAGCATGTTTGAGTTCATGTGGAATAAGACATGCAGAGCTTCTGTCCCTGCCATTAGGTTTCTATAAGTCCCACTTCATGTATAAGTTTGGCACTTACTGTACATTTGTGGCACATTAAATGAGTGCCTGATTACCTCAAAAGCTTATGGAGACTTCCCTTTTTACGGTTGCAGTGAGCATAGCCCTACAGATGTTCTGCATTCAGAAAAGGGCTGATGTCATTTTGCTACCAAACAACATAAGTGTTAAAAATAGTCTTCCACTGGAGCTTCATTACTATGCTGCCTGTGTGTGTATAGGAGCAATGTTTTCCTCTGGCTTGAGGAGTTAATTGAGCCCTCCCTCAGCAGAGTCTCAGACATTTTACAATGCAGTCAGAAAACACAGAAAGTTAACTCATTATCTTCTGGCGGTCATTTTTGTCAGGTTATCAATGGATAGCAGATATCATACAAAGCTATTGGAAGCAGAATGGGTTAAACACTTCTGGAACTTTCTGCATGACAAATAAGCACTGCTGTGCCCTCAGCTATGGCCACCTCATTAAGCCATTTACTGTAACACCTCCATCCACACAGCAATCATCCTGTTACTTTGTAGGACATTCCACTAGCAAGAGTTCCAGTGATGTCTGTTCCCAAATAATAAACACATTTAAAGTGTTAAAATGCCAACTTCATTTTCTCAGGCAGAAGTTCTGGGGAAATACTAGCACTGTACCTGACATTTAGTGATTACTTATCTGTTATATTACTAGAATTTCAACTCTGCCAGTCTGATTCTCCGTGGAGTAAGTAGCAAGCTGTTGAACATGTTGTATACTTTGGAACACAGTGAACTGTTAAGGATGTTGGTGCCTGCTTTTTTTTTTTTGTTGAAGAGACATTTAATGTAAATGTATAATCTTACAGATGTATGCATTTATTTTTCCAGCTATGTGTTTTTAATAATGTTAATGATTTATCTAATGCACCAAAATATACAGTTGTGTTGTAGTTATTATTTATACAGCACTGTGTTCTTAACCTGCAATATGTAACAATAGGTATTTGCAAGTGAAGGATAGTAACCATTTGTTTCACTTTCCGTTAGGTAGGCATGTGTGCATCTCATTTTTGTTTGATTTAGGCTATGAAGTAACACACAAATCTGATCCGTTCATAACATGCTGTATTGTAAATAAATGAACTGATAAATTGGGGCTTTGGTTTCTTTATAAATTATTTTTCCTGTCCATGGATATACCAAAACAAAAATGTCTCAACAAAATGTTTAAAAATAAGGAGTTGAGCAGTAATTTAGTTGATGTGGTATAAAGTGCTGCTCCTGGAAAATTACCTCGGTTGGGGGAGGCACAAGCAGAATGGGACTTCAAGGAGGGAGCTTATGGTAGCAGAAGAGACATGATGGCATTAAAAGCTTAATGGTGTGGTTGTAGGGCACCAATTTCTGAGCATGACTTTGGCAGAGAACTAAGTGTGACTTGGGGGGGGATCATCAGAAATTGAGTGAGTCTTGTTATTTTAGCATAATGTTTTCTGAAACCTCAGGGTTAGACTCTTCATCCATCTATACAGTATGTCATGCAGTGGGTATGGGTAAAACCAGATCACCAGACCCAGACCAGAGCTGTAAAATCTGGACTGAACACAACTTGTGCAAATATTTCTGATCCACTCACTCCAGATGATCTGGTCTGGCTTTTATCTATTTGGTCTGGTCCTGACTGTCCAGTTTTCAAAAATGCCAAGGAAGGGTTGAAAAAAGACTTCCAGGAGCAGACCAGATATGTAAAGTCTGACTGAACAATACAGCCAGAGTGACCAGACCAGCAGTATTTGTACAAGTTGAACCCAGTCTGACCAGTTTGGATTTTACGAACTGCCATGGTTCAGGTATTCAGGTATGTATGTCCAGTTTTTAATTAATCAATCTCTCTATCAATCAGTCAATCTTTATGTTATACTGAAAGGTATGTGAGCAAATATGCCAGTTTACATTAATCTCCAGTTAAGCATAAAAAGAGAACAGGACACCAGGGCAAATAATTATGTAGTAAAATACAATATAAACAGGTCTAACATAAACAGGCCTAATACAGAGGTCTAGAGGGATACACAAAGAAAGGGAAGCAAATACAAACATATGAAATTGCCAGCAGAATAAGACCCACAGGTCTCCCAAGTTTGCTTGATTGTGCAGCTATTAGTTTCATATTACTAAGCTGCCCTCCCCACCCAAAACCCCACCGTCCTCCCTTTCCTGACTTCCCCTGTATTCCTGTCTGTACTAACCCTACCCTTGACTCTATCCCAACCCCACTTAAAGCTATCCACTATCCTCAGTTCGATTAACTCCTCCTGCAGTGTGTTCCATCCTACCACCACTCTTTCTGTAAAGTAATGCCTCCTCATCTCCTTCCTGAACCTTCTCCTTCCAACTTCAGACTGCACCCCTAGTGGCTCTATCCTTATTTAAGTGAAACAATCCTCCCTGTCTGACTTTGTTTATGCCTTTCAAGTATTTAAAGGTCTCTATCATGTCCTCTCTTTACCTTCTCTCTTCCAAAGAATACATGTTGAGCTTCCTCAATCTTTCCTCATATGACAACTCACCTAGATCCATGATCATTTTTATAGCCCTGCTGCACCCTCCAGTAATCTTACATTCTTTGAGGTATGGGCACCAGTACTGCACACAGTACTCCAAGTGTGACCTCACCAGTGATGTATACAAGGGCAGAATGACCTCTACCTTTCTGGAGGTGATCCCTCTGGCAATGCACCCCAGCATCCTATTTGCCTTGCTGCCACCCTTCTACACTGTGCTGTTACCTTCATGTTCCCTATGACTGTTACTCCCAGGTCCCTTTCCTTATCTAAAGCTGTTACCTGCACCCCCAGCCTGTAGCTTGTCCTGCGATTTATGTCTCTGAGGTGCATGATCTTGTGCTTCTTAGTGGTAAACCCCAACTGCCATTCCCTAGACCAGTGTTTGAGTTTAGCTAGATCCTCCCTGAGTGACTGCCTGTCTTTCTCATTGTCCACTTTTGCACAAATCTTAGTGTCATCCGTGAACAGGCTGATCTTACTCTTGACCCTCTCTGCAATGTCTCCAATGATGACATTGAATAAAAACAGGGCCCAGCACTGAACCGGTGGTACCACATTCATTATTGACCTTGACTTGGATGTCTCCCTCTTACAACTACCTTCTGTTGTCTGCCCTGCATCCAGCTCTCAACCCACCCCACCAGTTTCTCCCCACCCCCATGTCCCTCAGCTTGCTCAGTAACCTCCTTGTGGCACTGAGTTGAAAGCCTTGCTGAAGTCCAGATACAAGACATCCACAGCAGTCAAAGAAGTCAATCAGGTTAGTTTAGCGTGAGCTTCCTGGGACAAACCCAGGCTGTCTCTCATCCTATGGACCATTACTATTGAGAAAGGTTATCAACCTCTCCTTCAGAATGGTCTCCATCAACTTCTGCACTATGGAAGTCAAGCTCATTGTCTATAGTTGCCCTGTTGGTCCTTGGGTCCAGTCTGGTAAAGGGCACCATTGAGCAATCCTCCAGTCCCTGGGTACATTCCCTGTCTCCAAGGAGATGTTGAACAGGTCTGTTAAAGGGACTGCCAACAGCTCTGCCAGTTTCTTCAGGACCCTTGGGTGTACACCCTCTGGTCCTGGTGCCTTTTCCACCCACAAGGCTTTAAAGCCCTTCAAAACTCTATCCTCTTGGATGACCCCATCTGTTATCTCTGCCCCTCCACCCTTGCCCCCTTCCCTGTGATATTGGGCCATCCCTTTCTTCATGAGCAGTGAGCAGAAGTACTCATTGAGTGCCTTTGTCTGTTCTTCCCTTGTTCCACCCATCCCCCTCTTGATTCTAACAATGTTATCTCTACAGATCCTCTTTCCCTTATGTATTTAAAGTACCCCTTTTCCCCTTTCTGATCCACTGAGCCAACTTTGTTGCCTTGGCTGCCCTGACTGCCCTGGTCACCTTCCTAGATGTCTTTGTGAACACCTCTATCATCCTCACACCCACATTTTTTGAACTAAATAATAGTGACAAATTTACAGCATGGGGATATAACTGGAGATATAATTCAGGAACAATGGGAGGTACAATTCAGGAACATGAACAGTTGGGTGATATGATAAAGACATAAAATGTGCAGTACCATCTAAATAAAGTAGAAACTCAAATATCAATACAAGCACAGAGGCCAAAAATAGTTGGTTACCCAAAACAGGCTAAGGTGAGGAGCTAGGAAAATATTCCACATGACAACCAATAGTGGTGAAAGCTGAACAGTGCATGAAGGGTAAGCAAAGGAAGGAGAGAGAGAGAGAGAGAAGTAAAATTAAAGGTCTTTTCATAGAAGTCTCTCCCACACTTGTTATGTTCATTTTCCTCCTCAAACTATGCTAATTGTATTGTAATACATTTACAGTTCATTTTGTACTACAAATGCTTATTCAAATGTTACCAATAATGACTACTGCTGAACTGTATATATTTAGGAGGGCTGCTAATTTGAGGTGCCATTCACTCAAGGTCTTGACAGTAAATGGGATGGTAACTGAGACTGTAATGCAATATATAGTGGATAACAGTAAAAGTGACATGGTCTGACAGGAGCAATAATGTGCTGCCTTTCTGTGATGTTTGAATTATCATTTTTAATGTCAGCATCTCAATTTCTCACAGGTCCTGCATGTATTGGCACCTTACTGTCACAAAGTTACAAGGCAGTATTCAACTGAGGTCCTGAGCCCTATTTTTCTTGTGTTTTTGAACATACTTTATTACTGTGAGTTTATTGATCTAGGTTATTATTCTCCTTACCCTGGATAGTGCAGGCCACTCCTTTACCCATCAACTGTGCAGTCCCCCAAAATTCACAGCATAATTTCCTAGGTGTGTAGTGTGCTGTACAAATTATATAAAGAGTGACAACTGAGTGGTTTTCTACTACACAGGGAGCAAAGTCTACAACAAATACAAAATATCCCAATGTTCATTTAGCCCCATAAGCAGATGTTCACAGAACAGTTAGAACTAGCTGACCTTCTTTTTCTTCCGCATCAACTAGACATTGTTTCATAGGTGCCCCAAAAAAAAAGAGAAATAAATATTTTATTTCTTTGGAAGTGTCTTTACAATTCAGCACATTTAAAATATCACACACCTCAGCTGGATAAATACAAATAAACATCAATACGCATATTCTGAGGCAGAAATAAAATGCTGTAATACAGTCCAACAATGCATTTTACAACACCACCAACTATGCCAGATAAACAGTCACACAATGATACACTGGCTGAATAAATGTAATTGCTTGAAAACAGACTGACAAAGAAATGATCATTCCATGTAACACAGTCTGCACTGAAAAATTTACTAAGGTAGTATCATCAGTGAGACACAGCGCAACTTGGTACCTCGGTGCAATGTGTGATAACTATGACTGCACAATATACTTTGGTGAACTTTATTATTGTTACTTTAAAAAACACAAGCCACATGATAATGACAGCATTGTCAGTGCCACTCTGTAAGTTTTCCTTCATCACCCCTCTCCCTCTGTCTGTCTGTCTGCCTCTGTCTCTCCACACTTCTCACATTAAACACCATGAATCTGGGAGCTTATAAAAATAGTAGATTTAATTTTTAAATATTCCAATGTGACAGTATAGCTGTTTGTGAATTTCTGCATGGAAATCAGTTGTAAAATATATAAATCTCTGCAAGATATGTACAGATGACAGATATGTAACTGTGCCTTTTAATTTGATGATCAATGCATTTGGAGTGGCACAATTCTGCATTAAAAATACTATTTTTATTTCCCTCCTGGCATTCTTGGTGATTATTGTGAGACATATACGGAGGTGGATAGAAACATTTACTAGGTATGCTGACAGTGATGTCATTATTATGTGACTTTTTTTAAAGGAACTATAATAAAGTTATCTAAAACTCTAGTGTGCAGTCAGAGATGTCATACCTTACACAGAGATCCAGTGGAGCTGCGATTCCTTCAGTACAGATATGTAATGTTCATTTCTTTGTCAGTCTGTTTACAAGCAATTTACATGTATTCAGCTAGTGAGTAATTGTGTGACAGCTACTGTAAGTCCTATACCTTTATAAGGGTATATACTGTGGGACTTTTCTTAACCATATTAATATGCCCTTTTATGGCGAACTGTGTTTTATTGTTAAAATAACAACATAGCTGATGCAGTTTAAGTAACATAGTGTTGACCATTGTAAGCATAATAATGGTACAATGTTGTAAGGGTTATCTGAAATGGAAGTGTAGGAACTTGAAGCCAGGATAAAAATAGTGACAGTAACAGTAATACCTGTACTGGTGTTTTCAGGAAAAATAATAACATTTTCATTGAGAGGATACAGGTTCCCCTTGACCTCATTGAACTCCCATTGACTGGAGCAACGGAATTAGGTTGCTGATCTGTGAGAAATATTTTGTTGCTTTAGGTGTAAGGAATTATATCACTTTTGAGTACACTGTAGATTCATGTGGCTGATGCATGAAAGGAAGCATGGTTCTGACTTGGTCATCCATCGGGCACTGCAGCCTGAGGTCTGTGTTAGGAATCGTTTGATTATTTTATAATAATAGTAGAATTGATGTTTGTTACTATATTATAATTAAAAAGAACCCCAGAGCAAATGCCCTGAGGCATGGGTTATCCAGACGATATTGGCTATACAGCCACATTTTAAAGAGAACACAATTGCACATACCCCAATGATTTAAAGCATCATGGGAAACATATCAAATCCCCATGAGAGAATTTAGACTGGATCAACTTTAAGCAGAATTACATGGTGCCAGGAGGCCTCACAGTGCAATCAGCAAAGGCTAAGAACAGCAGACACATACACATGTTTCATCCTCATTTGGACTCATCAGTATGCCATATCTGTGTCTTAGCCCAGGGATAGGAGCCAGCCACCCTTAAGGGGACATTATTTGTTTGGGTCATGGGGGGCCTAAAATAGAGAGGAAAAGAACTACAAATTATAATAACTGGCAGGAGGTTTTCCTAAGACAACCCAAGTTGATGTTGCCATAATAATCAGATGGTTGTTCTGGCAAACATCCCTGAGTTTCCTGACTGCACACATGTGCTAGCTGCATTCTCCCTTTACTCACACTGGACACCTGCCGTAACCACCACTTGGTGGTAAGTGAAACCAAAGATCTCTTTTTTTATTTGATATAACTGCTGTGGCAAAAGTGCCCACCAGCAATTACATAAAATAAAGATGTGCGGTGTAAACTTGATTTTACATACACCTCAGTGTGGGATGATTCTCATAAACCCTCGGCTTTGTCCTTGGGGTTTATATAGCATCCTCACCTCAGGTGTGTGTAAAATCAGAACACTCACCTCTCCATCTTTTATTATCTATATAGCAAGTAATAAAATTAAAAAAAAACAGACAATGGAAAAATTGCAATATAATTTGATAAAACAGTCTGATAAGAGCATATTAGCTCCACTTGACCCATGTGACCTCCCATTTATATGGTTGGTGAATATATACCTACATTTAATAGATAGATATGGTTAAAAGTATGACCAGCAAAATGAAGAACTTAGTTTTATTAAATAGTTGTTCTGTTAGGACTGTGTGTAAACTGCCCTTACTTTGTTATTTTTTATACCAAACAACTGGCACTCAGTTGATGTTGTAACAGAAGGAACTGCTACAAACTGTAGTAATAGCTTAACAGTTACACATTAGGTCACTGTGACCCGTGACCTCAAGCTCTAGTTCTATATGTAAGTAATAAGCCACGACAGGTGTTCATTCCAGGATTTTAATACATGCCCCAGGAGTGTGCTAAAGGCACAAGGCTGAAGGTCATGTCCTTACACCCTGGGAAGTGCATTAAAATCCTTGAAATGCACACCCTGGAGTGGCTTATCACACTTAGAAAATGGGCCACCATCATAAAGGAATTAGTTTGAGTCACTCTGATAGGATTAAAACTTCTTTACTGGGTGGCACTGTGGAGCCTGAGCAATATGGCTGCAGGAATTTAAAACCCTCTGAACCTCACAATAAAAGTTAATTTTCAGGAGCAGTAAGCTGTGATAAGAAACCCAAACAGCATATATTTGGGCATCGAAACTCTCCAGAACAAGGATGGGGAATCCTAAAAGATAAATTGGGAGGAGAGAGCATGAAAAGTAAAAGTTACTCCAGTCCGCTAACAATGTGGTCAGTGCAAGGCTGCCCTACTCAGGAACCAAGCACAGACAGCGAAGAAGAGACTTTGCAGACATTGGGGCAGAAAATGAATAAAATGCTAATGTCCATGGCAGGTCTTTCAGATTGCTTTGATACCCAGACAAACAGAGATACTCTCCTGGAGGCAGATGCTGGAATGATCAAACGGAGGCGAGCGATGCCAAAAAGCAATTGAGGGGGCAATGCGAGCCTTGTAAAGAGAACACACTTGCAGGCCCAGCTTGAGAATTTACAGAATCAGCCAGAGCCTCCAATCTCAGGATCACTGGCATACCAGAATGAAGTGAAGGGGACCATCTCAGCCTATTTTTAAAAGAATGGCTGGAACAACAGCTTGGCCAGCCCCTGTTAGACAGAAACTGGTCGATCCAGAGGTCTTACAGAGTTGCCTTTCAAGTGTAGGCCCAGCAGCACGAATACACCGAGGACAATTGTGGTGGTTCTGGACAGCATGGGACCAGACACCTAATTCTGTCTTTAGCCAGGCAAAAAGCATCCTACTTCAAAATGGACAAAGAGTGTCCATCTATCCTGATTTAAGTTACGCACAAGGCAGAAAAAGAAACACTTTGATGGCATTCGGTGATGTCTTGAGAAGCAGGCATCCCACACAACATACTGTTTCCAGCAAGACTTTGACTGGTACATAATGGGACAGTCTTCATATTTTCTGATGCAGCGGAGGCTCTGACCTGGGCACAAAAACATGCAAGGCCAACTAGAAGGAGACGGGAACCTTCTCAATCCAACTAGGAAGATGATGAAGAAGTAGATTCCTAGAGGGACACTGTTGTTTTGTCTAATCCAGGTTTAATAGCCATTATAACTAATACTGTGGTGTTTGCTTCTTTCCCCAAATGGACATTTTATTCATATTTGGATGACCTAATTGACTTTGACAACACAGTGGGGCTGGTGGAAAGCAAGGTAGTCTCTTAGAGGGGAGGGTGGACTCTTTCCTCCTCTCTGACTCTCAGTATGTATGCTCTTTTAATAGTTTATGTTTTGATGGGCTGTTATGCTTAATTATACAATGGCAAGAACATTTCCATTTCCTGATTGGTCAGTGTGTCTTGGACAGTGATGTTATTGAACAATAACATCACTGCTTGAATTCGCAGACACATCACCTTCTGACACACACAGAAATCATGCACCAGCGCACAAGTAACATGCAGCTTCAACTTAAACTGTCACTGCTTCCCCCAGCAATTACTTGTCTTGTTGTAGAGCAGTCACACCAAAGCTCATGCTTTAAAGTTTATTTAATGTA
The DNA here is from genome assembly GCA_016271365.2 of Neoceratodus forsteri. Taxonomy (NCBI): domain Eukaryota; kingdom Metazoa; phylum Chordata; order Ceratodontiformes; family Ceratodontidae; genus Neoceratodus; species Neoceratodus forsteri. Next base: position 1,234,559,985 of record CM057453.1, on the reverse strand, counting down.
CTAAATGTTCTCTTTGAAATGGCGCAACATTTTCTCCTTGATGCAACCAGTTTCAGTAAACCATGCTAACCGTAACTACCGGTCGTACGATTCACTGAAGCTGCCCACTCAGCGAGAAAATAGTAAGGACGCTTCAAATGACTGCTGCTCCTCCTAGTGAACCTGTCACCTCTAGCTGGCACAATAAAGTTTTAGTACTGAAGCCCTCACGGCTTCGTACATTCTTGCTGTCCCTGGGTCTTCCTCCATAGTCACCACACAGAAAAAAAGAAACCATGACAACCAGCGAGAGCACGTGTGTGTTGAAACCACCATGCTCACTTACCGATTGACTGCTTTGCTTTCCTTTGCCCACTCTCACTGAAAGAGACTCTTCAAAAGTGCCCCATTGTGAAAAATAAAACTGCAACTACACTGGGGAGGAGGGTACTTAAAATGAATGAGACAGAGACAGAGACAAAACCACAGACGGAGGAGCACAGAAGTGCATAAAGCAGGAGCACCACCTACTGGACAAGGACAGAGGTTCATAAAGCAGGAGCATCACAAACTGGACTACTTTATCTTCTATTTTAAATAAATGCCTTTCATACAATAAAAGAATAAAAGTGTAATCAACAAAACAATAAAAAAACGTTTTATTACTATTTTTAAACGAGCCATTGTATAATAGCAATAAGGCACTCCAGAGTGTGTTATTGTGTAATAACGTCACTCCTCGGGTGGTGGAAGCACTCAGCTTCACCTTGTGCTTCAACCCACCCAAAGAGTGACGTTATTACACAACAACACACACCCTGTCTTGCCTTATTGCTTAAATCTACACTGTTGTTTAGGGATATTGCCTTTGTTGAGGTTCCCTAAAGAGAGTTTTATACAATTCCCTTTGTATAATACCTTATGGGTACACTTTCCACGATTTAACATGCTGCTTTACTATTTTCTTTTATAGGAAGTGGAATCATGGACCTAAATGATTTAACTGTTTAATTAAGAATGCAGCTCATGGGCTCATAAAACACAGCTTCTATAATCTTACTAAATGTAAAGAATAATTTTTCAACCAAATTTCCCCTTTGATGTAGCTTATGGATGTAACAGACTTATTATCTGCATGTATTAAGAGGGTGGTGCCCTCATATGGATGTTATTAGTATCCTCAAGTACTACATCAGGAAAAGTGACTGTATATTTACTATGAAACTTAATAAACATAAAGTACAAAAAACAAAACGTCTTTATTATTTTCAAGCAAGTGTATAATACATGGGGCCTGATATTCAAAACAGCCCTGGGGCTAAGACTAGGGCCATCTCTGGCACCAGGCCAAAGCTACAGGCAAGCAAACAGATATTCTGGCTTATAAAAATCCATTAATGTTTGTTCCATAGCCATCCATTTTGCAAAAATAAATATTTTAGGGAGGCACTTTCCAACTCGTGGGGTGACAGTAAACATTTCTGGAGCAACATAAAGGAAGTCACTGGCAAAGACCTCAAGAGAGCACCCACCATGCTTAACATTGATGGAAGCCCGACTCTTGACCCAATGGCTATAGCCAATATTTTAACTTTGCCTTTACAGACCTCAGCAGTGTCCTCCCTCTAATTTTTTCACGGTCTCTGCCCCTGTCACCCCCCAGTCTGTGATGCTCTGCAGCAGGCTTTCCCCTTTTACTTCAAAGAGGTTACTAAGCATGAGGCTAGAAAGTACATATGAAAAGTACTGTAAAGCAAGATTCAGCGGGACAATCTAAATCACAAATTTCTTGCCCTCACCCTCAAGGAAACTCTTACACCTCTTACCAAGATTCTGAACCTTTCTCTAAGGCTTGGGAAATTCCTCAAAAATGGAAATAGGCCCTAGTAACCCTGGTGCACAAAGGTGGAGATAGGGCACAGAACACAAACTACAGGCCAATCTCCATTCTACCTCCTCTATCGAAAGCACTAGAGCATATAATTATAGATCAGCTTGTGGAATACCTGGACAAATACAATATCCAATGTCCCCAGCAGCATGGCTTTGTAAAGGTCATAGTACTACCACTGCACTGTTAGAATTCACTGGTTTCATGGATAACACACGCAACCAAGGCCATCAAGTTGGGGCTGTCTTTATCAACCTGACAAAGGCCTTTGATACTGTGAACCACTCACTGCTACCTGGGCAATTATTGCTCACAGGGGTGTCGAATGATGCTGTCAGCTGGTTCAAAGTTACTTAGAAGACCGTTTGCAGCAGGTCAATATAACCAATGTCCTTCCAAAAGGAAGCCAGTCCATTCTGGAGTGCCTCAGGGATCTATACTGGAGCCCTTCTCTTCAGTATCTACATGAATAACCTCCCACGAGCCTGTCATAAACAGATTCTGCTTTATGCGGATGATTCTGTGATCTACTCTAGTAACCCTGACCCTAAGAGCCTCCAGGATAACCTTCAACACAGTTTCTCGGAAGTGGGAAAGTGGTTCAGCACTCAAAACTGCTGCTAAACTAGAAAAAGACCAAAGTGATGCTTTTCAACAATGCCCATAAAACACAAGTCCAAACCCTTGTTCATCACAAACTGCATTGCACTCCACTTGAACAGATCCACCTTCAAATATTTAGGTCACTGTTGATAGCTCACTCACCTACTCACAACATATTAATAACCTAGCTCGAGCTGTCAACATAAGGATTAGCTTACTCCACAGGCACATACATAGCCTCACTCCCGAGGCACTAAGAATAGCAATTTTCAGCTCTGCCATTACCATCATCAATTATGGGCTGGTTGTTTATGGCTCTGCCTCTGCACATCCCTTCACAGGATCCTGTTGCTCTTAACCAAGCACACAGACTCCTTACTGGAGCTGTCTGCCTCACACACCTTGTGTGACCTATATGCTCAGACTGGGTGGCTTCTATAATTCAGCCGGATCCGATATCAAACTTGCTTACTTGTTAAGAAGGCACACCTTGGTTTGTTACCACTTGTCCAACAGCTCCTTAGCCCTTGTCACAGTACTCCAAATAGTCACAGCTTGGCAACTCAGGTCTTTACTGTTCCCAGATGCTGCACCACCTTAGGTCAGAGGTCTTTACTTACAGTGCCCCTCTGGCTCAACTCCTGGTAGGACATCTCTGCTGTGTCAAATCACCCTTTCAAACACAAACTCCAACATCTGTTAGCAAACAGTATATGTGACTGCCGCCCTTAGCAGCCTTCTGCTTATTTTATCATTGTACTTATACCTTTCAGCACTTTTAACTTTTGGCACTTCATTTCAATCCTACCCTCGAGTCTTTTCCTCAACATCCCTCACCCCTGCTTCTTCTCTGCTCACGCATCTTCAAGCTCTTCCTTGCTCCTCCTCACCTTCCCTCTTCCACCTCCACCCATTCTCTTATCTCATGCCACCTCTTTTTAACTTCTTCCCTCCTTCTCCTATGTTTCTCTCTTACCTCTCTCCCACCCATATTACTCTCTCTCTTGGGATTTGACAAGGCATGCTAGGCTGCCCCTCCTGACTAAACACCACCTCTTCTCCTTATACTATTAACTTGTCTTCCTCCCCTCACTTCACCAGCACTCTCTTTGCTCTCTGCTATTTGCACTCTCCCATTTCCCTCCTTCCACCTCCCCATCTTCTTATCTCTCTATCCCCATTACCTCCTTTACAACTGAGCTCTTTCCTCTCCACCTCCTGTGCAACTCATCTCCTTCTCCTCGTTTCTCCCATCCCCACCTTACACCCCATTACTTTCTCTCCTAGATTTTAACAAGGCCTCCCAGGCTGCCTTCTCTTCTAGCCCACTCTACTGTTATATTGAGCAACATTCAGTGCTATTTTGATTGCTTTTGATATATTAATTTTTTTAAAGTATATTCTTGATATCAGCTATTTACTTGTCTATTGTTTACCTTGTTTTGTTTTTGTACTACTGATGTGGAACCTTTGTAAATGAGTTATATTGCTCAAATGTGTTGTAATCCAAGACTCAATAAATAAATAAATACAATAAAATAAATTAGCCCTGAACCAGTAGCAAGCTATATTCAAAGGACTAAACCTGCTGAATATTGCATGCAAAGGAAGCAGAGCAAACAGGGCTGAGAGTGCAGTGCTAAAATAGCCTGGAAATAAGACAGCTCTGAATATAGCAGCAGGGAAGTGCAAAATGCAACAGCAGCTCAATGGACACAGAGGTGAAGTAAGCAGAGCTGAAGTTGATGGACAATGTGTGTGATAGTACTGAAGTGTTGCACAACTGCAAACAATAATACAGGCTACACACTGAAGAACTATTCTATGCTTTTGAGAGGAATGCCTGGGGTTAACCCAATTACACAGTGCTAACATTAGCCCGGTGCAAACACATTAGCCCAGGGCAAAAGTTTTCTACGTATATTCAAAGCTCCTATGCAATGAGCCTACTTAGGCAATCTGTGTGCAAACAGCCACATTGGCATCTCTTTAAGTCATGCATAGCATACGTTAGCATGAAGATTGTCTAGTGCTATTCCATGGTGCACACAGCTCCATCTGTAGGTCAGACTGGAACTATAGGTCAAAAACCACAGGATAGATGGTGCCCACAGCTCCACCTGTAGGTCTTACTGGATGTACAGGCTAAAAGCCACAGGCTGGGGATTGCACACAGCTCCACTTGTATGTCAGCCTTGAGAAACAGTTTGTTAGCTGCAGGCCATGGGTGTTGGCAGGCACAGTGCATACCTCCCACTCAGTCAGCACTGGAATGAGGGACACAGACACTCTGAATGTGGAACAAAGAGGGACACTGATCCCCATAAAAGAGGCACATCCACAAACATGGAGACACAAACTCAGGACACAATGAAAACCATTACCTTCATATGTACACAGGAGAAGAGCTATGAGCACCATAGAATAATATAACTCCCTGCATGAAAGTCTGGATGTACAGTGCAGTCTCTATGTGTGCATCATTGTTCCAAGGAGGAAGAGATGCAGGTCAGGGATATAGTGAGAGTAACACAGAGGGTTGTCTCCTACTGAGGGACACTATAGAGGACTGGATAACTGTGTGCATGTATGTGTATATTCATTGCAAAATCTGTTAATGCATCAGTTAGGGTGAATAATATGGCAACAAAATCAATGAGGTGTTAGGGTTTCCAACCCTAACACACACCCCCAGGGTTCCATCTCCATTACATTCCATCTCCACCCTCCACACACTAACAGCCATTTGTGTGTGCATTGGTTGATGGCTCAACTCTCACCCCATTCCATGTGTAAACAAGCTGAGGTGGTGCAGTACAGGAGAATGGGGTGAAAGTTAGCCAATGACCCAATGCGCACCCAGATGCCTTCTGATGTGTGGAGGGTGGAGGGGTGGGGGTGGAGGGTATGGGTGGGAATCCTGGGGTGGGGTTAGGATGGAAACCCAAGGCCTCATTTCCCTGCTTTTTTCACTATAGTAGTTACCCTAACTGATGCATTAATGGAGGTTTTTTTTACAATGAATTTCTCTTTTTCAGACAGTATAATTGTATCCTCATTTTGCCTGGGAGTGCAGGGTCCTTTGCCCTGTGCTCCCATCCCTACATCCAGGTAGTACAACAGTACCCATATAAACAAGTGGAGTGCAGGGTCCCAAGGACCCTGCACTCATCCCTCCACAGATGCACATATGTATCTAGCTGTGGAAACACAGGGTCTCTGGCCCTGTGCTTCCCACATAAAGTTACGAGCAGGCATAGTGAAATTGTAACAAATAGTCATAACTGTGCCATATTAAATAATTTTCAATCCAAATGTTCAACATAACCTTCTTATCACCTCACTGCATGTACCTAGTACAGAAAACCTTCAAATCCCTGTGGAAATATAATTCAGCGTAACTGTAACGCTGTTTTGCACCACAGGTGTAGAAAACATTTGTGGCAGGATTTGAAAAATACAGCTGTACTATTCATGAGGTGGTGTGAAAAATGGTAATGTTGAAAATCTGGAGAGAAAATGTGAAAATTGGCAAAGTGATGAATGTGCATAGAAACTGTGCAACACATGCTCGTAACTGTCATTTTTGGAATTTTTTCATCAGATTGTCAACATGGGTATTTGGGACCTCCCTCATGAATAATTGCACTATGATTTTGTTAATCCATCCCGAAAGTTGATTTCAACAGCGACCACGCTGTTCTGTGCCACAGGTGCAAAATACATTTTGGGCAGGATGTGAAAAATGACAGCTGTACTGTTCATGAGGAGATGTGGAAAGATGGTAATGTTGAAACTCTGGGGTGAAAATATAAAATTGGTGAAGTTATAAGCATGCATAGAAACTGTGAAACGGACGCTCATAACAAAGTAATTTTTTCAAATTATTTCTCAAATTTGAAACATGGGCTTTTGAGACCCCACTTCATGAACAGTGGCATTGTTGTTTCATTTATTGGTCCTGAAAGGTGATTCCATGCAGTGACTGCGAAATCATCTTTTGGGACTGAGTAATGAAATGACAGTGAAAGTTTTCATGAGGTGGTATCCCAAGAACCCCATGTTGAAAATGTGGGTCAAAATTCCTAAAAATGGCTGAGATATCATCATAAGTTGAAACCTACTTTGGCAGCCATTATACAGTGCTTACCTTTGATTCTTCATTTTGCTGTTCGGCTTGAAGGTGCAGATGTGTCCTGGTCCTCAGAAGATCACAGCACCTGGGGATCATGTGATGCCTTCCTGCTAGATGGACATGCAGTGCCCTCGCTCCTTCTTCAACTCACAAAACTCAGTTAATTTCACTGGATTTGGTGAAACTTTATACAAAATACTAATTACCTGTGCATCTACTACTGAAGAAAGCATCCGAACGCTGACTTCAATTTATTCCTGCAAGCAATCTGTTTGACTGGAGGCCAAGATTAAGCAGGCCCTCCTGACCCATACACTGCCCCAGACACCGGATAAATATTCTAAAAGACCCAAGAATCAAGGTGCTATGTTGGGGAATGGCAGTCAAACAACCAGTGTTGTGGCACCTCTCTCTGAGAATAAATTCCTGTCGGAATTTGCACCATTTAAAGCAGCATTTCTGGATTTTTCATCAGATTTAAAAACAAGCAAGGCTTATCTGAAGGAAACAAACAACAACTTACAAATATTTCAGCCTGTACTTCCTCCTTAGAAGCAGGGCAAACTAGAATGGATCCAGAACTCATATCATTGCAGCATAAATTTTTCAAGATGGAGCTAAAACTGGAAGATTTGAAAGGCCAAGCAGATGCAATAATCTAGTAATTCTCAGCCTTCCTGAAGAAGCAGAGGGCTCAATAACAGTTCTATTTGCCCAGAAGTTACTAGTTAATGTAGCAGGCCCACCCCTGCATTCTTCAAATTATATTGTGGAGAGAGCTCACAGGTCTCTGAGGCCCAGACCACCCCCAAGTGCCCAGCCCAGAGCCTTTATTCTTGGCTCCTAAACTATCCGGATAGACAACACATACTAATGAAAATCAAGGAGCATCAGGCTATCTAGTGGGAAACGCCTACACTCAGAATTATTCAGGATCTCCCAGCAGCTGTCCGCCAGAAGAGAACTGCTTACCATTCCTTGGTGACTAAGTCAATTACAGCGAGCATTAAATTTCGTATGCTGTACCCTGCTCAGCTATCAGTTCTCCACAATGGAGCATGGAAAACACCTGAAAATGCTGAATCAGCTGCTGAAGATCTTCTGACCCTCTTTCCAGTCCTTCTTAGTCCCTCTGAAACATTCAGGTCAGCAATAGAAGAGATTCTGGAGGGCTAACCAATAAATAAGCTAGGAAGAAAAATACACAGGTAGAAAACAAGATCTTGCCTTGGTATTTACCAGTAAACTGTTGTTGGATCTTTCAGGGAATCTGGATTTTCATGGGATGCTGAGAGGTTACGGGTTTGCTGTGACTCTGTTTCTTGACTCCCAGCCTGTTCTGGTCGTTCTGGATCCTGCTTGCTGTTTTCCAAGTGCAATCTTGTGCACTATCGCAACCACCTGAACTTGCCAACTAAAACTACCCTTTCGAAGCTGTGCACATTTGTGAGGCTCTGAGCGGAAGCTTTTTCTTATGATCTTCATGGACAGACCCCAACGGCAGTTTTCAGGTTCTCAGATCCTTCCCAGAATATGTGACTGTACCTAATTGAAACCATCAAAGTTGCATTTATTTTGTTATTTTTCCATGGTACCAGGAATTGTTCAATTAAGGAATCAGGGATTGTGCCAGCAGAGTTCATCTCTTTTCTTTTATATAGATTTGAAGGGCACTATATGCTAACTTAATATAATCCCTGGCTGACCAGTAAATGACTATGCCTTTTTTCGTGGACACAGCCAAAGCATAACCGCCACGCCATAGCCTGACACAGAATCAGATTACAATACTAGGGCAGCATATAGCAAGAACTTTTTGGTTTCTCTTTTCTTTATCTAGTTTGTGGAAAGCAGAGACTTGGACATATCTTTAATGAAGGTGATGGCTTCACCAATACTAAGCCCTAGTGTTACAGTTCACTAATTTTGATTTTTTTTTTTTTTTAATTTCTCGCCTGGTAACCTTAATTTACATATTCAAAACTACATAGTTGAATTAGGTAGTTGGTTACCAAGATAATAGGACTGTACAGGTTCATTATATGTATATAATTAGATAGTTAAAGTTAAAGTTTGGGAGGGAGGGAGGAGGGACATGAGGGCTACTAGTGGGAGAGCAGTCATGCACAGGTTTTGGGCTGGGGACCTCATTTAGGCTAAGTCCTAATGAGATATACTGTGACATCACATCTATGGTCATATATGAGGTCCTGTTGGGAAGGGAGGTTTTGCTAATGGTTAAGCTGTTCAAAGGGACACATTTTGGGGAGGGGTGTTGTTTGGGAAAGCTTGGGACAGGTAAGGGAATGGGTAGTGGGAAGGTACTTACCAGAAATGGCAGTTTAGGTTCTATCTTTTTCCTCTCTTTTTCCTTTTTTTAGGTAGGATATGTATGTGTCACATGGTATGTTTTCCTAGTAACCAAGTTTGATAATGGCTACCTTTAACTTTTGCTCTTGGAACATCAAGGGGTGCAGTCACCCATCAAAGGCTGAAAATATTGTAGCATTTACAAAACTACAGATAGATATTGCCTTCCTGCAAGAAACTCACCTTCCCCTCCCAGGCTCATCCGTTAAGGAGGGCCTGGGTGTGCAGGTTTATGGCTCAGGAATAGACTCAAAGAAAAGAGGGTGGTTATCATTATCTCATGCAGGCTACCATTCCATGTACTTCAGAAGATTGTTGACCCACTGGTAGATATATTTTACTCCGGCAATCTTGGGCCACATAGAAATTGTGCTAGGCTCTATTTATGGTCCGAATAGTGATGACCCATTGGTTTTCTCCAACCTAATGACAATTCTTTGCCCTGGTCCTCACTACCTATGATATTGGGTGGTGATTGGAATTTGGTCTTGAATAATCAACTAGACAGAACGGGCCACTGGAGGCATGTCCCAACCCTGGGTCAGAAGGCATTAGTGGACTTAATGATTCCTAGATCTCATTGAGCCCTGGAGAATTCTGAATCCAGATGGTAGAGAATACCTTTATTCTATACCCCATCACACACATTCCAGAATAGACTATTTGATGGGTGAAACACCTTCAAGGGATAGACTCTTGCTTCTATTTGTCAAAGTCCTATCAGACCACCATCCAGTGGTCACCTGAGTTAATCTAGTTCCCACCTTAGTCAGAGACAGGGTATGGAAATTTAATAATCAGCTTTTAAAATCTAGGGAATTCCAAGAGCAGCTTCAATCTTTTATTACATCCTTTATGGAAAACAACTCACCCTCTAAGGTCAAGTTAGACATTTTATGGGGATCTCTTAAATGTGGGCTCAGAGGAGAAGTCATCCGTTGGGCCACTAAATGCAAAAGCAGGTATCGGCCTCCATCTCTTCAATACTAGAATGCATACAAGATGAGGAAAGTTGCCTCCCCTACCTCCCTACAGAGGGCTGGGAACAGTTAGAATCTCTAAGGGTTCAGTATAATAGGTTAATTGGGGAAAGGCAGAGTACCTACTACTTCACCCAAAGTTTCTTATTTTGACCAAGGGAGAGGGCTGGAAAGCTGCTAGCCCTGATGCTGCACTCGCAGGAAATGGATAGAATAGTCCCTCCATCCTAACAGATGAGGGCCAACTTTGTACTTCTCCTGGATATAGTTGCAACTTTTAAAACTATTATCAGGAACTGTATGCACCACCTCAAATCCCTTTTCAACTACACAGTTGTACTCATTCCTCCAAGACGTAGTCCTCCCACAACTTTCAGATTCCCAGGCTGCAATATTAAGTGCCCTCTGAAGCCTTAATGAAATCTATGCAGCCATAGAATCATTACCAATGGACAAATCTCCTGGTCCTGATGGCTTTACATCTAATTTTTATAAAGAGTTTAGGGTCCAGCTCTCCCTATACTCCTGGGCACCCTTTAGGCATCTTTTGAAGCTGGGATGTCAGATCTCTCATTGACCACCACAAAATTGTTGTTCTCCCCGAACCAGGTTGGGACCCCTTAGAGTCACAAGCTACAGACCAAGCTCACTTATTAATGTTGATATCAAATCCTAGCCAAAATCTTTGCTAATAGGCTAAACCTGATCTGGGACTTGCTGATTAGCAGGAGCAAGTTGGATTTGTGAGAGGCAGACCATCAGCTGACCATTTCAGAAAGTTATCTTATTTTTCTCTGCATCCAGGGACTCCTCGGTGGCTGCTGCCTTGGTTTCCTGGATGCAGAGAAAGCATTTGATAGGGTCTCATGGGACTACTTATTCTCTATTTTATCTAGATTTCATATTCTCAATATGTTTATCTGCTGGATAAAAATGCTTTATACTTCACCATCAGTAAGAGTCTCAAATAATGGTTCTTTATCCTTTACTTTTCCCTGTATCAAGGTACAAGGCAAGGATGCCCACTTCCCATACCTATTTAACCTGTTTCTAGAACCCTTTATTCACAACCCGTAGTTCACCAAACATCACTGGTATACGAGTTGGTGATATGGAATACAAATTGTCTGTTTACGTGGACGACATACTGATGCATATCTCTTCACCTGCCACATCACTTCCTGCTGCCCTATAATTTATATCACAGTCTAGTTTGATGTCTAACTACAACTAAACCTACACAAAACTGAAGTGATGTCACTCAACAAATATACCAACAAAGCAGATCTGCAACATCTGGGGTTCCTCTGGGTGAAAGATAACTTGAAATATCTTGGGATTGTCCTTAGTACCTCTCCCCAGAAAATCAAACAGAACAATCTGGATTCAGTAGTGACCACTATTAAAGCAGACCTAAATCGATGGAAATTGTTACCCTAACTCCATGGGGTAGGCTTAGTATCATTAAAATGAACATATTACCCCACCTATTATTTCATCTCCAGATGTTCAGTAGTTTGCTACCACAGAGTTGGTTCTCAAATTAATAAAATCTTAACCTTCTTTCTCTGGCATGGCAAAAGGCTAGAAGGGCATATGCCAAACTAATACACCATAAGAGAGATGGGGGACTACAAGCCCCCAACCTCTACCTATACTATCTTGCTATACTCTTAGTGAGGTATTTACATTGGTTTAAATATCCCAGGACTTCCAACAGGTCTATATACCTCTACTGATAGAAAATGAAACTACTCGATGCTCCATCCATGACCTAGATGTAGCAGTGCTACATTTTCTCTTGAAGAAACAACTACCATCCAATTACAGGACACTTATCTAGAGACTCCTTAATGTCTCAATTAAATACATTGCTAAAATTCACCCAAACACAACATTTCCCAGTCATTATTTTGAAACCCTAATTTTCAGATTTCAGGCAAGATCTTTTCCAGGGTAAATTCTGGCCTAACATGGAGTTGAGAAAGTAGAAAACCTGACAGTTTACCAAAATCTAATGACCTTTCAAGAAGCTAGTAGTGTTTATGGTTGGTATCCTGTCTTGGTCTTCAAATTTTTCAAATTACTCACGTTACATGCTGTACTGAGCAAAGGTCCATGGAGTACACCTCTTCATAATGCGATATTTCCCTATCTGAGTTCAATCCCTAAAACCCATTTGATTTCATACTCCTATCAATATGTACAGTTCTTTTTGATCCTACTGATAGTCCACAGTTCTATTGGTGGGATCAGGCCCTCCCTCTACTTCCTCCTCAAGGGACTGTCCCAGATATGGAAGCATTTATATACCATGATACGCTGGGACGTTACCAGTTCATGCAATTCCAGATCAATCATAACCTCTATTATACTCCCTCCAGATTGCACAAAATGGGCTGTCTAACATCAGACCTCTGCTCAAATTGTGGTAAATAAATTGGTACACTTCTACACATTCTATGGTCATATGAGACTGTTTCTCCTTTCTGGTCCTCCATTCAGAATGGACTTGACCCCCTGCTAAGTCTCTGCCAGAAATTTGATCCTGCAGCCTGTGTCATAGGAGGTATACAGACCAACTGGTGGGTAATCAATGCCCACACATAGCTATGTTATCAGCCTGTGCCAAAAGGTGATCTCAGAAAGATCAAATTACCCCAAGTCACATAGAGTGGTACAGAGAAATAATGTTTGCCTTACAGAGAGAGCGAATGGTATCGAGTATGACCAATAAAATGTCTAGATATAACCATATCTGGGATTCTCTGTATACCCTCCAGTCAATACTTCTAGAAGAGGTAACTTTTCACAGTAAGGGCCCCACATGTGTTGAATTCTCTTCCTCAGGATCTAATTGAGGCCTCTAGTATTCTTAGTTTTAAAAATAAACTTGATGCCTGGATTTGGAAAAATTATTAACATTTGTCCCACACTGTGTGGGGAACAGTCTCGATGGGCTTGGTCTTCTTCTGTTCTATCTAACCAAGTAATACCAAGTAATACAGTAAGACACTAAGGACTATTATACACCTAGGAAGTCCCCTAAAGGGACACAGAACCCTTTTTTTTTTCTTTGGTTTACATACTCAACTATGTTTTTACCCCGATATTTTAAAAGCAGTATATTTCTTATTTGACTTCTTCATATATCTCTGGTGGAGGTGGAGGAGGAGCATGGGGCAAGGGGTGATAATGTTTGAGTTTTATAATTTTCTGTAAAATGTTCAACATGCAATATATACAGTTGACTACATGTAAATGGTCCATGATTACATGTAGATCCATGGTATGTCGGTTACTCACCTGCTTTTCAATAAAGTATATTAAATGACGAAAAGAAGATGACAGCACCGACCTCCAGAGGTAAGTATGGGGTAAGGAGGATGTGGGAGGTGGGTGCTTAGTGGGAGGATGGACTGGGAAGACGATGAGGGACCATTTTCTTTTTCCAGGTTACAAAACAACTAACACATTGGGGGACGGTTTTCTTATTTACAGGAACAAACAATAACTGAATAATGTGGGCACACTGGGGTGGGCTCCCATTGTGCCACATGAGTTGGGGATACATGCTGCCGACAAGGCAATCGGCACCCCATTGGCAAGGCAATTAATAAATAATACATTAACTTTTGGACACACTTGGTTGGGCTCCCAGTGTGCCGCATGAGTTGGGGAGGAGGATCTGATGCCAACAGTGGGATTGGGCACCCTGTCAGCAATAAAAATGGGTGGGTAGGGGAACACTGGACTACCAGGATTGACCTGGTGATAATTAGAGTTACACTTTGAATTACTATGGTAATAATTCAAAGAGTCACTTCAAATGATTTCATATTCCGCTGCCACTTACCGCATGCTTTTGCAGGTGGTACTCAGCACCGTGCTACGGAAAAGCAGCAGCCTGTACTATTTTGAATATGCGGTGCACTGGCATTCATGGCCACCCCCTACCTCCCTCCTCTACATACATTAACTTTCAGCAACATCATGATTACACAGCACCGGTGCTAAAAGGGCATTTGAGTATTGCAGTCCAGCTCAAAGTCGGTTCTATTCCAGCACTATGGATTTGCACTGGGAGCAAAACTTTAAATATCTGGCCCTTAACTCTGGAAACTGTTGAAAAGTAGTCCCTATCTATGCATAAATAGCTTATTTCAGCAATAGATTAGTACTTTGCAGTAAAAGTATTTATTAGTAGTGTTAGTGGAAAATATATATTTTCTCTGTAACGTAAATTCTCGTATGAGTGCACTGCAACATCTATACATTTGTAAAAATAAGCAGTGTTTAAAGCTTTATTTTCATTACACTGTTGTACCACAGTTTCTTTGAATGCAACATTCTCTTATTATATAGGATTGAGGTGAAATGTTGGTAAGAAAAACATGTTACCTTGCATTTCAAATCAGTAAAAGTACTGTCTCTTAATGGAAGTGTGTTCAAAACATTAAACCCGCCAGGTTGCCTTTTTGATGGTGGCGGACGTGTAGGGGTGATAGATTCACCTGAAAATACCATACATGATTCAAATGTATGTGCTTTTATAAACTTCAGGAATGTGTTTGAGTAGTTTGGGTCTGCCTCTGCCTGTACTGTATAACTGTGTTTTGCCACCATTTTCTTTGATAATAAAGTATTATTGCCTACTTTCTTCTTTCTGTTTTTTCTCTCTGTTTTCTCCACATTTAAATTACGGAATTTCATTATGGAATGTTTACCATGGAACACAGGGATTCAAAATACTCTGTTCCACTGGTGGAATGTTCTTCTCTAACATACTGCACACACAGATACACATAACAAAGGCATCTTCTACAGCCACAGACTCAATTATCTCACTGTCAGAGCAAGTGGAAGAGCCTTCCTGATGAACATGGTAAAGACAGAAGGGGATTTTTCACTGTCAGCAAAGAAACAGTTGTAATGAAAACTATTAACTATTCTTAATATTTCTGATTTGTTTATGTGTGTAAGGAGAGTGTGATGATCAAGAAAACAATATTTAATTAATTTGTTTTATTTTATTTAAGGTAGTTTTATTTTAGGGCACAGTTAAAGGTTTTTACAGTGTAAAGGTAGTAGCCATGTTGTGATGGAAGATCAGCTCTGATTGTAGGGGCACTGACGGAGAAAGTTCTGGTTGTTGGAGGACTGATTTGCTCATTGTGTGATGTGCTTTAGGACCAGGATGACTGCTCAATTATACATATTTAATGTATGGTCAGCTGACATCTCTTGACCCAATGAGATTTCTAGATTGTTTTCTGCCATTTTATAATAGTATCTAATACTGTAATAGATGTGGTTATACTGTTTTTTCTTTTCTGCAGCTCAAGTGTTAAGTTCAATTGGAATTTTTGCACTAGCTATGATTTAATTTTCCATTACCGCTTTCAGGTGGTATTATGTTGGAAAATGTTACTTTGTAATGCAAGGCACTTGATCTCTTAACTTGTTTTGGCTCATATATGATTGCAAATCTACTCTGCAGTGTGCTGTATTTTATTTATTTTCTTTACTATCATATATGTTATGTTACTTTTGCCTATGCACCACCAGAGATGCAGAGCAATATTTGCCCCCTTTCATTTTATAGCTACTTCTTCACTTCCATTCCACTGTCTGTTTTATTTGTATTAACTTCATTCCTCTGACTTAAAGCTGAGTATCTCTTAACCTTATTTTACTCCATTTATTAATCTGTGTTTCTTGCAAAAATATGTGCTGATATGGTTTAGTGCCAGCTTCATTTCTCCTCCTTTTTCTTTCCCAAACTTTTATTTTTTTTACCTTTCAACCACACTACTTTTCAAGTTTTATTTTTTTTATTTGGTGTAATCTGTTTAATAAATCAAATGATTTTTATCCACCCTCCCAAGCTTTTCAAATGGCACAGATACTTATTGTTTTCCTTTAAATTTCTGTGTGCCCACATCATATCCAGTTGTTGGGGTGACTGCCTGGTAAACTTCCTACAAATGAAACTTAGCATCCTCCCCTGTACAGGCAGTACCTCACCTTTATCCCAAAATTGCATATGCCTTGATGTTGGAATGGTTTGATTATTCATATGGGGCTTGGTGCAATGCATGCAAGCCACTGGCCTGATGTTTTGTGCAATAGTAGGTTCATGGTAGGGTCAGAATGGATGATTACATGGCTGTTGGGGCTGAGTTCTTATGAGGAGTGGTTTTCCTTCTAAACATGTATTTTTACCAGGAAAGACATTCTGAGCTGGTAGCAGCTCATTTCCAGAAGCTTCCTGGGCAGGGAGGAGAACAGCACAAAACAGTAAATATCATAAAGTGCATACAAAATAAACAAAATAAAGAACTGTAACACTTCTCTTTTTTTGCAGTTAGTTTTTTTTCTCCTTGTCTGGGATGGTACACCTTCCTGCCAGATCCCCAGCCCCATCCACCACTTGCGGCTTACCTTCCACTGTCCTCCACAGTTTGCTCCATGGCAGGGCGATGGGGATCCCTCAACTCACTGGAACAGATCCGTGCAGAGTTTACCACTATTCATGGGAGCAGGGCCTGTGGGGATTGGCTGTCATCATGCCATGTTCAGGACACACTTTTCCTCTTTCTCCCTTAGAGAGGAGGCGACACTGACACCCCATGGAGAAAGCATGCACATGTCTGCACGTGCTCCTCCAAGCATCTGCCTCCTCACCTCCCCATTCTAAGTGTCACTGTGCTGTCCCCCAGCTACCGTTTGGGCAGTCAACACCAACTACTGGTGACCTCCCTTCCCGGAGAAGAAGAGCTGTCCCACAAATGTCAATCCTTCTTCCTCCCTGCTGACCCCCAGTGGCCTGTGCTCATTACCAAACATGGGTCGCTGGCATAGCGGCAAGGTCAGACATCCAGTTCTTAGCCTTAGACCCACCAGGCTGGCTAGTAACACCTCTCTTAGTTGTTTTGCATATTTATCTAAACTGTTGATTATGATGTGTTTTCCCGGATGTACAGTGTACTGTGGTACTTTGATTTATACATTTATCTTCCAGTGAAGACATCAGAGTTGTCTGCCTTTTCAAAGGATTCTAGTTCATTGATTAAAAAATATTTTGTCTGTTTTTTTTTTTGTATCAGGTACTTCACTTACACACAGCATTATACAGTTACAGCATTTCCAGCTGAGTGGTACATTATGTTATAATTCATTAGGTTCTTTATTTTGGCTGTGCCATTTCCATCCCATATCCTTTATTTTTTCTTTGTGTTGTTTCTATTGCAGTCATATTTTCCTCTCACAGCCTCTTCATCTTAATTAGCCTCAATGCATTGTGTCATTATACTACATACCTGCTTCTCCTTTTCTCATTTTTATGGTTGTGGGCTAAGCTTACAGCCATCTTGCTGTCTGTAGCTGGAAAATGGAAGATCATGGATCACATTTATGGAGTTTTCAATGTATCCTTCCACTACTATAAATCACTATGACTGTTTGAAATAAAATACTCCCTTCTTTCTGTTTATAATGTTGGAGACAGAACTCCAAGTTGCTTATCAGATGGCCATTAGGAAACTGAAACAGCTTGTTAAATATTGGTCACCTATTAAACTGAGATTTGTTTATCCCTTCAAAATGCAACAGCTTGCACATTTAAATACTAAGCATTTAAACATTTTCTTGTTACTAGCTTCAGTTGGGCAGGTGTTGTCTTCCGAGAAAGATTCATACCTCAAAAATGTCACCTTTTCCAAGCAATCTAAAAGATTTACACAGTTTTTAACCTCTTAAGACACTATCTGATAAGCACTGCCCCAGGCATATGCCAGGTCTTCTGTGAACTATCGAGCTAAATATATATCAGTCAGCAGGCATTCTTTACTATGCTTTTGAGGGAAAAGTATATTGAGCTACAGAAAACACACAAACACACACACACCCACATACTGTACTCACCATCCTCATGGCCACAGTATTGAAATAAATACTGCAATCTAATATGTCATGACACAATAAAGAAACTGTTTGTTTATGTCAGTGAACACACTGAAGCTCAGTTTACAGTAGATTTCCTTTAAATATGTCTTATCCTATATTTTGTATCCTGGATAGCACAGTGGAGATGCTACATCTCAGTGTTATAAGGATCTTCATTTTACACATTTTTGCACTGTATTTACTCAGGATGGCCCAGATTAGATGCAATATCTTGTTTTTAGTGGAGCTATGATTTTACCATTTTTATAATGTAATAATAATATATATATATATATATATATATATATATATATAGGCGTACTGTTAGTGCTTTCACCAATAGCACTATTGATTATGTTGCAACACAGGAGACTGTTGGTAGATTGTGCATCTGACATTGCAGGGCAGGGCCAAGTAGTGTCATAGTCGGGCTACAGCTTTCTCCGTGATCTATGTTTAGAAAGCTCAAGATATTGAAACTATTGTGCAGTGGAATATTAAATGTATTTGCCTTCCTGCCCTTTTGGCTACTTTGAACTCTGCACCATGTACCACTCTTCATCGGAACCAGTGGTACACTCATCATCTCTTGCCCTTTTTAGTTGTGACTATTTGTTGTGTCATGGTTTGTGTGGATGACAGCACTGATGGACCAGACATAACAGCACTAGGGACACTAGCTGTTATGCAACGGGTAACTGGGTTTGTATTTGAGCTAAAAGTAGCAGTAGTTGCTATTGTGCTTACAAGATTTGTTTTAAGTCTTGCAGCCATTTCCTTCTGGCTAGCAACTAAGGACTCTAGTCTAGAATTAAATAGGCTTACTTCTCTAAGTAGGTCCTCATTTTGCATACATTTAGTGCATTTAAAAGTATCTTTTAGGATGACTTTCATAAAGGTACATTTTGCAGGAGCTGCATTTAATTCCTATTTCTCCCTCTAGTGTCATTACATTGTCTGCCATATTTGATTTCACTATTGTGCCAATATTATAACTATAAACTAGGCACAGATATCAGTATAGAGTTTATTGCACCTATATAATACTACTTTTCCCAAACTGTATATCAGCACATAAATGTTGAAGTATTATTACATGTATCTAGACACTCTGATAGGTTAAAGAAACTGACCTCACCTTCTGGTAGTTTTCAGAGCAGCAAATAGTTTGTCAAACTCCACAACTCCACAGACTCCACAAACACATGTGTTGCCATGCACGCACTGCGCATGCCCCACCCATGCTCCCCTGCTCAAAGCAGAACTCCAGATATAGCAGCAGTGACCCAGAAGTACCCGGAGGTTAAAAGCTGCTCTGAAATCTCAAAATGTAAAAGTTTTAAAAGCTTTTGTTATAAGAGGTGAGAGCCACTCATGCATGGAACTGGCCCCTAAATGTTAAAGCATGCACAAATTAGTGTTTAGGAGATAGCTAAATTGAATTGTAGTTCCCTATAGTACGTGGGACTACAGATCAATCTTCCTTCTTCCTGCTGCCAGGAATAGCACAGCTCCAGTAACAGACTGCCAGCACTAAAGCACTCTAATAATTACAACTACAAATGCTAGTTCCAGTATCACACAGGTAAAAAGCTGACATGCCAGTCAGCTCTCAGCTCAGTAACTGTGATTGACATCACGTTTCAACCCTGCAATGAATTTGCTCCAATCCAGGAACCTCTCCATCATTTACTCAGTAAGTTTCTTTAACAATTCCTGTTACTCTTTACCCTCAGAAATGTATTTATTTATTTGTTTGTTTTGATAACTGGATAAGTGCACTAGAAATAGAAAGTGCCTATGTTCAGGCACGACCGGAAAGTACAAACAAAATACAAAATACAGTTAAAGTCAAAATGCAGTTACAGTCAAAAACAGGGTAGTAAGAGAGCATAAAATGCAAAGCAAAAAGCAGTTCAATAAGAAACAAACAATCATACTCTACAAGGCACTCAAGCAAAATGTACAAATGTCTCAGAACTGAGTATATCAAACAGTACAGTACAGTACAATAATAATTGAATAGAAGGCACAATCTTAAGTGGTTGTACATATTTTGAACACTCAAATGTCTGTATATGATTTAAATCCCTAGTTGATCTGGTTCTAATCACCCCAATATGATATACTCTTCAAGAAACAATTCTATCTGAACTAATGTAAGGCCCATAGCTGAGCTTCTCTGATGTGGTCCCAATTCCTATCATCACAAAACAACCATTTTTCCAAATGTGCTTACAACATTTGGCTCCATAGTGCAGTCCCTCAACCCTGATTGCCAAAAATAGTCCTTCAATAAACTTTCACCATCCCAGTGGCATGATAGTAGTGCTACTACCAACCACACTGGTGACCTGGGATTGAGTGATCTTGGGTCACTGGGGCTGCTCGGGGAAGAGGATGAAATGTTTGAAGGACTGCGCCCTCTCCCAGGGAAGGTGGGTTGCACACTCTGCTGAATGACTGCCAACAGGTGGAGGTCTGGTGCAGTGCAAGTCAAGAGTGGCAAAAGCAGGAGAGAGGTGTGGAACTGTGCAGCACATATGTGGTTCCACATGCGTAATTGACATGTGTGCTCTAGCACTGGGAGAGAGAAATTAAGGTGGAAAATGGCAGCATGGTGGAAATGTAAGAAGCCCTGCATGTTGACACCAACCTGCTCCACCATCAGGACTCTGTAGGGTGAGGGACTTCTGGTGATGTCAGGCTCATGAATGGAGGGTGAGGACTGACCTCCTCTCCCACCCAATAATTTCATTTAGTTATTTTGCTATTTTCCTAGTATGAATTGACTTATTTATAAGATTAAACATACCTGCTTCTTGGGAGGTAAGAAAAGGGTTTAAAGTCCGAGATTCAGTACCTACCATTGAGTTTCCCTCCTCAGACACAGCTGGCCTTTCTTCACACATGAGGACACTAGATATGGTGGTGGCCCCATAGTTTCTACTACACAAGCAACTAATGCCACAATTTTAGAGGAGTTCAGAGAATTTTGTGCTGAATTCAGATCACTGCAAGCTGAATTCAAACACCCTTAACAGCTTTGGAAACCAGGGTGGGTAATTTGAGCAGACTGTGTCTGACTCTGACTCTCATATAGATTGTTTGGTGTGACTTCTTGCAAAGACCACATTAGACCAACAGACCCTCTTGGACCATTGCGAGGATCTAGAGAATCAGTCAAGACAAAAAATGTTTTTCAATTTATGGTATCCCTGAGAGCATAGAGAATAAAGATATGACTGGTTTTCTGCAGGATTTTTGCCTTCTTAGCTGGATAGTGAACACCTTCTCCCCTTCAAATAAAGCGTGCCCATCGATCTTTGGCAGCTAAGCCTACTGCTCCTGACACCTGCCCCCACTCCATTGTGCTCCGTTTCCTAAATTTTGCAGTAAGCAAGATGTCCTTCTATGTGCCTGGTGCAAAGGTCCACTCTTTTAAAAGGGCAGAGAATCGTTTTGATAATAATTATTTGTCACTGCTACTGTATAATTGGCAGGCCTATGCCCTAATACTGCATTTGCTGCAAGAGCACAAGATAAAATTTACAACTCCCTATACCGCTCATCAATGGGTGAATTTCCCAGATGGCTCATGTCTCTATGATGACCCTGATTCTGCCCTTCAAGATCTCTAAAGTAGAAACCCAATAACATCAGCGAAGCAAATGGATTTGGATACCACTAGGACAAGCGCGCTCTTCAGAGGAATCAATGGCCCAAAGCCTCACCACCAGTTAGAAGAGTCGGCAGGAGCAATCTTCCAGGACATCAAGGCCATGATGAGGTGTTCCAAGGGATAAGTCATCTTAGTGAAGATTCATGACCTGTTCAGACTAATAGACTGTGAAGCTATAGAAAATAGTATTGGTATAATCTTTTTTATTTCTTTATTACTCCGTTGTTGGATGACACCTATAGTTCTCAGGCATGCTTGATTTTATTATTGTTGGCATCCTTACTATTCTGTTTCTCCATTATACCTTTCTCTCTCTCTCTCATGCACCCTTTCTTCCCTTTACTTATTCCTCCCACCTTCCTCAGTTATTCTTTCAATTGTATCTTTTTTGTTGACTATTTATTCTCTGGCTCCCAAGGATATATTGTAGAGGCATTGCTTGTCTTTTTCCTCTCTTCTCTGATTGCTTACAGCATTTAATGTTTTTATATATTTTGTTTTTGCCTTCCTTTTTTCCTACTACTTTATCCTCCTGTTTACTGCCTACCCCCTCTCTTGAGCTGGCTCCTTCCTTTCATGAGGGTGGTTGCTCCTTTCCAATTAGTTGTCAGTCTTTTCCTGCTGTATATATTTCTGTATGGTAGCTCTTCTTATTAAAGTTTTGTGGAAAGAAGCCTCGGTTATTCATCCCACTTTTGTCTCTAAGCTTTAGTAAGGGGAGCATGTTGGGGAAGGAAATAAAGAGAATGGGAAAAGGAGCTCTTTTGATTTATAAGTTTCTTGTTTTTATCGCTACTTCAGTTTCCACAGCTTTTACAGTGCTTCAAATGTTCATTTTATGGTTTCTGTCTCCATCATGTGTTTTTTTTCAAATTGCATCTTTTCTGATTTATATTTGTTTTATTATCTGCCTTTCTATAATATTTTCTAGGTGTTGGTCTATGTCTTGTTTTCTGGGGTATTTTCTTTAGTTTAGTTCCTCAAATCTGATTATATTATTCTATTGATTTTTATCCTGCTTGTTTGTGGTTTTACCCTGGGACTGTGGAGGTGGGGAAATAGTCTTTATTATATATCATAATATCTTTAATTATTTTCTGTGCAACTATATGTGTTTGGGAACTGCTTTACTTTTTAGTTCCACTGGGTTCATTCTTTTTTACCTATTATCTTATTCGGTGGGTGTGGGGCCCTCACCCTGTAATTTTTTCTTGCGTTATCCATGAGATAAGTTTCAATTCATGTTGAACAAGGGTGGTGAGACTGATTCCACTAACGCCCCTGCAAAGCCAGGAGATTCCTTGGCCTCACCGAGGAGTGTGTTTAAAATTTGCACCTCCTAACTTGGAAGTCAATTTCTTTTTTTTTCTTTCTTGATTCGTTTACTATGTTTTGTTGTTGGTTCTTTCTAAACTTTGTTATACTTTATCTGGTTTTGCTTAGATAATCAATCTCTGGGTTTGCCAAAATCTTTTTTTATTACTAGTATTATATATAGTTCAGATTCTTCATTTTAGGGAATTCTCTTTTGAGGGTTTGGGCTTTTGAGACCTGGGTTGGGGATTCCACAGTTTGTTAGAGTTTCAGCCTGTTTGGTGGCTATTGTTTTTGTTCCAACCTGGCCCTATAGATCGATATTAGTGTCTTTCATTTGTTTTGCTTTAGGTATAGCTAACAAACTTCAATTTCAAGGATAAGATTTTTTGCTTATTTATAGATTATATAGTGGGTACTCTTGCAATGTAAGCTGCTAGGTTATGTGGATGATTTGAGGATGCCAGCTTAGCTACCAGAGATTGTATAGCATGTTTAATGGTTACACCTATGATGTTAGTTTTCAGTTTATTTATGTATCATATGTAGATAGTAGACTTCAAGTATTTATCCTTACATTTGTTATAGCTTTTCTTTTCTTTTTCATAGTGGGTAACATTACAGTAGTAGCACCAAATGTGTCAATCAATTTTGTGAGATTCCCTATTTATCCTTCACAAAATGTAGGGCAAAAAACTCTTAAACTTCTTCTTGTTATGCCTCCACAAAGAGGCCAGTCGCTATTACAGTATTCAAGCATTATCTAGTGGATTTTAACTAGACTATCAGATGGAAGCACCCTCTCCTCAGCAGTGAACACACTACCAAACAAAAAGTCCCTAACAAAAGGTTTCACAATTCTCAATATGGATTTTAAAATTCTTAAACACCCTTGATGAATTTGATGCTTCTACTGTACTTGTTTTGAATGTTTAGATTTAATTTGGGTAATAATATTTCCCTTTATAGTTCTGCTACAGTTCTTGTATTTCCTTGAAAGTGTCTTTTTTGGTCTTTTATACATTTTTGATATTTTATCAGTATTTTCTGCATATTTCTGGGTCTGACTGATTCCTGGATGCTTTATTTGATCTTCTTTACATTTTGTCTCCCTCCTTTTGCCCTTTCTTTATTTTTGACTTTTCTATTGAGCTCCATTTTTCTATTTGACCTCCCGATAGGGTATGGCCTCAAAGATTACAGATTTGTCCTACCATGTTAATGGTGTGACTAACCCCACAAAGAGATACCGCTACTCTGATATTTTAAAGGACACTGTCAACCTATTTTTCAGCATGTTATTTCTAGTTGAAACCCTACATTTTATGATTGCTTACCTCTCTAAAATTCACTGATGTTGCTGTTTGCTTTGTCTGTCTCCTTGCTTAGTAGAACTGAAATGCATGGCAATGTATATTTATAAACAACCTTGTTTTTCTTTACAATCCTGGTTCTGTTCTTACTGCATACTTCCTGAGCATTAGAAACACACCCAAACTCATAAGGATGAGTCTCCTAAACTCCCACTGCATCATGAGAGGCTAGACTTTGTGGGTGTTCCCAAGTCCAGGAAAGATGCATTTGGAGTTGATCAAGGAATGTAAACAAACCTATTTTGGTGTGATAACACCAGTATGTTGGACAGTCTGTTTTTTTTTACTTTTTTAAAGAAAATAAGAGTCAGAATCAAACTACTAGCTGCATCAACAGTCTTTACAGAATTTTGGCAATCATAAAATATGTTTTTAAACTAGGGACACTTTAAGTCCTAAGGGGTTGACAGTGTCCCTTTAAACAGCAATGTACTGATATCATTTTTACAAGAAAGTCATTTTTCTGTCAAAGAATGTTTAACATTTCTGAAATTAGGATTTGATCTGATTTTCTGTTGTGCCCATAAGTCTGGTCAATGGAAAGGAGTCATGACAATGTGTCACTATGGTCCTCCCTTTGTCCCTCCGCGTAGTTGTTACTGACTCAGATGGTTGTTATCTTATTGTATTGGGCAGGCTGCATTGCCAACCTTGTACTTTTAGTTAGTGCTTATTTTTCCCCAGGTGCCAGGCATACGTCAGTTTCTACATTCTTCTCTCATTTGTTAGATTGACTTTCATGTTTTTTTTTTATTTTGGGGAGGTGATTGAAATCTTACTTTATCTCTGGATTGGGATGTTTAATCCCAAGACTTTTAGATTTTCAATGGTGAATAAGCACCTTAATAAACAGTTGCAAGCCCTTGGCATTGCGAGATATTTACAGGTCTTACCATCCCAAACAAAAGATTTTATCCATCATTCTCCCAGGTAAGGGAGTTTCACTTAATTAGATAATTTTTACCCAAGTAGAGCACTTAGACATTGTCCAATCTATTGATCATGGTCCTTTATTCCTCTCAGATCATTCTCCTGTGGTGTTAACTTGTCTTTTGATGCTGTAATCATAGATCCTTTTGACAGTTACATTCCATTCTCCTACATGATGTTTCTTTGCTAGTAAATTAGCAGATCAGATTCCCTTGTTCCTTGAGATAATGACACAGAAGATGTTTCCCCAAGTATTTTATGGCATACCCTTGTTACACGAGGTCTCTGCACCCTTATTGGTACCCTCAGAGCTACACTGTAGACAGCTAACACTTAGGTATAGGTTATACTAATATTTAGGGCTAAGGGCATCTACCATATAAGAGTAGATGTCAGGATATGAATGCATATTGTTGTAATACACTTTGCTTGCTAATACACATATATTCTGCCATGTATTTTCTGGTGTATTTTCTTTACTAGTCAGATGCCAAGACACCTGTGTTCTTAAGTAATTATAATATGTAAGACGCATTGCCATCTTTTGGTGATTTGTACTACTACACTGAGTTATGTAAGACTCTGTATAAGAACTCTTTGTCCTCAAAATGATGACTTTACAGAATTATATAATGTTATCTTGGACAGTGGAGCCACCTCTAATTTAGCCAATAGGGCTCATCTCTGTAACTAGAACTGTTTCTATCTTTGGTAACCATAGTAATTATCATAGGTATATAATGTAATGCACAAGCTTTTCACCGGAGACCCGAGAGACCCCAAGAGACAACAGAGAAACCTCGAGGTGTAGGGAACGTTAGCACTGGCTCCGTTCATATTGGTAAGAACTGCTTAGGGCAACTGTGATTTATTCCTTGGTAGCAATAAACTTGTTTATTACTCTAATGCAAAGTGTCTGTGATTACTTGCATTCCCAATATCGCCAAGAATCTGAAAGTGAGGTTTAGACCTCTCAACAAATTGGTGACCGTGTGCAGGTGATATTTGGTGTTTGTAAGTTTTCACTTATTGCTTAACCTTTTCCCTTTCCCACGGGACAGTAGGTGTACATTCCCATATCACCTCTCCCGTTTTAAAACCTGTTTGTAGTCACTTGCAAAGTCTGGCTGACTTTTCGGGTGTGGTGATGCCATCTCGATCCACTCCATAGCAGCTTTGAATTGCAAGTCTGCAACTATACAGTAGCCCGCTGTGTTTAAAGTACTGTGCTGTGGATCGATACCTCCACGCTGTCTTTTTCACAGTTTGAATTTTCGTTCCTCCCCACACAATGGCCACAGTATCAGATATCTGTGCAGAACTGAGACTCGATGTCTCGAACTTCCTTGCCTCCCATGGAGGATGGGCTGACTTTGTGTGGGACGTAAGTCAATCCAACAACCCTATACTGGGATTTCAACCAAGTATGCAGAGATGAGACAATCAACCAATAAGCGTCACGCTAAAGGGTTGATGATCGCGGCTCTTCACGCTGCTTTGGAAGCCTCTGAAGTGAGGTTTTGAACCCTTGATCTGCAGATTTCATCTCTTAAGCAACAGATGGGTTTGCAGGAAATGGAATGTATTAGACTGCAGCAGAACTTGGAGTCTGAACTCCAAACTCTGGAATGAAAAGGATTCACTATTGCATCATTCAGCCCAGGCTGGTGAACAGGAAATATGTATGTTGAAGCAGGAGTGTGAAAGTTTGAGACAGGATAAGAGTCAGGCTGTACAAATGAATGATTTGCTGAGTGCTGCTAATGCTCAGTTGAGTAACGAAATGGGTGAGCTTCAGGATGAGATTAACCAGGTACGTAATGACTTAGAAGTAGCTACAGGGACAATCGCGAATTGAACACCATGTATCGAGGTTTTGCAAAAGCAAAAGCAAGATCAGGTTGATATGGATGTTAGCAGTGTGAATCACGATGAATGTAGAACTAAGATGGTGACACTGCGCCATCAGCGAGAGGTTCTAGCTGGACATGTTAAGGCAATGGAGGCGTAGCCCTGCCTTCATCCGTCATCAGAAGGGGAGTTATCTGATGATGAGGTTTCACAATACAATGCCCAGTCATGCCCCTACTATGGCCCAGACTCCACACACAGCCATCCACAGCATGGCAGGTCCCCGTCCCCAACTCCCCAGGTCACACGCCAGCAACGCTTGTGACGCCCATCAAGTGGAGTTGCCAACATGGTGGCCCCCATGATATGGGGTGAGCAGACCCAAGCCTGGTCCCAATGGCACCTCCGGTAGCCATTTTAATGTGAAGACAGGCAAGAGATAGAAACCATGATTGAAACTGATAGGCAATATTCCTCTTCCTTAGAGGAGTATGAAGGCTATTAAAACCCAGATTAGGCAGCTTTTTCAAGAGGCTGGCACTCAGGAAGGTATTGTCCACACTGAAGCTGAAGCTGCAGATTGTGCAGCCTTGGATGGTGCTCGAGACAATCTACCTTTGCCTGATTGACCCACTAATTCCTTGCAAATGGCCTACTCTGTTCAGCAATCGCAGACCAGCATCGGTCGGATGAACAGTCAGACAATCTCAGCTGTCACTTGGAAAAGGTAAGTTCTAAATGCAGATGCTTAGCCTCACTGCAGAATATCAGGTCCAAATACTACCAGACCATCAATCCTGGTTTATGGGCCAAACTCCTGAAGCTGTTCGCCAGAATGGGAATGCTACGTTTGACGAGGTTGCAGCTGAGCTCATTTCTGCTCACAGTCCAGGTGTAGTAGGAGTGATGCTTGCATATCCTGTGAAGCAGAATACAAAAGAAAGTCCAGCGACTTACCACCAGAGACCCTGGATGGCTACCAAGCAGGAAAACACCTGGCACAAGAAGCTGCGGATGTAGATCTTATTGAATATAAGACCCTGTTCCTAGGAACATGATTCCAGCAGTAAGAGAAAAGGTAGAGCCAACCACTTACCCGAATATGGATAGGTTTGCCAATATTCTTTGAAAACTGAGAGAGTGTATCAACTGTATATCCGTGATTTGGGCTCCGTTCCAAAGGTAGCTGCCGTGGAACCCGCTTCAGAGGCCACGACACTACACAGTGGAAGGCAGGCTCAACGCCAACAGGCCCAACATCCACCAGCCCCTACAGCTGATAATCAATGCCCCAACAGGCCCATCAACAACAACTGCTTCAACAACAGCAATGGGGTCGAACCAGAATTGATATAAGAACAGGAAGCATAAGGGTAGAAGTAAACCAGAACAGAGAACGGGTCCTCATATACAGAGATAGCCAAGAGAATTGGAAATTCCGAGAGGTCCTGGGATAAGTGCGCCTGTGGTGGATGCTGTTCCTCACAGACCCTTGTGGCGGTACAACCGCAGCCCAGGCCTCAACCAGCCATGGAGACACCGGAGGTACAGGCCCTCAGGCCCACACAGGTCTGAACCCGAAGCTCCTCCTATATAGCATCAGTACAGCATGGTGAAGTCATCCACATGAGCCAGGCCCAACCTCTGCATGCTTCAGCAGTACAGATTGACAATTGCAGGCCCCAGTCTGTATTGTAAACAAGTTAGTCTTGGATACAAACGGGAGGCCCTGCACCAGGCTGAGGTCGGGGCCGCCTACTAGTAGTTTTGCTGGATACAGGTGCAGCTGTATCTGTGCTACATGACGAACACCCAGACACATCCCTTGATCTACCGGATGGAAGACCAACCTGTCAGGAGTTGACGGTACTAGGCTGCCTGCATACCATTCTCTACCCTTACCGGAGAGCTAGGCCATTTAAAGGCCTCACATACTTTCCAACTAATGGTACTGCATGGTCATCCTAGTATTATAGGGATCGACTTCCTTGCTCCACACGGCTGTGTGGTGGACCTAGCTAACATGCTACTGATATGGATTCAGGGTCAATACCATACCATCTTGATTCCTGATTCACACGTTGTGGCAATGATATCTGCCAATGACAAAGAGTATGACGTCATAGATTTGTTCAAGAATCATGAACTTTTCCAAAACTCCTACCTATCCTGCAATGACATTTGAAGCATTTGCAGTTAACAGGCATGACTGTGGTAGAATGCACACCATCATTGAAGTGTCAGGCCCAGCACATGAGAGGCAAAGGCAATATCCTTTCCCAACTGAGGCCTTGCCTTCCTTAGAGAAACAATCAAGTCACTCCTCAAGCAAGGAGTAATCAGAACTTGTGTTGCCACTGCTAACTCCCCCAGTATGGCCTGTGAAAAGAAACCCACAGGTGCCTGGAGACTTACTAATGACTACAGGAAACTGAACCAGGTCACCCCAGTTGTTCCTGAACTATGGCATCAGCACCAGATGTGCTATGACTTCTAACCCCTGACTTGAAGTGGTTCAGTGCCCTGGACATCTCCAATGGTTTTGGTCATTGCCATTGGTCCTTAAGAGTCAATATAAGTTTGCCTTCACCTTTGAAGGAAGACAGTACACGTGACTTGCTTGCCACAAGGATTCCATAACAGTCCATCCCTTTTCCATCTCCACATGATGGATGCCTTGAGAGTTTCTCTGCTCCCCAATGTCTCTTCAACATGTGGATGACCTGTTGCTGGCCACAGCCACACAGGAACAACATTTGGATCTCTTGGACGAACTATTGACTCTCATTCAGAAAGCAGACTTGAAATGTAGCCCAGCAAAAGCACAGTTGTGTCAGAAAGAAGTACTCTTTCTGGTCTAAAAATAACTGACCAAGGTTGAAGCCCTACCTGGAAGAAGGTAATAGGATTACAAGACTTGCCATTACCTACCAGTGTGGCAACTCTTCGAAGGTTTCTAGGTATGGTAAACTATTCGAGAGATTTCATTTGTGATTTTGCTCAGAAAGCTGCTCCTCTGTATGAATTACTCAAAAGGATGTACCATGGACTTGGGGCCCTATTCACACCCAGGCTGTGATGTCACTGAAGCAGGCCTGGCCTCCACCGCAGCACTGGTGAACTCCAATCCAGCACTACCATTTCATCTGGAGTGTGCCTCCTCTGACATTGCTATGTCAGCAGTGCTGGCCCAGAAGGTGCATGGCACCTTGAGACCCATTGCATATGCTCACAGCTCTTGGACCCCAGTGGAACAGAAGCACGGGTCTTTGTGAAAGGAACCTTCTGCCACCTACTGGGCTGTCAAGCACTTCCTGTATATCATTGGGTACTCACCACTGATCATTAACACTAACCATACACCAATCACCTTCCTGCTCTCAGACAGAGTGAAGGATGGGTCAGTCTCTAACACCAGACTGACGGATCGTACTTCTTCTCCAGGACAGAGATATACAGTACAGCCAACTAAAGTTCCATCTATGTTAGCTTATGGCCTCCTTTCCAGGGAGAACCCCATGACTGTACACTACAGTCACCTGATCTTCCTGATCCAGGTCCTTTCCTCCCTGCCACACCACAAATACTCAGAGTACCTCTTTGTGCAGTATCTTTACTGATGGTTCAGCATCCTACTATCAGGGAGAAAAAATTGCAGGGATGGGTATTTTGGTGATTTACCCTTATGGAACACTGTCAAGATATCTAACGCTGTAGTGTAGCATCATCACAATATGAAGAGATGGCAGCGGTGGCCTGTGCCCTCGAAGTTCATCCAACATGGAACCAAGGATACCATAATTTTAGAGACTCTAACTGGGTTTGTTGTTCCTTACAGAATTTCTTCCCTTTGGCAGAAGAACTCCTTCCTCCGTTCTGATGGCAGTCAGTGAAGTACAAGGAATTGGTAATATACATACATTCACTGGCACAGAAATTGGCACACAAACTCTATGTACACAAGGTTAAAGCCCATTCTCTCCATGACCCCTATCATGCCTTCAATGACACAGCAGACACCCTTGCTAAGGAAGGGGCCCAAGGGGAGAGGTCTAGATGATGGACCATCCAGAGGCTAATGCCGTTGTACACATTGCAGCACTCAAGAAGAAATCTGAACCTTTTCCCCTTGGACCTCTCCTCAGCCCAACAGCTTGACACTGAACTCAAAGAGGTGTTCAGATTCCTTGACAAAGGTACTGAAGAGAAACTTCCACACATAACCCCTATTGAAGGCATGAAGGTAAGTTGTGCTTGTCACCAGATGGCAAGCTCGTTTGGTTCCAAACAGATGACTCTGCCACCAAGTTGTGGGTTCCCCAGACACCTAAGATCTGAATTCTTGCACCAAGTGCATTAACTCCTACTGGTGGACACCAGGGAGTATAAAATACCCTCCATCGACTCAAGACCACCGCCTGGTGCCTGGTATCACCAAAGATGTTAAACAATACATAGACAATTGTCTCGTTTGTGCGTAAAACAATCCCATCCCTACCAAATGAAATGCCAGACTTTTACCACAAAGACATTCTGGCCCTTGGCATGCAATTCAAATTGATTTCATTGGCCCTCTGACCAACATCAGCAGAAACAATAAGTATGCTCTTGTGGTAACTGACCTCTTCTCAAGAGTGGGTGGAAGCTTTCCCAAACTAAGACATGTACAGCAAAGACTACTGCCAAAACCCTGGTGGAACAGATTTTCTCCAGGTGGGTCTACCTCTTAAGGTAGATTCAGACAAAGGAACCAGTTTTACAGGTGAGTTGATGAAAGAATCCCTTGAACTCCTTGGAGTTCAGCAGAAGTTCCACATATTACCATCATCAATCCTCAGGTCAAGTAGAAAGAGCCAACAGACGGATTAAGCAAATGCTTTCCAAATTCATTGAGGACAATCCCAAAACATGGGATTCCCTATTGCCTTTTCTCCTTATGGCAATTAGGAGCACACCTCAGCCACCACCCAGCCTCACACCCTTGAGGTGATGACTGGTGAGACAGATGAGACTGTCTGAACACCTTGTTGTTTGACCTGCACACCCCACTGCAGACCGTGTGTCTGTAGACCAGTATGTGGAAAACTCAGAAAAGACCTCATAACACACACTTATGCCGCCAACTGCATGGGCAAGGCCAGCAACAATCAAAATACAGTTTGACAAACATGCCAAGAAGTGGATTGGCAGGTTGGAGATCAGGTAATGGTACTTGATTTGCACATCCCACCCCACTTTCTCCAATAAGTGGAAGGCCCATACCCTGTTGTGAACAGTTCAGTCCAGCAGTCTGTCAAGTTAGACTCTCCACAACAACAAGCTGACTGACAAATGGTTACAACAAACCAGCTGAAACTGTATAAGGAGCTAAATTACTTTTCCTCACCCCATTAGGCGGAATAGTACTAACATACTAATCTTTGATCTTCCTTTTCAGATACATTGACAAGATGGCTATCTTGTTCCACTATTTCCTCCTCTCAGGAGTGATCCCCCATCCAAGGCATGGTACCAGACCTCTACGACACCTCGATCCTCCAGCACCTCCTCCAGAGGGTATCCATCAATATACCAGATAGTATGATCACTGTCCAGAAAGGTTCGATGCTTACCTCACTGCCTCGGTTGTTGCTCCTGACAAATCTACCCTTCAAATTGGTGGCAAACCACATCAGCAAGGACAAATTCTCCCTGTGGCCAAACTCTCAAAGGAACATTCCAGGGTTGGCCCAATGCTAAATTATCCCAAATGGTTCACTGTCCTTGTTACAAACTGCATTAAGACATTCTGGTTTGTACAACATAACTGCCTTAATAGATCCTTCTTACTGTAATTCTTTGTCCAAAGATTCTGCTCACAGATTTTGTGCTACTACCCACCAAGGCTTCTGCAGCCATGTACCTCTCTGTGTTACCACCCACTGATAAGCAGCTTTTGGAATGTCAAAACATACCCCTGGTCCCCATAGTGGTTTAACAGCCTCCCAGGTTCTTTGATTAATAACTTACAGTTTATGCATATCCTGTTTTGTTTAATCTTACTTACTGGAATATGAAAGAGTTTGGATGTCACAATACTAATACATCAACATTTTATAGTACATTATTGCTTGATAGTTTAGCTCCATTTCAGATTCATACGCAAGATCCTATTGCCGGGTCCATTCTACTGGAACATAGAGCAACTTCAGGAGGAAGCGCTCCTGATAATCTAAATCATAAATGTAACAAACGCGGAAGTTGACAGTTCTGATGTTACAGCTGCAGCAGGTACTGTCACAGGTCTTTAGTACGGCTATGTCCATCTGGAATAAAACAGAAATTGCTGCTATCAAAGTCATTCTGCCAAGTTCTCACTAGCTTGGTCAATAATATTTTACGCCCATTATTGCATGGTGTGGATGGCCTTAGTCGGGAAGAAAGATACACTGTATACAACATGCACGACATTGCTAAGGCATTCACTGATTCTAAAGATAAGATCAACGCTCATCAACAGAACAATAAAGAAACAGATAAACAATACATTGCTAGAGAGATACTCTGCTCTGCTTATAGCTCTTAGTATCACTACCATCAATAACCTCTTCCGTGATCTAGAATCTGGAAGAATTCTGACATTATACATGATAGACGCATTTCCAAATGGTATTGTCCAGGTGTAAAACCACTAGCTGTGTTTCCATGTGTGTGCAACAGACTTTGACTATTCCTCTCTCCACAGCTAGGAATTTGGGGTTTGTGACCAGACACCTAATACTGGTCCTTGTTTCACTGCTAAGAAATGTTCCATAACAGATACCATGTTTGTTTCTTTCTCTGTCTCCTTACACGCTTTGATCCTACTACGGCCTTGTTAGACAAGCACTTGCACTGGGCATTCCATTGTGCATTTGGACAAAGACATCTACAGGGAACGCCTGGATCTACCCACTCTACTGGTCTACCAT
This sequence comes from Neoceratodus forsteri, assembly GCA_016271365.2. Taxonomy (NCBI): domain Eukaryota; kingdom Metazoa; phylum Chordata; order Ceratodontiformes; family Ceratodontidae; genus Neoceratodus; species Neoceratodus forsteri. The sequence goes on along the minus strand of CM057453.1, from coordinate 1,234,525,980 downwards.
TCTTTCCTGGATGCCTGGGTGGCTCTGCATATGGACTGCTGTGCAAAAAGCAATATATCTACTGTACTTGTGCCTTGATGTGTTTGATGTTATACAGCCTGTTTGTGGTTACTCTCCCATATGGCATTGATTGGACTTTCACAATGGATGATGACATCACTGCAAATGGCACCAACTCTTTCGACTCAACTTTGGCTCAGATAAGCTCTCACCTATCCTATCATCGAGGAGGTTCACTGTCTGTCAACACAGATTTCGAAGATGACCTACACCTGCCCTGGCCAGTTACAAAAGTGGAGACTGCCTACTGTGCCCTCACAGTATAATTCCGATGGAGAATATTGTGTTATATGAACTATAAAACCTACATATGGTTCTGTTACCTGTGCTATTGATTACCCCAATTTCTGTTTTGTCCCCTCCAGAAGGCTGTTATGGGACATACTGTCATAACTCCATCCCTTCTTGATGCAGACATTATTGATGGTAACCAGATTATCTACTCACACTGTCAGAATACTTGCCATACTTTAATGTACATAGACCCATCACACTAACACTGAAATCACTTTTTAGACAGGAAAGAACACACATCAATCAATCAGCAAATAATATGACCAAGCCAATGAAGCTGTTCCCGCTTTGATCAAAGATGGAGATATGAATAATACATTAACTAACACCTGGTTAGAGATTACTTTTAAAGGTTTTGTTATTATACAGTTATTTTAATTTTATTTGATAATTACGCTTGCCTACGGCGCACACTACATCAACACTGTGAGCAGCTCTAGTTCCTTTACAAGGCCCGTAAGTCCGGATTGTAAATGACCACTGCTCCTGTCCTTTCCCTAGACACTGCCTGTGTTCTTGAGGCAACAAGGGGGGAATGTTGCCAATGAGGTCCCTTGCACCCTAATTGGTACCCTCAGAGGTACACCAGACAGCTAACACTTAGGTATAGGTTATACTAATATTTAGGCTAAGGCATCTACCATATAAGAGTAGATGTCAGGATATGAATGCATATTGTTGTAATACACTTTGCTTGCTAATACACATATATTCTGCCATGTATTTTCTGTGTATTTCTTACTAGTCAGATGCAAGACACCTGTGTCCTTGAAGTAATTATAATATGTAAGACGGCATTGCCATCTTTGGTGATTTGTACTACTACACTGAGTTATGTAAGACTCTGTATAAGAACTCTTTTGTCCTCAAAATGATGACTTTACAGAATTATATAATGTTATCTTGGACAGTGGAGCCACCTCTAATTTAACCAATAGGGCTCATCTCTATATTTAGAACTGTTTCTATCTTTTGTATAACCATAGTAATTATCATAGGTATATAATGTAATGCACAAACTTTCACCTCGGAGACCTGAGAGACCCCAAGAGACAACAGAAACCTCGAGGGTAGGGAACACTAGCACTGGCTCCAGTTCATATTGGTAGAACTGCTTAGGGCAACTGTGATTTATTCCTTGTAGCAATAAACTTATTTATTACTCTAATGCAAAGTGTCCATGATTACTTGCATCTCAATATCGCTAAGAATCTGAAAGTGAGGTTTAGACCTCTCAACAAATTGGTGACCGTGTGCAGGTGATATTTGGTGTTTGTAAGTTTTCACTTATTGCTTAACCTTTTCCCTTTCCCACGGGGACAGTAGGTGTACATTCCCATATCACCTCTCCCGTTTTAAAACCTGTTTGTAGTCACTTGCAAAGTCTGGTTTGACTTTCGGATGTGGTCGATGCCATCTCGATCCACTCCATAGCAGCTTTTGAATTGCAAGTCTGCAACTAATACAGTAGCCGGCTGTGTTTAAAGTACTCGTGCTGTGGATCGATACCCTCCACGCTGTCTTTTTCACAGTTTGAATTTTGTTCCCTCCACACAATGGCCACAGTATCAGATATCTGTGCAGAACTGAGACTCGATGTCTCGAACTTCCTTGCCTCCCATGGAGGTGGGCTGACTTTGTGTGGGGCTGGTCAATCCAACAACCCTATACTGGGGATTTCAACCAAGTATGCAGAAGATGAGACAATCAACCAATAAGCGTCACGCTAAAGGGTTGATGATCAGCGACTCTCACTGCTGGAAGCCTCTGAAGCGAGGTTTTGACCCTTGATCTGCAGATTTCATCTCTTAAGCAACAGATGGGTTTGCAGGAAATGGAATGGTAGACTGCAGCAGAACTTGGAGTCTGAACTCCAAACTCTGGGTGGAAGAAGATTCACTATTGCATCATTCAGCCCAGGCTGGTAGAACAGGAAATATGTATGTTGAAGCAGGAGTGAAAGTTTGAGACAGGATAAAGTCAGGCTGTACAAATGAATGATTTGCTGAGTGCTCTGCAATGCTCAGTTGAGTAACGAAATGGGTGAGCTTCAGGATGAGATTAACCGGGTACGTATGACTTAGCGTAGCTTACAGGGACAATGCGAATTGAACACTATGTATCGAAGTTTTGCAAAAGCAAAAGCAAGATCAGGTTGATATGGATGTTGCGAGTGTGAATCACGATGAATGTAGAACTAAGATGGTGACACTGCGCCCATCAGCGAGAGGTTCCTAGCTGGACGTGTTCAAGGCAATGGAAGGCGAGCCCCTGCCTTTCATCCGTCATCAGAGGGAGTTATCTGATGATGAGGGTTTCACAATACAATGCCCAGTCAGCGCCTACTATGGCCCAGACTCCACACACGCATCCACAGCATGGCAGGTCCCCGTCCCCAACTCCCAGGTCACGTCAGCAGCGTTTGTGCGCTCATCATGGGAGTTGCCAACATGGTGGCTCCCCCATGATATGGGGGAGCGGACCCAAGCTGGTCCCGAAGTGGCACCTCCGGTAGCTATTTTTATGTGGAAGACAGAAAGATAGAAACCAGATTGAAACTGATAGTAATATTCCTCTTCCTTAGAGAGTATGAAGTCTCATGAAAACCTGGATTAGGCAGCTTTTTTCAAGAGGTTGTCGCTCAGGAAGGTATTGTCCACACTGAAGCTGAAGCTGCAGATTGTGCAGCCTTGGATGGTGCTCGAGACAATCTACCTTGCCTGATTGACCCACTAATTTTGCAAATGGCCTACTCTGTTCAGCAAATCGCAGATATCATCGGTTGTATGAATCCGTCAGACAATCTCGCTGTCGTTTGAAAAGGTAAGTTCTAAGTGGAGATGTTAGCCTCACTGCAGATATCAGGTCCAAATACTCGCCAGACCATCAGTCTGGTTTATGGGCCAAACTCCCTGAAGCTGTTGCATGGAATGTGATGCTGACGAGGTTGCAGCTGAGCTCATTTGCTCACAGTCCAGGTGTAGTAGGAGTGATGCTTGCATATCCTTGAAGTAGAATACAAAAGAAAAGAAAGTCTCCTGCGACTGTACCACCAGAGACCCTGGATGGCCTACCGAGCAGGAAAAACTTGCACAAGAAGCTGCGGATGTAGATCTATTGAATATAAGACCCTGTTCCTTAGGAACATGACTCCAGCAGTAAGAGAAAAGGTAGAGCCAACTAATTTACCCGAATATGGATAGGTTTGCCAATATTCTTTGAAAACTGAGAGATTGTGTATCAACTGTATATCCGTGATTTGGGCCCGTTCCAAAAAGGTAGCTGGAACCCACTTCAGGCCACGACACACTACACAGTGGAAGGGCAGGCTCAACGCCAACAGCCCAAATATCCACCAGCCTACAGCTGATAATCAATGCCCCCAACAGGCCCATCAACAACAACTGCTTCAACAACAGCAATGGGGTCGTAACCAGCATTGATATAAGAACATGAAGCATAAGGGTAGTAAACTAGAACAGAGAATGGGTCCTCATATACAGAGATAGCCAAGAGAATTGGAAATTCGAGAGTCCTGGGACAAGGCGCGCTGTGGTGGATGTTGTTCCTCACAGACCCTGCGGTGGTACAACCGTGCAGCTCAGCCCAACTAGCCATGGAGACACTGGAGGTACAGGCCTCAGGCCCATTCAGGTCTGAACTGGAAGCTCCTCCCTATATAGCATCAGTACAGCATGGTGAAGTCATCCACATGAGCCAGGCCCAACCTCTGCATGCTCGGCAGTCATAGATTGACAATTGCAGGCCCCAGTCTGTATTGTAAACAAGCTAGTCTTTGATACAAACGGGAGGCCTCCAAGAATCATAGCTGAGGTCGGGCCTACTAGTAGTTTTGTTGGATAAGGTGCGGCTGTATCTGTGCTACATGACGAACACCCGACATATCCCCTTGATCTACCGATGGTTAAGACCAACCTGTCAGGAGTTACGGTACTAGGCTGCCTTATACCCTTTCTCTACCCTTACCCGGCAGAGCTGGGCTTTACAAGGCCTCATACTTTCCAACAATGATGCTTGGTCATCCTAGTATTGATATGGATCTACCTTGTCTACTCCGTGCTTGTGTGGTCTAGCTAACATGCTACGTGATATGATTCAGGTCATCACCATACCATCTTAATTTTGATTCCACCAGGCAATGATATCTGCCAATGACAAAGAGTATGACGTCATAGATTTGTTCAAGAATCAGAATCTAAACTCCTACTCATCCTGTAATGAGGCTTAAAGCATTTGTAGTTAACAGGCATGACTGTGGTAGAATGCACACCACTGTTGCAAGTGTCAGGGTCTAGCACATGAGAAAGGCAATATCCTTCCCAACTGAGGCAGTCCCTTGCCTTCCTCAGAGAAATAATCAAGCTCACCTCAAGCAAGAGTAATCAGAATTGTGTCACCATGAATTCTACAGTGTATGGCCCGTGAAGAAACCACAGGTGCCTGGAGACTTCTATTGACTACAGGAAACTGAACCAGGTCACCCCAGTTGTTCTTGAACTATGGCATCAGCACCAGATGTGCTATGACTTCTAACCTTGACTTGAAGTGGTTCAGTTCTGGACATCTCCATGGTTTTTGGTCATTGCCATTGGTCCTTAAGAGTCAATATAAGTTTGCCTTCACTCTTGAAGGAAGACAGTACACGTGGACTTGCTTGCCCAAGATTCCATGAACAGTCCATCCTTTCCATCTCCACATGATGATGCCTTGAGAGTTTCTCTCTGCTCCCCAATGTCTCCCTTACAACATGTGGATGACCTGCTGCTGGGCCACAGCCACAGGAACAACATTTGGATCTCTTGACGAACTATTGACTCTCATTCGTTCCTGCTAAAATGTTCCATAAATACATGTTTGTTTTTTCACTGTCTCCTTACACCCTTTAGTCCTACTACGTAGCATTGACAGCTTGCACTGGTACATTCATTGCATTTGGACAAAAACATCTACAGGGCGCTGGATCTACCACCTCTACTGGTCTACCATTCTTTCCTGGATGCCTGGGTGGCTCTGCATATGGACTGCTGTGCAAAAGCAATATATATCACAGACTTGTGCAATGTGATGTGTTTGATATTAATACAGCCTGTTGTGGTTACTCTCCATACAGCATTGATTGGACTTTCACAATGGATGATGACATCACTGCAAATGGCACCAACTCTACGACAACTTTGGTCAGATAGCTCTACCTATCCTATCATGAGAGTTCCTGTCTGTCAACACAATTTGAGATGACCACCTGCCCTGGCCAGTTACAAAGTGAGACTACTACTGTGCCTCACAGTATAATTCGATGGAGAATATTGGTTATAACTATAAACCTACATATGGTTCTGTATGCTGGACGTTACCCCAATTTCTGTTTGTCCCCTCAGAGGCTGTTATGGGACATACTGTCCTTACATCCTTCTTGATGCAGACATTATTGATAGTAACAGATTATCTCGCACACTGTCAGATACTTGCCATACTTTAATGTAACACACCCCACACTAACATAAATCCTTTAGACAGGAAGACCCTCATCCATCGCAACAATACAAAAACCAATGAAGCTGTTCTCGCCTTGATCAAAGATGGAAGCCTGAATAATACATTAACACTAGTTAGAATTACTTTTAAAGGTTTTGTTATTAGCAGCATTTTAATTTTTATTTTGATAATTAAAACTTGCCTCAGGGCACACTACCAACACTGCAGGCAGCTCTGGTTCCTTTAAGGCCATGCGTCGAGATTGTAAATGACCACTGCTCCTGTCGCTCCTAGACAATTGCCTGTGTTGCCTTAGGCAACAAAGGGGAAGGTCCATGCACCCTAATTGGTACCTCAGGGTACACCGTAGACAGCTAACACTTAGGTATAGGTTATACTAATATTTAGGGCTAAGGGCATCACCATATAGGTAGTGTCAGGATGAATGCATATTGTTGTAATACACTTTGCTTGCTATACATATTCTGCATGTATTTTCTGTGTATTTCTTATGAATGCAAGACACATATGTCCTTGGTAATTATAATATATAGAGCGGCACTGCATCTTTTGGTAGTTGTACTACTACACTGGAGTTATAGACTCTGTATAAGAACTCTTGTCCTCAAAATGATGACTTTAGAATTATAATATTATCTTGACGTGGAGCCACCTCTAATTTAGCAATAGGGCTCATCTCTGTAACTAGAACTGTTTCTATCTTTGGTAACCATAGTAATATCACAGGTATATATTAATGCACAAAACTTTCACCTCAGAGACCACGGGGCCCCAGAGACAACAGAGAAACCTCGGGGTTGAGGCAACAACACTGGCTCCAGTTCATATTGGTAGAACTGCTTAGGGCAACTGATTTATTCATGGTAGCAATAAACTTATTACTCTAATGCAAAAATGTCTGTGATTACTTGCATTCCCAATATCGCCAAGAATCTGAAAGTGAGGTTTGACCTCTCAACAAATTAGTGACCGTGTGCAGGTGATATTTGGTGTTTGTAAGTTTCACTTATTGCTTAACTCTTTCCCTTCATGAGGGACAGTAGGTGTACATTCCATATCCTCTCCCGTTTTAAAAACTGTTTGCAGTCCTTACAAAAGTCTGGCTGACTTTTAGGGGTGTCGTCAATCTCGATCCACTCCTGCAACTTTAGTGCCGTCTGCAACTAATACAGTAACCGGTATGTTAAAAGTACTCGTGCTATGGATCCATACCCTCACGCTGTACTTTCACAGTTTGAATTTCGTTCCCTCCCACTGGCCACAGTATCAGATATCTGTCAGGCTGAGACTCGATGTCTAAGACTTCCTTGCCTCCCATGGGATGGGCTGACTTTGTGTGGGCACAAGTCAATCAACAACCTTCTGGTTTCAACCAAGTATGCAGGATGAGACAATCAACCAATAAAAGTCACGCTAAAGGGTTGATCGCGACTCTAAACAACTTGGAAGCCTCTGAGCGGATTTTGAACCCCAGTCTGCGTTCATCTCTTAAGCAGATGGGTTTGCAGGAAATGGAATATATTGAACCAGCAGAACTTGAGTCTAACTCAAACTCCAGATGAAAAGGATTCACTATTGCATCATTCAGCCCGGCTGGTGAACAGAAAATATATGTTGAAACAGGGTGTGAGTTTGAGACAGGATAAAGTCAGGCTGCACAAATGATGATTTGCTGAGTGCTACAATATCAGTTGATAACGAAATGGGTGAGCTTCAGGATGAGATTAACCAGGTCGTAATAACAAGTAGCTTACAGGACAATGCGAATTGAACACCATATAGAGGTTTGCAAAGCAAAGCAGATCAGTTGATATGGATGTTGCGGTGTGAATCGATGAATGTAGAACTAAGATGGTACTCGCCATCAGCGAGAGTTCTAGCTGAACATGTTAAGGCAATGATAGCCCTGCCTTTCATCCGTCATCAGAGGGTTATCTGATGATGGGGTTTCACAATAAATGCCAGTCATGCCCCTACTATGGCCCAGACTCCACACAGCCATCCACAGCATGGCAGGTCCCCATCCAACTCCCAGGTCACCCGTCAGCAGCGTTTGCAGCACATCATGGGAGTTGCCAGCATGAGAGCCCCCATGATATGGAGGCAACCCAACCTGGTCGATGGCCTCCGTGGACATTTGGGGAAGACAGGCAAGAATGAAACCAGTTGATTGAAACTGATAAGCAATATTCCTCTTCCTTAGAAAGTATGAAATATTAAAACCCAGTTAAATAGCTTTTCAGGGCTGGCACTCAGGAAAGTATTGGCACACCGAAGCTGAGCTGCAGATTGTGCAACCTTGGATGGTGCTCGAGACAATCTACGCTGCCTGATTGACCCACTAATTCCTTACAAATATTTTCTCTATTAAAATCTGAACAACATCAGTCCGATAGATCAATCGAACAATCTCAACGGTCACTTGAAAGTAAATTCGTCCGAGATGCTTGCCTCACTGCAAATATCGGGTCAAATACGCCCAGACCATCAATCCTGGTTATGGGCAAACTCCTGGCTGTTAGCAGAATGAAGTCCTACTGTGAGGTTGCAGCGAGCTCACCTGCTCCCACAGTCAGGTGTAGTAAGAGTGATGCTTGCATATCCTGTAAAGCAGAATACAAAGAACAGCGACTTACCACAGAGACCCTGGATGACCTACCGGAGGAAAACACCTGGCACAGAAGCTGCGGATATGGTCCAGTGAATATAAGACCCTGTTCATAGGAACATGATTCAACAATGAAAGGTAGACCAACCACTTACCCGAATATGGATAAGTTTACCAATATTCTTTGAAAAAACAGAGATTGTATCAACTGTATATCCATATTTGAGCTCGGTTCCAAAAGGTAGCTGCCGTGGAACACATCAAAACCGACACACTACACAGTGGAAGGCTCCGCGCAACAGGCCCAACATCCAGCTTCGTGATAATCAATACCAACAGGCCCATGTAACAACTGCTTCAACAACAATGGGTGAACCAGAATTGATATAGAACAGGAAGCATAAGGGTAAAGTAAACCAGAACGAGCGGGTCCCTCGCATACAAGATAGCCGAAGAAAGGAAATTCAGAGAGACCTGGGACAATGCGCTCTGTGGTAGATGCTGTTCCAGACCCTTCGGTCAACCCGGCAGCCAGGCCTCAACCAGCCATGGGCACGGTCGACCCTCAGGCCACACAGTCTGAACCCGGATACTCCATATAGCATCAGTACAGCATGGTGAAGTCATCCCATGAGCCCAACCTCTACATACTTCCAGTACAGATTGACATTGCAAGCCCAGTCTATGTGTAAACAAGCTAGTCTTGGATACAAGCAGGAGGCCCTGCACCAAGGCTGATTGAGGCCGCCCTACTAGTAGTTGCTGGATACAATTACATGTATCCTTCTTTATGATACCCGGACATCATGATCTACGGATGGAAGACCAACCTGTCAGGAGTTAGCGGTACCTAGGCTGCCTGCACTTTATTTCTACCCTTACCCATTTAGAGCTAGGCAGGCCTCACTTTCAACTAATGGTACTGCATGGTCTCCCTGGTATTAGACGACCCTTGCTCCACCTGCGGCTGTGTGGTGGACCTAATAACATAACTGATATGGATTCAGGGTCAATACCATACCATCTTGATTCCTGATTCACGTTGTGGCAATGATATCACCAATGACAAAGTATGACGTCATAGATTTGTTCAAGAATCATGAACTTTCCAAAACTCCCACATCTGCAATGACATTTGAAGCATTTGCAGTTAACAGGCATGACTGTGGTGAATGCACACCATCATTGAAGTGTCAGGCCCAGCACATGAGCAAGGCAATATCCTTTCCCAACTGAGGCCTTGCCTTCCCTTGAAAACAATCAAGTCACTCCTCAAGCAGGAGTAATCAGAACTTGTGTTGCCACTGCTAACTCCCAGTATGGCCCGTGAAGAAACCACACAGGTGCCTGGAGACTTACTATTGACTACAGGAAACTGAACCAGGTCACCCCAGTTGTTCCTGAACTATGGCATCAGCACCAGATGTGCTATGACTTCTAACCCCTGACTTGAAGTGGTTCAGTGCCTGGACATCTCCAATGGTTTTGGTCATTGCCATTGGTCCTTAAGAGTCAATATAAGTTTGCCTTCACCTTTGAAGGAAGACAGTACACGTGGACTTTAACACTTACAAAGTTCATAACAGTCCATCCCTTTCCATCTCCACATGATGGATGCCCTTGAAGTTTCTCTGCTCCCAATGTCTCTTACAACATATGGATGACCTGTTACTGGATACAACCACACAGGAACAACATTTGGATCTCTTGGACGAACAGTGACTCTCATTCAGAAAGCAGACTTGAAATGTAGCCCAGCAAAAAGCACAGTTGTGTCAGAAAGAACTCTTTCTGGGTCTAAAATAACTGACCAAGGTTGAACCTACCTGGAAGAAGGTACAGGGATTACAAGACTTGCCATTACCTACAGTGTGGCAGCTCTTCGAAGGTTTCTAGGTATGGTAAACTATTCGAGATTTCATTTGTGATTTTGCTCAAGCTGCTCCTCTGCGCAAATTACTAAAAAGGATGTACCCATGGACTTGGGGCCCTATTCACACCCAGGCTGTGATGTCACTGGGCGGGCCTTGGCCTCCACCGCCTTGTGGTGAACTCCAATCCAGCTCACCATTTCATCTGGGTGTGCCTCCTCCTGACATTGCTATATCAGCAGTGCTAGCCAAGGGTGCATGGCTGCCAGGACCCATGCATATGCCTCAGCTCTGCGGCCCCAGTGGAACAGAAATGCAGTCTTTGTGAAAAGGGACCTTCTGGCCACCTGCTGGGCCTCTCAAGCACTTCTGTATATCATTGGGTACTCACCACTGATCATTAACACTAACCATGCAACCACCTTCCTGCTCTCCAGACAGAAGTGAAGGATGGGTCGATCTCTAACACCAGACTGGCGCGCAGTCCATCTTCTTAGGACAGAGATATGGAATTTGACCAACTAAAGTTCCATCTATGTTAGCTTATGGCCTCCTTTTCAGGAACCCCATGACTGTACACTACAGTCACCTGATCTTCCTGATCAGGTCCTTTCCTCCTGCCACACCACAAATACAAGGTACCTCTTTGTGCAGTATCTTTACTGATGGACAGCATCCTACTATCAGGAGAACAAATTGCAGGGATGGGTATTTTGATGATTACCCTTATGGAACACTGTCAAGATATCTAAGCGCTGATGAGTGCGCATCATCACAATATGAAGAGATGGCAACGGTGGCCTGTGCCCTCGAGTTCATCAACATGGAACCAAGGATACCATAATTTTAGAGACTCTAACTGGGTTTTGTTGTTCCCTTAAAATTTCTTCCTTTTGGCAGAGACTCCTTCCTCCGTTCTGATGGCAGTCCAGTGAAGTACAAGGAATTAGTATGCTCCAGCATTCACTGGCACAGAAATTGTACCTGACTCTATGTACACAAATTTAAAGCCCATTCTCTCCATGACCCCTATATCATGCCTTCAATGACGCTTGAACACCCTTGCTAAGGAAGGGGCCCAAGGAGAGGTCTAGATGATGGACCATCAGAGGCTAATGCCGTTGTACACATTACAGCACTCAAGAAGAAATCAGACACTTTTTCATGGGACCTCTCCTCAGCCCAACAAGCACACTGAACTCAAAGGGTGTTCAGATTCCTTGACAAAATTACTGAGAAACTTCCACACATAACCCTATTGAAGGCATGAAGGGAAGTTGTGCTTGTCACGAGATGGCAAGCTCATTTGGTTCCAACAGATGACTCTGCCACCAAGTTGTGGGTAGTCCCCAGACACCTAAGATCTGAATTCTTGCACAAAGTGCATGACACCCTACTGGTGGACACAAGGGTATAAAATACCCTCAATGACTCAAGACCACCGCCTGGTGACTGGTATCACCAAAGATGTTAAACAATACATAGACAATTGTCTCGTTTGTGCGTAAAACAATCCATCCTACCAAATAGAAATGCCAGACTTTTACCACAAAGACATTCTACGGCCTTGGCATACAATTCAAATTGATTTCATTGGCCCTCTGACCAACATCAGCAGAAACAATAAGTATGCTCTTGTGGTAACAGACCTCTTCTCAAAGTGGGTGGACTTTTCCCAAACTAAGACATGTACAGCAAAGAACTGCCAAAACCCTGGTGGAACAGATTTTCTCCAGGTGGGGTCTACCTCTTAAGGTAGATTCAGACAAAGAACCAGTTTTACAGGTGAGTTGATGAAAATCCCTTGAACTCCTTGGGGTTCAGCAGAAGTTCCACATACCTTACCATCCTCAATCCTCAGGTCAAGTAGAAAGAGCCAACAGGCGGATTAAGCAAATGCTTTCCAAATTCATTGAGGACAATCCTAAAACATGGGATTCCTATTGCCTTTTCTCCTTTGGCAATTAGACACACCCTCAGCCACCACCCAGCTAACACCCTTTGAGGTGATGACTGGTAGACAGATGAGACTGTCTGAACACCTGTTGTTTGACCTGCACACCCCACTGCAGACCGTGTGTCTGTAGACCAGTATGTGGAAAAACTCAGAAAAGACCTCATACACACACACTTGTATGCCGCCAACTGCATGGGCAAGGCCCAGCAACAATCAAAATACAGTTTGACAAACATGCACAAGAAGTGGATTGGCAGGTTGGAATCAGGTAATGGTACCTGATTTACATCCCACCACTCCTTCTCCAATAAGTGGAAGGCCCATACCCTGTTGTGAAACAAGTTCAGTCCAGCAGTCTGTCAAGTTAGACTCCTCCACAACAACAAGCTGACTGACAAATGGTTAAACACAAACCAGCTGAAACTGTATAAAGGAGCTTAAATTACTTTTCCTCACCCCATTAGGCGGAATAGTACTAACATACTAATCTCTGATCTTCCTTTTCAGATACATTGACAGATAGCTATCTTGTTCCACTATTCCTCCTCTCAGGTGATCCCTGCATCAAGGCATGGTACCAGACCTCCTCCGACACCTCGATCCTCAGCACCTCCTCCAGAGGAGTATCCATCAATATACCAGATAGTATGATCACTGTCCAGAAAGGTTCCGATGCTTACCTCACTGCCTCGGTTGTTGCTCCTGACAAATCTACCCTTCAAATTGGTGGCAAACCCATCACAAGACAAATTCTCCCTGTGGCCAAACTCTCCAAAGGAACATTCAGGGTTGGCCCCAATGCTAAATTATCCCAAATGGTTCACTGTCCTTATTACAAACTGCATTAAGACATTCTGGTTTGTACAACATAACTGCCTTAATAGATCCTTCTTACTGTAATTCTTTGTCCAAGATTCTGCTCACAGATTTTGTGCTATACACCACCAGCTAGCTGCAGCCATAATACCTCTCTTGTGTTACCACCACTGATAAGCAGCTTTTGGAATGTCCAAAGCATACCCTGAGTCCCCATAGTGGTTTAACAGCCTCCCAGGTTCTTTGATTAATAACTTACAGTTTATGCATATACCTGTTTTGTTTAATCTTACTTACTGGAATATGAAAGAGTTTGGTATGTCACAATACTAATACATCAACATTTTATAGTACATTATTGCTTGATGGTTTAGCTCCATTTCAGATTCATACAAGATCCTATGCGGGGTCCATTCTACTGAACATAGAGGCAACTTCAGGAGGAAGCGCTCTCCTGATAATCTAAATCATAAATGTAACAAACGTGAAGTTGACAGTTCTGATGTTACAGCTGCAGCAGGTACTGTCACAGGTCTTTTTAGTACGGCTATGTCCATCTGGAATAAAGCAGAAATTGCTGCTATCAAAAGTCATTCTGCCAAGTTCTCACTGGCTTGGTCAATAATATTTTACGTCCATTATTGCATGGTGTGGATGGCCTTAGTCAGGAAGAAAGATACACTGTATACAACATGCTGCGACATTGCTAAGGCATTACTGATTCTAAAGATAAGATCACGCACTCATACAACAGAACAATAAAAACAGATAAACAATACATTGCTAGAGATACTCTGCTCTGCTTATAGCTCCTACATTATCACTACCATCAATAACCTCTTCCGTGATCTAGAATCTGGAAGAATTCTGACATTATACATGATAGGCGCATTTCAAATGGTATTGTCCAAGGTGTAAAACCACTATTGTGTTTCCATGTGTGTGCAACAGACTTTGACTATTCCTCTCCACAGCTAGGAATTTGGGGTTTGTGACCAGACACCTAATACTGGTCCTTGTTTCACTGCTGAAATGTTCCATAACAGATACCATGTTTGTTTCTTTCACTGTCTCCTTACCACGCTTTGATCCTACTACGGCCTTGTTCGACAAGCTTGCACTGGTACATTCCATTGTGCATTTGGACAAAGACATCTACAGGGAACGCCTGGATCTACCACCTCTACTGGTCTACCATTCTTTCCTGGATGCCTGGGTGGCTCTGCATACGGACTGCTGTGCAAAAAAGCAATATATCTACTGTACTTGTGCCGATGTGATGTGTTTGATGTTATACAGCCTGTTTGTGGTTACTCTCCATACAGCATTGATTGGACTTTCACAATGGATGATGACATCACTGCAAATGGCACCAACTCTTTCGACTCAACTTTGGCTCCAGATAAGCTCTACCTATCCTATCATGAGGAGGTTCACTGTCTGTCAACACAGATTTCGAAGATGACCTACACCTGCCCTGGCCAGTTACAAAAGTGGAGACTGCCTACTGTGCCCTCACAGTATAATTCCGATGGAGAATATTGTGTGATTATGAACTATAAAACCACACATATGGTTCTGTTACCTGTGCTATTGATTACCCCAATTTCTGTTTTGTCCCCTCAGAAGGCTGTTATAGGACATACTGTCATAACTCCATCCCTTCTTGATGCAGACATTATTGATGGTAACTCAGATTATCTACTCACACTGTCAGAATACTTGCCATACTTTAATGTACACATAGACCCACTCACACTAACACTGAAATCACTTTTAGACAGGAAAGACACACACCTCATCCACATCAGCAATAATATGACCAAAGCCAATGAAGCTGTTCTCGCCTTGATCAAAGATGGAGATATGAATAATACATTAACTAACACCTGGTTAGAGATTACTTTTAAAGGTTTTGTTATTATACAAGCATTTTTAATTTTTATTTTGATAATTACGCTTTGCTGCCTAGGGCGCACACTACACCAACACTGTGAGCAGCTCTAGTTCCTTTACAAGGCCCGTGCGTCGGGATTGTAAATGACCACTGCTCCTGTCCTTTCCCTAGACAATTGCCTGTGTTGCCCTTGGAGGCAACAAGGGGAGGAATGTTACACGAGGTCCCTGCACCCTAATTGGTACCCTCAGAGGTACACCGTAGACAGCTAACACTTAGGTATAGGTTATACTAATATTTAGGGCTAAGGGCATCTACCATATGAGTAGAATGTCAGGATATGAATGCATATTGTTGTAATACACTTTTGCTAATACACATATATTCTGCCATGTATTTCTGTGTATTTCTTACTAGTCAGATGCCAAGACACCTGTGTCCTTGAAGTAATTATAATATGTAAGACGGCATTGCCATCTTTTGGTGATTTGTACTACTACACTGAGTTATGTAAGACTCTGTATAAGAACTCTTTTGTCCTCAAAATGATGACTTTACAGAATTATATAATGTTATCTTGGACAGTGGAGCCACCTCTAATTTAGCCAATAGGGCTCATCTCTGTAACTAGAACTGTTTCTATCTTTTGGTAACCATAGTAATTATCATAGGTATATAATGTAATGCTAGCTTTTCACCTAGGAGACCTGAGAGACCCCAAGAGACAACAGAGAAACCTCGAGGTGTGAGCAGCAACACTGGCTCCCGGTTCATATTGGTAAGAACTGCTTAGGGCAACTTGATTTATTCCTTGGTAGCAATAAACTTGTTTATTACTCTAATGCAAAAGTGTCTGTGATTACTTGCATTCCCAATATCTAGAATCTGAAAGTGAGGTTTAGACCTCTCAACAAATTGGTGACCGTGTGCAGGTGATATTTGGTGTTTGTAAGTTTTCACTTATTGCTTAACCTTTTCCTTTCCCACGGGGACAGTAGGTGTACATTCCATATCACCTCTCCCGTTTTAAAACCTGTTTGTAGTCTTGCAAAGTCTGGCTGACTTTTGGTGTGGTCGATGCCATCTCGATCCACTCCATAGCAGCTTTGAATTGCAAGTCTGCAACTAATACAGTAACCCGGCTGTGTTTAAAGTACTCGTGCTGTGGATCGATACCCTCACGCTGTCTTTTCACAGTTTGAATTTGTTCCCTCACACAATGGCCACAGTATCAGATATCTGTGCAGAACTGGAGACTCGATGTCTCAACTTCCTTGCCTCCCATGGAGGATGGGCTGACTTTGTGTGGGGCGCAAGTCAATCCAACAACCCTATGCTGGGGTTTCAACCAAGTATGCAGAGATGAGACAATCAACCAATAAAGCGTCACGCTAAAGGGTTGATGATGGCGGCTCTCTACGCTGCTTTGGAAGCCTCTGAAGCGAGGTTTTGAACCCTTGATCTGCAGATTTCATCTCTTAAGCAACAGATGGGTTTGCAGGAAATGGAATGTATTAGACTGCAGCAGAACTTGGAGTCTGAACTCCAAACTCTGCGGAATGAAAAGGATTCACTATTGCATCATTCAGCCCAGGCTGGTGAACAGGAAATATGTATGTTGAAGCAGGAGTGTGAAAGTTTGAGACAGGATAAGAGTCAGGCTGTACAAATGAATGATTTGCTGAGTGCTGCGAATGCTCAGTTGAGTAACGAAATGGGTGAGCTTCAGGATGAGATTAACCAGGTACGTAATGACTTAGAAGTAGCTTACAGGGACAATCGCGAATTGAACACCATGTATCGAGTTTTGCAAAAGCAAAAGCAAGATCAGGTTGATATGGATGTTGCGAGTGTGAATCACGATGAATGTAGAACTAAGATGGTGACACTGCGCCATCAGCGAGAGGTTCTAGCTGGACATGTTAAGGCAATGGGAGGCGTAGCCCCTGCCTTTCATCCGTCATCAGAAGGGGAGTTATCTGATGATGAGGTTCTGATATCAATGCCCAGTCATGCCTACTATGGCCAGACTCCACACACAGCCATCCACAGCATGGCAGGTCCCCGTCCCCAACTCCCAGGTCACGTCAGCAGCGTTTGTGGCGCTCATCATGGGAGTTGCCAACATGGTGGCCCCCATGATATGGGGGGAGCAGACCCAAGCCTGGTCCCGATGGCACCTCCGGTAGCCATTTTTAATGTGGAAGACAGGCAAGAGATAGAAACCATGATTGAAACTGATAGGCAATATTCCTCTTCCTTAGAGGAGTATGAAGGCTATTAAAACCCAGATTAGGCAGCTTTTTCAAGAGGCTGGCACTCAGGAAGGTATTGTCCACACTGAAGCTGAAGCTGCAGATTGTGCAGCCTTGGATGGTGCTCGAGACAATCTACCTTTGCCTGATTGACCCACTAATTCCTTGCAAATGGCCTACTCTGTTCAGCAAATCGCAGACAGCATCGGTCGGATGAATCCGTCAGACAATCTCAGCTGTCACTTGGAAAAGGTAAGTTCTAAATGCGAGATGCTTAGCCTCACTGCAGAATATCAGGTCCAAATACTACGATGGACCATCAATCCTGGTTTATGGTGCAAACTCCTGAAGCTGTTCGCCAGAATGGGAATGCTACGTTTGTGAGGTTGCAGCTGAGCTCATTCTGCTCACAGTCCAGGTGTAGTAGGGTGATGCTTGCATATCCTGATGAAGGAGAATACAAAAGAAAGTCCAGCGACTTACCACCAGAGACCCTGGATGGCCTACCAAGCAGGAAAACACCTGGCACAAGAAGCTGCGGATGTAGATCTTATTGAATATAAGACCCTGTTCCTTAGGAACATGATTCCAGCAGTAAGAGAAAAGGTAGAGCCAACCACTTACCCGAATATGGATAGGTTTGCCAATATTCTTTGAAAAACTGAGAGAGTGTATCAACTGTATATCCGTGATTTGGGCTCCGGTTCCAAAAAGGTAGCTGCCGTGGAACCCGCTTCAGAGGCCACGACACACTACACAGTGGAAGGGCAGGCTCAACGCCAACAGGCCCAACATCCACCAGCCCCTACAGCTGATAATCAATGCCCCCAACAGGCCCATCAACAACAACTGCTTCAACAACAGCAATGGGGTCGGAACCAGAATTGATATAAGAACAGGAAGCATAAGGGTAGAAGTAAACCAGAACGAAGCGGGTCCCTCATATACAGAGATAGCGAAGAGAGGTGGAAATTCCGGAGGTCCTGGGACAAGTGCGCTCTGGTGGATGCTGTTCCCTCACAGACCCTTGTGGTACACGCGGCAGCCAGGCCTCAACCAGCCATGGAGACACCGGAGGTACAGGCCCTCAGGCCCACACAGGTCTGAACCCGGAAGCTCCTCCCTATATAGCATCAGTACAGCATGGTGAAGTCATCCACATGAGCCAGGCCCAACCTCTGCATGCTTCCGGCAGTACAGATTGACAATTGCAGGCCCCAGTCTGTATTGTAAACAAGCTAGTCTTGGATACAAGCGGAGGCCCTGCACCAAGGCTGGTCGGGGCGCGTACTAGTAGTTTGCTGGATACAGGTGCAGCTTTGTCTGTGCTATATGACACACGGACATCCCTTGATCTACGGATGGAAGACCAACCTGTCAGGAGTTAGCGGTACTAGGCTGCCTGCATACCATTCTCTACCCTTACGGTAGAGCTAGGCCATTTAAGGCCTCACATACTTTCCAACTAATGGTACTGCATGGTCATCCTAGTATTATAGGGATCGACTTCCTTGCTCCACACGGCTGTGTGGTGGACCTAGCTAACATGCTACTGATATGGATTCAGGGTCAATACCATACCATCTTGATTCCTAATTCACACGTTGTGGCAATGATATCTGCCAATGACAAAGAGTATGACGTCATAGATTTGTTCAAGAATCATGAACTTTTTCCAAAACTCCTACCTATCCTGCAATGACATTTGGAAGCATTTGCAGTTAACAGGCATGACTGTGGTAGAATGCACACCATCATTGAAGTGTCAGGCCCAGCACATGAGAGGCAAAGGCAATATCCTTTCCCAACTGAGGCCTTGCCTTCCCTTAGAGAAACAATCAAGTCACTCCTCAAGCAAGGAGTAATCAGAACTTGTGTTGCCACTGCTAACTCCCCAGTATGGCCCGTGAAGAAACCCACAGGTGCCTGGAGACTTACTATTGACTACAGGAAACTGAACCAGGTCACCCCCAGTTGTTCCTGAACTATGGCATCAGCACCAGATGTGCTATGACTTCTAACCCCTGACTTGAAGTGGTTCAGTGCCCTGGACATCTCCAATGGTTTTTGGTCATTGCCATTGGTCCTTAAGAGTCAATATAAGTTTGCCTTCACCTTTGAAGGAAGACAGTACACGTGGACTTGCTTGCCACAAGGATTCCATAACAGTCCATCCCTTTTCCATCTCCACATGATGGATGCCCTTGAGAGTTTCTCTGCTCCCCAATGTCTCTTACAACATGTGGATGACCTGTTGCTGGCCACAGCCACACAGGAACAACATTTGGATCTCTTGGACGAACTATTGACTCTCATTCAGAAAGCAGACTTGAAATGTAGCCCAGCAAAAGCACAGTTGTGTCAGAAAGAAGTACTCTTTCTGGGTCTAAAAATAACTGACCAAGGTTGAAGCCCTACCTGGAAGAAGGTACAGGGATTAAGACTTGCCATTACCTACCATGTGGCAACTCTTCGAAGGTTTCTAGGTATGTAAACTATTCGAGATTTCATTTGTGATTTTGCTCAAGATGCTGCTCTGTATGAATTACTCAAAAGGATGTACCATGGACTTGGGGCCCTATTCACCCAGGCTGTGATGTCACTGAAGCAGGCCTTGGCCTCCACCGCAGCACTGGTGAACTCCAATCCAGCACTACCATTTCATCTGGAGTGTGCCTCCTCTGACATTGCTATGTCAGCAGTGCTGGCCCAGAAGGTGCATGGCACCTTGAGACCCATTGCATATGCCTCACAGCTCTTGACCCCAGTGGAACAGAAGTACGGTCTTTGTGAAAGGAACCTTCTGGCCACCTACTGGGCTGTCAAGCACTTCCTGTATATCATTGGGTACTCACCACTGATCATTAACACTAACCATACACCAACCACCTTCCTGCTCTCAGACAGAGTGAAGGATGGGTCAGTCTCTAACACCAGACTGACGCACTGGTCACTTCTTCTCCAGGACAGAGATATACAGGTACAGCCAACTAAAGTTCCATCTATGTTAGCTTATGGCCTCCTTTTCCAGGGAGAACCCCATGACTGTACACTACAGTCACCTGATCTTCCTGATCCAGGTCCTTTCCTCCCTGCCACACCACAAATACTCGAGAGTACCTCTTTGTGCAGTATCTTTACTGATGGTTCAGCATCCTACTATCAGGGAGAACAAATTGCAGGGATGGGTATTTTGGTGATTTACCCTTATGGGAACACTGTCAAGATATCTAAGCGCTGTAGTGTAGCATCATCACAATATGAAGAGATGGCAGCGGTGGCCTGTGCCCTCGAGTTCATCCAACATGGAACCAAGGATACCATAATTTTTAGAGACTCTAACTGGGTTTGTTGTTCCCTTACAGAATTTCTTCCCTTTTGGCAGAAGAACTCCTTCCTCCGTTCTGATGGCAGTCCAGTGAAGTACAAGGAATTGGTAATATACATACATTCACTGGCACAGAAATTGGCACACAAACTCTATGTACACAAGGTTAAAGCCCATTCTCTCCATGACCCCTATCATGCCTTCAATGACACAGCAGACACCCTTGCTAAGGAAGGGGCCCAAGGGGGAGAGGTCTAGATGATGGACCATCCAGAGGCTAATGCCGTTGTACACATTACGGCACTCAAGAAGAAATCTGAGACCTCTTCACTACTTGGACCTCTCCTCAGCCCAACAGCTTGACACTAAACTCAAAGAGGTGTTCAGATTCCTTGACAAAGGTACTGAAGAGAAACTTCCCACACATAACCCCTATTGAAGGCATGAAGGTAAGTTGTGCTTGTCACCAGATGGCAAGCTCATTTGGTTCCAACCAGATGACTCTGCCACCAAGTTGTGGGTAGTCCCCAGACACCTAAGATCTGAATTCTTGCACCAAGTGCATGACACTCCTACTGGTGGACACCAGGGAGTATAAAATACCCTCCAATGACTCAAGACCACCGCCTGGTGGCCTGGTATCACCAAAGATGTTAAACAATACATAGACAATTGTCTCGTTTGTGCGTAAAACAATCCCATCCCTACCAAATGAAATGCCAGACTTTTACCACAAAGACATTCTGGCCCTTGGCATGCAATTCAAATTGATTTCATTGGCCCTCTGACCAACATCAGCAGAAACAATAAGTATGCTCTTGTGGTAACTGACCTCTTCTCAAAGTGGGTGGAAGCTTTCCCAAACTAAGACATGTACAGCAAAGACTACTGCCAAAACCCTGGTGGAACAGATTTTCTCCAGGTGGGGTCTACCTCTTAAGGTAGATTCTGACAAAGGAACCAGTTTTACAGGTGAGTTGATGAAAGAATCCCTTGAACTCCTTGGAGTTCAGCAGAAGTTCCACATACCTTACCATCCTCAATCCTCAGGTCAAGTAGAAAGAGCCAACAGACGGATTAAGCAAATGCTTTCCAAATTCATTGAGGACAATCCCAAAACATGGGATTCCCTATTGCCTTTTCTCCTTATGGCAATTAGGAGCACACCCTCAGCCACCACCCAGCTCACACCCTTTGAGGTGATGACTGGTAGACAGATGAGACTGTCTGAACACCTGTTGTTTGACCTGCACACCCCCACTGCAGACCGTGTGTCTGTAGACCAGTATGTGGAAAAACTCAGAAAAGACCTCATACACACACACTTGTATGCCGCCAACTGCATGGGCAAGGCCCAGCAACAATCCAAAATACAGTTTGACAAACATGCACAAGAAGTGGATTGGCAGGTTGGAGATCAGGTAATGGTACTTCGATTTGCACATCCCACCCACTCCTTCTCCAATAAGTGGGAAGGCCCATACCCTGTTGTGAACAAGTTCAGTCCAGCAGTCTGTCAAGTTAGACTCCTCCACAACAACAAGCTGACTGACAAATGGTTACACACAAACCAGCTGAAACTGTATAAAGGAGCTTAAATTACTTTTCCTCACCCCATTGGGTGGAATAGTACTAACATACTAATCTTTGATCTTCCTTTTCAGATACATTGACAAGATGGCTATCTTGTTCCACTATTTCCTCCTCTCAGGAGTGATCCCCTGCATCCAAGGCATGGTACCAGACCTCCTACGACACCTCGATCCTCCAGCACCTCCTCCAGAGGGAGTATCCATCAATATACCAGATAGTATGATCACTGTCCAGAAAGGTTCCGATGCTTACCTCACTGCCTCGGTTGTTGCTCCTGACAAATCTACCCTTCAAATTGAGTGGCAAACCACATCACAAGGACAAATTCTCCCTGTGGCCAAACTCTCCAAAGGAACATTCCAGGGTTGGCCCAATGCTAAATTATCCCCAAATGGTTCACTGTCCTTGTTACAAACTGCATTAAGACATTCTGGTTTGTACAACATAACTGCCTTAATAGATCCTTCTTACTGTAATTCTTTGTCCAAAGATTCTGCTCACAGATTTTGTGCTATACACCACACGGCTTCTGCAGCCATGTACCTCTCTGTGTTACCACCCACTGATAAGCAGCTTTTGGAATGTCCAAAGCATACCCCTGGTCCCCATAGTGGTTTAACAGCCCTCCCAGGTTCTTTGATTAATAACTTACAGTTTATGCATATACCTGTTTTGTTTAATCTTACTTACTGGAATATGAAAGAGTTTGGTATGTCACAATACTAATACATCAACATTTTATAGTACATTATTGCTTGATAGTTTAGCTCCATTTCAGATTCATACGCAAGATCCTATTGCCGGGGTCCATTCTACTGAACATAGAGGCAACTTCAGGAGGAAGCGCTCTCCTGATAATCTAAATCATAAATGTAACAAACGTGAAGTTGACAGTTCTGATGTTACAGCTGCAGCAGGTACTGTCACAGGTCTTTTTAGTACGGCTATGTCCATCTGGAATAAAGCAGAAATTGCTGCTATCAAAAGTCATTCTGCCAAGTTCTCACTGGCTTGGTCAATAATATTTTACGTCCATTATTGCATGGTGTGGATGGCCTTAGTCAGGAAGAAAGATACACTGTATACAACATGCACGACATTGCTAAGGCATTCACTGATTCTAAAGATAAGATCAACGCACTCATACAACAGAACAATAAAGAAACAGATAAACAATACATTGCTAGAGAGATACTCTGCTCTGCTTATAGCTCCTACATTATCACTACCATCAATAACCTCTTCCGTGATCTAGAATCTGGAAGAATTCCTGACATTATACATGATAGACGCATTTCCAAATGGTATTGTCCAAGGTGTAAAACCACTAGCTGTGTTTCCATGTGTGTGCAACAGACTTTGACTATTCCTCTCTCCACAGCTAGGAATTTGGGGTTTGTGACCAGACACCCTAATACTGGTCCTTGTTTCACTGCTAAGAAATGTTCCATAACAGATACCATGTTTGTTTCTTTCACTGTCTCCTTACCACGCTTTGATCCTACTACGGCCTTGTTCGACAAGCTTGCACTGGTACATTCCATTGTGCATTTGGACAAAGACATCTACAGGGAACGCCTGGATCTACCACCTCTACTGGTCTACCATTCTTTCCTGGATGCCTGGGTGGCTCTGCATACGGACTGCTGTGCAAAAAAGTAATATATCTACTGTACTTGTGCCGATGTGATGTGTTTGATGTTATACAGCCTGTTTGTGGTTACTCTCCATACAGCATTGATTGGACTTTCACAATGGATGATGACATCACTGCAAATGGCACCAACTCTTTCGACTCAACTTTGGCTCCAGATAAGCTCTACCTATCCTATCATGAGGAGGTTCATTGTCTGTCAACACAGATTTCGAAGATGACCTACACCTGCCCTGGCCAGTTACAAAAGTGGAGACTGCCTACTGTGCCCTCACAGTATAATTCCGATGGAGAATATTGTGTAGTTATGAACTATAAAACCTACACATATGGTTCTGTTACCTGTGCTATTGATTACCCCAATTTCTGTTTTGTCCCCTTCCAGAAGGCTGTTATGGGACATACTGTCATAACTCCCATCCCCTTCTTGATGCAGACATTATTGATGGTAACCCAGATTATCTACTCACACTGTCAGAATACTTGCCATACTTTAATGTACACATAGACCCACTCACACTAACACTGAAATCACTTTTAGACAGGAAAGACACACACCTCATCCACATCAGCAATAATATGACCAAAGCCAATGAAGCTGTTCTCGCCTTGATCAAAGATGGAGATATGAATAATACATTAACTAACACCTGGTTAGAGATTACTTTTAAAGGTTTTGTTATTATACAAGCATTTTTAATTTTTATTTTGATAATTACGCTTTGCTGCCTACGGCGCACACTACACCAACACTGTGAGCAGCTCTAGTTCCTTTACAAGGCCCGTGCGTCGGGATTGTAAATGACCACTGCTCCTGTCCTTTCCCTAGACAATTGCCTGTGTTGCCCTTGGAGGCAACAAGGGGGGGAATGTTACACGAGGTCCCTGCACCCTAATTGGTACCCTCAGAGGTACACCGTAGACAGCTAACACTTAGGTATAGGTTATACTAATATTTAGGGCTAAGGGCATCTACCATATAAGAGTAGATGTCAGGATATGAATGCATATTGTTGTAATACACTTTGCTTGCTAATACATATATATTCTGCCATGTATTTTCTGTGTATTTCTTACTAGTCAGATGCCAAGACACCTGTGTCCTTGAAGTAATTATAATATGTAAGACGGCATTGCCATCTTTTGGTGATTTGTATTTCTACACTGAGTTATGTAAGACTCTGTATAAGAACTCTTTTGTTCTCAAACTGATGACTTTACAGAATTGTATAATGTTATCTTGGACCGTGGAGCCACCTCTAATTTAGCCAATAGGGCTCATCTCTGTAACTAGAAATGTTTCTATCTTTTGGTAACCATAGTAATTATCATAAGTATATAATGTAATGCACAAGCTTTACACCTCGGAGACCCGAGAGACCCCAAGAGACAACAGAGAAACCTCGAGGTGTAGGGAACGCTTAGCACTGGCTCCTGGTTCGTATTGGTAAGAACTGCTTAGGGCAACTGTGATTTATTTCTTAGTAGTAATAAACTTGTTTATTACTCTAATGCAACGTGTCTGTGATTACTTGCATTCCCAATATCGTCAAGAATCTGAAAGTGAGGTTTAGACCTCTCAACACCCTTAAATCAGTTCTTCAGGGTACGATTATTGCCCATTCTTCAGCTCTTTGCCATCAATGGGAGAAGAAGCTACAGAATCTTCATTCCTCCCTTCACTCTCTTCAAGCACATTGGAAGCAGTGGGATTCTTCAGTTTGCTTGTCTATTTTAGATACCCAGGCCCAGATTCAACAATTGTTAGATCAGAAAAATGAGCAGGCGCTTTTTTATCTATGCCAGCTTACTTTGGAGGGTGGCCCTAGAGGTGCTCAATACTTAGCTAGACATTTTATAGCATCATGAGTTGCTGCCACTATTACTAAACTTCATTCCTCACCCTCAGAAGATTTAGTGTATAACGGTTTGGAAATTCTGTCTGGTTTTTGGGATCATTACTTTTCTTTATATACTTCTGATATGTCCTCTCCTACTGTTTTTCTTCTCTCTACTTTTTTACAGGCAGACCTGCCCCAGCTTACCACTGATCCAATGCAATTCTTACTAAAACCTATTACGGCCTCTGAAATTCTTCATTCTATTCACATGGCTAAACCCGATAACACC